>CM051242.1:1223210-1823210 GCA_027917425.1 Gastrophryne carolinensis
GGAAATAAAGGGGGGGGCATACATTTTAGAAGATTGTCCAACACAAGAGGGTCAATTCAGAGCCAGGTGAGAACTCTAACTCCTTTTCTTAGGAGGGAAAACTGCCACTGACTTTCATTGCCTACCTTGGGGCTAATTCAGTGAGCCATGTGAAAATTAACATCTGATACAACAATAAAAGGTAATGGCAGTTTTCTCTCCTGAAAAAGTTTTCTCACCTGGCTCTGAATCAGCCCCAATGTCTGTTGACTTTCTTTTAAGGGAAAGTGCAACCATAACTGCCCAGATGCAAGTGGTTGTGCATCTAATGATGGGATCTAAACATACAGAGCAATAGCTAAGAGTCAATACTTCAATACTTCAATACTTTATTGAACCGCCAAGTAAGTACAAGGTACAAACAAGGAATGCTTTTGTGGCAAGGAGATACACCATGAGAGCTATAGCAATTACATACAACAAAGTATAACAAGAATAGTTATAACAATTACATACATGACAAAGTATGACAAGAATAACTATACAGTTCAGGTAATCTATAGTGACTAATAAAATTGTCAGAGATGTGTAGCGGAATGTGGTTAAGTGTCCCTCACACACTGGGATTATTCAGAGCCATAACAGCCAGAGGAAAGAAAGTGTTTCTGTGTCTTGATGTTTTGGTTGAGTGAGCCCTGAATCTGCGGCGGATGGTAGGAGCCTGAAGAAGGGATGACCTGGGTGCGTCACGTCTCCAGATATCGTCTTAGCCCTTGAGGAGATTCTGCTCATGTATTGATCATCCAGAGAAGGTAGGGGGGATCCAATTAACCTCTCAGCAATCCTGGTTATTCTCTTCAGCCTCTGCTTGTCTTTGGCTGAGGCCCCGCCGTACCAGACTGTACATGAACTGGTCAGGATTGATCCAATGGCACCGTTGTAGAATGCCTTCAAGATCTTTTTGGACAAACCATATTTCCTCAACTGTCTGAGGAAGAATAACCGCTGCTGGGCCTTCTTTAGGATAGCAGACGCTTGCTTGCTCCACTTCAGGTCCTGTGTGATTTGAGTACCTAGAAATTTAGCGCTGGTTACAATCTTGACAGACTCCTCACCAATCGAAATGGGATGGTGTGATTGGTGAGATCGCCTAAAGCCAATTATAAGTTCAACTGTTTTATTAGTATTCAGAATAAGATTGTTAACTTTGCTCCAAGAGTCAAGGGTTTCCACTTGGGTCCTATAGCTAGACTCATCATTGTTACTGATAAGGCCTACTATGGTGGTGTCGTCAGCGTATTTAATGATCTCTGGTTTATATGGAAGCAAACCAAAACCCACCGAGCCCAGCCCTAAGGTGTAAACGACTCCAAGGCCAGTTGAAAGTCCTTCACAGAGGACACCCTGATTTGGGACACCCTGCTATGTAAAACCCCCTTGGATTTACAAGTCTACTCATATCGGTCTGGATTCGATCCTACGACGCATGTGCAGGCCTCTGAAAGTCATTCTTTGTCTGAACTCCCGCAAAGGTATATTGTTCAAGGGCTGGAAGGACCAGTCCCAAATTCCATCGACCTTCTCGGTTCTCAATACTTTAAGCCTATGCTATATTGATGAGCTGAAATGGTGACAATCCGGTTCAGAAGCCCCCCTGGCCAGGATCTGGTATTTGGTAATCCCCAATACCAAGGGAGATTTCGCATAAAATCATGTCTCTTCCCTATAGTGATGTCCCATGGGGGATTCCCAAAAGGCTCAGCATTTGTGGCATAAAAGGTTACTTTCTGGGGGCCCAGCATTAGCTTGGCGGGACACCAAGAGAGGAAGAAGGAGGACATGTGACCACATTCAATTTAGATGCTGACAGAGTAGCAGCATCAGAAAAGCAGCACCTGACCAGGCGGAACAGGACATCGAATATTCCTGACTCCAGCTTCTCCATGTAGCCAAAAGCAATCTCATCCTGCTGTTTCTATGGGGTTCATTAGTGATAAAATAGGCCCCTATATAAAAAAAACCCTATTCCCCTGCAGTGGAATACCTGCAGTCAGAAAACAGGATTGGACTGGTTCACCTGATAAACAGAGAATCCCCCTTTGGGCCCCTGAGCTTTGGGGGGCCCCATCTCCAATAGATAGCAAATACTGTGCTGTCCATTTTCAAAGGATTGAGGTAGTAAGAAATGCTGTTCTATGGCAGCAGAGCCCAGCTCATCCACTCACGCACAATGCACATTGCTGGCCATTTAGCCTACATTTTTATTGTTATTACATTATTATAATTTACACAGAATGGGGCCCAGGACTGAGCCTTCTCCTATATCACTTACACACAGATTACACAGAATGGGGCCCAGGACTGAGCCTTCTCCTATGTCACTTACACACAGATTACACAGAATGGGGCCCAGGACTGAGCCTTCTCCTATGTCACTTACACACATATTACACAGAATGGGGCCCAGGACTGAGCCTTCTCCTATGTCACTTACACACATATTACACAGAATGGGGCCCAGGACTGAGCCTTCTCCTATGTCACTTACACACATATTACACAGAATGGGGCCCAGGACTGAGCCTTCTCCTATGTCACTTACACACATATTACACAGAATGGGGCCCAGGACTGAGCCTTCTCCTATGTCACTTACACATATATTACACAGAATGGGGCCCAGGACTGAGCCTTCTCCTATGTCACTTACACACATATTACACAGAATGGGGCCCAGGACTGAGCCTTCTCCTGTGTCACTTACACACATATTACACAGAATGGGGCCCAGGACTGAGCCTTCTCCTGTGTCACTTACACACATATTACACAGAATGGGGCCCAGGACTGAGCCTTCTCCTGTGTCACTTACACACATATTACACAGAATGGGGCCCAGGACTGAGCCTTCTCCTATGTCACTTACACACATATTACACAGAATGGGGCCCAGGACTGAGCCTTCTCCTGTGTCACTTACACACATATTACACAGAATGGGGCCCAGGACTGAGCCTTCTCCTATGTCACTTACACACATATTACACAGAATGGGGCCCAGGACTGAGCCTTCTCCTATGTCACTTACACACTTATTACACAGAATGGGGCCCAGGACTGAGCCTTCTCCTATGTCACTTACACACATATTACACAGAATGGGGCCCAGGACTGAGCCTTCTCCTGTGTCACTTACACACATATTACACAGAATGGGACCCAGGACTGAGCCTTCTCCTATGTCACTTACACACATATTACACAGAATGGGGCCCAGGACTGAGCCTTCTCCTATGTCACACACACATTACACAGAATGGGGCCCGGGACTGAGCCTTCTCCTATGTCACTTACACACATATTACACAGAATGGGGCCCAGGACTGAGCCTTCTCCTGTGTCACTTACACACATATTACACAGAATGGGACCCAGGACTGAGCCTTCTCCTATGTCACTTACACACATATTACACAGAATGGGGCCCAGGACTGAGCCTTCTCCTATGTCACACACACATTACACAGAATGGGGCCCGGGACTGAGCCTTCTCCTATGTCACTTACACACATATTACACAGAATGGGGCCCAGGACTGAGCCTTCTCCTGTGTCACTTACACACATATTACACAGAATGGGGCCCAGGACTGAGCCTTCTCCTGTGTCACTTACACACATATTACACAGAATGGGACCCAGGACTGAGCCTTCTCCTATGTCACTTACACACATATTACACAGAATGGGGCCCAGGACTGAGCCTTCTCCTATGTCACACACACATTACACAGAATGGGGCCCGGGACTGAGCCTTCTCCTATGTCACTTACACACATATTACACAGAATGGGGCCCAGGACAGAGCCTTGCGGCACACCACTTGTAACTCGCCTTTGTTCAGATTGCGTGCCATTAACAGCAACGCTCTGATACCGATCCGTCAGCTACATGGAAATCCACTGAACTATCCAGGGATTGAGTCCTACCTCCAATAACTTATCTATGATCTGTATGTGGTGCAGTGTCAAAGGAACCTAAGCTGCTTCTTGTATACAGTGCAGCAAAACACCGCATACTGTGTTATCCCAGGTTCTGCAAGGTTGCATTGGGCCCCCTTCTGCCATGGGCCCAGGAACAGTTGCCTTCCCTGCCTCTATGGTATGTCATCACATTTAGTTACACCACTGCCTGTGGTATATGAAAAAGAAAGTGGCATGAAGTCCTTATGAGGATTTCTTCTTCTTCTTCTTCTTTTTCTGGCTTTTATAATGGCGCAACATCCTCTATGACAACGTAACATTAACTCAAACCTTGTTATAGAGCCGGAACAATAGAGGTAATAAACAATGTAAATGACTGTTATGGTTTCATTGGATTAAAAGATGACATCGCCTATAAAACTTCACAACGCAGCACTCGTGTTTTGATTGCTAAGGAAATGTACAGTAAGAAAAGCTGCATTTATGACGTTAAACATCGCAATGGAAAAGCGACGTTTTCCAGGAACGGAATGTATTTGCACAGCGCCCAACACAGGGAATAACAGATTCCCCCCATCATTCCTCGCAGTGGGCGAGGCTATGCAAATCATCCGGGGCCATCCAAGACACTCAGGGCCTTATTCATGAAGCTCTAGCGTCAGGTGAACGCCGGACACGGCAGCAATTCCACATTTATGAAGCAGAATCTGGCGAGCGACTGGGATAGCGCCATGTAGCGTCTGATTTATCATTATCCCAGCCTCAGCGAACAGCGCCGGCGTTCAGCCTTGCAGAGCGCCACGTCTTACCTGTCGCTACCTGGCGTCTCCCATACATTTCTATGGACGATCCTTAAATCCCTTTCCTGATCCCAATTTTTTCTTTATTTTTTTTAATAAAATCTTTCAGACATGTTTCCTGGGCTAGAAAATGACATTTTTTCATTTTTTTACATTTTATATATATGCAGAATTGTCATTACAGGTCTGGTATTAAAGTGTCATGTCACAATGTTATAACAATGTCATTCCATGTGTTTTCGCTTTGTTACTGGTGGATACATGTTCAAAAACAGACTTTAATCACACAGCGTCTGGCGCTATGGGCTATAACTACATGATTTTGAGCGCCGGCGCTGTGTGAGGCTGTTTTCTTGATGAATGGGGTGTGAGTCAGTCGCACTAAGCTGACCCTACCATTCGCTCCCATACAGCGTAGTACTGCGACTCACACATCATATTCATCAATGCCGGACAGCGACTGAGGCGCTCTGAAACAACTATCCACGGTCGAGCACAGCGACTACTAGCGGGCGCTCTGAAATCCGCTCTACAGACGCTCATCTGTCGCTACCTGGCGCTAGTAATGAATCAGCCTGCCCGAAGCTGCTGAGTGGGCAACGCTAAAGATTAGCTTTACATTTACACAGCCAAAACACCATCCGCTATGAAGGGCTGGCTCCAGCTTCATGCTGGCCCCTAGGCGATAAGAGTCTGAGTGGGCCCCTTGTTGTGTGGTGACAGAGTTGCATGTATGGTGAATATTGCCAAAGAATAGAGAGAAAAAAAAATAGAGAAAGAAAGTATAGAAGAAATGACAGAAAAAAAGCAAGAATAGAAAAGAGAAAAGGAATAACCCAAAAAATAAAGAAATATAAGTAAATAAGAAAGAAAATGATTACAAGAATAAAGACAGAAACAAAGAATTGAGAAAAAGCAAAAACAAAATATCAAAAAGAAAAAGAAAGAAAGAGCAAAGCCATATAAAAAAAAAGGAATGACAGAAAAAATGAAGAAAGGGAAAGAAAATCAAAAGAACAAAAGAGAAGAAAAAAAGAAAGAAAAAGAAAAGCAGAACAAACATGGAAGAATGCATCAGATGAAATAGAACGAGTGGCAGAAAGAAAGAAAGAAAGAAAGAAAGAAAGAAAGAAAGAAAGAAAGAAAGAAAAAATGAAGAAAGGCTCTCCTAATGGCCAATCTGCCCCTGGCTGAGCCCAGGTGTTCCCTCCCAAGGTGCAGGGGCCCCGGCACCTGCCCAGGTATGCCCAGTGCTGACGCCTGCCCTGCACTTGTGTTTCGAGCTTTCAGCACCAGGGCGGCGCCTCTTTTTATTTATCTTTGAGTAGAGGGTATTTTGGTCTCTTTAGCCCCCCCTCCTGTATTATGCCTAACAAAGGTCACTCCACATGGTTACTAGTGACGCTGTTTTGGTACTTACCTAGTCTCCCCCCCCCCCCCCCCCCATACAGCCAAATACCCCCGGCCTAGTGCTGCTGAGAGCCAAAAGCTTAAATACGTGTCCACTAGTGGAGGGTGTTTGGCTGTGTAAATTTATAGCTAATCCCTGGCAGCTAACAGGTTTGTCTATCAGGGACCAAAACACTCAGTGATGTATGGGAGTGGCTGCATCTCCAGCATCTCTGGGCCGAGGTGCGTTCCTGCACCCAGCCATTAAAGTTGAACATCAGTTAAAAATGCCCCCCCTGCCCCCCCCCCCCCCGAAAAGAAGAAAAAAACATACCTTAGCCAAGAGCCTATCTTGTATATTTCCCCCCTGTACATACAGATTGCCCACATTAATCCGGACCTTCACCCTGAATAAGAGCCTATCTTATATGTTCCCCACACCCTGTACATACAGATTGCTCACATTAATCCGGACCCTCACCCTGAATAAGAGCCTATCTTGTATATTTCCCCCCTGTACATACAGATTGCCCACATTAATCCCGACCTTCACCCTGAATAAGAGCCTATCTTGTATATTTCCCCCCTGTACATACAGATTGCCCACATTAATCCGGACCTTCACCCTGAATAAGAGCCTGTCTTGTATGTCCCCCCCCCCTGTACATACAAATTGCCCACATTAATCCGGACCTTCACCCTGAATAAGAGACTATCTTATATGTTTCCCACACCCTGTACATACAGATTTCCCACATTAATCTAGACCCTCACCCTGAATAAGAGCCTATCTTGTATGTTTACCCCCCTGTACATACAGATTGCTCACATTAATCCGGACCCTCACCCTGAATAAGAGCCTATCTTATATGTTTCCCACACCCTGTACATACAGATTTCCCACATTAATCTGGACCCTCACCCTGAATAAGAGCCTATCTTATATGTTTCCCACACCCTGTACATACAGATTGCCCACATTAATCCGGACCTTCACCCTGAATAAGAGCCTATCTTGTATGTTTACCCCCCTCCCCTGTACATACAGATTATTCACATTAAAATTCATCCTATCTGCACCTATTGTGTTTTGTTAAACTTTTAACATCCGAGAAAAGGGCGGCCCATGGCGTCTCATGCTGCCTGTAGACAGGAAGTGTCTTCTGACTATGTCGCTCTTCATTCTGGGATTGCTGACCCTTTTCCTGACCCCAGCTCTGCCCTGTCTGAGCAAAGCACAGCTATAACTCCGCCCCCTGTACTTTATCCCTCTCTCCTCTCTTCAGTATGTGATGCTTCTGAGACAAGATGGCAGCGTCTCTATCCAAGTCCTGAATAGACTACAAAAAGTCAGGGCAGGTGACTGACCTGAACAGTGAGCACCACTCGGATGTAAAATATACACTTAATTGTTAATAGAAAAATACTCAAAAACACACAATTAAAATACAAAACAGGAATGAGGTCGCCCTCTGCTGGTGGATAATAATTAATGCAATGTGGTAATCTGGTCCAAAAGCCAGTGAGAAAAAAATTAATCAGAACAATTGATCATGTAAATATAGATTATGTGCAAAGTGTTGTAAGTGCTAGTGCAGCAAAAATTATTGGTAAATCAACCCACTGTAGTATAGGCAAGAGAAGAATAAAGTGAAAAAAATATCCTAAAAATACTGTTATATCCCCAAAAAGTCCAGACAAGTTCAGCAATACATCCTCCAGGGGGACCCTCAAACCTACAGCACCATCACCTGTCCTGACTTTTTGTAGTGTGTTTGGTTGTGACCTTGCACACTCGGTGTGGTATTTATTGTGTGCAGTGGTGCAGCTCTTTTTTCGAGTTTTTATTTAATGCATAGATGGCCATTGTCCTCCGCATTTAACCCATTTGTGCAGTGAGTGTACACATGCCCGGAGCGGTGGGCTGCCCTAATTACAGCGCCCGGGGAGCAGTTGGGGGGTTAGGTGCCTTGCTCAAGAGCACTTCAGTCATGTCCCAGGACCGGGATTCGAACCTGTCACCCTCCGGTCATTTGGATTTTCCTTTTTTTTGGACCAAAACAGTCCTTTCCCGATCACGGTGCCCTGCTGTGTGAAACCCCTCGAATCGCCCAAACAAACTCGCCTCTTCCCAGTCCCGCGATGCATGCGCGGCTGCTCGTCCAATCAGCGCGCTCAGATCCACTCGAGCTCCTGGGTCCAGGAGCTTGTCTCATGCGAGCGGATCCAAGCACCCTGGCAGCTGCATCCCCCGCTACCCTCTAACAGGGAGTGTCCCCACTCTAGCCATTCACAAATTCCTGGCTCGGGCATGCGCCCTGCTAGAGGGATAGCGGGGATGCGGCCGCTGCTCACACATGCAACCTTGAAAGTGTATAGGCGACCTGGGAGGGGTTTCACACAATGGGGCATCCTGATTTTGGATGCACTGGGGAAAGGGAATCTCTGTGGGTTTTGGTCAACTTTAATTGATGAGAGAATGTTTCTCTAGAAGTCCCTAGTATCCAGCATTTAGTGCTTGTAAATGCCGGACATAATAGCCACGCCCACCACACAAATGATCAACTGGTGTAGGTATCCCTTGGACCCTTTACCAGTTCAAATGGTGGACTTCCTTTGGGTGGCTTCTCGGTGGGCTGCTTCCTGACAGCTTCTCGGTGGGACGCTTCCTGATAGTCTCGGTGGGCTGCTTCCCGACGGCATCTCGGTGGGCTGCTTCTTGATGGCTTCTCGGTGGGATGCTTCCTGATGGCTTCTCGGTGGGCTGCTTCCCGACGGCATCTCGGTGGGCTGCTTCTTGATGGCTTCTCGGTGGGACGCTTCCTGGCGGCTTCTCGGTGGGCTGCTTCCCGACGGCATCTTGGTGGGACGCTTCCTGATGGCTTCTCGTTGGGTTGCTTCCTGGCGGCTTCTGGGTGGGCTGCCTCCCGACGGCATCTCAGTGGGCTGCTTCCTGATGGCTTCTCGTTGGGTTGCTTCCTGGCGGCTTCTGGGTGGGCTGCTTCCCGACGGCATCTTGGTGGGCTGCTTCCTGATAGCTTCTCGTTGGGTTGCTTTCTGGCGGCTTCTCAGTGGCCTGCTTCCCAGCGGCTTCTCGGTGGGCTGCTTCTTGGCGACTTCTCAGTGGGCTGCCTCTGTATGGCTCTTTGGTGGGCTGCCTCTGGACGGCTTCTTGGTGGGCTGTTTCCTGATGGCTTCTCAGCAGGCTGCTTCCTGTTGGCTTCTCAGTGGGCTGCTTCCTAACGGCTTCTCGATGGGCTGCCTCTGGATGGTTTCTCGATAGGCTTCTTCCAGGCGGCTTCTCAGTGTGATGCCTCTGGACAGCTTCTCATTGGGCTGCCTCTGGACGGCCTGTCGAAGGGTTGCCTCTGGACGGCTACTCAGTGGGCTGCCTCTGGACGGCTTCTCTTTTGGCTGCTTCCTGACGGCTTCTTGGTGGGCTGCTTCCTGACTGCTCCTCGGTGGGCTTCTTCCTGATGGCTTCTCAGTGGGCTGCCTCTGGACGGCTTCTCGGTGGGCTGCTTCTGGATGGCTTCTCAATGGGTTTCTTCTTGGCTGCTTCTTGATGAGCGGCCTCTGCAGGGCTTCTCGATGGGCTTTTTTCTGAAGGCTCCTCAGTGGGCTTCCCCTGGATGGCAACTCGGTGAGCTGCCTCTGGATGGCTTCTCGGTGAGCTGTCTCTTTTCAGTTTCTTGGTTGGCTGCTTCCTGACGGCTTCCTGGCTGCTTGTCGGTGGGCTGCATCTGGACTGCTTGTCGGTGGGCTGCTTCTGGACGGCTTCTCGGTGGGCTGCCTCTGGATGGCTTCTCGTTGGGCTGCTTCAGGATGGCTTCTCATTGGGCTGCCTCTGGATGGCTTCTCAGTGGGCTGCCACTGGATGGCTTCTCAATGGGCTTCTTCCTGACTGCTTCTCGTGGGTTGCTTTGGATGGTCTTCTTAGTGGGCTGCCACAGGATGGCTTCTCGATGGGCTTCTTCCTGACGGCTTCTTGGTGGGATGCCTTTGGACAGCTTCTCGTTGGCTGCCTCTGGATGGCAACTCGGTGAGCTGCCTCTGGATGGCTTCTCGGTGAGCTGTCTCTGGATGGCTTCTTGGTGGGCTGCCTCTGGACAGATTTTCGTTTGGCTGCTTCCTGATGGCTTCCTGGTGGGCTGCTTCCTAGAGACTTCTCGATGGGCTGCCTCTGGACGGCTTCTCAGTGGGCTGCCTCTGGACAGCTTCTCTGTGAGCTGTCTCTGGATGGCTTCTTGGTGGGCTTCCTCTGGATGGCTTCTCGATAGGCATCTTCCTGGCTGCTTGTCGATGAGCTGACTCATGTGGATGGCTTCTTGTGGGCTGCTTTCTGATGGCTTCTCGGTGGGCTGCTTCCTGTCGGCTTCTCGGTGGGCTGCTTCCTGACGACTTCTTGGTGGGCTGCTCCCTGTCGGCTTCTTGGTGGGTTTATTCTTGGTGGCTTCATGATGGGCTGCCTCTGCATGGCTTTTCGATTGGCTTCTTCCTGGTGGCTTTTTGGTGGGATGCCTCTGTATAGCTTCTTGGTGTGATGCCTCTAGACAGCTTCTTAGTGGGCTGCCCCTGGATGGCAACTCGGTGAGCTGCCTCTGGATGGCTTCTCGGTGAGCTGTCTTTTTTCGGCTTCTTGGTGGCATGCCTCTGCATGGCTTCTCATGGGCTGCTTTCAGACGGCTTTTCTGTGGACTACTACCTGACGGCTTTTTGGTTGGCTGCTTCCTGACGGCTTCTTAGTGGGTTGCTTCTTGAGAGCTTCTTGGTGGACTGTCTCTGCATGGCTTTTCGATGGGCTTCTTCCTAGCGGCTTCTCAGTGAGCTGCCTCTGGATGGCTTCTCGGTGTGATGAAACTGTATAGCTTCTCAGTGGGCTGCCTCTGGATGATTTCTTGTTCTGCTGCCTCTGGATGGCTTCTCAGTGGGGTGCCTCTGGATGGCTTCTCAGTGGGGTGCCTCTGGATGGCTTCTCAGTGGGCTGTCTCTGCATGGCTTCTCACTGGGCTTTTTCCTGATGGCTTCTCGTGGTATGCCTCTGGACAGCAACTCGGTGGCCTGCCTCTGGACAGCAACTCGGTGGGCTGCCTCTGGATGGCAAGTCAGTGAGCTGCTTCTAGATGGCTTCTTGGTGGGATGCCCCTGGATGGCTTCTTGGTGGGATGCCTCAGGGCATCTTCTCGGTGTGATGCCTCTGGATAGCTTCTCAGTGGGCTTCCTCTTGATGGCTTCTCAGTGGGCTGTGTCTGAATGGCTTCTTGATGGGCTTCTTCCTGATGGCTTCTCAATGGGATGCCTCTGGACAGCTTCTTGGTGGCCTGCCTCTGGACAGCAACTCGGTGGCCTGCCTCTGGACAGCAACTTGGTGGGCTGCCGCTGGATGGCAAGTCGGTGAGCTGCATCTAGACGGCTTCCTGGTGGGATGCCTCTGGATGGCTTCTCGTTGGGTTGTCTCTTGATATGGCTTCTCAGTGGGCTGCCTCTGGATGGCTTCTCGGTGGGATTCCTCTTGATGGCTTCTCGTGGGCTGCTTCTGGATGGCTTCTTGGTTGGCTGCTTCTGGATGGCTTCTTGTTGGGCTGCCTCTGGATGGTTTTGCGATGGGTTCTTCCTGACGACTTCTCGGTGGGCTGTTTCCTGACTGCTTCTCGGTGGGCTTTTTGGTGGGGTGGATAGCTTTTGGTGGGATGCCTCTGGACAGCTTCTCGGTGGGCTGCCTCTGGACGGCAACTCAGAGAGCTGCCTCTGGATGGCTTTTTGGTGAGCTGTCTCTAAACGGCTTCTTGGTGGGCTGCCTCTGGAGGGCTACTCAATGGGGTGCTTCCCGATGGCTTCTCAGTGGGCTGCCTCTTAACGGCTTCTCTGTGGGCTGCTTCCTGGCAGCTTCTCTGTGGGCTGCTTCCTGTCGGCTTCTCGGTCGGCTGCTTCATGATGGCTTCTCAGTAGGCTGCTTCCTGGCGGCTTCTCGGTGGGCTGCTTCCTGGCGGCTTCTCAGTGGGCTGTCTCTGGACGGCTTCTCGGTGGGCTGCTTCCTGTCGACTTCACGGTGGGCTGCTTCCTGTTGACTTCTTGTGGGCTGCTTCCTGTCGACTTCTCGTGGGCTGCTTCTTGACGGCTTCTGGTTGGGCTGCTTCCTGACGGCTTCTCTGTGGGCTGCTTCCAGACAGCTTCTCAGTGGGCTGCTTCCTGTTTACTTCTCAGTGGGCTGCTTCCAGGCAGCTCCTAGGTGGGCTGCTTCCTGGCGGCTTCTCGGTGGGCTGCTTCCTGGCGGCTTTTCAGGGGGCTGCCTCTGGACGGCTTCTCGGTGGGCTGCTTCCTGTCAGCTTCACGGTGGCCTGCTTCCTGTCGACTTCTCGTGGGCTGCTTTCTGTCGACTTCTCCTGGGCTGCTTCTTGACGGCTTCTGAGTGGGCTGCTTCCTAACAGCTCCTAGGTGGGCTGCTTCCTGGCGGCTTCTCGGTGGGCTGCCTTTGGACAGCTTCTCGATGGGCTTCTTCCAGGCGGCTTCTAGGTGTGATGCTTCTGGGTGGCTTCTTGATGGGCTGCCTGTGGACAGCTTCTCTGTGAGCTGCCTCTGGACGGATTCTCTGTGAGCTGCCTCTGGACGGCTTCTCGGTGAGCTGCCTCTGGACGGCTTCTCGGTGAGCTGCCTCTGGACGGCTTCTCGGTGAGCTGCCTCTGGACGGCTTCTCGGTGAGCTGCCTCTGGACAGCTTGTTGGAGGGATGTCTCAGGACGGCTTCTCTTTTGGCTGCTTCCTGACAGCTTCTTGTCGGGCTGCTTCCTGATGGCTTCCTGGTGGGCTGCCTTTGGACAGCATCTTGGTGGGCTGTCTCTGGATGGCTTTTGGAAGCTATAGCTAAAGTAAGTGACTCCCACCAACTTATAAGCTGCTTTCTTAGTGTTTTAAATTAGGGCTCCTGCACTAAATCCTACCTACTAAACAAGCTTGTAATGAAACAGACCCTTTGGTATCTGAAGTGAATTAAATCCCATGCCAGCTGTCCCTGGCCACTTGGCTGCCCCAGGGCATCCTAGTTGGATATTCCTGCTGTGTGAAACTTCAATGCTTGCCTACAAATGTTACCTTTCTCAGGGCACTTTAGCTGAGCCATGCCCCAGAGCTCAGCCATTCAGATGCTGGGGAAGCCGGGGGTGTGGTCGCCCTGATGTGATACATTGTATGGCTACAATGAGCTGGGTATTGACATGTAAACAGTATAAACAATCAGATTTTACCATGTATAAGCAATATACCTGTAACATTGTACATTATTTTTCAGCTACTCCAGAGATCACCCTCTCTTCCTTCAGCTAAGCGATTATTTTTGGGTGAAGAACCAGACCAAGTTTGCTTTGCCATATGGAACGAACGGCAGCGGTAAGAAGATCTGTCTTAATCTAAGACCGAAGCGGCGTCACTGAATGCACTAAATCTTGGGTAGAGAGGTTTTTAGCACGCAATGCAGCATCTCTCTCTCCAGCTTTGCAATGTATCATCAATTTAGATGGTAAACACCAGGCAGCTCCCAGCCAGTAACACCATAGGCTTGATTTAAGTTTTCTTGAGAGCGAAGTTGCACTCGGGCTTCCTCCTCAATCAAGGTCGTCTAAATTTGAAGCACATTTTTTAAGGCTGAAATTTCCGCCCAAGCATGAGCCAGTGTGTTATCGTGTGCCTGTAATTGTCCACATGCACAAATTGGCGGCTGATTTATGGGGTGTTTAGAGGGCTAAAAAGCCTGCGCACATGTGTCAATTTGAAGAGTGATTTTCCTCCAGCAAAAAGCTGAAGTCAACTGCCGACATTAACTAGGCTCATTCATTAAAATACATGTCAGCAGCATCCGGTGTGTTTTTTAGCAATGGAAGTGTCAGCCACAAGGATTTTTGAGTGATTTTTGGTTTTTTTGGGTGAAAAAAAACAAATGGTTTAAAGCTGTCAATCTTACAAATATTAAGAACTTTAATGATTAAAAATCCCAAAAAGGTGTACATTGGGCCCCATAATTGAAATAAAATAATAATAAAAAAAAAAACATCAGTAGCACAATTATTAAGCACTAATATGCAAAACAGGGCAGGGAGAGAGGGGTAAAAAGAACATCTGGGACTAAACATTTGGAAAAACAACACTGGAGGTGACCTGGAATCAAGAGATCCCCAATAAAGCATGAAACCTAAAAATGAAGAGAAATAAATAACACCTAAATATTTCTCCCCTTTCTTTACTGTTTCTTAATTGCGATTTTGTCTCTCCAGCTTCTGTGTTTTAGGCCCTTCTCTATTCTCCATTTTGGAGTGTATGGAGTGTCACCTGAGTCACCTGACACCTATACACTCCAATTGGGAGAATAGAGCTTTGCAGAAAACACAGAAGCTGGAAAGACAAAATATCTATGGAGAAACAGTAAAGAAAAGGGGAGAAACATGGGAACCAGGGGCTTAGCCAGCCAAATGTGCTTGAGGCGGGGTCAGATTTTCAGGCAGAAGTTCCGAGCGTATATGCCATTTGGTGTGATTCGCACGTGCGCCATGTACGCGCATGAATACATAAATCGGGTGCCTAGTTGCATGCGGAATTGCAGCACTTGGTTTGGGCTTTTTCTCAATGTGGGGAAATTCAACCTGTTCAAAGAACTCATCCCGTACAGCCGTATTTGTGCCTGCTGGGGCTGAGTAAAGAGCTGAAAGAAAATCCCCAAAGATTGATACAACTTTATTGGGGTCCGCTGTAACAACACCCGAGCTGAGCTTCAGTTTTATGGGTTGCCGCCTATCAAGGTCAGCATCCCTCAGCTTCCGAGCTAACATCATGTCCGGCTTATTGCCTCTCAAATAAAATTTTTGTTTCGACCACCTGAGTCGTTTCTCGGCCTGTTCGTCCTGGAGAGCATTAAGCTCCAATCGCAGTTTGTCCACAACCCTATTATTTCTAGCGTTCGGGGCCCCCTTCCACTGTATCTCAGCTCGCTCAAAACTCAAGGTCAGCTCCCTCAATCTCTTTTGTCTTTCGTGCTTTTCAGCAGAGGCTATAGAGATACTATTCCCTCTCATGGTGGCCGTATGGGCTTCCCACAAGGAGATCGGGGTAGAGACCGAGCCAGAGTTGAGCGAGAAATATTCCCGAAGGGCCTCTTGGATTTTAAGGCAGGTGGGTTTTTTTGATAGAAGGGAATCGTTGAGCCGCCAGCTGTAAGAGTGCTTAGTTGTGACCAGGAGGTCCAGGGCTGCCATTATTGGACTGTGATCGGACCAGGCTGTAGTGTAAATTTTAGAATCAATAGCAGCAGGTAGCACCAATTGAGGGACTAATATGTGATCTATCCTACAAAACGTACCGTGGGGATTAGAATAAAATGTGAAATCACGGACTCTGGGGTTCTTTTCCCTCCAGACATCACACAAGCTGTGGCGATTAAGGAGGTCACGGAAAACCGCGGACTGGGTCTGTCCAATCCAGGATTTATTACCAGGTTTGAATCCCCTCCCATTATCAGGACCCCCTTGGTATTATTCTGGACAACCATCAGCAGGTGCTTGAAAAAATGGGTTTGGAAGGTGTTGGGGGCATAGTACGTGACCAGGGTGATCTCTACGTCATAGAGGGTACTCTGTAGTATGAGATATCTGCCGGTGGTATCTGCGATCTCCTTATAGCAGATAAACGGGAGGTTCTTGTGGAAGGCGATCAGTACTCCCCTTTTCTTTTCTCTGGCACAAGCGAGATAGGCCAAGGGGAAGTGGCAACTAAGGTACCTGGGCCTGGAATGGGTGGAGAGTCTGGTTTCTTGCAAAAGAATCACATCCGCTTTACAGGACTTATAGTAATGAAAGGCCTTATTACGCTTAGCAGGAACATTAAAGCCTTGGACATGTGCGATACAACCTTAATGTTCAGCCCAACCATGGCGGACCTGATGATGTAGGATGATAATGTCCGGCCTAGTGGAACGCGGAAAACCCAGATGAGGAGGGGGGGAGGAATGGAAATGGGAGCAGGAGCAGAATGTAGGGAGGGCAGAAAAAAAGATTGGGAAGCATAAGACACATAAAGACAAAGATCCTTGGGTCAATGCGCGGTGCAATACCGCCAAAGACCCGTCCAGAATCTGCAGTAGCAGAAATAGGACCATTAGTCAAGGCCAAGCATGGCCCCGACTGGACCATTTGACAACTTGTCAATCAGGGGGCTTACCCCGGGGAAAAACCTGCGGAATAAACAACGTCAAAACATGGGAAGCATAATATAATGAAATAACCCAGCATTTAGCGGTACTATAGGACTCAATATTGAGCAACAGAGGCCAGCATGGAATAACATTTCAACTATAACTTTCGGCAGGCATGAAAAGTTAAAAAACAAGTATTCAGAACTTCGTGAGTAGCACGACTATTGGTGGATCCGCACGGCCAGCAGCCGAAGCCGCCGCCCAACGCGAAACCCAGGGCAGCAACATGTAATGTGAGCCCAGCCCTGAGCCCGAGCCCTACAGGTGGGCCAACCCAGTTCACACGTGGCGGGCCGGTACAACGGGGGCCCAATCTGGGACACCGCAGCAGGGGCCCCCCAGCCAGGAGGCCTACACAGCAGGGCCCACCCACCAAGGGTAGTTCACAACTTTAGAACGACGAACCATTAACCATTTTGAAATTCAAAACTTTCACTCCAGGAAGGGGAGTCATCAAAAACTATTCATATTACCACTCAGACGAGTCCAAGTCCTCATCCTGGGTCCAGGCCGGACTTCATGGGGCGCCTGGCGACTCGAACCTTTCTCCTGTGGGTCGCACCTTCTCCCATAGGGGCTGGAGAGTTGGCCGCCTGGAAGCCTGCTGAGCGGCCACATCGGACGTGCGGGTGGGGGAGTCGGCGGAGGTTAGGCCTAGATCCCTCAACGTGTCTCGCAGATCCTCTGGGGAGCTGACTGCATACTGTCGGCCTCCGTGCGCGAACGCAAGCTTAAATGGGAAGCCCCATCGGTATTTTATGCTGTGGCTTCGTAGTATCTCTAGGCCGGGTTTCATGGCTCTCCTGTGGTTTTGGAAGCACAAGTCCCCCTTTTCTCTGGCGGCCATCAGGATCGTTTCCTTGGTACGATAGAAGGTAGGCTTGACAATAATGTCCCTGGGGAGACCATCAGATCTTTTGGGGCTCTGTGGGCGCGATCCAGCTCCAAGCGTTCGATAGGCATAGAGGGGATCAGCTCCTGTAGGAGGGCCGTAACGGTAGCTGGCACATCCTCTGTTGATTCTGGGATGCCCCGAATACGAATGTTGACCCTTCTGGATCAGTTCTCTAAGTCCTCTAGTTTTAGTTGCAGTGAGTCCATGTCGTCTCTGAGGGCTGCGGACTCAGACCCTCTGTTCTCCATGGCTACCACTATGTCATCCATTTTCTCCTCTAGCGTGTTGGTCCTGTCTCCCAGGTCCTTGAGTAGCTGGTTAAGAGTTGGGTTACATCTGCCGCCAGCTCCTGTTGTTGCAAGACCTTGAATTTGGCCAGTAGGTTAGCATCCCACACTATCGGGTCAGAGATTTCTGATTCAGGCCGCCCCCCGTCCAGATAGTGACCCATCCTCGAATGCATCATCGATCAATAGCTGGCGAGAGCTGAACTCCAAAAAGTGGTAGGTCACCATTAGAAAGTGACAGGGGTGAGCTGCCTTGCAGACACTGAAAACGACCTGTGGGTACAGGGGAAGGGCTGGGGCATCCTTCTTCATCAGGCGCCATGCTCGAGTCACCATCCACGTGGCAGGTGTCTCCCTCAAGGGATGCACGCCCCCGCTGCTTATGGAGCAATAGGCCCCTTCCAGGGGCAGCCCCTCTTCTAGGGGGGAGAATGGTGGGGGTGAAATTGATGTCAGCGATGTAGCCCAGGGCTGGACTTGCTGCAGGTGATGGGGAGCGCTGGGAGCGCTGGGAGGCAGGCGCCGTTATGCTGGGGGCCGTTTGTGAAGGATGCAGGGTGGGCTCCGCAGGGGTCCGCAGCCATCCCCCCTGTGTGCTGCAGGGGACCGCCGCCTCTCCTACCTCCTCCATGTTAGTGGCAATCTGGTCCACCGAGCGCCGCTGACCATGCTGCGTGTGGGAGGCAAGCCCCTCCCCCCTCTCTTCCATCGCCGCCATGATGTGCGCCTGCAGCTGAGCCACCATTGTGCTGGGGGCCGTTTGTGGGGATTCAGGGTGGGCTCCGCAGGGGTCCGCAGACGTCCCCCCTGTGTACTGCAGGGGATTTCCGCCTTCCCTACCTCCTCTGTGCCTCTGACACTCCGGTCCACCGATCGCCGCTGGCCATGCTGCATGTGGGAGGCCGGCCCCTCCCCCCTCTCCTCCGTCGCCGCCATGATGCATGCTGTTGGGAGCACGCTGGGGTCCCGCCGCTCTTTCCGGGCCCGTGGCTCCTCGTTTTGCCACCAGTTTTGCCCATAGTGGGGCAGTGGATGCTGGGATCGCTGGCAGTGTCAAGGAGGTAAGTGTTGCGTTAGCTGCCTCTATATCCCCGGGGAGCAGAGCTGCTCTAGCAAGCGGCCATCTTCCTCGGCAGCCGGCCACGCCCCCCAGCCCGAGCTTTTGCTTGTCTGACCTCACATCTGCATTAACTGTGAAACCTCTTCATCACAGGGGGTTTCTGGTCCTCATTTATTTCCTTCCTTGCTCAGCTGAGGAAGGGGCTTTGTTGCCCCGAAACGTCCCTTACATGAGCGATCCTCTCTCCACCTGTGTCCTCTGGTACTGCCTGTTATACTGTGTGTTTATGTGTCTTGCACGTTGTACCAAGTGTTCATTTTCTGTATCTGCCTTATAATACACTGTTCAGACCATTTGCTTCTGTTAAAGTTTGTTAATGGGACCGTTCAAGCTATTTACCCCTGCGTGGCTGCACTAGGATAGGCATACCTAGTAGGTTCATTGTATAGAGAATTATGTGTTCATTGTTCAGAGTCTTTCCATGAATTTAAGCCTATGTTTATGTGCAACCATTTACTCTTCATTGATACTGTTCAGCTATAATATGTTCTTATGGTCAAAAACATACCCCTCGATTCAAAGAGCAAAAGTTAATTGATTTCGTATCGAGAATCGTAAGTTTGGGTGGGTGTTAGTCATTTTTTCCTGTTTTTTTGGCCATTTCCGACTCGCACGAGCCTACGTACGAATGCGTATATGCTCTTACGATCAGCGGAAGTTCGTTCCTAAATTTTAGGATCAAAACGTAAAACTTAGGATAATTGGATGTGTTTAGGTGTGATTCAGAGAAACCTCTAAACGCGTTTTAAAAGAAAGCCACTGCCGACACCTTTTAGCAGCCGGATTGCTGTTCGTGAACAGGTTTTTTGGCTATGTGGAGGAGTCTGCGCGTCTTGAGCTCCAATGAACTGCATGTATCAGCATGGCCAAGGCCATAAATTGTATGGCAATGCATACCTGATTCATGTATGCCTTATAAAAGCATTTTAATGTGGACCTTAATTAGTCCTTTGCATGTAAACCTTTATTTTGCAATATATTTGCGTTAATTAAAGAAACTTATGTCCTTTGTTATTTATTTAAAAATTGAGGTACTAGAATAATATTTTTAGATTGCATTTATTGGTGTAGTTGTTTACCTTTGCTTTGTTTAATTATTTAAGCACATCTTTGGTCAGATGCATCACACTTACTGAGGAGAGGAGAGCGGGATAAAGTGCAGGATGTGGGTTACTGCTGTATTTTGCACAGACACAGCAGAGCTGGGGGCATGGAAAGGTCAGAAATCAAAGAATCCAGAGCAACACAGTCACAAGACCCTTTCTGTTTGCAGGCTGCCCGATAATACCTGAGCCGCCATCTTGGCTGTTTCTAGGCTCATAACATGCAGAAGTTGCTGGGTGTTTTTTAATATTTGTGAGCAATCTGTATGTAGAGGGTGTGGGTAACCACACTAAAAATTTAAAGTTGTACCATTTGAAGCATAAATATTAAAATTAAATCCACAAGTAAAAAATGCAAGTTAACTAAAAATTAAACAAAGTAAGATTTACTTATGCAAATGCATTCATTAATGGTTGGTTACTACAAAATGAATGAAATAAAGAAAAATAAAAGACCAAATATTTAGAATGCACTTTAATGAGGTAAGTTTGTAGTGCGGAGCCGCAAGATCAGAAGGATTTACGTCCAGACAAAAAAGGAAAAAGGGCAAAACCAATGTTGCAACCTGAGAAATGAAACGGAAAATTCAGGATGGAAACTGACATAGGTCTGATTCCCGAACTGCCATACGAACGGACGTATATTTTAGGATAGAAACGTATTTGCTTATTGAATCACTCGCAAGTTCATACGAACGCACGAGCGGACGTGAAAAATAGGATGATCGTGACCCAAATCCAAGCTGTTACATGTTTCTTTGAATCAACCCAATAGTGTTGTGGTATTTGATACTAATTGTGAGAGATGTCATTTCATTTGAGCTCTATGGGCTCGATTCAACAAAGGTCGAAAATTGATTTTTCGTGTGTTTTGTGCTTAAAAAGTTGCGATTTTGCTATATTTTTTTTTTACGAGTGATTCAGCTACCTGGAACCATTGTAAAACACGAGTCACTTGAATTAAATTCGAGTGCGATTGTAAAAGTGCGAATTAAATTAGTGGATCGAAAAATTTACTACTGCATTTTACAATTCGAAAATTTTACTACTGATTCAGGTGGACTTGATGAACCACACACATGATATAAGCCTCGATTCAGAGAGACAAAAAAAACTTGCATTTTAGTTCCGATCTGTGAAATGTTTCCGTTCTCGTATGAGCATACGAGCGATTCTATGCATGCATTGAAAACCTTCTGTAAAGTTTCCGTCCGTTCGTACGGCAGATTACGAATTACGAGGATGTCATTTTCCATCCAGACTTTTCCGTTTCATTTTCACATGTTACAACGTAGGCTTTCGTTTTTGCCCTTTTCCCATCGTATCCTCCAACGAATTCTTTACTTTCCCCGTTCGATTCTGTTTCCCTTTTTCAATAAATATTCGTCCAGACGGAAATCCTTACGATCTTGCGCCTGCGCACTACAAACTTAACTCATTAAAGTGCTCGCCTACATATTTGCCACACTCACTTCTACTACAATGTTTAGCTAAATCACTTAGCACTATCCTCCATCTTCCCTTTTTGGCCCTTAAAGCTCACCCAAACCACTTCTTGGTTAGGTTCTTCTTCCATTTTAGCCCCCTAAAACTTACCCAAATCACTTCTCGGTCATGTGAATATTCATCTTTAAATATTTCTGGGCCCATTAGTTTTGTGTTAATGTATTTTGTAAATGAAATGACAATGTAAATGTTTTTTTTTTATTCCATCATAAAATATAAAATTGTTAAAAATTTTGAAAATTTCAAATTTTAACAACTATAAAAAACAAAATACATAGCAATGGCAGGCCACTGAACATTATTCTTCATCTGTGGTCCCCAACGAGTTGCGCAGCTCCTGCATCTCGCCCACCAACTGAAGGACCCTGACACTCAGTTGTGCCACTCTGGCACGTGTGGTCCCTGTTAAAAAACGTAAATTAAAATTTTGGTATAACCTTGTTGGGGTCATACTGCCCCGTATGGTCCAAACACCTAAATCTGGACTTCAAAAGCCAGAGGGCCCTCGCCACCACGGCCCGGGTATTGCATAGTGCCCGATTAGAGAACCCCTGGCCCACATTCTGCAGGCAAAGAACGGGCATCAGGAGCAAGTGGCACATCTTGCAGTTCCTGCAACCAAATATAAAATAATTACACAAAGCAAAGGTAACCGACTAAAACAATAACTCCTACAACAAATTAAGATTCAAGTTCAACAATCCAAATATAATTCACAAAGGACATAAGTCTAAAAAAATATAGCAATTATATGGATGTGTGGGAAAATAAATGTTTACATGCTAAGGACTAATTAAGGTCAGCATTAAAATGCTTCTATAAGTCATACATGAAATGTATTGATTCAGGTATGCATTGCTATACAATTTATGGCCTCAGCCATGCTGATACATGCAATGCCTTGGTGCTAAAGGCGCGCAGACTCCTCCACATAGCCACAAAACATGTTCAACAATAGCAATCCGAGCCCTCAAAGGTCCCGTAAGTGGATCAGAAATGAAACGGATTTATAGGGTGGTGATCCGTCGGAAATCAGCTCTCTGAATCAATGGAAGTTTTCTGAACGAACGGAAAATTTCCGATTTTGTTTGGAAAATGATCCGAACTAACGGAAATGTTCCGATTTGCTTCCGGTCATCGAAAGCGCATTCCCGAACGTTTGTGCGAGTAGAAGATGGATGAAAAAAAGCAAAAAAATGACAAACACCCACCAAAACTACGACAGCTACGGAAGTCCGGACGAATGTGTCTCTGAATCGAGGCTATAAATTAGAGTGCTTCACACTAGTTTTTTGATGCAGCTTTCAGCAGGAGAAAACTCATTTTGCTCTTTCTCACAATGGAGCCCTTCTACTTTCTTTGCAATGGTAGTAAACTCTAATGGTAGTAAAAAATTCAATTCATAAGAAAAATGCCTGAGAATTCCACTTTTTGTGAATCACAAGTTAGGAAGACAATGAAAGTCAATGGCACTTTTTTACTCCTGAAAAAAATACTGAACTTTTTACCCTTTTTTACTAGTAGTAAAAAGTTCCATTGACTTTCAGTGTCTTCCGATTTGGTAACAGTGAAATTCTCAGGCTTTTTTCTCATGAATTACATTTTTTACTACCATTTTTTCAATGATTTGTGAATCGAGGCCATTGACTTCGAACATATTGCAGATGATATGGCGCAGAGAAGGCGCACACTACCCATTCCCATATTTTCGGCCATGTTTGGAAGTGGACCAGCTGCCATATCAAGCACTTTTCCAGCTTACTAGGCTAAATCGTGCAGCTTTGGAATCCATATTTGGCACCATTAACTGGTAGAAGACCTTTGGGTTTTTACATTGCGGTGCACCAAAACCCAGAATAGTCAAAATGCTGGCTTTTGGTCCACATTATAGTGTAAGCATAAGAATGGTGTACCATGAGGTTAAAGCTAGCAAAGAGCTGCACCCTGCACCCAAGGACACGTGGCGCTATGTGAGCAAGCTTTGTATAGAAAAATACCATTTTGTGAATACTCACCTGTAAAATGGGTATTATAAGTATGTCACACACCCCACTTCAAACATTAATAATTACACTAGGGTTAACGCACCGCTAGGTGGCAGCATTGCAGAGAACTCTCCAAAAACTTCAACAGGCCCCTCCCGGTATATACATACCTGGTACCTCCCAAGAACCTCCCAGTATTAGAACAGCAGTAAGACAAGGTACCAGAACCAAACAATGTAACCCTCAACGTAAAGAAACAAACTTCACCAAATAGAGAGCCAGGATACCGAAAAGGGCGGGTGAAGCGGGGTGTGTGACATACTTATAATACCCATTTTACAGGTGAGTATTCACAAAATGATATTATTCTAAGTATGTCACACACCCCACTTCAAACATTAATAATTACACTAGGGACATCCAACAGCAGTGTCCAGAAAAGGGTGGGTATCCGAATCAGGCAATAACGCAGAAAAAACTCAAACCACTGCAGCCTGCAAAACCTTGCGGCCAAAAACAGCGTCCGCTGAAGCCCGCTCATCAACCTTATAGAACTTAGAAAAGGTATGAACAGAAGACCAAGTTGCAGCCTTACACACTTGTTCAACCGAAGCCTGGTGCTGAAAAGCCCAGGACGCACCAACCGCACGAGTAGAATGAGCAGTAACTCGGAAAGGAGGAGCCTTCCCCTTAGCCGAATAAGCACCAACAATGGCCTGACGAATCCATTTGCTAATGGAGGACTTGGCCGGAGCCAAACCCTTCCTAGGCTCACAGGGCACAACGAAAAAGGCATCAGTCTTACGAAAAGAAGACGTAGCACGTAGATAGTACCTGACACAACGTACAACATCCAAGCAGTGCAAAGCACTCTCCTTGGCATTCTTAGGCTTAGGACACAAAGAAGGAAGAACAATGTCCTGGTTAAGATGAAACGCAGAGACCACTTTAGGGAGAAAATCTGACTTGTAACGAAAAACCACTTTGTCCTGATGATCCTCGAAATAAGGAGCCTGAATAGACAAAGCTGCCAGCTCTGAAACACGCTGAACCGAAGTGATGACCACCAAAAAGGCAACCTTCTGAGTAAGAATGGACAAAGCAACATCCCGCAAAGGCTCAAAAGGAGGAGCCTTAAGAGCGGAAAGAACCAAATTCAAATCCCACACTGGGAGCAAAGGCTTCCTGGGAGGCCGCACATGCGAAACCCCCTGGAAAAAAGTCTTGACCAAGGAATGACTAGCAAAAGATTTCTGGAAAAAAATAGACAAAGCAGAAACCTGCCCCTTCAAGGTACTCAGCTGAAGACCGGAGTCCAGCCCCGACTGAAGAAACTCCAAAATCCTAGACACAGAAAAGACCCGGCAAGGCAAAGACCTAGCCTCACACCAATCAATATAAGATCTCCAATACCTGTAATAGATGGAAGAAGAAGATCTCTTCCTGGCACTAATAAGAGTCTGAATGACCGCATCCGAAAGACCCTCCTCTTTTAAGATGGAGGTTTCAGCAGCCAAGCCGTCAAAGCCAGCGTTTGTAAACTGGGGTAACATAGTTGACCCTGAGTGAGAAGATCTGGCCGAAGAGGCAGATCGAACTGATCTACGGCCAGACGAACGATGTCCGCGAACCACACCCGCCTTGGCCACCTTGGAGCCACGAGAATGGCGGGAACTCCCTCCAGAACCAACTTTCGCAGAACCCTGCCTAGCATGGGAATCGGAGGAAACAGATAAAGAAACCCCAGGTCCCTCCAGCTCAGGGTCATGGCATCCACCGCCAGAGCCAAAGGGTCCCGGGACAGGGACACAAAGGACGGAAGCTTGTGATTGTGACGAGAGGCAAACAGATCCACCTCCGGCGTCCCCCACCGGAGACAAAGTGACCGAAACACCTGGGGATGGAGAGACCACTCCCCCCGACGGGACGCACACCGGCTCAGAAAATCCGCCTCTGTGTTTTCCACACCCGGAATGTAAACTGCCGAGATGCAAGGGACATGAGACACTTCCCTGTGGGCACCCAGACTGCGAGTCCCTCCTTGGTGATTGATGTAAGCAACCGCCGTCTGATTGTCTGAGCGAACCTGAACCGGCAGACCTTGTAAATGATGCGTCAAGCGAGACAGAACCAACCTGATGGCTCGCAATTCCAGAACATTGATGGGCAAGTGGGCCTCCTGAGGGTCCCACTGCCCCTGAAACCGAAGATCCTTCCAATAACCTCCCCAGCCTGACAAACTGGCATCCGTGGTGACAGTTTCCCAAAGTGGAGTCAGAAACGACCTGCCCTTCAGAAGGTTGTCCGAGACCAACCACCACAGAAGGGACTGCCGAACCCGAGGGGACAACCGGAAGGACCGATCCAACGACCCCGGACACCGGTTCCAAGACGCCAAAAGATGAAGTTGAAGAGTCCTCGTATGAAACTGAGCAAAGGGAACTGCCTCGAACGAGGCCACCATCAACCCCACCAGTCTCATCCCCAGACGAATGGACGGATGAGGATGGGAGAGGAGCAGCTGGACCAATTCCTGAATCATCAGAACCTTGGACTGAGGAAGAAACACTCTGTGCTGGCAGGAGTCCAACGACATCCCCAGAAAAGTCACCACCCTGGCCGGAACCAGCGAGGACTTGGGGTAATTGATCACCCAGCCGAACCTCTCCAACATAGACACCACCGTGCTGGTGTCCCCCTCTGCTTGACTGAAGGAAGGAGCCATGATGAGAAGATCGTCCAGGTAAGGCACAATGCGAATCCCCTGAGCTCTGAGCAGGGCCATCACTCCCGCCAACACCTTGGTGAACACTCTCGGAGCAGAGGTGAGACCGAATGGAAGAGCCACAAACTGAAAATGCCGATCCCCCACCACGAAACGGAGGAACCGCTGATGAGCAGGAAAGATCGGCACGTGCAGGTACGCATCCTTGATGTCTATGGACGTCATAAAGTCCCCCTGCCGAAGCGAACCGATCGCAGACCGCAGGGTTTCCATGCGAAACTTCCGAGGACGAATAAACCTGTTGAGAAACTTCAAATCCAGAATAGGACGGAAGGACCCGTCCTTTTTGGGGACCGTGAAGAGATTGGAGTAAAACCCGCGCCCCACCTCTGAAGGAGGAACCGGGCAAATGACAGCTAAATCTAGAAGATTCCTTACTGCCGCCAGGAGCCCCTGCGCGGCCAAAGGATCCAAAGACACCCGAGACCTGAAGAACCTTGGAGGAGGACGGGACTCGAACTCCAACTTGTAACCGGCCGAAACCACCTCCCGGATCCATCTGTCCGGGACCTCCTGGTCCCACACCCGGGAGAAAAGTTGCAACCGTCCCCCCACCCGAACGGGTGAGGGCGCCCCCTCATTGCTGGGTGGGCTTGGCAGCCGGCTTGGGCTTGGCACCCCAGACGCGAGTGGGGCGGCCACGGCCTCTGCCCCTATTCCAACTGGCGCCCCTGGGGGCCGAGGAGCCTGCACCTCTACCGGCGCCGACTCCCCGAAAGGACGGATTGAACGAGACCATCCCCCGAAAGGAACGGCGAAATTTCTTGCGCTGAGGTAATTTACCTCCCTTGGCAACAGAATCCAGCCTCTCACCAAAAAGCCTCAAACCCAGAAAGGGCAGAGCCGTGAGCGATCTTTTAGAATTAAAATCGGCCGTCCACTGTCTCAACCACACACAGCGCCGGATAGCCACCAGCAAGGCAGTAGCCCGGCCACACATCAACATGGCATCCTCCTGAGCGGCCAGGATAAAAGACAAAAAAGCATCACAGCGCTTAAGCCCAAGGGACTCATCACTGGTGGGCTCGAGATCCACCCCCAGGTCCCTGACAATAGACCTGACAGCAAAAGTCAAAAGAGCCGAGGCACAGACAGGCCTTAACACCGAACCCGCACATACAAAACCATGACGGGCAAGCTGATCAACCCGGCGATCCTCGCCGTCCCTGAGCGAAGTCGTGTCAGGGGAATGCACGACCGCCGTGTTGGACATTCCCAGGACCGGAGTATCTACCTCAGGGGGAACAGACCAACGCTTCAACAATTCCGCCGGAAAGGGATACTTCCTATCCCAGCTAGACGGCACACCAACAAGACGTGTAGGTTGCTCCCATTGCTTGAAAACAATTTCTTCAAAATGCTGTTGGCTGGGAAACTCCAGACGCTGCTTGGACACCCCAAAAAGCTGACCCTTGGGCCTAGGAGCAACCACCGGAGGGTCCAAATCCAAAACCTCAAACATCTGGCTCAGAATGGTAGAGGAATCGAGAGGGAGGCCATCAGCCTGATCCCCCTCAGAACCCAGCAACTGCTGAACATCAGAATCTTCTTCCTCAATGAGCTCACCTTCTTCACGGGGACGATCCGACCAATCCAGATCTCCCACCACTTCCTCATCTGAATCCGGCGGGGGCGGAGACAGATGCTTCCGCTTAGCTGAAACCTTCTGAGCGGCTATAGCAGAAAACCGCTTCTCAAGGCTGGTCAAGCGGGCACATACATCAGACTGCGAATCCCCGCCCAGGACAACGTCACACGGGGTCCGGAATAAGCGAGGGGGAGAGGGAGATGGCGCGGCCGAAGAAGTGCTAGGCACCGGAGTACTGGACTGCCGTGCAATGTTCTGCTGTGCACAAGGGATACACAAAATGACATCATCTCCCTGGAGCGGAGTCCCACAACCCCCGCACACCTTGGATTGTCCCGAAGAACCATTCCCGGTATCTGTGGCAGCCTCCATGTGGTGAAATTTATGGTATTCGCAGAACCCAGGGATTTATGCGGTACGCGACCCGGGATGCCCCTTAATAACCTAACACTTGTCTAAGGATAGTCACAAGATCCTGACCCAGGGGAATAGCATAAGACCCTTATAAAAATATATAAAGATATATATATATATATATATATATATATATATATATATATATTGCAATGAAAAAACACCCCCCACGAGCCAGGTATATATGACCGGGAGAGCCCTGCCAGACGGGATCCCAGGATCTGAAAGACACAAAGGGAGAGGGACAGGCGTCAATCCAGCACCATATACCAAAATCCACATAACATACAAAACCCCCCTTACACCACCCCCCCCCTCATTAACCAAAGACACAGGAAATGGTTAATACCAACCAGCACCATAAAGATGCGCCGGAACGAGGAGGAAGGAGGAGGAGGAGGAGAGGACGCAATCCGAGGGGCCATCGCAAGAAAACTAAAAACGCCTACCTGAGAGGGAGAGAGAAACCGCACAGCCAGGCACCGCAGACAGCGCTGTGAGGGAGGAAGAGACAAGCTCCGGGAGCGCGGGAGCCGAGAAGGCCCCGCCCCTCCGGGACATCCAATCCGTGCGCGGCCCGCGCGCGCGCGACCCCGCCCCCTGGCAGCGTCAGCGTCTGCCGGCGGGGACCGCGCTCAGACCTCAAGGACGGGACCGGCGGAGCAACCCGCCCGTTCCCAGTGCGCACCAGACACAGACCCACACACTGATAACCAGTTCCCCCCCCCTGAGCAGACCGGACAAGCAGGCTGCAAGCGCCGGGCACGGCGCTCAACCACAGGCGGGACCGTGGCGCAGAGCGCCGCGAGGCCCCGCCCCCCCGGCTCCTGAGGGGAGAGAACAGACACACAGACAGGGGGACAGAGGCAGGCAAAACTTACAATAAAGATAGTCAAAGTAAAAATCACGAAAGGCCTCACAATGTAGAGCGCAGCAGCCACACTCACACAGCATGTCACCGGCACAGCATGTCACCGTCCCAAGCGCGCCCCACACCCCGGAAAGTGACATAACAATATCCCAGGGCTAGGCACATCCTGACCGCTAACCTCCTATTAAATGGGGCATCCCACATCCGGATCACCACTCCGGGAATCCCGCTATGCCCCGCAATGAAGGGTCGAGCGGAGGAGCTAATCTCCTAGGCACCAATGGTGCCGGCTACCTTTTTGCCCGGCCTAAAGCCGAAGCTGGGAGGCTGCCATTAAATAGAATACTTTCAAACAAAAGCCGGGCAGAAATAGACCATGGGGGGGGGGGGGGCCGGGGGAATACCCCGGCTACCTGCAAGCAGGAGACTTCTTTCTTCTGTCTTGTCGCCACCTTGCAGAGAACAACACTGGGAGGTTCTTGGGAGGTACCAGGTATGTATAGACCGGGAGGGGCCTGTTGAAGTTTTTGGAGATTCTCTGCAATGCTGCCACCTAGCGGTGCGTTAACCCTAGTGTAATTATTAATGTTTGAAGTGGGGTGTGTGACATACTTAGAATACAATGGCCACATTTCTGCATTAAAGGAAACATTTTTAATACAGGTCCCTGGCAATCCAACCAACCCCCCCCCCCCAAAAAAAACTACATATATGCCTCTTACAAATATTACTGTTTAATTAGTACTTCCACTACAGCATACCTTGCCTCTTTTATTACATGTATCCACAATGTTAGCCATGCACATACAGCTACACAGGTAACTTAAAAAGTTGAAAAAAAAATTATGCATTTACATTTACCCATTAAAAAGCCTTACAACACCATGCAGCAGTCAGAAAACAATACTAAACAATAGAAAAAAAATTCGAGTACATTTTCCAATAATTTTCGCTTGCGACAGCCTTTTTACGAGCATTTTGAAAATTTTACGAGTGATTAGAACATTTTACGATTGAATTTTCGAGTGCAAGTATTTAATTCAACCCCTTTTTTGAATCACTCGAAAAAGTTAAAACTTTGTGCATGCGATCTGATTTTTCGAGTGACACGAATTTATTTCTACCTTTGTTGAATCGAGCCCTATATCTTGTAATGACTGGCAAACAAGTCAGATGATTTCTGTAAACTTTTCTTAGTTGATAAACACTTTTTGCATAAATTGAATTGTGGTGTGCGTTCCTGAGTACAAATAGATTTAATATCATCTGCCCCGAACATCAGCTCTATTTCAGATTTCTGGGAAACGGAGATCAGAGAGAGAGGAGAGTAGGGTACAAGGAGATTGTGGTTTCAAATCTGCAATAGATAGAGTTAAGCTCGTCAGCAAGGAGTAAACTTAATTGAGCTTTTTGAATGAATAGCTCTTGTAGTTGGGTTAGAGTTCGAAGACTCTCCCGAACCTTCCTGTGGTTCCCTGAAATGAATTCCTCCTCAAGTTTCAAGGCATATTCTTTCTTTGCCACTTTGATTTCCTTTGTGAGTATGTTCCTTAGTTCACAGGAAAATGGAGCGCTGTATGAGCCATGATGGGGCCCCATTCAGTGTTCGAGCTGGGGCCTTGTCACATTTAGTTATGCCACTGGCAATACTTTATTGTATATTTTTCTTCTTTTTAACATTTTCTCCTTTTCTTTTCTTTCAGAGGAAGACTTAATGAGGACTCTGGCTCTTTTAAAAAACATCAACCTACCGAAGGAGATCGAGAGGTAATCCTGCTCCTCTAAAGAGTAACTAAATAAAAATTACTCCTTCTACCCATATAAAGCTTTTACAGGGTGTCAGTGTTTACTAAACCTACCAATGCTTCGACCCTGGGGCATGTGACGCAGTCCTATGAAACTAACCTGCAGATGTGCGTGCCTCTTGTCTATTAAAAAGACTGGTTTCTATGTTTAGCTACTTTTCTTGGCTTTGCTATAAAAATATAATCCTTGGGTAAAATCCAGGGTTAGAGAGCACAATAACTTAGCTGTGAAAAAATAACTAGTAAAGAAATCAGAACTGTGACCATTAGAGATGAGCGAATTTTTTAAAAATTTGATTTGGCGTATTCGTCAAATTTTCCGGCAAAATTTGTTTAGGTCCAAATTTATTCGTGGCGAATCGCTTTTAAAAATGGCTATTTCTGGCCTACCGAGAGCCTAAATAGGGTTGTAGAACATTTTGCTTTGCTGTAACACGCATAGGATGCGTGCTGGGTTAGTGAAATAATACTGTAATGAAGTATGACATGCAGATCAGATCTGATGTCTGTAACTGGAGAGCAGTGTGTTAAATCTGTTTTGCGCTATTCATATGATGTGATGAGGATAGTGGCGTTGCAAACATTCTGACTTCTGAAGCAGATACTGTTGAGGAACCTGAGGAGGACATCAGTGATGTGCAGACACAATTCGATGATGAATATGATTAATATTATTATTAATAATAATTTTGTTTATATAGCGCCATCATCTTCAGTAGCGCTTTACAAGTTAAAACATATAGTGCAGAGAACAATACAAAACTATATGCTACGAGGTTCAAACCAAGTGTTGTGAGCACAGGAGACAATATGAAAGAGAGCCCTGCCCTCGCAAGCTTACAGTCTAAAGGATGGGGGTGGAGACAACAGAGGTGACAAAAAAGGTAATGATCACAAGTGGTAGAGCTTGAGCTGGGCTGCATGTGCTGTTTGAAGGTTATAGGAGTTGCTTAAGTCAGGTTATATGCTTGTCTGAAGAAATTAGTTTTGAGGGCACTTTTAAATGCTTGGAGTGATGAAGAGTGACGGATTTAGTGGTCAGCATGGTGGCAGAAGGGGAAAGTCTGGAGGCAAATGTGCTCGGAGCCGGGATAGACCACCTGCTGTGCAGCAGGCTACCTTCCCGGGAGGTAGTGGAACATGGGTTACTGGAGCCAGCGACAGCAGCAGTGAATTAGTGCGGACTGTTGGTGGGAAAATCAGCTACTCAGCGATGTGGCAGTTTTTCATCAAGCATCCACAGGAGGTTAACATGGCCACATGCAAGATGTGTAGGCAGAGGTCAAAGCATAGCCAGGGTCCCAATGTTGGTCCCATGGCCCTGCGTCAACATATGCAGTGTCACCATAAAGCTGCCTGGAAGAGCCGTGGATCCAAAGTAGTGGTCCAGCCTGCTGCATCACCCAGTGGCAAGCGGCTCCCTATTTCATCCAGCCAGGGCTCCACCACCTCCTGTGTGTCATACCCATCCTCTGTCGCTCCAGATGCTCCTGCTCTTCCTACTACAAGTCAGTCATTCCGCCAGCAATCCATCAGCGAAGCCATGTCCAAGAGACAACAGTATGCGCCCACTTATCCAACGCACAAAAGCTAAATGTGCTCCTGTCCAAGTTGCTGGTGCTGCAGTCCCTCCCTTTTTAGGTGGTAGACTCTGCACCTTTCTGAAAACTGATGGCTTGTGCCGAGCCGAGGTGGAAAGTCCCAAGCCGTCATCTCTTTGGCAGTACCAGCCCTGCACAATTTTGTTGAACAGAAGGTGGGTCAGTCCTTGAGCCTGTCAGTGTGTACCAAAGTGCACAACATGTCCTTTAAGGCCCACTGGGTGAATGTGGTTCCTGCACAGCCAAAACAGCAACTTGGACAGGTCCTTCCGTTTCGGCATCCACGCTCCCAGGCCGTTGTGCCTGTGACAGTTTGCGATTCCGCTTCCTCATCCTCCGCCGTCTCCGCAGCCTCCAATGCACAGACAAGTTTCAGTGCCACTCCAGCCTACCATGTGTGCAGGGCACAACGGTGTCACGCTGTTCTTCACATGGTTTGCCTTGGCGAACAGACTCACACGGGGAGGAACTGCTAAAATTAATTAATCAAGAAATCAAATCATAGCTTACTCCACGAAAGCTGCAAATGGGAACTATGGTGACCAACAATGGGAGAACATCATGTCTGCGCTGCTACAAAGAAGCCTGAGTGCACGTGTTCAATCTAGTTGTCAAGCATCTCCTGAAGTTTCCCCCATCTGCAAGACATCCTAACAATGGGAATGAAACTTTGCATGCACTTCAGACACTACTACATCGCAAAGCACACCCTTCTTGAGCTGCAGCGTCATAACTGTATCCCCCAACATAGTCTGATTTGCGATGTTTCCACCCGTTAGAATTCCACCCACCATATGTTGGATCGACTATATGAACAGAGAAAAGCCATCACCGATTTCTTGATGATCCAATATGGAAATATGGATATTGGGACTCCCTTGTATAACTTCAATGTAAACCAATGGCAGCTGCCGTTTGCTCAGGCCCTTTGAGGAAGCCACTTTATTAGTCAGTTGCCAGGATTATGGGATAAACTACGTGATTCCACTGCTTCATGTACTACAACACATGTTGGAAAACACATGTTGGAAACCAGGGCTGGCCAGGGCACTAGAGATGTGGTGCCTACATCTGACGGCTACAGGAGAGGAGGAGCAGCCAGAGGAGCTAGAGGGTTGTGAGGAAGGCGAGACAGAGGACCCAGACACAACGTGGCAGTATGCAGTGGAGATGGGGACAGGTAGTCCCTCCGAGTCACTTGCACAAATGGCATGATGCATGCTCATGTGCTTCCGTAGTGACCGCCGAATTCGGCAGCGGGATGACTTCTGGCTCTCCGCCTTATTGGACCCTCGCTACCGACACAAAATACTGTTTTAAGCCTGCTGGATAGCATTGAACTGCCCTTATCAGCATTGAATTGCCCTTATCAGTGCACATCACATATGTACATCTGAGAGTTGCACCATTCTTTTCCTGTTAGTCTTCAGGGCCTAGTTGCTGTGAAAGGTCAGACACATTTTTCGTGGAGAGACGAGTTCTCCTTGTGGCCCTATGGCCCCTGCCGCACTAAACCCGCTCTGATGGCACACTACTGGCAGAGTAGGACAGCTTTCCCAGGGCAAACTCTGCTAGTTGCGACCACAGATCAAGTTTGGCTGCCCAGAAGTCCAGTGGATCCTCAAGGTGTATTGGCATGGTCATGTCAAGGTATGACACCACCTGCTGGTTCAGGTCCTGCTCCAGGTCTACCTGCTGGTCATGAGTTGCCTCACTATGCGGGTGAAGAAAGCTACTCATTAGCGACTGAAGACTCAGGCTGCTGCTGATGGAGCTGGTACTGCTCCTGCTACCTCACCCCTCCCCAGCAGTCATGTCAGTGTAAGGTGAGGGCAACATTGGCAGGTGCTCTAACTAAAAAGAAATGCAAAAACACTGTCAGATTGCCTTAAATGGGACACCCCTGGTCATAGTTAAATGCACTACAGCAAGCTTTTAAACGTGGATATGGCACAAAAGCAAGAGCAATATAGGCAGGTGCTCTAGCTATAAAGAAATGCAAACACCCTGTCAGATGGTCTTAAATGGGATTCCCCTGCTCAGGGTTAAATGCACTACAGCCAGCTTTAAAACATGTTTTTGTAGAAAAGCAAGAACAATATAGGCAGGTGCTCTAGCTAACAAGAAATGCAAAAACACTGTCAGATGGCCTTATATGGGATGCCCCTGGTCAGAGTTAAATGCACTGCAGCAAACTTTAAAACGTGGTTTTGGCAGAAAAGCAAGAGCAATATAGGCAGGTGCTCTAGCTAAAAAGAGATGCAAACACACTGTCAGATGGCCTTAAATGGGATGCCCCTGGTAAGAGTTAAATGTACTACAGAAAGCTTTAAAATGTGGTTTTGGTAGAAAAGCAAGAGCAATATAGGCAGGTGGGTGTGATCTGTAACACTAACTAGGCTTGCAAGACCTAGGCATAAAACCAAATGCAAACACCCCTTTAGATGGCTTTAAATGGGATGCCCCTGGTCAGAGTTTAATGCACTACAGCAAGTTTTAAAACATGGTTTTGGCAGAAAAGCAAGAGCAATATAGGCAGGTGCTCTAGCTAAAAAGAAATGCAACACACTCTCAGATGCATGTCAACTCCATGCATGACATTGAAACATGGACTCTTACAGAACTACCACCTGGAAGGAAAGCCATAGCTTGTAAATGGACTTTTAATGTGAAGCACAGTACAGATTGGCCACAAGGTTACCTCACGTGAGTGTTCATGCTCCGTGGGAACTGTACAGAAGCTCATACCTTTAAAAGGTCTGCAGCAGCCTTAGGAACAATAAGAGATCAAGCCTTCTGACTGGCAGTTATTTTATTTGTCCTTTGATATGTTAAATATTATTTAGAAACACACAGCTAGGTAAGTGCAAAGGTCTCTGGTTATAATTATATTGTGTGTGTGTGTAAGCTAAAGACCATACAACAAATTGTTGCTGCTTAACAACACTCTGCCTCTTTCTCCCTGGTCATTGTCCAGTTTGCAGTGCAGAAGGTGCGTGGTCATCGGGAATGGCTACAGGCTGAAGAACAGCTCTCTGGGGCGAATCATCGACCAATATGATGTGGTAATCAGGTGAGAACTGAATAAGAGGTGCATGTTCTATTAGATATTTTTAACTTGTGCTGCAGCTTCTCTCCCTTGTGCTGTGCAATGCAACAAGCAGGATTGTCTTACATTGTAAAAGCTAGACCTCTACAGTGTTTAGATGAGAACTTTATTAGAGGTGTGTCTGTGATATAAATATATGACACAGCATAAAATACTCATATACAACATGCAGAGGCAGCAGCACTAACGTAATGAAACTCGAGCTGGGGTATTTTTACCTTGTGCTGTTGCCTCTCTCCCTCCTGCTGTACAATGTAACAAGCAAGACGAGTCATGGTCATACATTGTATAAACCAGCCAAGTCCCTGCTGTGTGTTACAATAAAACAATCAGGCCGGGGCTGATGTTGCAATTGCAACAGGAGCAGCGACAGAAAGATTACAATTAGGGATGATTTAATGTGACGGATCTGAATTTGGTTACAAATTTCAGAAAATAATCAATTCACAACGGATCCGAAAATTGCAGCAATTAGATTGCGCAAATCGCTTCCTTAAACTCCATTTAGTGTGGTCTAGGCTATCTAAAATGGCGGATCCACATGTCAGGACATAGGCCAAGGAACCCTGGGAAGGCGGCAAGGTGGGATGATGCTGAATCATATGCAGCATGCAGTCTATCAGCAGCCAGCCACCCCAGTGATGTCACAGCCATATATAATCAGTGGCCATCTTGCGGCCAGTCACTTCAGCATTGTATTGAAGCAAGAATGGGACAGAGTGAGAGACAGGGAAAGAGAGAGAGACAGGGAGAGAGAGACAGCGTGGCAGTGTAGTGCAAAAGTGATTAACCACAAGGACACTGTGCAGCAGTAGCAATTCAGGTGTCAGCTAAATTCTAGCATAGAAGTAGTGACACGGAAGGGAGAGGTCATGGGATATAGTGTGCTGCAGCACTAGTCTGTACAATTCAAACTTTTTTCACAAAAGCTAATAGTAGCCAGCCAGTTGGGGTGAGCAGAGCACTAAAAGCATATTGTCCTCTATTAAGTGTAACCTGCTCGTACATGTAAATGGTGTACCAATTTGTTCCTGTTCATTTAACAGCTCTCATCAGGGCATACCACATAAGTACATCTGAGAGTTTAGGCATTTCTTTTATGTTAAAATGTTGATAGCCTAGTTAGTGTGAAAGGCCAGACAAAACTACACACCTGCTCAAAAGTACTCACCTCTTGCTGTTTTCCAAAAATACTGTTTTAAAGCCTTCTGGAGCGCATTTAACTGCCCTCATCAGGGCACACTACATAAGTACATCTGAGAGTTTAAGCATTTTTTTATGTTAAAATGTCGATGGCCTCGTTAGTGTGAAAGGCCAGACAATACTACACACCTGCCCAAAAGTACCCACATCTTGCTGTTGTTCAAAAATCCTGTTTTAAAGCCTACTGGAAGGCATTGAACTGCCCTCATCAGGGCACACCACATACGTATATCTGAGAGATTAAGCATTTGTTTTATGTTAAAATGTTGATGGCCTAGTTAGTGTAAAGGCCAGACAAAACTACACACCTGCCCAAAAGTACCCACATCTTGCTGTTATCCAAAAATCCTGTTCCTAGGGGCACCCCGATTGGGGGGTGCCCTGCTATGTGAAACCCCCCAGGATGCCAAGACCAGCTCACCTCTTCCCAGTCCCATGGTGCGTCTAAGAGCTCTGACAGCCACATCCTCTGCTTCCCTCTAACAGGGAGGGTGTCAACGCCAGCCATTCACAAATTCCTGGCACAGGCACATGCCCTGCTAGAGGGATAGCGGGATGAGGCCGCTGCTCTTAGATGCACTGCGGGACCAGGAAAGGGGTAAGGGAATGGGGTGACCTGGGGAGTGTCACACAGTGGGGCATCCCGATTTGGACACCCCGGAGGGGAATTGTTCAGCCCCGGAAATCCACATATGTACATCTGAGAGTTGTACCAATTTGTTACTGTCAAAGTCTTCAGGGCCCAGTTACTGTGAAAGGCCAGACATAAGTACAAACCTGCTGCTGTTGTCCAAAAATATTGTTTTAAGCCTACTGGAGCGCATTGAACTGCCCTCATCAGTGTACATCACATACTTACATCTGAGAGCTGTACCAATTTGTTCCTGTTAAAGTCTTCAGGGCCTAGTTACTGTGAAAGGCTAGAAAACAAAAATAGTGTTTTAAGCATAGTGTAGTGCATTGTCCTCCCCTTCTATATGCACTAAGTATGTCAGGCAGAAAAGTGCCCGGATGTGCACAGAGGAGTGGCAAAGGCCTAAATTCATCAGGCAGAGCTTGCAGCAGACTAGGGGCGAGTGGCAGCAGGAGTCGCACCGCACCGGTATCAGCTAGCGGTCGTGTCTCGACCAGCAACCCATCTGCCCTCATCGACTGGTTAACACGGTCATCAACTTCATCACAAGTGACATCTGACACCCCCAGTCAAGTGTCAGTGGGTTCCTCAGACACAGACCTCAGTTGGTATGGCCGGGGAGCAGTTCCTATCCTCCCATTGCCTCTGTCCTATGCTGTTTCCTCCCCCAACAAAGCATCTAATGCTTTGGGTTCAGCTCCATGATTCAGTGAGGGCAATTTAATAGAGGGCAGTCAGCAGCTACTGCCCAACCAAGTGGAGGAGACACTTCCTCCACTAGGCGGGCAAGTAGTGATGAGGAGAGCGGCATGGGAGGTGCTGTTGTGAGTGTTCAGCTTCTACAGCAGACACTGTTGAGGAACCTGAGGAGGACATCAGTAACATGCAGACAGAACTCGATGATGATGAAGCCAATCGCACTTGGGATACGGGTGCAAAAGGGGCTTCATCATCATCAGGAGAAGAGGGTTGCAGGTTTCCCGTGAGTCAGCAGCTGAGGCAGAAAGGTGGTAGCATGGTTGGCAGTCAGCATGGTGGCAGAAGTGGAAAGTCTGGAGCCAAATGTGCCCGGGGCTGGTGTAGACCACCTGCTTTGTAGCAGCCTACCTTCCTTGGAGGTAGTGGAACAGGGGTTCCTGGAGTCCGCGGCAGTAGCAATTAATTAGTGACTGTTGGTGGGAAAATCAGCTACTTGGCAGTGTGGCAGTTTTTCATCAAGCATTTGCAGGAGGTTAACATGGCCACATGCAAGATGTGTAGGCAGAAGATGAAGCGTGGCCAGGGTCCCATGCAGTGTCACTTTAAAGAGGCCTGGGAGAACAGTGGCTCCAAAGTGGTGGTCCAGCCTGTTGCATCATCCAGTGCCACGCCGCTCCCTTTTCAGCCAGCCAGGGCTCCACCACCTCAGCCGAAGGGAGCTGTGCGTCAAACCCATCCTCTGTCGCTCCAGATGGTCCTGCTCCTCCTACTCCGAGTCAGTCATTCCACCAGCAATCCAACAGCGAAGCTATATCCGAGGTAGAACAGTATGCGCCCACTCATCCAACGGTGCAAAAACGAAATATGTTCCTGTCCAAGTTGCTACAGTCTCTCCCTTTTCAGGTGGTGGACTCTGCACCTTTCAGAGAACTGATGGCTTGTGCCGAGCTGAGGTGGAGAGTCCCAAGCCGTCAATTCTTTGCAAAGAAGGCAGTACCAGTCCTGCACAATTTTTCTGAACAGGAGGTGGGCCATTCCTTCAGCCTGTTGGTGTGTACCAAATATATTGTCTCCTCATGCTGATTCCAACTCCAGGGTGTGTCATTCAGGCATTATATAGTCTCCTCATGCTCCTGCCAACTCCAGGGTGTGTCATGCAGGCATTATATCGTCTCCTCATGCTGTTGCCAACTCCAGGGTGTGTAATTCAGGCACTATATGCTGCCAACTCCAGGGTGTGTCTTTCAGGCAATATATAATATTCTCTTCCTGCTGCTAACTGCAGGGTGTGTCTTTCAGGCAATATAGGGTCTCCTCATGCTGCGGGCAACTCCAGGGTGTGTCATTCAGGCAATATATAGTCTCCTCAAGCTGATACCAACTCCAGGGTGTGTCTTGCAGGTATTATATGGTCTCCTCATGCAGTTGTCAACTCCAGGGTGTGTAATTCAGGCACTATATGCTGCCAACTCCAGGGTGTGTCTTTCAGGCAATATATCATATTCTATTGCTGCTGCCAACTACAGTGTGTGTCTTTCAGGCAATATATGGTCTCATGCTGCTGCCAACTCCAGGGTGTGTCTTTCAGGCAATATAGGGTTTCCTCATGCTACGGCCAACTCCAGCGTGTGTCCTTCAGGCACTATGCAGTCTCCTCTTGCTGCTGCCAACTCCATGGTGTATCTTTCAGGCAACATATGGTCTCCTCATGCTGCTGCCAACTCCAAGGTGTGTCAGTAAGGCACTATGCGGTCTCCTCTTGCTGCTGCCAACTCCAGTGTGTATCAGTAAGGCACTATATGGTCCCCTCATGCTACTGCTAATTCCAGGGTGTTAGTAAGGCAAGATATGGTCTCCTAATGCTGCTGCCAACTCCAAGGTGTGTCATGCAGGCATTATATGGTCTCCTTATGCTGTTGCCAACTCCAGGGTGTGTAATTCAGGCACTATATGCTGCCACTCCAGGGTGTGTCTTTCAGGCAATATATCATCTTCTCTAGCTGCTGCCAACTGCAGGGTGTGTCTTTCAGGCACTATATGTTCTCATGCTGCTGCCAACTCCAGGGTGTGTCTTTCAGGCAATATAGGGTCTCCTCATGCTGCGGGCAACTCCAGGGTGTGTCATTCAGGCAATATATAGTCTCCTCATGCTGCTGCCAACTCCAGGGTGTGTCTTGCAGGCATTATATGGTCTCCTCATGCAGTTGTCAACTCCAGGGTGTGTAATTCAGGCACTATATGCTGCCAACTCCAGGGTGTATCTTTCAGGCAATATATCATATTCTCTTGCTGCTACCAACTACAGAGTGTGTCTTTCAGGCAATATATGGTCTCATGCTGCTGCCAACTCCAGGGTGTGTCTTTCAGGCAATATAGGGTTTCCTCATGCTGCGGCCAATGCCAGAGTGTGTCCTTCAGGCACTATGCAGTATCCTCTTGCTGCTGCCAACTCCAGGGTGTGTCTTTCAAGCCATATATGGTCTTCTTATGCTGTTTTCAACTCCATGGTGTGTCAGTAAGGCAATATATGGTCTCCTCATGCTGCTGCCAACTCCAAGGTGTGTCAGTAAGGCACTTTGCGGTCTTCTCTTGCTATTGCCAACTCCAGTGTGTGTCAGCAAGGCACTATATGGTCTTCTCATGCTACTGCTAACTCCAGGGTGTGTCAGGCAATATATGGTCTCCTAATGCTGCTGCCAACTTCAAGGTGTGTAATTCAGGCAACATATTATCTCCTCTTGCTGCTGCCAACTCCAGGGTGTGTCTTTAAGGCAATATATGGTCTCCTCATGCTGTTGCTAACTCCAGGGTGTGTCATCCAGGTACTTTATGGTCTCCTCATGTTGCTGCCAACTCCAGGGTGTTTCATTCATGCAATATATGGTCTCCTCATGTTTTTGCCAACTCCAGGGTGTGTCATTCAGGCATTATATTCTATCCTCATGCTGTTGCCAAGTCCAGGGTATGTCATCCATGCACTATATGGTCTCCTCATGCTGCTGCCAACTGCAGGGTGTTTCTTTCTAGCACTACGTGGTCTCCTTATGCTGCCACCAACTCCAGGTTGTGTCATTGAGGCACTATATGGTCCCCTCATGCATCTGCCAACTCCAGGGTGGGCTTTTTAGGCAATATATTGTCTCCTGTTACTGCTGCCAATTTAAGGGTGTGTCTTTCAGGCACTATGTGGTCTCCTCATGTTGCTGTCAACTTAAAGGTGTGTCATTCAAGTACTATGTGGTCTCCTCTTGCTGCTGCCAACTCCAGGGTGTGTAATTCAGGCACTATATGGTCTCCTCTTGTTGCTTCCAACTCATCAAAAATAAGGATATAGAGAAAAGAGTGCCAGATGTTAGGTTACTGGCCCTCAATGGGGCTGCCGGTAAGGTTCTTTATAGGGGACAGGAGTCTGGCCACTCAGGGAAGCTGGGTGGGTCCTGCTGGCTAGGTTGCTCTGTCCAGTACTAGTCCATGCCAGAAGGACTATAAAGGGGACTGACAAGCCTTATAGGGAAGCATTTACCTTGGGATGGGTGTTGTAGATAACTGCAGCCTTGTGGATTGGCCAGGTGTAGGTGGCACTAGGGGCTACTTTATTTTCTTGAAGATGTTTGGCTTTCTTAATTTAGAAAATCTAGCAGCAATAAGTAGTAGCTCCAATCCACATGCTCTGTTTACCATAACCAGCACGTAGTTAGGGTGTTGATTTCAATAGTATTGCTATGAGGTGTTAATAAGGACCATATTTGCTGAAAAATCTAGCAGCTCCAATTCACTTCTATGTTTACCATAGACAGCATGGAGTTAGGTTGTTGATTGCATTAGTATGGCTATGAGGTGATATTAGGCTGCCTTAGGAGAGGTATTAACAGGACCATATTTGGTGTTCAGGCCACCCTAGGCATTTTTAGTGCTTGAGCCAGGTCGTGGTCTTCAAATATGAATGAAAATATACCACACCCCTGGCTGAACCCTCGGCATGCGACCGGATTTCCCCGCAAACCAAGACTGTAATATCCCATTAGGATACCCTGCTAAAACAGTGTGGGAGAGATCGCAAGGGATTAAATGTAGACAGTGTGTGCTTATGTTAATGGGGAGAGGGGCACAAGGAGTTAAATGCTGAGCAGTAGAAAGACATGTACTTCTTAAAATCTTCTGACACACCAGAGCTACGTGACCACAGCAGCGGAGGTAGGGAAAGCAAGTCCTGCAGACAGCTGGGAGAGGCTCCGGCTGTGGACTGTGTTTAAAGTGGCTAAAAAGCCGGGCCAGCTACTAGCCATCCCAAATTGGGATGCCCCGCTGTATGAAAACCCAAGGGTCGCCAGTAAACTTGCGTCTACCAGATACTTCTTTAATAATGGCTGCATCCTCAGCTTCCCTGTAGCTCAGGTGCATTTCATTTAGATAGGCTGGGGGCGGGAGAGCTCCCCACACTACAGGGAAGCCAGGGATGTGGCCAGCAGCCAGCCAGCAATCTTGAGATAAGTTAATCAATCTCAATATTGCCAGGTGGGTGGGGTCTTGGTGGTGGAAACCCCCCCTTTTTAAAAGAAAATCGAGCCGCCACCAAGTCACCCGCATTGCCCAAGTGTTTTGTGCCACTTTAACTCTTTGAGCTGTCTACCCCTACATCGCACACACACATTCGGCCTTATTTATCAAGGGCTAGCGCCAGGTAGTGTCTGACGAGCGCCAGGTACCGCCAGCTATCGGCGGCTACCGAATCAAGTACGCCCGGCGGCGGTCACAATGACGCATTTATCACGCTAAATGAGGCTAGCGCCGGCGAGAGCGTCAGCTAGCGCGGGATTCATCATGTAGCCGACTGCAACGAACAGCGCCGCTGCTAATCCCATCACAGCGACAGGTATGACCTGGCGCTCCCTGGCGTTGTCCAATGCATTTCAATGGAGCAATCTTTAAATAATCATAATTAATTGCTATTAATGTTTTTTTTTTATTTTTTTAATGTCAAAAATTCTGTGACCACTTCTGCAATGTTAGATATTTTTTTAAAGTAAGAAAAAAAAAAAAAAAAATATGTGCAGAATTGATATTACAGGTCTGATATTCATGTATTCATATTACAAAATGTTTAGAAAAACTTGAATAATTTTTACATATAAAAAAAAGGTTGTTTGGGGGTTAAAAACTACTTTACACACATCGCAGCCAGCGCTCTGGGGTTTAAACAAGGAATTCACAGCGCGAGAAATTTTTGAGCGTGATTTTTTAATGAATCTGCAGCAAGCCGTTCGCTCTGGCCATTCGCTGTCAGGCGCACCCATACAACGCAGAACCTGTGAAACATTGACCCCTAACCCCGTATTCAACATTACCGCACACCGACTGAGTCGCTGTCAACAAGCAAACCCCGGCCAAGCACAGCGAATACTAGCTGGCGCAGTGAAAATCACGCTACTGGCGCTCATCTGTCGCTACCTGGCGCTATTAATGAATCGGCCTCCCCGTCTGCATGCTTATATGGCTGGGGCTATTAAAGTTCAGGAAAAACATACTTTTTTCACTGTAGCAGTAACAGTCTACAACCCCCGCCCCCCCCCCCCCCCTGCTGGTGACTGCCCTAGGCACGGACGTAGAGTTGCCTAATGGAAAAATAAGACCCTGGGTGTTAACACAGCATTGTAAGTGCGAGGCAATGAGTGTCATACTCACCCGCCTAATACAAGCTTGGCTTTTGCATTTTAGTGTAAATGCCTCTCTGGAATGAGTCAGCCTTATTATCCAAAATGCAAAGCTGGCTGTCTTCAAATGAGAGTGTGGTCCTAGACAGAGGAGTTGGCACTTCTGTGCTGCACCATCGACTGATGTAGCTGCTTTTTTGGGTTCAAGGCGCGGACTGGCCCACAGGTTTACCAGGGGGGCCCTTGAAGGTTTTCATCACCAAAACCTGAACTATTTATAGCAGTACAGCCTAGCATAATGTTTATGTTCAGGGGCTCTGAATATAAGCTGGTGATACTTGCATGCAGATGTGGGGTGAGCCCCCAGAGTCGGTTCTACTGATGGGCCCCAGACACCCCAGCCTGACACCTCACCTGCATATCTGTCGGGGTACTTGATAATCAGTGAGCTCTCGCTGATTTGCCCAGACCTCACCCCTATCTAGAGAGTGTGGAACCAGCTTGTCAGACGTGGGTGAGTACAGTACAGTACAGGCAGGCAGGACTGGCTTCAGGTTTAGGTGGACCCTTGGCAACAGAGTCACTCCATGGAGGCAAAGCTGCATTTATACTGAATATTAAGAAATAATGTAAGGAATGACATAAAGAAAGAAGAGAAGGTAAGAAAGAAAAGAAATGAATAAATGAAAGAAAGAGAAAAAGGAGAAAAATGACAAAAATAAAAAAGACAGAAAAATGGAAAAAATAAAGATAAAGACTGAAAGAATGGAAATAATGGCAAAAAACTGAAAGAATAATATGAAAAAAGCAAGATGGAAATAATAATAAAAGATGGCAAATAAAGACTAGATGGAAAGAAACATAATATAGAATGAGTGATGAAAAAAATAAAGAGGCCGATTCATTAATAGCGCCAGGTAGCGACAGATGAGCGCCAGTAGCGTGATTTTCACAGCGCCAGCTAGTAGTCGCTGTGCTTGGCCGGGGTTTGCTTGTTGACAGCGACTCAGTCGGTGTGCGGTAATGTTGAATACGGGGTTAGGGGTCGCTGTTTCACAGGTTCCGCGTTGTATGGGAGCGCATGACAACGAATGGCCAGAGCGAACGGCTTGCTGCAGATTCATTAACAAATCACGCTCAAAAATTTCTTGCGCTGTGAATTCCTTGTTTAAACCCCAGAGCGCTGGCGGCGATGTGTGTAAAGTAGTTTTTAACCCCCAAACAACCATTTTTTTTTTATGTAAAAATTATACAAGTTTTTCTAAACATTTTGTAATATGAATACATGAATATCAGACCTGTAATATCAATTCTGCACAATTTTTTTTTTTTTTTCACTTAAAAAAAATTCCTAACATTGCAGAAGTGGTCACAGAATTTTTGACATTTAAAAAAAAAAAAAAAAAAAAAAAAAAAACATTAATAGCAATTAATTATGAATATTTAAACATTGCTCCATTGAAATGCATTGGAGAGCGCCAGGTAGCGAGAGGTCAGACCTGGCGCTGTGATGGGATTAGCAGCGGCACTGTTCGTTGCAGTCCGCTACATGATGAATCCCGCGCTAGCTGACGCTCTCGCCGGCGCTAGCCTCATTTAGCGTGATAAATACGTCATTGTGACCGCCGCCGGGCGTTCTGGAGTCGGTAGCCGCCGATAGCTGGCGGGACCTGGCGCTAGTGAGACACTACCTGGCGCTATCCCTTGATAAATAAGTGCCAAAGAATAGCGAGACTGATGAAAGAAAATTGAATCACAGAAAAAAGAATAGATGAAAGAAACAAACTAAGATTAAAGAATAACAGAAAGGAAAGAACAGAAGGAATGACAAATAAAAAAGAAAGCAGGAAAAGGAGGCATGGCAGAAAGAATGAATAGAGGGAAAGAAAGTAAGAACAGAAAGAAAGAGTCTCTTCCAGTGGCCAATCTGCCTGTGGCTGACAGTCCTTAGTCCTGGTTACTGCACTGCGTCCTGCATTGGGGCTGCCCAGGGTGGAGGCAATGATGTGGGGCCCTCCCAAGGTGCAGGGGCCCCCGCAACCTACCTGGATTCGACTTGTGAAGCCCTTATATCCAGTCGGAGGTTCTAATTTTTAGTAATAAGAGGAATCTGCTTCTATTCTGTTCTGCTGAATAGTTTTCAATAGTCTGCTTCTGCATCTCACCAATCCTATTACTGTCTATGGGGGGGGGGGGTGAAGGATGTGCTTTTGGGTCTCTGGGAGGCAACTAAAACAGCCAAATTATTCAAATTGCATGATGGGAAGAGCATTGTTCTCATTGAAATGGGCAGGCTGATTCATCACTAACTCCAGGTAGCGACAGCTGAGCATCTGCAGAGTGGATTTCAGAGCGCCCGCTAGTAGTTGCTGTGCTCGGCCGTGGTTCGCTAGTTCAGAGCGCCTCATTCGCTGTGCAGCATTTTTGAATACGTTGTGGGGAGTCGCTATATGAGCAGTACAGTGCTGTATGGGAGCGCATGTGAGCGACTGATCAGTGCGACTGGCTCACAACATATTCATCAAAAAAACAGCCTCACACACCTCCGGCGCTCAAAAACGCTTCGCTGTAGCCCAGAGCGCCGGAGCCTGTGTGATTAAAGGCTGTTTTTTAACATGTATCCACCAGTAACAAAGCGAAAACATATGGAATTACATTGTAATAACATTGTAACATGAACACTTTAATGGCAGAGCTGTAATGTCAATTCTGCATAAATATATAAAACATGAAAAATATTTTCAAAAATGGCTTTTTCTAGGCCAGAAGAGGTCTCAACATTATTTGAGAATAAAAAAAAAAATAATAATAAAAACCCCCTGTTTGAAGAGAAGTAAAAGAACGTTCATAGAAATGTATGGGAGAGCGACAGGTAGCGAGAGGTAAGACATAGCGTTGTGCAAGCCTGAACACCGGCGCTGTTCACACTGAGGCTGGGATAATGATGAATCAGACGCTACATGGCGCTATCCCAGTCGCTCAACAGAATCCGCTTGATAAATGTGTAATTGCTGCCGTGTCCGGCGTTCACCTGCCGCTACCTGCCGCTACCTGTCATTTACAAGGCGCTACCTGACGCTAGAGCTTCATGAATAAGAGCCTAAGACATAGGACGTCCCCTTTTTTTAAATGGAGAAACGAATCATCTTTTGGCTCCTTGCTCGAGGTTTTGTTTAACAGAATAATGTGGTTTTAGAGTGAAAAATGTACCCATTTATTTTTAGTCTCTCCTAAAATAACCTGTTACTGGTTTTAAAAATGAGTAAGGTTTAGAAACTGTCATCTTATTTAACAATCAAAGGCTTCTTCTCGTTGTTGATACAATTCTAACATGTAATGATACAGTGTAAAAGTTATTGATACTTTTGTATCGATGGCTTTATATACAGATGTTATAGCATAAGGTAAAGTATATTTTTCTGCTCTAAAATGACATTATTCTGTTTAAGTGGATCAAAACCTGTGATTTTTAACCATCCTGGGTTTTGGTCCTGCATTGATCCCAATTTGTGATGCCTCACTGTGTGAAACCCTCCTGGTTTTCCAGGTTATATTAGTAAATCTTACCTGACAACTGTTGCAACAGTGGATGTGAGGGCGCGCAGTCAGCCAGTGCACTCGGCTCCTGGTCTTTCTGGCTAATGGAGTAATGGAGCTGAACAATGCCCAGCTGGTGGGCATGACTACATCAGCCAACCACAAATGCCTGGTGCAGGCACACTAGAGATGTAGCGGAGTGCATCCCGCACACACACCACTGAATCAGCAGATAGGTATGATTTACTGGGAATCGGAGGGTTCATAAAGTGGGCCATCCCAAATTGGTATACCCCAGATAGAGGAAATCAAGGCCCTTATTTATCACGGGCTAGCGCCAGGTAGTGTCTGACGAGCGCCAGGTAGCGGCAGCTAACGGCGACTACCGACTCAAGTACACCCGCGGCGGTCACAATGACGCATTTATCAAGCAAAATGAGGCTAGCGCCGGCGAGAGCGACGGCTAGCGCAGGATTCATCATGAAGCCGCCTGGACCGAGCAGCGCCGCTGCAAATTCCTTCACAGCGCCAGGTATGAGCTGTCGCTCCCTGGCGATGTCCGATGCATTTCAATGGAGCAATCTATAATTAATCATAATTAATTGGTATTAATTTTTTTTTTTTTTTTAATGTCAAAAATTCGGAGACCACTTCTGCAATGTTAGGATTTATTTTTAAGTCAAAAAAAATTTTAAAAATAATTTGTGCAGAATTGATCTAACAGGTCTGAGATTAATGTATTCATATTACAAAATGATTCTATAAACATGTATAATGTTACAATCAAAAAATATGGTTGTTTAGGGGTTAAAAACTAGTTAACACCCATCGCCGCCAGCGCTCTGGGGTTTAAACAAGGAATGGACAGCGACAGCACATTCGGAGCGTGATTTGTTAATGAATATGAAGCTAGCCGTTCGCTCTGGCCATTCGTTGTCAGGCGCTCACATACAACGCTGAACCTGTGAAAAAGCGACCCCTAAGCCCGTATTCAACATTACCGCACACCGACTGAGTCGCTGTCATCAAGCAAACGCCGGCCAAGCACAGCGAATACTGGCTGGCGCTGAAAAAATCACGCTACAGTCGCTCATCTGGCGCTACCTGGCGCTATTAATGAATCGGCCTCCAAGTATTTGATATTTTATTATTTTAAAGGATTCTCTAGCAGAACAAAACCCAAGATTTTAACTAGCCTGGGTTTTGCTCCTTGACCAAGTGGCATCCCGATTTGGTATGCCCCACTTTGTGAAACCTCCCAGAACCCCAGTAAATCTTAACTGACCACCGATCCAGTGGCGCATGCGCGGGCTGTTGTCCTATCTGCACCTTATGCCATGCTTATTAATGTCAATAGAGCTCTGTTTAGACACATAGTTTGGCACAGAGAGTGGCCTCATCCCCAGTTACCTTTTGATTAGGGTGTGCTCCCACCTTCAGCTTATCTTAATGGTTGGGGACTGGAGCATGATGCCAGGAATGTGGCTGGTGTTGTTTACATCAACGTGGGAGCCAGGGCAATGGTGAGTTTTGCGGTGACTTTTGAGGTGGTTTCCCACAGCAGGGCATCCCGTTTTGGGATAATATCATGTCTCTATTCCTTCCTCAGGCTGAACAATGCTCCGGTACACAAGTATGAGCGGGACGTCGGTAGCAAGACCACCCTCCGGCTGTTTTACCCAGAATCCGCCTACTTTGACATAAAGTTGGACAATAATCCAGACACTTTGATGGTGTTAGTGCCCTTTAAGAATTTGGACCTCCAGTGGCTGAAAATAATAATGAGCAATGAAAAAAGGGTGAGTATTGTGTCATGAGTATCGACCTTTATCATTGCGGGTATGTGACTTAAGAGGGAGCCGGCGGTGGTGAGGGACAGCTGGGAACATAAAAGCACATCTGTTGCACTTCGAGGGACAGGCAGCTGCTGAGGGAACATTTAGAAACATCTGCTATGTGCTCAATTTAATTTATTATTTAATTAATTGCAATGTCAGTGGACATATAGTACGTGGTTTCTGTGCCTCATTAAATTGTAAAGTCAGGGGACATATTGTGAAACATCTGTTCTTTGCCTAACGGGATTGCACAGCCAGTCGACACTTGGTCCAATTTAATTTAACCACCAGTGGGCATTTTGTGAAACATCTGCCCTTTGCCCAATTTTATTGCATTTCCTAAGACAGGCTGGCCAAAAATGAAGAAATCAGCAAATAAGGGACAGGGACATGGTCGTGGTGCTGGTGTTGGTGCTGCTGCTGGTGATGTGCGGGCGCTTTGGTGCATGTGCTGGATTATACAGGATTGTCGGACATCACTCTTGAATTCCACTTCGCATATGTTAGAAAGGGTGTGTGAGCAGCAGCAGGCAAAAGTGAAGTTCCAGCTACAAAATGCCCGGGTGAGTCGAAGTGCAGACCAACAGTACTTCACCACCAATGAGTGGGCCTCCATGAGGGACATTAGTGCCATGCTGCAGTACTTCCAGTACACCACCAATATGATCAGCACTAATGACGCTATCATCAGTGCTACCATACCAATCCATTGTCTGGTGGAAAAACCCTTCAGGTCATGACAGAGGATGTGATGGTGACACAGGAGTAAGGGAGGGATTGACAGAGGGGGGCAGCGCTGGAGAAGCGAGAGGAGAGGTGAATGAGGCGAGCAGCAGAGTTTAGAATAGATTGGCTTTTAGATAGCCAGGAAAGGAGGGAAGAGAGATTTATTTGTAATAAAATTGGCCCTGGAAGTCTCCATCCTGCTTTGCAATGTAACAAGTAGGGATGAGCGAATCGGTTCTAACGAACCGGAATTCGCTCCGAATTTCAGGGAAAATTCGATTCGGCACGAACCCGAATTTTTTGTGGTTCGTGCTGACCGAATTTTCCCTGAAATAAAAAAAAAAATGCCGGCATGGTGGGAGTGGGGAGGCCGGCTGCGCTGTGAGCTGTCATCATAGGACGCGTCATCAGAGGAAGCCGCTTCCTCTGATGACGCGTCCTCTGATGACAGCTGACAGCGCAGCCGGCCTCCCCGCTCCCACCAGAGATGAGCGATTCACTCAAGTTCGATTCGGGCGAACCCGAATTTCTTTGAGAAATTCGGGGAATCGCCCGAATCGAACTTTTGAGAAGTTGCTCTAGTAACAAGCATAATGAGTCATAATATTACATTGAAAAGGGTCACTGTTATGAATTACATGACATGTGGCTGGTGTTAAAAATTGTGAAGATACCGCGCTATACAAATAATTTGCAATAATAAATATAAAGAATGAAAACTAAAATCATTAGTGTTGCTACACGTGCTAAAAAGCACTAACCAAAACGGTTAAATCATAAATTGTAACAAATCAAGCACAGAGCAAAGTGTAATAAATTCTTAAAGTGAATGGTGTTGGTAAAGTTAGTCCAACGTATATGCAAAGTGAAGAAAAGTCCCGGTGCGGATGCACCTATCCAAGCGAAGAAATGCCGACACTTCAATCGGGAAAACACCTCTGATGTGGCCCTCCACCTTTTTAAAATACTCTTACCATAGTTGAATTCATCAAGAAGCCTTCAATTAGATTGAGCCCAAACAACAGATTCGTGCCCAGACATCAGATGCAATCCAGAGGCTGATTTTTCACTAACGCCAGGCAGCGACAGATGAGCGCTTGTAGCGGCATTTTCAGAGCGCCCGCTAGTAGTCGCAGTGCTCGGCCGTGAGTCGCTACTTTATAGCGACTCAGTCGCTGTTCAGTAATGTTGAATACATTGTGAGGAGTCGCTATTTGACCAGTACAGCGCTGTATGGGAGCGCATGTTAGCGAATGCTCATAGCGACCGACTCACACCATATTCAGCAAAAAAACAGCCTCACAAATCTCTGGTGCTGAAAAATGCTTGTTTGCAGCCCAGAGCGCAGGAGGCCGTTTGATTAAAGTCTGTTTTTCAGCATCTATCCACCAGTAACAAAGCGAAAACATATGGAATTACATTGTAACAACATTGTAACATGACACTTTAATGGCAGACCTGTAATGTCATTTCTGCAGAAATTTTTTAAAAATCATAAAAATGTGAAAAAACAGCTTTTTCAATGTCAGAAGAGGTCACGGAATTATTTGTGATTTTTTGGCAAAAAAAAAAAAAAAAACCCGGTTTAAAGAGAAGAAAAGGATCGTCCATTGAAATGTATTGGAGAGCGACAGGTAGCGAGAGGTCATACCTGGCGCTGTGCAAGGCTGAACGCCGGCGCTGTTCGATGAGGCTGTGAAAATGATGAATCAGATGCTACATGGCGCTATCCCAGTCGCTAAACAGATTCTGCTTGATATATGTATAATTGCTGTCGTGTTCACCAGTCGCTACCTGTCGCTACCTCTCATTAACCAGCCGCTACCTGACACTATCCCTTCTTAAATAAGGGCTCCAGTCTCGATCTCACAATTTTAGCAAGGAGATGAGTAAATGAATTTCAAAACTAGTTCCCAACCGATCAAGCATGAAAGATCAAAAAAGGGAAAAAAACATCTAGCATAATATCATTTAATAAAAATGCTTAAAAGAGTGTCAATCAATGCATTCACATTAAAAATCAAGTGTACAAGCGTTTTAGACAGAAAAGCGACCCTCACCCATCCTTGGTATTACTTTGGACGATGATAGGAAGTGGGGGAGGAGCGCAGTCTCTAGTTGAACCCGGGTGATGCTATGCCGCCACTGCCGCCACCAATGCGTTTCATTGCGATCCGCAACTTTTTCAATTGGCTGGTGTTACAATGGTATCAAGTGACACCCTGCTGTAATATATTTGTAATACATTGTATAGCAGCCACAAGCCTGCTAATGCAAATGAAACAGCTCACAGCTGACTCCTAACTTTCTGCGATGTGAGATGCCTGCCTACAGATGCGACATTCTTTAAAGTGATATCTCCATCACAGCACTGCAATGGAGAGATGACCCTGAAGAATTGTGCATTTGTAGTCAGCCACGTTTTTGTTAATGAAAAATGTGTGAGGTCTAATATTATTAGCGTTATAAAAAGTATATAGCCCCCTCCCCCCAAGGCTATCAGCCAAACACGTCAGGCATAGGGGTAGCCCAAGGCCCAGAAAGCAAGATTTTGATCTGGTAACTTGCCACTTTCTAGATGCTTTTGCGTGGCTCTGGGTAGCCCTGTAGGAATGCCAGAGCCATGATGATGGGCACCAGGCTCTTGCACCACCATCGTGTCCATGACAATTCATGAGCCATAACGATGGACTCTTGCAACACCATGCCCATGATGATGCTGGAGCCATGCCGATGGGCACCAGGTTCTTGCACCACCACCATATCTAGGATCATATCTGGCAACTAGGCTCTTGAACCTCCCTCATTTCCATGATGATGATGGAGCCACTATGATGGCCACTAGGCTCTGGCTCTCCCCCTCATGCCCATGACAATGCTGTTGCCATGAAAATGGGCTCCAGGCTGTTGCATAACCGCGATAATGATGCTGGAGCCATACCAAGGGGGGAACCTAACCATTTTGCTGCCTGAGGAGAACTATAGAAAGGCTTCTCACTAGAGCATTGCTCCTTTATGCCTGGCTCCCTCCTATGATGGGAGTGGCCCAGATTTGCAGTGAGGGCAAGGACAAGGGCCGCAGTGGCTGAGCCACCGATTATTGACGCAATGGTATGTAGCAGCATCCCTGATCTCAGACATAGGGGTAGCCCAAGGCCCAGAAAGCAAGATTTTGATCTGGCAACTTGCCACTTTCTAGATGCTTTTGCATGGCTCTGGGTAGCCCTGTAGGAATGCCAGAGCCATGATGATGGGCACCAGGCTCTTGCACCACCATCTTGTCCATGACAATTCATGAGCCATAACGATGGGCATTAGGCTCTTGCAACACCATGCCCATGATGATGCTGGAGCCATGCCTATGGGCACCAGGTTCTTGCACCACCACCATATCCAAAACGATGATGGAGCCAAGATGATCGGCACTAGGCTCATAACATAACCACAATAATGATGCTAGAGTCATCCCAAGGGGGAACCTAACCTCTTAGCTGCCTGAGGAGAACTATAGAAAGGCTTCTCACTAGAGCATTGCTCCTTTTTGCCTGGCTTCCTCCAATGATGGGAGTGGCCCAGATTTGCAGTGAGGACAAGGGACAGGGCCGCAGTGGCTGAGCCACAGATTATTGACTGAAAAAACATGATGGTATGTAGCAGCACCCCTGATCTCAGCTGAACCCCTAAAGGGGATTAAAAAAAAAACAGATCTATCAATTGCTGGCCCTGCTGCAGTGTGGTTAGAGGCAGATGCCTCACTTGGCCTTATTAACCCTATTCTACAATCTCCAAAATCTCCCCATATGCCTGGCTATCTCATTTTCCCAGGCCTGGCAGGATCCTTGTCTGTATATCAGCCGTGATGCCGTCTGAAGTGAGCACAGAAGTCTGGCGACGGAACACGGTGTTGGGTAGTCTGAAACAGTAGGCAAAGGCAAAATGGCGTCTTCCAACCGGCTTAGTCCTGTTATAAAGATTTAGCAGAGGAATCTATGACATTATGCATGGAAAAGAGAGCTACTAATTCCCATAATTGCCAGAAAGTGAACAAAGGTTTATCCAGCACAAGTCAGCAGCGTTCCAATGACAAAGTTAAAACAAATATTATCCTGAATTGTGGTTAAAATTCATGTGCTCACCAAAGGACCATCATGTTGGTCCTGGTTAACCCTGTCCCGGCCACTACCCATTTTGGAGGGTCATCTTCCCTTTGTCAAGCTGACATGACTCACCTTGCCACCAATCCTCTTCTATCTCCCCAGCCGGAAGGAAGCCAGCAGGGACGAGAGGCCCCGGCCCTGCCCCATTACCAATCAGAGTTGGAGAGGGAGGAGAAAAGGTGAGGTCATCTCCCACCCCGCTCACCTACTTGCCAGTTTGAAAGACCGAGGAGAACAATAGTGGGACAGCTCCATCTCAGTGGAAAGGCCGCCTACAGTGTCAAAGATGGAGGGAAGTTGAGGACGCGGCTCACAGCCATCACCAGGCCAATACCAGGCCCGTCCTCTCCCACGGGATAGAAGAAAATTGGTGGTGAAGTGAGTCATGGCAGCTTGACAAAGGGGAGACGACCCCCGCGAAATGCGGAACGCCAGGACGGGCGTAACCAGGACCAACATGATGGTCCTATGGAAAGCATATAGGGCCTGATGCAGAGCCTCCTCTGAACTGCCCTTAAAACCTTCCGATTGTCCGGGGCTCCCGTTTGAATCGTGGCTCAAATGTGATGCAGAGCCTCCGTCGGAATGGCTCCCTAACTGATCCGTCAATTTCACTTTACTCGGAAAGCTTTTTTTGCTCTCTCGGGTGCCTTCAATTTGATCGGGGCTCCCGTTCACGTTCACACGGGCGGCCCGTTTTTCCCTGATTTTTCCTGCCTTTTTGAACGTACCTGCTTGGTTTCCGTCGTATTTGACCTTCCATTTTGGTGGTTTTAGCAAGTATACTTACATCTCCATGGCTCTTCAGCTGCCAATCTGGCTACACGCAAGCGCACATCCCTCAAACTCCATTGGAATATACATATGGCCACAAATGCCAATGTGACACACATCTTTTTTTTATTTTTGTTTTTTTGTGGGGGTTTCCTTGTCCTTAATGCATACCTTAATCATCTAGTAGTTCCTTCTTCCTTGTCCTTAATGCATACCTTAATCATCTAGTAGTTCCTTCTTCCTTGTCCTTAATGCATACCTTAATCATCTAGTAGTTCCTTCTTCCTTGCCCTTAATGCATACCTTAATCATCTAGTAGTTCCTTCTTCCTTGTCCTTAATGCATACCTTAATCATCTAGTAGTTCCTTCTTCCTTGCCCTTAATGCATACCTTAATCATCTAGTAGTTCCTTCTTCCTTGTCCTTAATGCATACCTTAATCATCTAGTAGTTCCTTCTTCCTTGCCCTTAATGCATACCTTAATCATCTAGTAGTTCCTTCTTCCTTGTCCTTAATGCATACCTTAATCATCTAGTAGTTCCTTCTTCCTTGCCCTTAATGCATACCTTAATCATCTAGTAGTTCCTTCTTCCTTGTCCTTAATGCATACCTTAATCATCTAGTAGTTCCTTCTTCCTTGCCCTTAATGCATACCTTAATCATCTAGTAGTTCCTTCTTCCTTGTCCTTAATGCATACCTTAATCATCTAGTAGTTCCTTCTTCCTTGTCCTTAATGCATACCTTAATCATCTAGTAGTTCCTTCTTCCTTGTCCTTAATGCATACCTTAATCATCTAGTAGTTCCTTCTTCCTTGCCCTTAATGCATACCTTAATCATCTAGTAGTTCCTTCTTCCTTGTCCTTAATGCATACCTTAATCATCTAGTAGTTCCTTCTTCCTTGCCCTTAATGCATACCTTAATCATCTAGTAGTTCCTTCTTCCTTGCCCTTAATGCATACCTTAATCATCTAGTAGTTCCTTCTTCCTTGTCCTTAATGCATACCTTAATCTCCTTGGTTGTTCCTTCTTCCTTGTCCTTAATGCATACCTTAATCATCTAGTAGTTCCTTCTTCCTTGCCCTTAATGCATACCTTAATCATCTAGTAGTTCCTTCTTCCTTGTCCTTAATGCATACCTTAATCATCTAGTAGTTCCTTCTTCCTTGCCCTTAATGCATACCTTAATCATCTAGTAGTTCCTTCTTCCTTGTCCTTAATGCATACCTTAATCATCTAGTAGTTCCTTCTTCCTTGTCCTTAATGCATACCTTAATCATCTAGTAGTTCCTTCTTCCTTGTCCTTAATGTATACCTTAATCATCTAGTAGTTCCTTCTTCCTTGTCCTTAATGCATACCTTAATCATCTAGTAGTTCCTTCTTCCTTGCCCTTAATGCATACCTTAATCATCTAGTAGTTCCTTCTTCCTTGTCCTTAATGCATACCTTAATCATCTAGTAGTTCCTTCTTCCTTGTCCTTAATGGCTACCTTAATCATCTAGTAGTTCCTTCTTCCTTGTCCTTAATGCATACCTTAATCATCTAGTAGTTCCTTCTTCCTTGCCCTTAATGCATACCTTAATCATCTAGTAGTTCCTTCTTCCTTGTCCTTAATGCATACCTTAATCATCTAGTAGTTCCTTCTTCCTTGCCCTTAATGCATACCTTAATCATCTAGTAGTTCCTTCTTCCTTGTCCTTAATGCATACCTTCATCTCCTTGGTTGTTCCTTCTTCCTTCTCCTTAATGCATACCTTAATCTCCTTGGTTGTTCCTTCTTCCTTGTCCTTAATGCATACCTTAATCTCCTTGGTTGTTCCTTCTTCCTTGTCCTTAATGCATACCTTAATCATCTAGTAGTTCCTTCTTCCTTGTCCTTAATGCATACCTTAATCTCCTTGGTTGTTCCTTCTTCCTTGTCCTTAATGCATACCTTAATCTCCTTGGTTGTTCCTTCTTCCTTGTCCTTAATGCATACCTTAATCATCTAGTAGTTCCTTCTTCCTTGCCCTTAATGCATACCTTAATCATCTAGTAGTTCCTTCTTCCTTGTCCTTAATGCATACCTTAATCTCCTTGGTTGTTCCTTCTTCCTTGTCCTTAATGCATACCTTAATCTCCTTGGTTGTTCCTTCTTCCTTGTCCTTAATGCATACCTTAATCTCCTTGGTTGTTCCTTCTTCCTTGTCCTTAATGCATACCTTAATCATCTAGTAGTTCCTTCTTCCTTGTCCTTAATGCATACCTTAATCATCTAGTAGTTCCTTCTTCCTTGTCCTTAATGCATACCTTAATCATCTAGTAGTTCCTTCTTCCTTGTCCTTAATGCATACCTTAATCATCTAGTAGTTCCTTCTTCCTTGTCCTTAATGCATACCTTAATCATCTAGTAGTTCCTTCTTCCTTGCCCTTAATGCATACCTTAATCATCTAGTAGTTCCTTCTTCCTTGTCCTTAATGCATACCTTAATCATCTAGTAGTTCCTTCTTCCTTGCCCTTAATGCATACCTTAATCATCTAGTAGTTCCTTCTTCCTTGTCCTTAATGCATACCTTAATCATCTAGTAGTTCCTTCTTCCTTGTCCTTAATGCATACCTTAATCATCTAGTAGTTCCTTCTTCCTTGTCCTTAATGCATACCTTAATCATCTAGTAGTTCCTTCTTCTTTGTCCTTAATGCATACCTTAATCTCCTTGGTTGTTCCTTCTTCCTTGTCCTTAATGCATACCTTAATCTCCTTGGTTGTTCCTTCTTCCTTGTCCTTAATGCATACCTTAATCTCCTTGGTTGTTCCTTCTTCCTTGTCCTTAATGCATACCTTAATCATCTAGTAGTTCCTTCTTCCTTGCCCTTAATGCATACCTTAATCATCTAGTAGTTCCTTCTTCCTTGTCCTTAATGCATACCTTAATCATCTAGTAGTTCCTTCTTCCTTGTCCTTAATGCATACCTTAATCTCCTTGGTTGTTCCTTCTTCCTTGTCCTTAATGCATACCTTAATCTCCTTGGTTGTTCCTTCTTCCTTGTCCTTAATGCATACCTTAATCTCCTTGGTTGTTCCTTCTCCCTTGTCCTTAATGCATACCTTAATCTCCTTGGTTGTTCCTTCTTCCTTGTCCTTAATGCATACCTTAATCATCTAGTAGTTCCTTCTTCCTTGTCCTTAATGCATACCTTAATCATCTAGTAGTTCCTTCTTCCTTGTCCTTAATGCATACCTTAATCATCTAGTAGTTCCTTCTTCCTTGTCCTTAATGCATACCTTAATCATCTAGTAGTTCCTTCTTCCTTGTCCTTAATGCATACCTTAATCATCTAGTAGTTCCTTCTTCCTTGTCCTTAATGCATACCTTAATCATCTAGTAGTTCCTTCTTCCTTGTCCTTAATGCATACCTTAATCATCTAGTAGTTCCTTCTTCCTTGTCCTTAATGCATACCTTAATCATCTAGTAGTTCCTTCTTCCTTGTCCTTAATGCAGACCTTAATCATCTAGTAGTTCCTTCTTCCTTGTCCTTAATGCATACCTTAATCATCTAGTAGTTCCTTCTTCCTTGTCCTTAATGCATACCTTAATCTCCTTGGTTGTTCCTTCTCCCTTGTCCTTAATGCATACCTTAATCTCCTTGGTTGTTCCTTCTTCCTTGTCCTTAATGCATACCTTCATCTCCTTGGTTGTTCCTTCTTCCTTGTCCTTAATGCATACCTTAATCTCCTTGGTTGTTCCTTCTTCCTTGTCCTTAATGCATACCTTAATCTCCTTGGTTGTTCCTTCTTCCTTGTCCTTAATGCATACCTTAATCTCCTTGGTTGTTCCTTCTTCCTTGTCCTTAATGCATACCTTCATCTCCTTGGTTGTTCCTTCTTCCTTGTCCTTAATGCATACCTTAATCTCCTTGGTTGTTCCTTCTCCCTTGTACTTAATGCATACCTTAATCTCCTTGGTTGTTCCTTCTTCCTTGTCCTTAATGCATACCTTAATCTCCTTGGTTGTTCCTTCTTCCTTGTCCTTAATGCATACCTTAATCTCCTTGGTTGTTCCTTCTTCCTTGTCCTTAATGCATACCTTAATCATCTAGTAGTTCCTTCTTCCTTGTCCTTAATGCATACTTTAATCTCCTTGGTTGTTCCTTCTTCCTTGTCCTTAATGCATACCTTCATCTCCTTGGTTGTTCCTTCTTCCTTGTCCTTAATGCATACCTTAATCATCTAGTAGTTCCTTCTTCCTTGTCCTTAATGCATACCTTAATCTCCTTGGTTGTTCCTTCTTCCTTGTCCTTAATGCATACCTTAATTGTTTGTGTGTTTTTCTGATTTATTGTCCCATATGTAAACCTTTTGTGTCATGTAAATGTGTGCGGATGTTGTGTGATTGTACTTTTGCAGGAAAGACAACTCTCAAAATATAATTTTTTTAATATTCAAACTTTTTTTTTTTTTATTATTTTTTTTTTGTGGTAAAACACAAACAAATAAATCTTTACATTTTTAAATTTAAAAAAAAAAAATAGGCCTAAGGGTCTTGTGGATGTTGTCTTATTTGATCTGTGAATGAAAAACAACATTAGTTTAGCATTGTTTTTTTGGTTTGGTTGGGCGTGGTTTTTTTTGGGGCCCTTTTCAAACCGGACCTTCTGCGTTATTTCATAAAAAAGCACAAACTATTTTAAAAAGATTCCGCAGCATATTAAAATAATATATAGTAAGTTTTTAGTCAATCAATTATTATTATTTCCCCCACTGGGCTGCAACTCAGTTCTGGAATTTAGGATACGTGCGCCGCCATCTTGACTCAGAAGCATCACACTTACTGAGGAGAGGAGAGTGGGATAAGGTACAGGGGGTGGGTTATAGCTGTGCTTTGCTCACACAGAGCAGAGCTGTGCTCTGGAAAAGGTTGGTAAGATGATTTGTAAGGTGGACAATCTGTATGTACAGGGTGTGGGAAATATTTAAGATAGACTCTTATTCAGAGTTAAGGTCCGCTTTAAGTGCTTTTTTTAAAAAATTAATTAGGAAATGTCTCTGAATTTTTTTTATAATGGAATTGTTTGCTCATTTTCTTTAGTTTAAATAAACACCACTTACAAGGTTTTGGCTGCACATTGCGTCGGGGGCGGAGTCTCCCTTCAGCCTCCCTCTGTTGCTGTTGTGAATCTGTTTGGATGACAAACACACTGATATTAGAGACTGTTGTTCTTTCATGAATAGAATATGGGGAGGCCGATTCATTAATAGCGCCAGGTAGCAACAGATGAGCGACTGTAGCGTGATTTTTTCAGCGCCAGCCAGTATTCGCTGTGCTTGGCCGGCGTTAGCTTGATGACAGCGACTCAGTCGGTGTGCGGTAATGTTGAATATGGGCTGGGGGGTCGCTGTTTCACAGGTCCAGCGTTGTATGTGAGCGCCTGACAACGAATGGCCAGAGCGAACGGCTAGCTTCATATTCATCAACAAATCACGCTCCGAATTTGCTGGCGCTGTCCATTCCTTGTTTAAACCCCAGAGCGCTGGTGGCGATGTGTATTAACTAGTTTTTAACCCCTAAACAACCATATTTTTTGAATGTAACATTATACATGTTTTTAGAATCATTTTGTAATATGAATACATTAATCTCAGACCTGTTAGATCAATTCTGCACATATTTTTTTTTTTTTTTTTACTTAAAAATAAATCCTAACATTGCAGAAGTTTTCTCCGATTTTTTGACATTAAAAAAAAAAAAAAAAAATTAATACCAATTAATTATGAATAATTATAGATTGCTCCATTGAAATGCATTGGACATCGACAGGGAGCGACAGCTCATACCTGGCGCTGTGAGTGAATTTGCAGCGGCGCTGTTCGGTCCAGACGGCTTCATGATGAATGCCGCGCTAGTCGTCGCTCTCGCCGGCGCTAGCCTCATTTTGCTTGATAAATGCGTCATTGTGACCGCCGCCGGGCGTACTTGAGTCGGTAGTCGCCGTTAGCTGCCGCTACCTGGCGCTCGTCAGACACTACCTGGCGCTATCGCTTGATGAATAAGGGCCTAAGTTAGGCTTCTAGGTATCAATCTACTCACCTTCCCCAGCAACCTCTTCCTCGTCGCCCCCTTCCTCACTCATCCCTTGGGATGTTCCAGCGACGTCTGAATCTACAACAATAGTGCACATGAGTATCTGTATTTAATGCATGTCTTACCACATATCACACATATAACTTTATTTCCCTTACCGGAGTCAGGTTGAGGCTCATTTAGGCTCGACTCCCTGCCGTCAGATCCCCCCCTCCCCTGCATGCTGAGGTCCAGTGGCTCCTCCGAGTCACTTACAGAGGAGGGGGTGGCCGTTGACCCTGGCGGTGGGCCACCTACACCTTCACCTGTTTCGCCCAACACTGGTCTGCGTGTCCTGGTCCGGGTGGGGCGGAACCGCATATTCCATTCATGGGCTGAAATACAAACACAATCATTAAACCACGCCCAGGCGATGCCAGGGTTAGAGGTGCATTGACATTTTCTACACTTACATGGGAAATGTGTTGCGAAGTACCGCCTCACCCGGGGCTTATGCCTTCTTTTTAAATCAGACCAGTGTTGGGCGATCTGGGTGAAGGTATAGGCACATAGCAGCCGCACACATGCCTCATTCTAAGGCCCTTATTCATCAAGCGATAGCGCCAGGTAGTGTCTGACGAGCGCCAGGTAGCGGCAGCTAACGGCGACTACCGACTCAAGTACGCCCGGCGGCGCTCACAATGACGCATTTATCAAGCTAAATGAGGCTAGCGCCGGCGAGAGCGACGGCTAGCGCGGCATTCATCATGAAGCCGCCTGGCCCGAACAGCGCCGCTGCAAATTCCTTCACAGCGACACGTATTACCTGGCGCTACCTGCCGCTCTCCCATACATTTCAATGCCAGACGCTGCAATGATTGTTTTTAGTGGTTTTTGTGGTTTTTTCTTTGGTCCCAAATTCAACACATGTTTATATTGATATGTTTTAATAATCTGGCTGGTTATTTTCATGTATTTGACCTTTTTATTATTTTTCACAATGTAATGTTGTGAGTGACATGGGTATTGCATCTCCTCCACCCAAACTCATTGGCATCAAAATCGCTTGTTTTCAACACAAACGGGGCTTGTAAAGCTATTTTGTAGCCTGTCAGGTTGGGCGGTCACGTTCGCTCTTCGAAATTGTCAGCGCCCAAGCTATTCGGCAGCCCTGTCTTTGATAAATCTGTGTTGGTCAGTGTTTGTGCAGTCGCTGTTTTAATTCGCTATGTGGCGGCGCGAGCGTCGCTGTGCCTCGCTGCGCTGCGTTGTGCGGCGCTGTGCTGTTCATACATGTGCCCTTCTGCCATTTGCAAGGAATTCACTTCCCGCGACCCCAGTCGTTGTTAATGAATACAATGTAGTTGTGAGCGTGCCTGGCCACATATTGCAGGATTAACATTCAGTCGTACCAGCTCATAACAACCCGTTATGCATTCTCATGTGTGCCACATTTTCAGGTAGTTGTCTACTTTGATTGTGTGATGACTTTTGAATGAATCAGATTTGTATATGTAAGGCCCACGGTGTATGCTTTAGAAGGACCTATGCATTACAGTATGTAGAATCCCCTGCTAAATCAAGCTAACAATTCTTGGCGCCTTTGCCCCTAGCTTGTTTTGCAGCGTCATTTTAATGTATTTCCGCCACTTAGCGTGTACATAGCTGATATTAGCTTGTCCCTGTTGCGCGCATGTTTGCTTTTGAATTTGGAAGCACAGTTGCTTGCGTCATATCCGGTTCCGGGATCCTCCTTTGCGTTTCAACGCCACCTTAAGGTAAAACTGTCTAGCGCTTATGCCAATAGCTTGTTTTGCAGCGTCATTTTAATGTTTTTCCGCCACTTAGCTTGCACATAGCTGATATTAGCTTGGCCCTGTTGCGCGCATGTTTGTGTTAGAATTTTGAAGCACAGTTGCTAGCGTCATATCCGGTTCCGGGCTCCTCCTTTGCGTTTCAACGCCACCTTAAGGTAAAACTGTCTAGCGCTTATGCCACTAGCTTGTTTTCAAGCGTCATTTTAGTTTTTCCACCACTTAGCTTGCACATAGCTGAGAATAGCTTGTTGCTGGTGCGCGGAGCGTTTTTTTTTTTTAAACTTTTTCCCAATGTCGCTTGGGTCATTTCCGGTTCCTGTTTCCTCCTTAGCGTTTCCAATATGATGCCCAGAAGGCGAGTCATGCGCCTCCCCAGCTCCTCCTCAGACTCCGACCCCACCACCCCTCCCCCACCTCCCCAACCTACCTCACCTTCCTCAAGCACCACCCCTCCCACCCCTTCCCCTCCTGGGCCTATGAAGGCCAAGCGCACCCGGGTGGATAGTCGGGTCAATGGCCAGGTAGTAAAAGTGAGTATTTTTTTGTTTGTCTTTTTAGCTGAAAAGTTTCAGAACACACAGGGGGGATTGTTTATGAAAAACTTTGCTTTTAATAACACATTTCAGCAATCCCCGTGGGGCATCCCCATTGTGGATGTCCTGCTGGGATGCCCCCCCTGGAGGGCCCTAAATATTACCTCAGTCCCGTCCCATCTGTGCATGCGTTAGCTGCGGATGCCTATTGCGCGTACCTCTAGCAGGGTGTACCCCTGCACCAGACATATTGTAATTTTGGGTGCAGGCGCACCCCCTGTTAGAGTCAAACGCCACATGCCAACTTTGCCGTGCATACCCAGCTGAGCTGGTATGCACGTCCCAACGGCCTTGTATGCGCATGCCACAGTGGCGCAGAGCCCTGTGTTTTGCTGGGGGAGTGACGTGGGAGTGGCCTCAGTGGTGTATTTGTGGCCTTCCAAGGGGGTTGCAGACAGCGGACCACCCACAATTGGTGTGGCCCACCAAAGTGCACACAAACCCAGAATAGTCATAATCCTGGGTGTGGGTCCACTTTGATGTGGTCTCTGTATAACTGTTTATGACAGTGTTCTGATGTCATGTATTTATGTTATTTTGTTTGTTCTTTTTTCATAGGACTTCTGCCTCGCCGAATATGACTATGCCCGTGGAGGAAAGAAACGCATAGCCATGGAGGTGAAGGCTAGGGATGAGCGAATCGATCCGGACGAACCCGGATTCGATCCGAATTTCAGGAAAAATTCGATTCGGATCGAATCCGAATTTTCCCGCGATTCGATCACTCGAAGTTTTCCTTTAACATCCATTCATTTACATTACAGGCATTCTAAGATGGCGGACGGGACATGTCTGGACATGTATCCCGCGCCAGTGCAAGCTGGGGCAGTCACATGCAGCCTATCAGCAGCCAGCAAGCCCGGTGACGTCACACAGCGGTATTTAACGGCGGCCATCTTGCTTTTCCTCATTTCTCTATTGCATTCGTGACAGACAGACAGAACGCTGTGTAGCTGAGGCAGTTAGACAGGCTGGAGACAGGGACAGACAGGGACAGGCTGGAGACAGGCAGGAGACAGGCAGGAGACAGACAGGAGACAGACAGAAAGCCAGGGAAAGGTAGGAAAAACGGAGCTGGCTGACAGGGAGATTTTTTTTTTTTCATCCAGCCTTTGTTAGCGTTTTCAGGCTGCTTATAGTAACTAACTGTGCATATATACTGAACTGATCTTAAGTCTGCTGTGAGGCATCCCATTCTGTGACTAAAGCAGCCTCTGTTTAAGACCATATAAGCATTTGCTCTTATCATATTTGAAATTATGCCTGATAAAGACACTTTTGCTGGCCAAAGCACTACTGGACCCTGCCAGCTCGATTCCTGCCCGGGGCATCCCATTCTGTGACTACAGCAGCCTCTGTTTAAGACCATATAAGCATTTGCTCTTATCATATTTGAAATTAGCCTGATAAAGACACTTTTGCTGGCCAAAGCACTACTGGACCCTGCCAGCTCGATTCCTGCCCGGGGCATCCCATTCTGTGACTAAAGCAGCCTCTGTTTAAGACCATATAAGCATTTGCTCTTATCATATTTGAAATTAGCCTGATAAAGACACTTTTGCTGGCCAAAGCCCTACTGGACCCTGCCAGGTCGATTCCTGCCCAGGGCATCCCATTCTGTGACTAAAGCAGCCTCTGTTTAAGACCATATAAGCATTTGCTCTTATCATATTTGAAATTAGGCCTGATAAAGACACTTTTGCTGGCCAAAGCCCTACTGGACCCTGCCAGCTCGATTCCTGCCCGGGGCATCCCATTTTGTGACTACAGCAGCCTCTGTTTAAGACCATATAAGCATTTGCTCTTATCATATTTGAAATTAGCCTGATAAAGACACTTTTGCTGGCCAAAGCACTACTGGACCCTGCCAGCTCGATTCCTGCCCGGGGCATCCCAATCTGTGACTAAAGCAGCCTCTGTTTAAGACCATATAAGCATTTGCTCTTATCATATTTGAAATTAGGCCTGATAAAGACACTTTTGCTGGCCAAAGCACTACTGGACCCTGCCAGCTCGATTCCTGCCCGGGGCATCCCATTCTGTGACTACAGCAGCCTCTGTTTAAGACCATATAAGCATTTGCTCTTATCATATTTGAAATTAGCCTGATAAAGACACTTTTGCTGGCCAAAGCACTACTGGACCCTGCCAGCTCGATTCCTGCCCGGGGCATCCCATTCTGTGACTAAAGCAGCCTCTGTTTAAGACCATATAAGCATTTGCTCTTATCATATTTGAAATTAGCCTGATAAAGACACTTTTGCTGGCCAAAGCCCTACTGGACCCTGCCAGGTCGATTCCTGCCCAGGGCATCCCATTCTGTGACTAAAGCAGCCTCTGTTTAAGACCATATAAGCATTTGCTCTTATCATATTTGAAATTAGGCCTGATAAAGACACTTTTGCTGGCCAAAGCCCTACTGGACCCTGCCAGCTCGATTCCTGCCCGGGGCATCCCATTCTGTGACTACAGCAGCCTCTGTTTAAGACCATATAAGCATTTGCTCTTATCATATTTGAAATTAGCCTGATAAAGACACTTTTGCTGGCCAAAGCACTACTGGACCCTGCCAGCTCGATTCCTGCCCAGGGCATCCCATTCTGTGACTAAAGCAGCCTCTGTTTAAGACCATATAAGCATTTGCTCTTATCATATTTGAAATTAGCCTGATAAAGACACTTTTGCTGGCCAAAGCACTACTGGACCCTGCCAGCTCGATTCCTGCCCGGGGCATCCCATTCTGTGACTAAAGCAGCCTCTGTTTAAGACCATATAAGCATTTGCTCTTATCATATTTGAAATTAGCCTGATAAAGACACTTTTGCTGGCCAAAGCCCTACTGGACCCTGCCAGGTCGATTCCTGCCCAGGGCATCCCATTCTGTGACTAAAGCAGCCTCTGTTTAAGACCATATAAGCATTTGCTCTTATCATATTTGAAATTAGGCCTGATAAAGACACTTTTGCTGGCCAAAGCCCTACTGGACCCTGCCAGCTCGATTCCTGCCCGGGGCATCCCATTCTGTGACTACAGCAGCCTCTGTTTAAGACCATATAAGCATTTGCTCTTATCATATTTGAAATTAGCCTGATAAAGACACTTTTGCTGGCCAAAGCACTACTGGACCCTGCCAGCTCGATTCCTGCCCGGGGCATCCCATTCTGTGACTAAAGCAGCCTCTGTTTAAGACCATATAAGCATTTGCTCTTATCATATTTGAAATTAGCCTGATAAAGACACTTTTGCTGGCCAAAGCCCTACTGGACCCTGCCAGGTCGATTCCTGCCCAGGGCATCCCATTCTGTGACTAAAGCAGCCTCTGTTTAAGACCATATAAGCATTTGCTCTTATCATATTTGAAATTAGCCTGATAAAGACACTTTTGCTGGCCAAAGCCCTACTGGACCCTGCCAGGTCGATTCCTGCCCAGGGCATCCCATTCTGTGACTAAAGCAGCCTCTGTTTAAGACCATATAAGCATTTGCTCTTATCATATTTGAAATTAGGCCTAATAAAGACACTTTTGCTGGCCAAAGCCCTACTGGACCCTGCCAGCTCGATTCCTGCCCTGGGCATCCCATTCTGTGACTACAGCAGCCTCTGTTTAAGACCATATAAGCATTTGCTCTTATCATATTTGAAATTAGCCTGATAAAGACACTTTTGCTGGCCAAAGCACTACTGGACCCTGCCAGCTCGATTCCTGCCCGGGGCATCCCATTCTGTGACTAAAGCAGCCTCTGTTTAAGACCATATAAGCATTTGCTCTTATCATATTTGAAATTAGGCCTGATAAAGACACTTTTGCTGGCCAAAGCCCTACTGGACCCTGCCAGGTCGATTCCTGCCCAGGGCATCCCATTCTGTGACTAAAGCAGCCTCTGTTTAAGACCATATAAGCATTTGCTCTTATCATATTTGAAATTAGGCCTGATAAAGACACTTTTGCTGGCCAAAGCACTACTGGACCCTGCCAGCTCGATTCCTGCCCGGGGCATCCCATTCTGTGACTAAAGCAGCCTCTGTTTAAGACCATATAAGCATTTGCTCTTATCATATTTGAAATTAGGCCTGATAAAGACACTTTTGCTGGCCAAAGCCCTACTGGACCCTGCCAGGTCGATTCCTGCCCAGGGCATCCCATTCTGTGACTAAAGCAGCCTCTGTTTAAGACCATATAAGCATTTGCTCTTATCATATTTGAAATTAGCCTGATAAAGACACTTTTGCTGGCCAAAGCCCTACTGGACCCTGCCAGGTCCATTCCTGCCCAGGGCATCCCATTCTGTGACTAAAGCAGCCTCTGTTTAAGACCATATAAGCATTTGCTCTTATCATATTTGAAATTAGGCCTGATAAAGACACTTTTGCTGGCCAAAGCACTACTGGACCCTGCCAGCTCGATTCCTGCCCGGGGCATCCCATTCTGTGACTAAAGCAGCCTCTGTTTAAGACCATATAAGCATTTGCTCTTATCATATTTGAAATTAGCCTGATAAAGACACTTTTGCTGGCCAAAGCCCTACTGGACCCTGCCAGGTCCATTCCTGCCCAGGGCATCCCATTCTGATCAACAACATCATCACAACTTACATCTGAGACCCCCAGTCTAGGGTCGGTAGGTTCCTCTGACACAACCCTGAGTTGGCATGCCCCGAGAGCAGTCCCTGTCCTCCCATTTCCTCTGTCCTACACCGTTCCCTCCCCCAGCGACGTATCCTATGCTTTGGGTTCAGCTCCACTCTTTAGTGAGGAGGACGATCAGATACAGGAGGACAGTCAGCAGCTACTGCCCAGCCAAGAAATGGAGGTGGCTTCTTTAGCTAGGCAGACAAATAGTGATGTGGACAGTGTCGTGGGTGCTGCGAGCGTTCCAGCTCCTGCGCCAGACACTGTTGACGAATCCACGAACATCAGTGACGTACAGCCACAACCCGGTGATGATGATGATGATGACGATGAAGCCGATCGCACTTGGGAGCCGGGTGATGAAGGGGCTTCATCATCATCATCAGGAGAAGAGGGGCGCAGGTTGCCCCGGAGTCAGCAGCTGAGGCAGCAAGGTGGTAGCAGTCAGCATGGGGGCACAATTCCAAAGGCTGGAGCCGGCCGGGGCCGGGGCCGGGGTAGAGCACCTGCTGTGCGGCAGTCTACCTTATCGGGAGGTAGTGGAGCAGGGGTTCCTGGAGTTGGCAACAGCAGCAGTGAATCAGTGAGGCCAGGGGGTGGGAAAAGTAGCTACTCGGCAGTGTGGCAGTTTTTCCTGAGGCATCCGCAGGAGGGTAACATGGCCACATGCAAGATATGTAGGCAAAAGGTGAAGCGTGGCCAGGGTCCAAATGTTGGCACCACGGCCCTGCGTCAACATATGATGCGTCACCATAAAACGACCTGGGAGAACCGAGGCTCCCAAGGGGTGGTCCAGTCTGCTTCCTCACCAAGTGAGCTCCCAATTTCTGCCAGCCAAGGCTCCAGCACCTCAGCCGAAGGCAGCTGTGCGTCACACCCATCCTCTGTCGCTCCTGCTCCTCCTCCTCCTCCTCCAAGTCATGCATCCCGCCAGCAATCCATCAGCGAAGCCATGTCCAAGAGACAGCAGTATGCGCCCACTCATCCTACGGCGCAGAAGCTGAATGTGCTCCTGTCCAAGTTGCTGGTGCTGCAGTCGCTCCCTTTTCAGGTGGTGGAATCTGCACCTTTCAGAGAACTGATGGCTTGTGCCGAGCCGAGGTGGAGAGTCCCAAGCCGTCATTTCTTTGCCAAGAAGGCAGTACCAGCGCTGCACACTTTTGTTGAACAGAAGGTGGGCCAGTCCTTGAGCCTGTCGGTGTGTAGCAAAATACATGGCAGCGCCGACATCTGGAGCTGTAACTACGGTCAGGGGCAGTACATGTCGTTTACGGCCCACTGGGTGAATGTGGTCCCTTTGCAGCAGCAACTTGGACAGGTCACGCCGCTTCGGCCTCCGCGCTCTCTGCCCATTGGGCCTGTGACACCGTGCGACTCGGCCTCCTCATCCTCCGCCATCTCCTCACCCTCCACTGTAGGCTCAAGTCTCAGTGCCCCTCCAGTCTACCATGTGTGCAGGGCACGGAGGTGTCACGCAGTGCTTCACATGGTTTGTCTTGGCGAACGGAGTCACACAGGGGAGGAACTGCTTAAATGTATTCATCAGGAAATCCAAACATGGCTTACTCCGAGAAAACTTAAAATGGGAATCATGGTTACCGACAATGGGAAGAACATTTTGTCTGCGCTGCGCCAAGGAAGCCTGACCCATGCCCCCTGCATGGCTCACGTCTTCAATCTGGTTGTCAAGCGGTTTCTGAAGTGTTCCCCCCATCTGCAGGACATCCTAACAACTTCACGGAAACTTTGCATGCACTTCAGCCACTCCTACACCGCCAAACACACCCTTCTTGAGCTACAGCGTCAGAATGGTATCCCCCAACATAGTCTGATTTGCGATGTTTCCACCCGTTGGAATTCCACCCTTCACATGTTGGACCGATTATATGAACAGAGAAAAGCCATCACGGATTTCCTGATGATCCAAGCAGATAGGGGGACTCCCCTGTGTAACTTCAATGTCAACCAGTGGCAGCTCATACGTGACACCTGCCGTTTGCTCAGGCCCTTTGAGGAAGCCACTTTATTTGTCAGTCGGCAGGATTACGGGATGAACGACGTGATTCCACTGCTTCATGTACTACAGCACATGTTGGAAACCATGGCTGGTCAGGGCACTGGAGACATGGCGTTTACATCTTACGGCCACATGAACCCCCTTGGAGCTGAACTGGAGGAGGAGGAGGAGGAAGAGGAGGAGGAGGAGTTGCCCAGCGAAACACAGTTTAGGCTTGGCGAAGTGGCTGGTTTATCTAGTCAGCGGACAGGAGAGGAGGAGCAGGAGCAGCCAGAGGAGCTAGAGGTTTTTGAGGAAGGAGAGACAGAGGACCCGGGCACACCGTGGCAGTATGCAGTGGAGATGGAGACAGGTAGTCCATCCGAGTCACTTGCGCAAATGGCACGAAGCATGCTCACGTGCTTGCGTAGTGACCCCAGAATTGTTTCCATCTGTCGGCGGGATGACTTCTGGCTGTCCACCTTATTGGACCCTCGCTTCCGGCACAAAATGGGGGCATTTTTTAAACCCACCGAGAGGGAGGACAAACTCAACTACTACAAAGACATTCTACGTAGGCAGTTGGCCGATGCCTATCTGCGCCATGGTCCATACTCTCGCAGGTCTGACTCGAGGGGACCTCTGCGCTCACCTTCCACTGCCAAGGCCGCTGGGGGGGTTGGCAGCAGCAGCAGCAGAAGCTCCATCAGCAGCAGCAGCCTCAGTCTTCAGTCGCTAATGAGTAGCTTTCTACACCCGCATAGTGAGGCTACTCATGAGCAGCAGGAAGACCTGGAGCAGGACCTGAACCAGCAGGTCATGTCATACTTTGACATGACCATGCCAACACACCTTGAGGATCCGCTGGACTTCTGGGCAGCCAAACTTGATTTGTGGCCGCAACTAGCAGAGTTTGCCCTGGAAAAGCTGTCCTGCCCGGCAAGTAGCGTGCCATCTGAGCGGGTGTTTAGTGCGGCGGGGGCCATAGTTACGCGAGGAGAACTCGTCTGTCAACTAAAAATGTGGAGAGACTCACCTTTGTCAAAATGAATCAGGGATGGATCAGCCAGGATTTCCACCCACCAATGCCTGATGCATGCGACTAGATTCAGCATGGTGCCACGTTTTACACTTTCCAAATGGTGCAAAACATATTTATGTCTTTAGGCCATTTTTTGGGCTCCTGCTGCTGCTACTGTCAACTCCTGCCAACTCCAGGGTGTGATTCATCCAATTTTTGGGCTCCTGAGGCCAACTCCAGTGTATATTTGGGCTCCTGCTGCTGCTGCTGCCAACTTCTGCCAACTCCAGGGTGTGATTCATCCAATTTTTGGGCTCCTGAGGCCAACTCCAGTGTATATTTGGGCTCCTGCTGCTGCTACTGTCAACTCCTGCCAACTCCAGGGTGTGATTCATCCAATTTTTGGGCTCCTGAGGCCAACTCCAGTGTATATTTGGGCTCCTGCTGCTGCTACTGTCAACTCCTGCCAACTCCAGGGTGTGATTCATCCAATTTTTGGGCTCCTGAAGCCAACTCCAGTGTATATTTGGGCTCCTGCTGCTGCTGCTGCCAACTTCTGCCAACTCCAGGGTGTGATTCATCCAATTTTTGGGCTCCTGAAGCCAACTCCAGTGTATATTTGGGCTCCTGCTGCTGCTACTGTCAACTCCTGCCAACTCCAGGGTGTGATTCATCCAATTTTTGGGCTCCTGAAGCCAACTCCAGTGTATATTTGGGCTCCTGCTGCTGCTGCTGTCAACTCCTGCCAACTCCAGGGTGTGATTCATCCAATTTTTGGGCTCCTGAAGCCAACTCCAGTGTATATTTGGGCTCCTGCTGCTGCTGCTGCCAACTTCTGCCAACTCCAGGGTGTGATTCATCCAATTTTTGGGCTCCTGAGGCCAACTCCAGTGTATATTTGGGCTCCTGCTGCTGCTACTGTCAACTCCTGCCAACTCCAGGGTGTGATTCATCCAATTTTTGGGCTCCTGAAGCCAACTCCAGTGTATATTTGGGCTCCTGCTGCTGCTGCTGCCAACTTCTGCCAACTCCAGGGTGTGATTCATCCAATTTTTGGGCTCCTGAAGCCAACTCCAGTGTATATTTGGGCTCCTGCTGCTGCTGCTGCCAACTCCTGCCAACTCCAGGGTGTGATTCATCCAATTTTTGGGCTCCTGAGGCCAACTCCAGTGTATATTTGGGCTCCTGCTGCTGCTGCTGCCAACTTCTGCCAACTCCAGGGTGTGATTCATCCAATTTTTGGGCTCCTGAGGCCAACTCCAGTGTATATTTGGGCTCCTGCTGCTGCTACTGTCAACTTCTGCTAACTCCAGGGTGTGATTCATCCAATTTTTGGGCTCCTGAAGCCAACTCCAGTGTATATTTGGGCTCCTGCTGCTGCTACTGTCAACTCCTGCCAACTCCAGGGTGTGATTCATCCAATTTTTGGGCTCCTGAGGCCAACTCCAGTGTATATTTGGGCTCCTGCTGCTGCTACTGTCAACTCCTGCCAACTCCAGGGTGTGATTCATCCAATTTTTGGGCTCCTGAGGCCAACTCCAGTGTATATTTGGGCTCCTGCTGCTGCTACTGTCAACTCCTGCCAACTCCAGGGTGTGATTCATCCAATTTTTGGGCTCCTGAAGCCAACTCCAGTGTATATTTGGGCTCCTGCTGCTGCTGCTGCCAACTTCTGCCAACTCCAGGGTGTGATTCATCCAATTTTTGGGCTCCTGAAGCCAACTCCAGTGTATATTTGGGCTCCTGCTGCTGCTGCTGCCAACTTCTGCCAACTCCAGGGTGTGATTCATCCAATTTTTGGGCTCCTGAGGCCAACTCCAGTGTATATTTGGGCTCCTGCTACTGTCAACTTCTGCCAACTCCAGGGTGTGATTCATCCAATTTTTGGGCTCCTGAAGCCAACTCCAGTGTATATTTGGGCTCCTGCTGCTGCTGCTGCCAACTTCTGCCAACTCCAGGGTGTGATTCATCCAATTTTTGGGCTCCTGAGGCCAACTCCAGTGTATATTTGGGCTCCTGCTACTGTCAACTTCTGCCAACTCCAGGGTGTGATTCATCCAATTTTTGGGCTCCTGAAGCCAACTCCAGTGTATATTTGGGCTCCTGCTGCTGCTACTGTCAACTCCTGCCAACTCCAGGGTGTGATTCATCCAATTTTTGGGCTCCTGAGGCCAACTCCAGTGTATATTTGGGCTCCTGCTGCTGCTACTGTCAACTCCTGCCAACTCCAGGGTGTGATTCATCCAATTTTTGGGCTCCTGAAGCCAACTCCAGTGTATATTTGGGCTCCTGCTGCTGCTGCTGCCAACTTCTGCCAACTCCAGGGTGTGATTCATCCAATTTTTGGGCTCCTGAAGCCAACTCCAGTGTATATTTGGGCTCCTGCTGCTGCTGCTGTCAACTCCTGCCAACTCCAGGGTGTGATTCATCCAATTTTTGGGCTCCTGAAGCCAACTCCAGTGTATATTTGGGCTCCTGCTGCTGCTGCTGTCAACTCCTGCCAACTCCAGGGTGTGATTCATCCAATTTTTGGGCTCCTGAAGCCAACTCCAGTGTATATTTGGGCTCCTGCTGCTGCTGCTGCCAACTCCTGCCAACTCCAGGGTGTGATTCATCCAATTTTTGGGCTCCTGAAGCCAACTCCAGTGTATATTTGGGCTCCTGCTGCTGCTGCTGCCAACTTCTGCCAACTCCAGGGTGTGATTCATCCAATTTTTGGGCTCCTGAAGCCAACTCCAGTGTATATTTGGGCTCCTGCTGCTGCTGCTGCCAACTCCTGCCAACTCCAGGGTGTGATTCATCCAATTTTTGGGCTCCTGAGGCCAACTCCAGTGTATATTTGGGCTCCTGCTGCTGCTACTGTCAACTCCTGCCAACTCCAGGGTGTGATTCATCCAATTTTTGGGCTCCTGAGGCCAACTCCAGTGTATATTTGGGCTCCTGCTGCTGCTACTGTCAACTCCTGCCAACTCCAGGGTGTGATTCATCCAATTTTTGGGCTCCTGAGGCCAACTCCAGTGTATATTTGGGCTCCTGCTGCTGCTGCTGCCAACTTCTGCCAACTCCAGGGTGTGATTCATCCAATTTTTGGGCTCCTGAGGCCAACTCCAGTGTATATTTGGGCTCCTGCTGCTGCTACTGTCAACTCCTGCCAACTCCAGGGTGTGATTCATCCAATTTTTGGGCTCCTGAGGCCAACTCCAGTGTATATTTGGGCTCCTGCTGCTGCTACTGTCAACTCCTGCCAACTCCAGGGTGTGATTCATCCAATTTTTGGGCTCCTGAGGCCAACTCCAGTGTATATTTGGGCTCCTGCTGCTGCTACTGTCAACTCCTGCCAACTCCAGGGTGTGATTCATCCAATTTTTGGGCTCCTGAAGCCAACTCCAGTGTATATTTGGGCTCCTGCTGCTGCTACTGTCAACTCCTGCCAACTCCAGGGTGTGATTCATCCAATTTTTGGGCTCCTGAAGCCAACTCCAGTGTATATTTGGGCTCCTGCTGCTGCTGCTGCCAACTTCTGCCAACTCCAGGGTGTGATTCATCCAATTTTTGGGCTCCTGAGGCCAACTCCAGTGTATATTTGGGCTCCTGCTGCTGCTACTGTCAACTCCTGCCAACTCCAGGGTGTGATTCATCCAATTTTTGGGCTCCTGAAGCCAACTCCAGTGTATATTTGGGCTCCTGCTGCTGCTGCTGTCAACTCCTGCCAACTCCAGGGTGTGATTCATCCAATTTTTGGGCTCCTGAAGCCAACTCCAGTGTATATTTGGGCTCCTGCTGCTGCTGCTGCCAACTCCTGCCAACTCCAGGGTGTGATTCATCCAATTTTTGGGCTCCTGAAGCCAACTCCAGTGTATATTTGGGCTCCTGCTGCTGCTGCTGCCAACTCCTGCCAACTCCAGGGTGTGATTCATCCAATTTTTGGGCTCCTGAGGCCAACTCCAGTGTATATTTGGGCTCCTTCTGCCCCTCATAGTGATGCCACTTCAACTCTCTGCAATTGTGCCGCTCTGCGATTCTATTAGCGATGCCTCTGATCTGCATGTGATATTTCTTCAAAGTATTATTTAACTAACCCAGCACGCATCCTGTGCGTGTTACAGCAAGGCTGAATGGTTTACAACCCTATTGAGGCTGTAGGAGGCTCAGAAATAGCCGTTTTTAATAGCGATTCGTCGCGAATTTATTCGGGTCGAAACGATTTTTGTCGGAAAATTCGGCGAATCAGTCGAATCGAATTTTTCAAAAGTTCGCTCATCTCTAGTGAAGGCCACAGTGTCCCGGCGCTTCCAGACTGAGCTCACAATCCGCTCGATACAACAAAAGTGGTCTGATTTTAAGCGCCGGGACCCTGAAGGCGTGTACCGCCTATATGATGCCTACGCATCAGGTAAGTTAAAGCTTATGTTATGTTTTGCCTTTGTGCAGAATCATCTGCTAAGCTCTGTCCATTTGTGCTCTTTAGATTAATTATTTTCTTTCACCCCCTCCACACAGATAAGCGTCCTCCCCTGGGGAAACGTGGGAAGGGATTCCTCCCCCGAACCAGGCAGGCGGACTCGGGGGAGTCATCGGGGGAGGGTCCCTCCCGCGGGTCCTATTTAGAGGACCCAGGGGAGGAAGGGGATGACGCCCCAGAGGAGTGTGCTGCTGGGGGGCTGGCTGGATCAAGCCTCAGCTCCTCACACTCTGAGTGTGAGGACTCTCACCAGGCAAGGGGCCACTCTCAAGCAGGGAGTGAGAGGGAGGAGGGTGGCCCTTTGCCTGGTGGATCTTCCGACCAGAGTGTGAGGAGCCGAGGCTCCCCGCCTCCTCCTCAGAGCCCTCCCTGGGCTTCAAGTGGCGCTTCATCCCCTGGTGAGTGTACATTTTTTAATTGTTAGTCTGTGACAGGTTTCATCTTGCAATGTGTCCTTAGCCCTTGCCATTCCTCTCTAATTTGCAGGGCATCATATAGGCGGCACCTCCATGGCATTTTGGCGTAGGATTCTCCACGGGCATAGTCATGGTAAGTGTTATTGGTTACCCATCACATTCCCAATGTTATTACATTCATTCAAGTGCACCCAAAAACATTGATGGTGCTCGGTTTCTGTAAGCTTCCAGGACCAATCACATCCCTCACCCAGGGCCCCCCACACCCAAACAAAACCACAAAACTCCTTACCTCTTTGGGGGTTGGCAAAGCCACCGTCCAAGCCTCCTGTGTGACACTGTAGATGTGTGTGCGCCTGCGCTCTTTTTCAAAATGGCCTGCGCATCCGCACACACTCGAGGAGTGATGTGTTGAAGGCAGCGGGCGCGGAGTAAGTTGGCTCATGCAAATTGTGTGGCTCGGCCAAAGTGGACCCAAACCAAGATTAGCAGCAATCCTGTGTATAGGCCCACTTGTAACAGACACATGTTTCCTGGTCCATTGTCACAGCTGGTTTGATAAGGTACCCTAACCTCACAAACCCCACTACAGTGCTAGCCAACTGTCAACCACCCCTATGTTTCTGGCAACACCATGATGGGTGTTTGCATTTCTTTTCTTGGGTTAAGTTGTTCCCGCTCCAACATGTGGCCCACTATTAACATTAGCCAAACAACTGCAAATGATTCCTTTAAATAGCACTGTCTATGTTATTTGCACATTCTCTTTAGGGATACATGTGTGAAGCCTTACAAATTGACATTAACTCATGGTCCAGGAAATATGCTAATTTAGGTCAACCTGTATGTAACCATGCAAGCCTTTGCATTTTCAGACTCAATAACCAGATGGATGTCAAATAGTCATGTGTCATTTGCCCACTAATTGTGTTTTTGCCTTTTGCTTTATGTTGACAGATGTTGCGACGCAGACGGAGCCAGAGACCCTCCTCCCCACCCCAGCTCCAGGGACGGCCAGCAGCATGGGCCCCCGCCACAGCTGCGATGGTGAGTACATCCCACTTCATATGCCTAAAGACTTGTGAAACCTATGTCTTCTAGTCACATCAGCAGCCAATTTAAATTTACCTATGTGTTAATTTCACACACATCTCTATTCAATGTGTTGGCACAATAATCCAACATGCCTGTTTGCATGCTTGATTGTTGGCTCACATCCTTCATTAGGCCCCATAGAGACTATTTTTGCGTTAGACACAACCAAATGGGCCCGATTAGGTCTGGACCTGTAACATTATAGGGTAAACTCGTGGACTCGTTCGGACTTAGGCCCTGATGTTTGGCTGTTACTAAACCCAAAAATGGACACACAGGGAATTAGACCTTCTTTGCTTCCCAAGAGTTAAACTGGAACAACAACCAGGATTTTGACTTTCCTGGGTGTTGTTCCACTACGGTGGGACACCCCTGATCGGCACCGCTGTGTGACAACCCCCTGAACTCACGTTGACTCCAAAAAATGTACAAGCCATTGCAAATTGCCTCCTCCTCCGCCTCCCCCGCGCCCCTTTTTACGGGGGCGTGCCTGCGCCGGCAATTCACAGACGGCCGGCGCAGGCACGCACACGTCTAGAGGGGCACCAGGGAGGGCCCAGCGGCACTGCCACACAGAAACTGAGGTATGTATTTTGGGGTTTGGGGGGTGTTTCACACCCAGGGACATCCCGATCTTGGATGTCCCGCGGGGAGGGAGGTGATGGGGCAGGGAATCTGATAGATTCCCGGGCCGATCACCCGTGGGTGTTGGTACACTTTAAGCTAAAATGTATGCTTGGGATGTGTTGTTCACATTCCTGCCAGTCAATAGTACTCATATAATGTTAACCAATAAGCACACAGTGGTCAACAATGTTAATGTGAGTGTCACCTAATTGGACACACTGACATTACATTGCTACATCTGTGTCTGTTGAGGTCACTGCCAAATTATTAATAAATTGTTGTTTCTACATTTCTACAGCTTGTGAAAACCAGCATCGCAGACTGTGGCGGGAGATCCGGCTCCTGAAGCTGATGCTGCTGGCCAGGAAGAGGCGCCGACGGCGTCGTTAGGGTGGGGGGGAAGGCTGGTCTCTTGATGGCCGTTGTTGGCCAAGGTTGGCCGTGTTGGCCATTGTTTATATTAAAAAATTGTTGATTCACATCATTACAGTGTGTTGCATTGCAAAGCCTAGTTTAGCTGTCTCCCAAAACATTTGTGGGTCAATGTAGCCATACCTTTTGAGCCATTTCAGGTGTTAACCATAGTAAGCTATGGGCTCCAATGTGTGGGCTAAATTGACCAATACATTGACATATGTAGATCCAGATACTCATCCCTGACTGTGTTATTAGCGAGGTCTTAGGAAACACACAATTTAGAGGTGGGTGAAGCAAATATATTTACATAACCAAAAAGATACAAAATTAATATTCTTGGCTGGGTGGCCGGGGAGGTTGGGAGTCATTGCTAGGGGCGGTGTTGGGGGACAACAGTGCAGTAAAAAATATAGACTGCTGTTGTATGAGCTGTTGTAGCAACAACAAAGTTTGGTCCTGCCGCTGGAGACATTCTGCCTGGCGCTGTATTGCTTCTTCCTGGCGCTGTACAGATTGCTCAATTACATTTGCCAGCCGACCAAGTTCCTGGTTCTGTAGTTGGTTTTGGCGTAACTGGTCCACCTGGCGCTGCAGGGCCTCATTTTGTTGCTGACACATCAGCACCTGATTTTCCAACGCCGCAATGCGCTCATTAGTTCCATCACGCGGCTGTTGGCGACTGTAGTCCTCCAGCATCCGGACCCCTAGCTCATAGAAATCGGCACTGGTTGGTGCCACACCTCCTCTTGCTGTGGTTTGAGGCTAAACAAATAGTAAACCACATTTTAGTCAAACTGAACCAATGCAGTTATGCCCCTCCAAATAATTACCATAAACACTCACTATACAACTTACCCTTGTCTGAGCCTCTGAAGCTTGGCCACATGGGACTTGGGAAGAGGTCCCAGCTTGGGGTTCTGGTTCCGCCTCCTGCCAAAACAACAATGAAAGGAAATGTGACATGTTGCTTCTTCCACTACCCACGAAGATGCCAATGTGTTTCGAGGTCGTCTACATCAGCCATGTTACCTGCGTGTCCTCCGGCACAGGTAGGCTCGAGGTTTCGCTGCCAGAGAGTGGCAATTCAACATCCGAGATGTCGGGCAAGTTGCCATATGCTAAACAGGAAAATCAGGTTAGTAGGTCTGTGGGCCAAACTCTAATGTAACCTGGTTAGGCTATCGAGGCCATACCTCTAAAAAGTTCCAAAATACACACTAGACCAAAGGTCTCTGTTAAACTCAGATTGTTAACATGTATGTTACAGGACTAAGACGCACTAATTTCTGCAAATCACATCAGAAACATTGCTTAAATTAAACATACCCGCAATATCCCAGATGTCTGGAGTGGGGTCCTCACTCGAGCTTGGACCTTGAAAATACATGTGGACACACAAGTTGCCAGAAGCAAGTGGGACAAAAATAGAGCCAAAATACAGACTAGAGCAAGGCCAAACCACTTACCCTCATCTCTGGCAGCTGGAACTTGAGGGGCCCTTTCTGGACAGCCACTTCCGATATTCGGGTCAACTATAAAAAAAAATAAATGTCTCTAAATAATCAGCAAACTACTACGGGGAATGTTTGGCTAAAAAGATGTCCGCAAAAATACATTGCTATCACTCAAATAACTAATAGACTGACCCTGGGGAGGCAACCAGCACTCCCAAGAGGCATCTTCAAGTTTACCAAGCAAACATGTAGCTTAGTAGACTAACCAAATTGAACCAGTGTAACATAAACAGCATAAAGGATACATTATGTATTGCTCTACACACCAACAGGGTCCTGTTGACCGGCAACATCGGAAGTGGGGTCCAAAGATGAACCAGTCACTTGGCCTACCAAGAAAAAAGAGGAATGAGACACATGCACTTGAGTAAAAGTGGATCAAGCAAGGTGAACACATGCACTTACCGACATCCAAAGAGTAGGTGGGATCCGGAGGAGATGCTGGGGCCAAGGGCATGGGAGCTAGGCCAAAATAAAACCAACATTGAGCCATAGCTAATGTGCGTTGCAAAATACAACATGCATTAAGGTGTGTGAGCAGCTCTTTCACTATTATTCACTAATCAAGCCAAGTGTGGCTCCCACATTGATATGCCGATATATGGCTACACATCTCTGGCGTCCTACATATCTACACATGTTAGGGCCTTGTTAGTTAGTTGCTGTGAGTGTTACAGTGGGCGTGCAATTAGGGCGCAGGCACATATTATTAATACTCAACAGGGCAAACCTTGATTGTTTGAGCTGCTCCCACACCCATTTGTTAACAAAACAACCAGCAACCAAATTATGGGTAAATACCTTCAATGGCAGACTGGGGTAGCCTTGAGGTTGCTGGAAGGGCAGGAGCTTGGGTGTCCTGAGGCACATCCCGGACAGCAGCATGTGCACCTATGCATAAAGCAACAGACAGAAAAGTTACAAATGTTTGAGCTGTAATGTAATACTTCACAGGTCCTACTGTTAGTTGTTCAGAATGTAAAAATGCAAATCACATACATTAACATTAGGTTATTGTAAAAGCCAGAAAATATGTACCTTCAGTCCAACCGGTGGTGTCATCCCCAGGATCCACACCCTGCAGCCGAGCCAGTGGGATTTTGGCCTTCAGCATCTCCTCATACGGCCTGTAGGTACTCTTTGGAGCCTGGATGAACCCACTGTCCACATCAAGATCGTGATTCATCTTTTTCATAAGGGCCCCTCGCAAAGTGTAGAAGCGTTTCCTGCAGGATGGGCCACTACGTGGGTGTTGAGCTGTGCTACTAAGCTCCACACCAATGGCATCCCACAGTTTGCTTCTTTCTTGTTTGCCTATGGACTTGCTTTGGGAGCCAAAGAGTAGCTCCCATTTAGCAAGTGTAAGGCGCACAAGATGATTATTCTCCGCCAAATTAAATTCAGGCTCCCTCTTGGCACCTGGGCGCTTAGCCTGGGGTGCTGCCCCACCTTCAGGCTGTGCCCTTTTCCGTAAGGGAGGTCTGCGCACAGCACCCACCAAACTCCTACTCGGGCCTGCTGTGGCCGGCAGATGTCCTGAATTTGGCTCCATCCTGTAGCTGCACACACACACAAATACACACCCAACAAGCACGCATGCAGACTACAGAATGGCATCGCAATCTGTTAGGGTTGGGCAGGTTTTATGTGCTCTAACAGCCAATCCAAAAGCAGGCCACTTAATTGATTCACACATACAGCCCAGTTCCTTCTAGGCACACCTCCACTGCACTGACAGAAGCATGTGTGTTAGCCAATTAACTCATTACAGACCTCATTAAACAAACAACACACACCCAAATCCAACAATGGACTGATGTATCTCAAACCCTTGTGACATGTGGTTAGCCTAACGGCTATTTAAAAAAACAGCAGCTTCCCTTTCATTGGTCCACCCCTGATTTTTGGGCCATGTCCGTTAATGCACGCAAGTTACGGCTCAAGTACGCTAGTAGCGCTACTAGCGTGCGCATGCGCACTCTGTTTTACGCACACCTGGGTCGGCTAATTGGCGCCCGGAAATAGCAGAGCGACGCAAAAGGCGGCAAAGCGGACCTGTCACTTTAGAAAATGAAGTATAAAAGGAAGGAATGTTCTAGCTTCTGCTATTCTTACACTGTGGCAAAGGCTGTGGTGTGGTGCTGTGCTCGCTTCCCTTAGCTCATTTGAGCCTCTGTCTGGTTTCTGTCCTCACTCTCTGTGGCTTGTTGGGTGATTTCTGACATCAGTGCTGTTTCTTTAGGAGCTTGGTTTTGGTGGCATCTGCAAATCTTGTGTAGCATACAGCAAGTGAGGCTTGATTTTGGGGCCTTTTGTGGGCTGTGCAGCAACTCCCCTCTTGGTTGTGCCTAACTTAGAAAGCTGGTTTTCAGCAGGCTGGTGGTTTGGACCACTATAGTTCTGGTTTTGTGGTGAGCTGCATTGTAGCGGGTGTGTGTGGAGTGTGATTGTTTGTGTGTGTGTTGTGTGTTAGTGGTTTTTTTTTTTTTTTTTTTGTATATATCTTTAGTGTGTGTGATGGATAAGAGGGTGATGTATGGTGTCTGGGTGGATGGATGTATGTGTATGCTGAAAGAGCAGGAGGAAAGGGAGCGGGGTGTTGTGAGGCTTAGGGCACCCCGCTCCTTTGCAATCCGCCTTTCAGTATGGGACTTAAGTGACGAGCAGATCAGGAGCCGCTTCCGTCTGAATCGTGCTGCACTACAGTCCCTATATGATCAGATTAAGACCAAAATCGAGCCATCCACCAAACGCACTCATTCCATTCCAGGCATAGTACGCCTGTGTGCCACTCTTAATATTTTGGCACGAGGGACCTTCCAGGCAACCTCAGCCCTCCTCAGCGGGATAAGCCAGGCTACTATGAGCCGCATACTAATCCAGGTAGTTCTGGCAATTTGTGATTTAATCCCAATTTACATCAGGTTTCCTGAGGATGAGGAAGAGGTTGCCAAAATAAAACATGCTTTCTATCTGATGGGAGGGATCCCGAATGTGCTAGGGTGCGTTGATGGTACACATATCCCTTTCCGCCCTCCCCGTGCACAGGAGCTGTCCTACAGAAACCGGAAACAATTCCATTCAATGAATGTGATGGTGGTCTGTGACCCAGACATGAGGCTGCGGGCGGTGAGATCGGGGTTCCCCGGCTCATGCCACGATTCTTACGTCTTGCAGTGGACAGTCCTGTGCCGGAAGTTTGATAACAACGAAATGCCAGCTGGCTGGCTACTGGGTAATAAATTAACCATGTCAATGTATTTTGCTAATATGTGGCCTAGTAAGCCAATTTTAACCAAACTACCACCAAAAAACATGTACTAGTACTAATTGCTGTCTCTCTCCTTGTGTTTTTTCTACAGCGGACAAGGGATATGGGTAGAGAACGTGGGTCATGACTCCGGTCAGGAACCCACGGACCTCTGCCCATGAACGCTACAATGCAGCGCATCGCAAGACCAGAAGCATTGTGGAAAGAACCATCGGCCTGCTGAAAGCACGCTTTCTCTGTTTGGCACGGCCAGGAGGAGAGATGCTCTACAGCCCACAGAAGGTTTCCAAGATCATCCTTGCCTGCTGTGTGCTACACAACATTTGCATTTGTCACCGAATCCAAGCCCCCGAGGAGACAGCACTGGTGCCAGAAATCCCCAACCTGCCCGCAGATAGAAGTGAGGACACCCAGACTGGCGATGAGCTAAGGGAAAGGCTGATCACTTCTTTTTTTGCGGTAAGCTAACTACCCTTCACTCTAATGCAAGTACTGCACTACTGGTTAAATGTATTTGACCTCCCATCAAAATGTGCAACAAAACACACTAAGGGGGGTGTAAGATGACCCCAACCACTCTAAGGGGGGTGTAAGATGACCCCAACCACTCTAAGGGGGGTGTAAGATGAGCCCAACCACTCTAAGGGGGGTGTAAGATGACCCAAACCACTCTAAGGGGGGTGTAAGATGACCAAAACCACTCTAAGGGGGGTGTAAGATGACCCAAACCACTCTAAGGGGGGTGTAAGATGACCAAAACCACTCTAAGGGGGGTGTAAGATGACCAAAACCATTCTAAGGGGGGTGTAAGATGACCAAAACCACTCTAAGGGGGGTGTAAGATGACCCAAACCACTCTAAGGGGGGTGTAAGATGACCCAAACCACTCTAAGGGGGGTGTAAGATGACCAAAACCATTCTAAGGGGGGTGTAAGATGACCCAAACCACTCTAAGGGGGGGTGTAAGATGACCCAAACCATTGTAAGGGGGGGTGTAAGATGACCAAAACCATTCTAAGGGGGGTGTAAGATGACCAAAACCACTCTAAGGGGGGTGTAAGATGACCAAAACCATTCTAAGGGGGGTGTAAGATGACCAAAACCACTCTAAGGGGGGTGTAAGATGACCCAAACCACTCTAAGGGGGGTGTAAGACGCCAATGTTGGTTATCAAGTAATGCATTTTGGTATTTGCTACAACTATACTACTTTAAATATCTATACTAACTGCACTTTTCTTATTTTTTCAGGCACAAACACGGGCACCGTGATCTATATTTCGGACTTTCCCTACTTTATTTTACTTTACTTTGCTTTTTCCTTTCTGTTTTAATTTTACTTTACCATTTCTCTTTTGTAAATTTGTTATTTTAGGTAGATTTGAATAAAAAATCTACTATATATAGATACATGTGGCTATGTGTTTAATTCTGGTGAACGTTTCCTTGGCATTCGACTTCCTATAGTAATTATATTTTTCTGGCTGATTTATGTTTTTATTTCCCTTTTCCATTTTCATATTATTTCTCATTTCTGCTTTTCTTTTCTTTTTCTATTTTCCTTTCTCATTTCTTATTTTCTTTTTAATATTTTGCTTTCTCATTTCTGTTTTTGTTTTTTCTATTTTCCTTTCTCATTTCTGCTTTTCTTTTCTTTTTCTATTTTCCTTTCTCATTTCTGTTTTTCTTTTCTTTTTCTATTTGCCTTTCTCATTTCTGTTTTTCTTTTTAATATTTTGCTTTCTCATTTCTGTTTTTCTTTTTTCTATTTTCCTTTCTCATTTCTGTTTTTATTTTCTTTTTCTATTTGCCTTTCTCATTTCTGTTTTTCTTTTTAATATTTTGCTTTCTCATTTCTGTTTTTCTTTTTTCTATTTTCCTTTCTCATTTCTGTTTTTATTTTCTTTTTCTATTTGCCTTTCTCATTTCTGTTTTTCTTTTTAATATTTTGCTTTCTCATTTCTGTTTTTCTTTTTTCTATTTTCCTTTCTCATTTCTGTTTTTATTTACTTTTTCTATTTTCCTTTCTCATTTATGTTTTTCTTTTCTTTTTCGATTTTCCATTTTTCTCTGTTCTGTTTTTCTTTTCATTTTCTTTCTCATTGGTGGTTTAATTGTATTTCCTTTTTATTTAACAAATAAAATAAAAAAAAAAATTGTGGCTATGTGTTTAATTATGTTTTATTTTGCATTTATATTAGAATATCTGGTTGAATTTAATTTCCTTTTCAACACAAAATAAAAACTCTTTAAATTTTTAACAAATGTGGCAATGTGTTTTATTCAGAAGGTACTGGATGGCCAGGACACAGCAAAGCTAACAGGCGCTGTGTAGAATAGCGTGGTCACACTGACTGACAGCGCCTACAAAGCTGAGGGCCAACATCATATTCAGCAATGTAGGCGTTGTTCGCAACAACGCCAGGTAGCGACTGAGGAGGCCTGCTATAGCGAATCGCTACCGCCCGCGGCTGACGCTAGCGGCGCTCTTAGCGCCATACTTCAGTCGCTCATCTGTCGCTACCTGGCGCTATTGATGAATCGGCCTCCCCATAAAACAGAAGAGCAGGCACAACACACATGCAGAACATGCACCAACTTAAACGGTGGGGACTCCACAGACACAGGCACATTCCCCAAAATGCAGGAGCAAGGAGACATTAACCCATTCACCCCCGCCAGAAAAAAACAAACAAACACACCAGGATGCTAAATCTAGTAAGACCCTGCAGCATCCTCAACCTCAACACACTAACGGCCTTATTTATCAAGGGCTAGCGCCAGGTAGTGTCTGACGAGCGCCAGGTACCGCCAGCTAACGGCGGCTACCGAATCAAGTACGCCCGGCGGCGGTCACAATGACGCATTTATCACGCTAAATGAGGCTAGCGCCGGCGAGAGCGTCAGCTAGCGCGGGATTCACCATGTAGCCGACTGCAACGAACAGCGCCGCTGCTAATCCCATCACAGCGACAGGTATGACCTGGCGCTCCCTGGCGTGGTCCAATGCATTTCAATGGAGCAATCTTTAAATAATCATAATTAATTGCTATTAATGTTTTTTTTTTTTTAATGTCAAAAATTCTGTGACCACTTCTGCCATGTTAGGAATTTTTTTTAAGTAAAAAAAAAAAAAAAAAAATTGTGCAGAATTGATATTACAGGTCTGATATTCGTGTATTCATATTACAAAATGTTTAGAAAAACTTGTATAATTTTTACATATAAAAAAAAAAAGGTTGTTTGGGGGTTAAAAACTACTTTACACACATCGCCGCCAGCGCTCTGGGGTTTTAACAAGGAATTCACAGCGCGAGAAATTTTTGGAGCGTGATTTGTTAATGAATCTGCAGCAAGCCGTTCGCTCTGGCCATTCGCTGTCAGGCGCACCCATACAACGCTGAACCTGTGAAACAGCGACCCCTAACCCCGTATTCAACATTACCGCACACCGACTGAGTCGCTGTCAACAAGCAAACCCCGGCCAAGCACAGCGAATACTAGCTGGCGCTGTGAAAATCACGCTACTGGCGCTCATCTGTCGCTACCTGGCGCTATTAATGAATTGGCCTCTGAGCATACCCACAAAACCTAAGCACAAAGCATGGCTGTTGCCAATGCTGTTTGGGTACATTATGGGGTTCTGTCCGTCGAGTTACTAAACAAATCAAGCGGAGAGTTGTGGACCTGAAATCATATAGTTGTCTAAAAATGGACATGCGCCGGCAGCAGAGGTAAAGCCCAAATGCATTTAGAGTCGCTTTGTGACCAGCATGTAACACTTCTTAGGTGTGATTTAATCTTCCCCAGCCTGCAGACAGGGGGTGGTTTCAAGAAAATACATTGGCCACAAGGTCAGCACGGATTGTGTGTGCTGGCCCACTTGGTGTACCAGTGTAAGGAGGAGTCTGCTCGTCAGAAATAGGGAAAGGTTCTGCACCCAGGTCAGTATATCGAGCAATCCTGCTTCTAATGGCAAGGTTGTGCAGGACCCCACAAGCAATAATTATTTTGATAACCTTGCCAGGCTGATACTGAAGAGAACCCCCACTGTGATCCAGACATCGGAAACGCATCTTCCACAACCCAAAGGCACGTTCCACCACAGAGCGGGACCTCCTATGGGCTGTGTTGTAGCGCTCCTGTGCCTGGGAAGATGGGTGCAGGATGGGTGTGAGCAGCCATGGTAACAAGGGATAGCCTGAGTCACCTGCCAAAATACAAAAGACAAACATAAGGTGGATGCCTAAAAAAAGGTTTAGGTGTGCATAGAAACATTAGTACACAGGGACAAATAGGTGAGCTAGGTATGGTGGGAGGAATTGACATTTTTACTGAGCCTACAAACACATGCAACCTGTACACTCATTAAAGTGGACCAACACCCAGGATTTTGACTATCCTGGGTTTTGGTCCACTTCGGTGGGGCACCCCGATCGGGGGTGCCCCGCTGTCTGAAACCCCCCAGAAAGCCCAAAAAAACTCACCTCTCCCCGCTCCCACGTGACCGCGCCAGCCAATCACAGCGCTCAGAGCCGCTGTGGTATGCGCGTCCAAGGCTGCCTCTCGCGCTTCCCTCTAACAGGGAGCGCGCCTGCACCGGCCATTCACAAACGGCCGGCGCGGGTGCGCGCCCTGCTAGAGGGAAGTGCGAGACGCGGCTGCGGCTCGCGCATGCGCCGATGGAACGGGGCTGAGGTAAGGTTTGTGGGCCTCCTGGGGGGTTCCTCCCCGCGGGACATCCCGATTTCGGATGCCCCGCGGGGAGGGATCTGATCGGTCCGGGAATCTTATAGATTTCCGGGCCGATCCCCCCTGGGTGTTGGTCCACTTTAAAAATGTCTGTGTAATGCTACTTAGATAAGAGTGCCAAAACATAAACCAATAGTGGTGAATACTTTCACCCATTAATTTATAAACAAACTAAATAAAAAACCTTTTCAAGTTTCCAGGAAAGGTCTCACAGATTAGTGGGGTAGTGGCAAATCCACATTCAAACCTGGGGGCCAACTAATACAACTTTAAGACACATACCCAGTAACCATCCTCCAGAAATATCTCCAGATTGAAACCATTGATAGAGGCTGGAGTTCCTCAAAATGTGCGCATCATGCGTGGACCCAGGAAAGCCAGCAAACAGACTGAAAAAATTGAAGATCAGGGCCCGCCACTGCCTGAACATTGATGGAATGGCCCATCTTCCTGTTCCTGCACCAAGCAAAACACAAGTGTAATTAGTGTGAGCCATAAAAAATGTGTGATAACCAGAAAAAAAGCAGATCCAAACCACATACCTGAACAGATATTCCTGGTCCGCAGGGGGGATGAGCGAGACATGTGTGCAATCGATTGCACCAAGGACGTTGGGCATGTCGGCTATGTTATAAAAGCCCAACTTAACCGCATTCCAGGCTTCCCCTGTTTGAGGGAAAAAAATGTAATTCTGTGCCAGGGTAGCCATGCAATCCAAAAACTTGGTTAGGCTGCGGCTCAGCGTAGACTGGGACATCCCCAGGGAGAAGGCACCCAGTCTCTGGAACGAGCCGTTCGCCAAAAACTGCAGGCAGCCAACCAATTTGGTCAATTGCATGCCCCTTTCTTGTGGTGAGGGCTAACCATGGCCGCAGCTCGCTATACAAGGCATGGAGAGAAACACGGTTAAGGCGGGTGAGCTCGAATAGGTCAACGTCACTCATGCCATCGATGTCCAAAGGCGTGCGCTGCAGCCTGGTTTCTGCCATACTCAGAGCTATCAGACGGCGTAGCTGGCGCCTTTGATGTTGGCCCACAGAGAAATGCATTCCCAAATAGCACGTAGCTCCAATACGGCTGGTCAGACTGGCCGTAAGTGAAGGCTCGGCGGCCCCGTTTTATTAGGCTGATTTCAATCGGAAATCAAGGCTCTGCATCACTGGAAAAAACGGACCAATGAACGAGGCGTCCGTTTTCCCGGGAAACAGCCTCGTGCGAGCCGACAATTGGAAAGGCGGCTGAGCGCACACCTGAGCGCGTAAGCGCACACTAAAATCAACGTAGCACCCTTTCCTGACCAAATCAAAGCCCAAAACCAACGGGGAAATGCACGGGGGAGCTGAACGGGGAGGCTCTGCATCAAGCCAATAGATTTTAACCAGGATTCAGTAAAAGTTATGTTTTAACTTTATTTCTCATTGGAACTCTGTTGACTTGTGCTGGATCACCTTTTTTACAGTGTTGGGTAAGTAGAGACTAGAAAGATGATTAAAAGAGAATTAATGTTTCTTGTGACTATTGTAGTAGAGTTGTTACTGTTTTACTCTGTTGTCAGCGGTAGGGTTAGTAGTGTGGGCTAAGCTTTTGTCTGCTCTCTGTAGCCAAAAGGAGGTTTCTGGAAAGCCCCCACTCAGATTTGGGATGTGGCACCTGAGAGGATCCGAATCTTGAATCCCTATTACATGGAGGTGGCCGCTATGAAACTGCTGGGCTATAACGAGAAAACCAAGAGGATGAATGGGGTGAGTGGAGCTCAGGAGTGCAGGAGGCAAATGTGACTGTGCCGTGTCTCAAGCATTGTGTGTTACACCCCTCCATCCTGCGATGCTTGGCATTGTGTGTTACACCCCTCCATCGTGCGATGCTTGGCATTGTGTGTTACACCCCTCCATCCTGCGATGCTTGGCATTGTGTGTTACACTCCTCCATCCTGCGATGCTTGGCATTGTGTGTTACACCCCTCCATCGTGCGATGCTTGGCATTGTGTGTTACACCCCTCCATCCTGCGATGCTTGGCATTGTGTGTTACACCCCTCCATCGTGCGATGCTTGGCATTGTGTGTTACACCCCTCCATCCTGCGATGCTTGGCATTGTGTGTTACACCCCTCCATCGTGCGATGCTTGGCATTGTGTGTTACACCCCTCCATCCTGCGATGCTTGGCATTGTGTGTTACACCCCTCCATCGTGCGATGCTTGGCATTGTGTGTTACACCCCTCCATCCTGCAATGCTTGGCATTGTGTGTTACACCCCTCCATCCTGCGATGCTTGGCATTGTGTGTTACACCCCTCCATCCTGCGATGCTTGGCATTGTGTGTTACACCCCTCCATCCTGCGATGCTTGGCATTGTGTGTTACACCCCTCCATCCTGTGATGCTCGGCATTGTGTGTTACACCCCTCCATCCTGTGAGGCTTGCCATTGTGTGTTACACCCCTCCATCCTGTGACGCTCGGCATTGTGTGTTACACCCCTCCATCCTGTGAGGCTTGCCATTGTGTGTTACACCCCTCCATCCTGTGATGCTTGGCATTGTGTGTTACACCCCTCCATCCTGCGATGCTTGGCATTGTGTGTTACACCCCTCCATCCTGCGATGCTCGGCAATGTGTGTTACACCCCTCCATCCTGTGATGCTTGGCATTGTGTGTTATACTCCCCCATCCTGTGATGCTTGGCATTGTGTGTTACACCCCTCCATCCTGTGAGGCTTGCCATTGTGTGTTACACCCCTCCATCCTGTGATGCTCGGCATTGTGTGTTACACTCCTCCATCCTGTGATGCTTGGCATTGTGTGTTACACTCCTCCATCCTGTGATGCTTGGCATTGTGTGTTACACCCCTCCATCCTGTGATGCTTGGCATTGTGTGTTACACCCCTCCATCCTGTGATGCTTGGCATTGTGCATACCTCCCAACTTCTGAAAACGTGAAAGCGGGACAAGCCATGCCCCCGGCCACACCCCCGTCACGCCCCGGCCACACCCCCGTCACACCCCGGCCACACCCCCGTCATGCCCCCGCCACACCCCCGTCACGCCCCGGCCACGCCCCCGTCACGCCCCGGCCACGCTCTCCAGCTCCAGCAATGTCGGCTGCCTTCACCCCTGCATGCGTACGCATCCCCAAACCAGCATACCGCCCGCCCCCCAACCCCCGTGCGCCTGCCCACCCACCCCCGTGCGCCCACCCCACTCTCTCACCCCACGCGCCAGGAAGTTATCTTCGCGCCGGCGTCATTGCGGCCCTGGGCTGTCACAGCGCAGGGCGTCCCGGGACATTTGGTAATGTTCCGGGACCGCGGGATCCTTCTCAAAAATCGGGACAATCCCGGGAAAATCGGGACAGTTGGGAGGCATGCATTGTGTGTTACACCCCTCCATCCTGTGATGCTTGGCATTGTGTGTTAAACCCCTCCATCCTGCGATGCCTGCCATTGTGTGTTACACCCCTCCATCCTGTGATGCTTGCCATTGTGTGTTACACCCCTCCATCCTGTGATGCCTGCCATTGTGTGTTACACCCCTCCATCCTGTGATGCTTGGCATTGTGTGTTACACCCCTCCATCCTGTGATGCTTGGCATTGTGTGTTACACCCCTCCATCCTGTGATGCTTGCCATTGTGTGTTACACTCCTCCATCCTGCGATGCCTGCCATTGTGTGTTACACCCCTCCATCCTGTGATGCTTGGCATTGTGTGTTACACCCCTCCATCCTGTGATGCTTGCCATTGTGTGTTACACCCCTCCATCCTGTGATGCTTGCCATTGTGTGTTACACCCCTCCATCCTGTGATGCTTGCCATTGTGTGTTACACCCCTCCATCCTGTGATGCTTGCCATTGTGTGTTACACTCCTCCATCCTGTGATGCTCGGCATTGTGTGTTACACCCCTCCATCCTGTGATGCTTGGCGTTGTGTGTTACACCCCTCCATCCTGTGATGCTTGGCGTTGTGTGTTACACCCCTCCATCCTGTGATGCTTGGCATTGTGTGTTACACCCCTCCATCCTGTGATGCTTAGCATTGTGTGTTACACCCCTCCATCCTGTGATGCTTGGCATTGTGTGTTACACCCCTCCATCCTGTGATGCTTAGCATTGTGTGTTACACCCCTCCATCCTGTGATGCTTAGCATTGTGTGTTACACCCCTCCATCCTGTGATGCTTGGCATTGTGTGTTACACCCCTCCATCCTGTGATGCTTAGCATTGTGTGTTACACCCCTCCATCCTGTGATGCTTGGCATTGTGTGTTACACCCCTCCATCCTGTGATGCTTGGCATTGTGTGTTACACCCCTCCATCCTGTGATGCTTGGCATTGTGTGTTACACCCCTCCATCCTGTGATGCTTGGCATTGTGTGTTACACCCCTCCATCCTGTGATGCTTGGCATTGTGTGTTACACCCCTCCATCCTGTGATGCTTGGCATTGTGTGTTACACTCCTCCATCCTGTGATGCTTGGCATTGTGTGTTACACCCCTCCATCCTGTGATGCTTGGCATTGTGTGTTACACCCCTCCATCCTGTGATGCTTGGCATTGTGTGTTACACCCCTTCATCCTGTGATGCTTGGCATTGTGTGTTACACCCCTCCATCCTGTGATGCTTGGCATTGTGTGTTACACTCCTCCATCCTGTGATGCTTGGCGTTGTGTGTTACACCCCTCCATCCTGTGATGCTTGGCATTGTGTGTTACACCCCTCCATCCTGTGATGCTTGGCATTGTGTGTTACACCCCTCCATCCTGTGATGCTTGGCATTGTGTGTTACACCCCTTCATCCTGTGATGCTTGGCATTGTGTGTTACACCCCTCCATCCTGTGATGCTTAGCATTGTGTGTTACACTCCTCCATCCTGTGATGCTTGGCATTGTGTGTTACACCCCTCCATCCTGTGATGCTTGGCATTGTGTGTTACACCCCTTCATCCTGTGATGCTTGGCATTGTGTGTTACACCCCTCCATCCTGTGATGCTTGGCATTGTGTGTTACACTCCTCCATCCTGTGATGCTTGGCATTGTGTGTTACACTCCTCCATCCTGTGATGCTTGGCGTTGTGTGTTACACCCCTCCATCCTGTGATGCTTAGCATTGTGTGTTACACTCCTCCATCCTGTGATGCTTGGCATTGTGTGTTACACCCCTCCATCCTGTGATGCTTGGCATTGTGTGTTACACCCCTTCATCCTGTGATGCTTGGCATTGTGTGTTACACCCCTCCATCCTGTGATGCTTGGCATTGTGTGTTACACCCCTCCATCCTGTGATGCTTGGCATTGTGTGTTACACCCCTCCATCCTGTGATGCTGGGCGTTGTGTGTTACACCCCTCCATCCTGTGATGCTTGGCATTGTGTGTTACACCCCTCCATCCTGTGATGCTTGGCATTGTGTGTTACACTCCTCCATCCTGTGATGCTTGGCGTTGTGTGTTACACCCCTCCATCCTGTGATGCTTGGCGTTGTGTGTTACACCCCTCCATCCTGTGATGCTTGGCATTGTGTGTTACACCCCTCCATCCTGTGATGCTGGGCGTTGTGTGTTACACCCCTCCATCCTGTGATGCTTGGCATTGTGTGTTACACCCCTCCATCCTGTGATGCTTGGCATTGTGTGTTACACCCCTCCATCCTGTGATGCTTTGCATTGTGTGTTACACCCCTCCATCCTGTGATGCTCGGCATTGTGTGTTACACTCCTCCATCCTGTGATGCTTGGCATTGTGTTACACTCCTCCATCCTGTGATGCTTGGCATTGTGTGTTACACCCCTCCATCCTGTGATGCTTGGCATTGTGTGTTACACCCCTCCATCCTGTGATGCTTTGCATTGTGTGTTACACCCCTCCATCCTGTGATGCTCGGCATTGTGTGTTACACTCCTCCATCCTGTGATGCTTGGCATTGTGTTACACTCCTCCATCCTGTGATGCTTGGCATTGTGTGTTACACTCCTCCATCCTGTGATGCTTGGCATTGTGTGTTACACCCCTCCATCCTGTGATGCTTGGCATTGTGTGTTACACTCCTCCATCCTGTGATGCTTGGCATTGTGTGTTACACTCCTCCATCCTGTGATGCTTAGCATTGTGTGTTACACCCCTCCATCCTGGGATGCTTGGCATTGTGTGTTACACCCCTCCATCCTGTGATGCTTGGCATTGTGTGTTACACTCCTCCATCCTGTGATGCTTAGCATTGTGTGTTACACCCCTCCATCCTGTGATGCTTAGCATTGTGTTACACTCCTCCATCCTGTGATGCTTGGCATTGTGTTACACTCCTCCATCCTGTGATGCTTGGCATTGTGTGTGTTACACTCCTCCATCCTGGGATGCTTGGCATTGTGTTACACTCCTCCATCCTGTGATGCTTGGCATTGTGTGTGTTACACTCCTCCATCCTGTGATGCTTGGTATTGTGTGTTACACTCCTCCATCCTGTGATGCTTGGTATTGTGTGTTACACTCCTCCATCCTGTGATGCTTGGCATTGTGTGTTACACTCCTCCATCCTGTGATGCTTGGTATTGTGTGTTACACTCCTCCATCCTGTGATGCTTGGCATTGTGTGTTACACTCCTCCATCCTGTGATGCTTGGCATTGTGTGTTACACTCCTCCATCCTGTGATGCTTGGCATTGTGTGTTACACTCCTCCATCCTGTGATGCTTGGCATTGTGTGTTACACTCCTCCATCCTGTGATGCTTAGCATTGTGTGTTACACCCCTCCATCCTGTGATGCTTGGCATTGTGTTACACTCCTCCATCCTGTGATGCTTGGCATTGTGTTACACTCCTCCATCCTGGGATGCTTGGCATTGTGTGTTACACTCCTCCATCCTGTGATGCTTGGCATTGTGTTTTACACTCCTCCATCCTGTGACTCTGCATTGTGTGTTACACCCCTCCATCCTGTGATGCTTTGCATTGTGTGTTACACTCTTCCATCCTGTGATGCTTGGCATTGTGTGTTACACCCCTCCATCCTGTGATGCTTTGCATTGTGTGTTACACTCTTCCATCCTGTGATGCTTGGCATTGTGTGTTACACCCCTCCATCCTGTGATGCTTGGCATTGTGTGTTACACCCCTCCATCCTGTGATGCTTGGCATTGTGTGTTACACCCCTCCATCCTGTGATGCTTGGCATTGTGTGTTACACCCCTCCATCCTGTGATGCTTGGCATTGTGTGTTACACTCCTCCATCCTGTGATGCTTGGCATTGTGTGTTACACCCCTCCATCCTGTGATGCTTGGCATTGTGTGTTACACCCCTCCATCCTGTGACACCCGGCATTGTGTGTTACACCCCTCCATCCTGTGATGCTTGGCATTGTGTGTTACACTCCTCCATCCTGTGATGCTTGGCATTGTGTGTTACACCCCTCCATCCTGTGATGCTTGGCATTGTGTGTTACACCCCTCCATCCTGTGATGCTTGGCATTGTGTGTTACACTCCTCCATCCTGTGACGCTTGGTATTGTGTGTTACACTCCTCCATCCTGTGATGCTTTGCATTGTGTGTTACACCCCTCCATCCTGTGATGCTTTGCATTGTGTGTTACACTCCTCCATCCTGTGATTCTTGGCATTGTGTGTTACACCCCTCCATCCTGTGATGCTTGGCATTGTGTGTTACACCCCTCCATCCTGTGATGCTTGGCATTGTGTGTTACACTCCTCCATCCTGTGACGCTTGGTATTGTGTGTTACACTCCTCCATCCTGTGATGCTTTGCATTGTGTGTTACACCCCTCCATCCTGTGATGCTTTGCATTGTGTGTTACACTCCTCCATCCTGTGATTCTTGGCATTGTGTGTTACACCCCTCCATCCTGTGATGCTTTGCATTGTGTGTTACACTCCTCCATCCTGTGATGCTTGGCATTGTGTGTTACACCCCTCCATCCTGTGATGCTTGGCATTGTGTGTTACACTCCTCCATCCTGTGATGCTTGGCATTGTGTGTTACACTCCTCCATCCTGTGATGCTTGGCATTGTGTGTTACACCCCTCCATCCTGTGATGCTTAGCATTGTGTGTTACACCCCTCCATCCTGTGATGCTTGGCATTGTGTGTTACACCCCTCCATCCTGTGATGCTTAGCATTGTGTGTTACACCCCTCCATCCTGTGATGCTTGGCATTGTGTGTTACACCCCTCCATCCTGTGATGCTTAGCATTGTGTGTTACACCCCTCCATCCTGTGATGCTTAGCATTGTGTGTTACACCCCTCCATCCTGTGATGCTTGGCATTGTGTGTTACACCCCTCCATCCTGTGATGCTTAGCATTGTGTGTTACACCCCTCCATCCTGTGATGCTTGGCATTGTGTGTTACACCCCTCCATCCTGTGATGCTTGGCATTGTGTGTTACACCCCTCCATCCTGTGATGCTTGGCATTGTGTGTTACACCCCTCCATCCTGTGATGCTTGGCATTGTGTGTTACACCCCTCCATCCTGTGATGCTTGGCATTGTGTGTTACACCCCTCCATCCTGTGATGCTTGGCATTGTGTGTTACACTCCTCCATCCTGTGATGCTGGGCGTTGTGTGTTACACCCCTCCATCCTGTGATGCTTGGCATTGTGTGTTACACCCCTCCATCCTGTGATGCTTGGCATTGTGTGTTACACCCCTCCATCCTGTGATGCTTGGCATTGTGTGTTACACCCCTTCATCCTGTGATGCTTGGCATTGTGTGTTACACCCCTCCATCCTGTGATGCTTGGCATTGTGTGTTACACTCCTCCATCCTGTGATGCTTGGCGTTGTGTGTTACACCCCTCCATCCTGTGATGCTTGGCATTGTGTGTTACACCCCTCCATCCTGTGATGCTTGGCATTGTGTGTTACACTCCTCCATCCTGTGATGCTTGGCGTTGTGTGTTACACCCCTCCATCCTGTGGTGCTTGGCGTTGTGTGTTACACCCCTCCATCCTGTGATGCTTGGCATTGTGTGTTACACCCCTCCATCCTGTGATGCTTGGCGTTGTGTGTTACACCCCTCCATCCTGTGGCACTTGGCGTTGTGTGTTACACCCCTCCATCCTGTGATGCTTGGCATTGTGTGTTACACCCCTCCATCCTGTGATGCTTGGCATTGTGTGTTACACCCCTCCATCCTGTGATGCTTGGCATTGTGTGTTACACTCCTCCATCCTGTGATGCTTGGCATTGTGTGTTACACTCCTCCATCCTGTGATGCTTGGCATTGTGTGTTACACCCCTCCATCCTGTGATGCTTGGCATTGTGTGTTACACTCCTCCATCCTGTGATGCTTAGCATTGTGTGTTACACCCCTCCATCCTGGGATGCTTGGCATTGTGTGTTACACCCCTCCATCCTGTGATGCTTGGCATTGTGTGTTACACCCCTCCATCCTGTGATGCTTGGCATTGTGTGTTACACCCCTCCATCCTGCGATGCCTGCCATTGTGTGTTTCACCCCTCCATCCTGTGATGCTTGGCATTGTGTGTTGCACCCCTCCATCCTGTGATGCTTGGCATTGTGTGTTACACTCCTCCATCCTGTGATGCTCGGCATTGTGTGTTACACCCCTCCATCCTGTGATGCTTGGCGTTGTGTGTTACACCCCTCCATCCTGTGATGCTTGGCGTTGTGTGTTACACCCCTCCTTCCTGTGATGCTTGGCATTGTGTGTTACACCCCTCCATCCTGTGATGCTTGGCATTGTGTGTTACACCCCTCCATCCTGTGATGCTTGGCATTGTGTGTTACACCCCTCCATCCTGTGATGCTTGGCATTGTGTGTTACACCCCTCCATCCTGTGATGCTTGGCATTGTGTTACACCCCTCCATCCTGTGATGCTTGGCATTGTGTGTTACACTCCTCCATCCTGTGATGCTGGGCGTTGTGTGTTACACCCCTCCACCCTGTGATGCTTGGCATTGTGTGTTACACTCCTCCATCCTGTGATGCTTGGCATTGTGTGTTACACCCCTCCATCCTGTGATGCTTGGCATTGTGTGTTACACCCCTCCATCCTGTGATGCTTGGCATTGTGTGTTACACCCCTCCATCCTGTGATGCTCGGCATTGTGTGTTACACCCCTCCATCCTGTTATGCTTGGCATTGTGTGTTACACCCCTCCATCCTGTGATGCCTGCCATTGTGTGTTACACCCCTCCATCCTGTGATGCTTGGCATTGTGTGTTACACTCCTCCATCCTGTGATGCCCGGCATTGTGTGTTACACTCCTCCATCCTGTGATGCTTGGCATTGTGTGTTACACTCCTCCATCCTGTGATGCTTTGCATTGTGTGTTACACCCCTCCATCCTGTTATGCTTGGCATTGTGTGTTACACCCCTCCATCCTGTGATGCTTGGCATTGTGTGTTACACTCCTCCATCCTGTGATGCTTGGCATTGTGTGTTACACCCCTCCATCCTGTGATGCTTGGCATTGTGTGTTACACCCCTCCATCCTGTGATGCTTGGCATTGTGTGTTACACTCCTCCATCCTGTGATGCTTGGCATTGTGTGTTACACCCCTCCATCCTGCGATGCCTGCCATTGTGTGTTTCACCCCTCCATCCTGTGATGCTTGGCATTGTGTGTTACACCCCTCCATCCTGTGATGCTCGGCATTGTGTGTTACACCCCTCCATCCTGTGATGCTTGGCGTTGTGTGTTACACCCCTCCATCCTGTGATGCTTGGCGTTGTGTGTTACACCCCTCCATCCTGTGATGCTTGGCATTGTGTGTTACACCCCTCCATCCTGTGATGCTTGGCATTGTGTGTTACACCCCTCCATCCTGTGATGCTTGGCATTGTGTGTTACACCCCTCCATCCTGTGATGCTTGGCATTGTGTGTTACACCCCTCCATCCTGTGATGCTTGGCATTGTGTTACACCCCTCCATCCTGTGATGCTTGGCATTGTGTGTTACACTCCTCCATCCTGTGATGCTGGGCGTTGTGTGTTACACCCCTCCATCCTGTGATGCTTGGCATTGTGTGTTACACCCCTCCATCCTGTGATGCTTGGCATTGTGTGTTACACCCCTCCATCCTGTGATGCTTGGCATTGTGTGTTACACCCCTCCATCCTGTGATGCTTGGCATTGTGTGTTACACCCCTCCATCCTGTGATGCTTGGCATTGTGTGTTACACTCCTCCATCCTGTGATGCTTGGCATTGTGTGTTACACCCCTCAATCCTGTGATGCTTGGCATTGTGTGTTACACCCCTCCATCCTGTGACGCTTGGCATTGTGTGTTACACTCCTCCATCCTGTGATGCTTGGCGTTGTGTGTTACACTCCTCCATCCTGTGATGCTTGGCGTTGTGTGTTACACCCCTCCATCCTGTGATGCTTGGCATTGTGTGTTACACCCCTCCATCCTGTGATGCTTGGCATTGTGTGTTACACCCCTCCATCCTGTGATGCTTGGCGTTGTGTGTTACACCCCTCCATCCTGTGATGCTGGGCGTTGTGTGTTACACCCCTCCATCCTGTGATGCTCGGCATTGTGTGTTACACCCCTCCATCCTGTGATGCTTGGCATTGTGTGTTACACCCCTCCATCCTGTGATGCTTGGCATTGTGTGTTACACCCCTCCATCCTGTGATGCTTGGCATTGTGTGTTACACCCCTCCATCCTGTGATGCTTGGCATTGTGTGTTACACTCCTCCATCCTGTGATGCTTGGCATTGTGTGTTACACTCCTCCATCCTGTGATGCTTGGCATTGTGTGTTACACCCCTCCATCCTGTGATGCTTGGCATTGTGTTACACCCCTCCATCCTGCGATGCTTGGCATTGTGTTACACTCCTCCATCCTGTGATGCTTGGCATTGTGTTTTACACCCCTCCATCCTGTGATGCTTGGCGTTGTGTGTTACACCCCTCCATCCTGTGATGCTTGGCATTGTGTGTTACACCCCTCCATCCTGTGACACCCGGCATTGTGTGTTACACCCCTCCATCCTGTGATGCTTGGCATTGTGTGTTACACTCCTCCATCCTGTGATGCTTGGCATTGTGTGTTACACCCCTCCATCCTGTGATGCTTGGCATTGTGTGTTACACCCCTCCATCCTGTGATGCTTTGCATTGTGTGTTACACCCCTCCATCCTGTGATGCTTTGCATTGTGTGTTACACCCCTCCATCCTGTGATGCTTGGCATTGTGTGTTACACCCCTCCATCCTGTGATGCTTTGCATTGTGTGTTACACCCCTCCATCCTGTGATGCTTGGCATTGTGTGTTACACCCCTCCATCCTGTGATGCTTGGCAATGTGTGTTACACCCCTCCATCCTGTGATGCTGGGCGTTGTGTGTTACACCCCTCCATCCTGTGATGCTGGGCGTTGTGTGTTACACCCCTCCATCCTGTGATGCTGGGCGTTGTGTGTTACACCCCTCCATCCTGTGATGCTGGGCATTGTGTGTTACACTCCTCCATCCTGTGATGCTTGGCATTGTGTGTTACACCCCTCCATCCTGTGATGCTGGGCGTTGTGTGTTACACCCCTCCATCCTGTGATGCTTGGCATTGTGTGTTACACTCCTCCATCCTGTGATGCCTGGCATTGTGTGTTACACCCCTCCATCCTGTGATGCTTGGCATTGTGTGTTACACTCCTCCATCCTGTGATGCTCGGAATTGTGTGTTACACTCCTCCATCCTGTGATGCTTGGCATTGTGTGTTACACCCCTCCATCCTGTGATGCTTGGCATTGTGTGTTACACTCCTCCATCCTGTGATGCTCGGCATTGTGTGTTACACCCCTCCATCCTGTGATGCTTGGCATTGTGTGTTACACCCCTCCATCCTGTGATGCTTGGCATTGTGTGTTACACCCCTCCATCCTGTGATGCTTGGCATTGTGTGTTACACCCCTCCATCCTGTGATGCTTGGCATTGTGTGTTACACTCCTCCATCCTGTGATGCTTGGCATTGTGTGTTACACCCCTCCATCCTGTGATGCTTGGCATTGTGTGTTACACTCCTCCATCCTGTGATGCTTGGTATTGTGTGTTACACTCCTCCATCCTGTGATGCTCGGCATTGTGTGTTACACCCCTCCATCCTGTGATGCTTGGCATTGTGTGTTACACCCCTCCATCCTGTGATGCTTGGCATTGTGTGTTACACTCCTCCATCCTGTGATGCTCGGAATTGTGTGTTACACCCCTCCATCCTGTGACGCTTGGTATTGTGTGTTACACTCCTCCATCCTGTGATGCTCGGCATTGTGTGTTACACCCCTCCATCCTGTGATGCTTGGCATTGTGTGTTACACCCCTCCATCCTGTGATGCTTGGCATTGTGTGTTACACCCCTCCATCCTGTGACGCTTGGTATTGTGTGTTACACTCCTCCATCCTGTGATGCTTGGTATTGTGTGTTACACTCCCCCATCCTGTGATGCTCGGCATTGTGTGTTACACCCCTCCATCCAGTGATGCTCGGCATTGTGTGTTACACCCCTCCATCCTGTGATGCTCGGCATTGTGTGTTACACTCCTCCATCCTGTGATGCTCGGCATTGTGTGTTACACCCCTCCATCCTGTGATGCTTGGCATTGTGTGTTACACCCCTCCATCCTGTGATGCTTGGCATTGTGTGTTACACTCCTCCATCCTGTGATGCTCGGCATTTTGTGTTACACCCCTCCATCCTGTGATGCCTTGCATTGTGTGTTACACCCCTCCATCCTGTGATGCTTGGCATTGTGTGTTACACTCCTCCATCCTGTGATGCTCGGCATTTTGTGTTACACCCCTCCATCCTGTGATGCCTTGCATTTTGTGTTACACCCCTCCATCCTGTGATGCTTGGCATTGTGTGTTACACTCCTCCATCCTGTGATGTTTGGCATTGTGTGTTACACTCCTCCATCCTGTGATGCTTGGCATTGTGTGTTACACCCCTCCATCCTGTGATGCTTGGCATTGTGTGTTACACTCCTCCATCCTGTGATGCTCGGCATTGTGTGTTACACCCCTCCATCCTGTGATGCTTGGCATTGTGTGTTACACTCCTCCATCCTGTGATGCTCGGCATTGTGTGTTACACCCCTCCATCCTGTGACCCTTAGAATTGTGTGTTACACTCCTCCATCCTGTGATGTTTGGCATTGTGTGTTACACCCCTCCATCCTGTGATGCTTGGCATTGTGTGTTACACCCCTCCATCCTGTGATGCTTGGCATTGTGTGTTACACTCCTCCATCCTGTGATGCTCGGCATTTTGTGTTACACCCCTCCATCCTGTGATGCCTTGCATTGTGTGTTAAACCCCTCCATCCTGTGATGCTTGGCATTGTGTGTTACACTCCTCCATCCTGTGATGCTTGGCATTGTCTGTTACACCCCTCCATCCTGTGATGCTTGGCATTGTGTGTTACACCCCTCCATCCTGTGATGCTTGGCATTGTGTGTTATACTCCTCCATCCTGTGATGCTTGGCATTGTGTGTTATACTCCTCCATCCTGTGATGCTTGGCATTGTGTGTTACACTCCTCCATCCTGTGATGCTCGGCATTTTGTGTTACACCCCTCCATCCTGTGATGCCTTGCATTGTGTGTTAAACCCCTCCATCCTGTGATGCTTGGCATTGTGTGTTACACCCCTCCATCCTGTGATGCTTGGCATTGTGTGTTACACTCCTCCATCCTGTGATGCTTGGCATTGTGTGTTACACCCCTCCATCCTGTGATGCTTGGCATTGTGTGTTACACTCCTCCATCCTGTGATGCTTGGCATTGTGTGTTATACTCCTCCATCCTGTGATGCTTGGCATTGTGTGTTACACTCCTCCATCCTGTGATGCTTGGCATTGTGTGTTATACTCCTCCATCCTGTGATGCTTGGCATTGTGTGTTACACCCCTCCATCCTGTGATGCTCGGCATTGTGTGTTACACTCCTCCATCCTGTGATGCTTGGCATTGTGTGTTACACTCCTCCATCCTGTGATGCTTGGCATTGTGTGTTATACTCCTCCATCCTGTGATGCCCGGCATTGTGTGTTACACCCCTCCATCCTGTGATGCTTGGCATTGTGTGTTACACCCCTCCATCCTGTGATGCTTGGCATTGTGTGTTACACTCCTCCATCCTGTGATGCTTGGTATTGTGTGTTACACTCCTCCACCCTGTGATGCTTGGCATTGTGTGTTACACTCCTCCATCATGTGATGCTTGGCATTGTGTGTTACACCCCTCCATCCTGTGATGCCTGGCATTGTGTTACACCCCTCCATCCTGTGATGCTTGGCATTGTGTGTTACACCCCTCCATCTTGTGATGCTTGGCATTGTGTGTTAGACCCCTCCATCCTGTGATGCTTGGCATTGTGTGTTACACCCCTCCATCCTGTGATGCTTGGCATTGTGTGTTACACCCCTCCATCCTGTGATGCTTGGCATTGTGTGTTACACCCCTCCATCCTGTGATGCTTGGCATTGTGTGTTACACCCCTCCATCCTGTGATGCTTGGCATTGTGTGTTACACCCCTCCATCTTGTGATGCTTGGCATTGTGTGTTACACTCCTCCATCCTGTGATGCTTGGCATTGTGTGTTACACCCCTCCATCCTGTGATGCTTGGCATTGTGTGTTACACCCCTCCATCCTGTGATGCTTGGCATTGTGTAGTACACCCCTCCATCCTGTGATGCTCGGCATTGTGTGTTACACCCCTCCATCCTGTGATGCTTGGCATTGTGTGTTACACCCCTCCATCCTGTGATGCTTGGCATTGTGTGTTACACCCCTCCATCCTGTGATGCTCGGCATTGTGTGTTACACCCCTCCATCCTGTGATGCTTGGCATTGTGTGTTACACTCCTCCATCCTGTGATGCTCGGCATTGTGTGTTACACCCCTCCATCCTGTGATGCTCGGCATTGTGTGTTACACCCCTCCATCCTGTGATGCTTGGCATTGTGTGTTACACTCCTCCATCCTGTGATGCTTGGCATTGTGTGTTACACCCCTCCATCCTGTGATGCTTGGCATTGTGTGTTACACCCCTCCATCCTGTGATGCTTGGCATTGTGTGTTACACCCCTCCATCCTGTGATGCTTGGCATTGTGTGTTACACTCCTCCATCCTGTGATGCTTGGCATTGTGTGTTACACTCCTCCATCCTGTGATGCTTGGCATTGTGTGTTACACCCCTCCATCCTGTGATGCTTGGCATTGTGTGTTACACCCCTCCATCCTGTGATGCTTGGCATTGTGTGTTACACCCCTCCACCCTGTGATGCTTGGCATTGTGTGTTACACCCCTCCATCCTGTGATGCTTGGCATTGTGTGTTACACTCCTCCATCCTGTGATGCTCGGCATTGTGTGTTACACCCCTCCATCCTGTGATGCTTGGTATTGTGTGTTACACTCCTCCATCCTGTGACGCTCGGCATTGTGTGTTACACCCCTCAATCCTGTGACGCTTGGTATTGTGTGTTACACTCCTCCATCCTGTGACGCTTGGTATTGTGTGTTACACCCCTCCATCCTGTGATGCTTGGCATTGTGTGTTACACCCCTCCATCCTGTGATGCTTGGCATTGTGTGTTACACCCCTCCATCCTGTGATGCCTGGCATTGTGTTACACCCCTCCACCCTGTGATGCCTGGCATTGTGTGTTATACTCCCCCATCCTGTGATGCTTGGCATTGTGTGTTACACTCCTCCATCCTGTGATGCTTGGCATTGTGTGTTACACCCCTCCATCCTGTGATGCTTGGCATTGTGTGTTACACCCCTCCATCCTGTGATGCTTGGCATTGTGTGTTACACCCCTCCATCCTGTGATGCTTGGCATTGTGTGTTACACCCCTCCATCCTGTGATGCTTGGCATTGTGTGTTACACTCCTCCATCATGTGATGCTTGGCATTGTGTGTTACACCCCTCCATCCTGTGATGCTTGGCATTGTGTGTTACACCCCTCCATCTTGTGATGCTTGGCATTGTGTGTTACACCCCTCCATCCTGTGATGCTTGGCATTGTGTGTTACACCCCTCCATCCTGTGATGCTTGGCATTGTGTGTTACACCCCTCCATCCTGTGATGCTTGGCATTGTGTGTTACACTCCTCCATCATGTGATGCTTGGCATTGTGTGTTACACCCCTCCATCCTGTGATGCTTGGCATTGTGTGTTACACCCCTCCATCCTGTGATGCTTGGCATTGTGTGTTACACCCCTCCATCCTGTGATGCTTGGCATTGTGTATTACACCCCTCCATCCTGTGATGCTTGGCATTGTGTGTTACACCCCTCCATCCTGTGATGCCTGGCATTGTGTTACACTCCTCCATCCTGTGATGCTTGGCATTGTGTGTTACACTCCTCCATCCTGTGATGCTTGGCATTGTGTGTTACACTCCCCCATCCTGTGATGCTTGGCATTGTGTGTTACACCCCTCCATCCTGTGATGCCTGGCATTGTGTGTTACACCCCTCCACCCTGTGATGCCTGGCATTGTGTGTTACACTCCTCCATCCTGTGATGCTTGGCATTGTGTGTTACACCCCTCCATCCTGTGATGCTTGGCATTGTGTGTTACACTCCTCCATCCTGTGATGCTTGGCATTGTGTGTTACACTCCTCCATCCTGTGATGCTTGGCATTGTGTGTTACACTCCCCCATCCTGTGATGCTTGGCATTGTGTGTTACACTCCTCCATCCTGTGATGCTTGGCATTGTGTGTTACACCCCTCCATCCTGTGATGCTTGGCATTGTGTGTTACACCCCTCCATCCTGTGATGCTCGGCATTGTGTGTTACACTCCTCCATCCTGTGATGCTTGGCATTGTGTGTTACACCCCTCCATCCTGTGATGCTTGGCATTGTGTGTTACACCCCTCCATCCTGTGATGCTCGGCATTGTGTGTTACACCCCTCCATCCTGTGATGCTCGGCATTGTGTGTTACACTCCTCCATCCTGTGATGCTGGGCATTGTGTGTTACACCCCTCCATCCTGTGTTGCTCGGCATTGTGTGTTACACTCCTCCATCCTGTGATGCTGGGCATTGTGTGTTACACCCCTCCATCCTGTGATGCTTTGCATTGTGTGTTACACCCCTCCATCCTGTGATGCTTGGCATTGTGTGTTACACCCCTCCATCCTGTGATGTTTGGCATTGTGTGTTACACCCCTCCATCCTGTGATGTTTGGCATTGTGTGTTACACCCCTCCATCCTGTAATGCTGCCATTGTGTGTTACACCCCTCCATCCTGTGATGTTTGGCATTGTGTGTTACACTCCTCCATCCTGTGATGCTTGGCATTGTGTGTTACACCCCTCCATCCTGTGATGCTTGGCATTGTGTGTTACACCCCTCCATCCTGTGATGCTTGGCATTGTGTGTTACACCCCTCCATCCTGTGATGCTTGGCATTGTGTGTTACACCCCTCCACCCTGTGATGCTTGGCATTGTGTGTTACACCCCTCCATCCTGTGATGCTCGGCATTGTGTGTTACACCCCTCCATCCTGTGATGCTTGGCATTGTGTGTTACACCCCTCCATCCTGTGATGCTTGGCATTGTGTGTTACACCCCTCCACCCTGTGATGCTTGGCATTGTGTGTTACACTCCTCCATCCTGTGATGCTTGGCATTGTGTGTTACACTCCCCCATCCTGTGATGCTTAGCATTGTGTGTTACACCCCTCCATCCTGTGATGCTTGGCATTGTGTGTTACACCCCTCCACCCTGTGATGCTTGGCATTGTGTGTTACACCCCTCCACCCTGTGATGCTTGGCATTGTGTGTTACACCCCTCCATCCTGTGATGCTTGGCATTGTGTGTTACACTCCTCCATCCTGTGATGCTTGGCATTGTGTGTTACACCCCTCCATCCTGTGATGCTTGGCATTGTGTGTTACACCCCTTCATCCTGTGATGCTTGGCATTGTGTGTTACACCCCTCCACCCTGTGATGCTTGGCATTGTGTGTTACACCCCTCCACCCTGTGATGCTTGGCATTGTGTGTTACACCCCTCCACCCTGTGATGCTTGGCATTGTGTGTTACACCCCTCCATCCTGTGATGCTTGGCATTGTGTGTTACACTCCTCCATCCTGTGATGCTTGGCATTGTGTGTTACACCCCTCCATCCTGTGATGCTTGGCATTGTGTGTTACACCCCTCCATCCTGTGATGCTTGGCATTGTGTGTTACACTCCTCCATCCTGTGATGCTTGGCATTGTGTGTTACACTCCTCCATCCTGTGATGCTTGGCATTGTGTGTTACACTCCTCCATCCTGTGATGCTTGGCATTGTGTGTTACACTCCTCCATCCTGTGATGCTTGGCATTGTGTGTTACACCCCTCCATCCTGTGATGCTTGGCATTGTGTGTTACACCCCTCCATCCTGTGACGCTTGGTATTGTGTTACACCCCTCCATCCTGCGATGCTTGGCATTGTGTGTTACACCCCTCCATCCTGCGATGCTTGGCATTGTGTGTTACACCCCTCCATCCTGTGATGCTTGGCATTGTGTGTTACACTCCTCCATCCTGTGATGCTTGGCATTGTGTGTTACACTCCTCCATCCTGTGATGCTTGGCATTGTGTGTTACACCCCTCCACCCTGTGATGCTTGGCATTGTGTGTTACACCCCTCCATCCTGTGATGCTTGGCATTGTGTGTTACACTCCTCCATCCTGTGATGCTTGGCATTGTGTGTTACACCCCTCCACCCTGTGATGCTTGGCATTGTGTGTTACACCCCTCCATCCTGTGATGCTTGGCATTGTGTGTTACACCCCTCCATCCTGTGATGCTTGGCATTGTGTGTTACACTCCTCCATCCTGTGATGCTTGGCATTGTGTGTTACACCCCTCCATCCTGTGATGCTCGGCATTGTGTGTTACACTCCTCCATCCTGTGACACTTGGCATTGTGTGTTACACCCCTCCATCCTGTGATGCTTGGCATTGTGTGTTACACCCCTCCATCCTGTGATGCTTGGCATTGTGTGTTACACCCCTCCATCCTGTGACGCTTGGTATTGTGTTACACCCCTCCATCCTGCGATGCTTGGCATTGTGTGTTACACCCCTCCATCCTGCGATGCTTGGCATTGTGTGTTACACCCCTCCACCCTGTGATGCTTGGCATTGTGTGTTACACTCCTCCATCCTGTGATGCTTGGCATTGTGTGTTACACTCCTCCATCCTGTGATGCTTGGCATTGTGTGTTACACCCCTCCACCCTGTGATGCTTGGCATTGTGTGTTACACCCCTCCATCCTGTGATGCTTGGCATTGTGTGTTACACTCCTCCATCCTGTGATGCTTGGCATTGTGTGTTACACCCCTCCACCCTGTGATGCTTGGCATTGTGTGTTACACCCCTCCATCCTGTGATGCTTGGCATTGTGTGTTACACCCCTCCATCCTGTGATGCTTGGCATTGTGTGTTACACCCCTCCATCCTGTTATGCTTGGCATTGTGTGTTACACCCCTCCATCCTGTGATGCTTGGCATTGTGTCTTACACCCCTCTATCCTGTGACACTTGGCATTGTGTGTTACACCCCTCTATCCTGTGATGCTTGGCATTGTGTGTTACACTCCTCCATCCTGTGATGCTCGGCATTGTGTGTTACACCCCTCCATCCTGTGACTCTGCATTGTGTGTTACACCCCTCCATCCTGTGACTCTGCATTGTGTGTTACACCCCTCCATCCTGTGACTCTGCATTGTGTGTTACACCCCTCCATCCTGTGATGCTTGGCATTGTGTGTTACACCCCTCCATCCTGTGATGCTTGGCATTGTGTGTTACACTCCTCCATCCTGTGATGCTCGGCATTGTGTGTTACACCCCTCCATCCTGTGACTCTGCATTGTGTGTTACACCCCTCCATCCTGTGACTCTGCATTGTGTGTTACACCCCTCCATCCTGTGATGCTTGGCATTGTGTGTTACACCCCTCCATCCTGTGATGCTTGGCATTGTGTGTTACACTCCTCCATCCTGTGATGCTGGGCATTGTGTGTTACACCCCTCCATCCTGTGATGCTTGGCATTGTGTGTTACACTCCTCCATCCTGTGATGCTTGGCATTGTGTGTTACACCCCTCCATCCTGTGATGCTTGGCATTGTGTGTTACACCCCTCCATCCTGTGATGCTTGGCATTGTGTGTTACACCCCTCCATCCTGTGATGCTTGGCATTGTGTGTTACACCCCTTCATCCTGTGATGCTTGGCATAGTGTGTTACACCCCTCCATCCTGTGATGCTTGGCATTGTGTCTTACACCCCTCTATCCTGTGATGCTTGGCATTGTGTGTTACACCCCTCCATCCTGTGATGTTTAGCATTGTGTGTTACACCCCTCCATCCTGTGATGCTCGGCAGTGTGTGTTACACCCCTCCATCCTGTGATGCTCGGCATTGTGTGTTACACCCCTCCATCCTGTGATGCTTGGCATTGTGTGTTACACCCCTCCATCCTGTGATGCTTGGCATTGTGTGTTACACCCCTCCATCCTGTGATGCTCGGCATTGTGTGTTACACCCCTCCATCCTGTGATGCTTGGCATTGTGTGTTACACTCCTCCATCCTGTGACACTTGGCATTGTGTGTTACACCCCTCCATCCTGTGATGCTTGGCATTGTGTGTTACACCCCTCCATCCTGTGATGCTTGGCATTGTGTGTTACACTCCTCCATCCTGGGATGCTTGGCATTGTGTGTTACACCCCTCCATCCTGTGATGCTCGGCATTGTGTGTTACACCCCTCCATCCTGTGATGCTTGGCAATGTGTGTTACACCCCTCCATCCTGTGATGCTTGGCATTGTGTGTTACACTCCTCCATCCTGTGATGCTTGGCATTGTGTGTTACACTCCTCCATCCTGTGATGCTTGGCATTGTGTGTTACACCCCTCCATCCTGTGATGCTTGGCATTGTGTGTTACACTCCTCCATCCTGTGATGCTTGGCATTGTGTGTTACACTCCTCCATCCTGTGATGCTTGGCATTGTGTGTTACACTCCTCCATCCTGTGATGCTTGGCATTGTGTGTTACACCCCTCCATCCTGTGATGCTTGGCATTGTGTGTTACACTCCTCCATCCTGTGATGCTTGGCATTGTGTGTTACACCCCTCCATCCTGTGATGCTTGGCATTGTGTGTTACACCCCTCCATCCTGTGATGCTTGGCATTGTGTGTTACACTCCTCCATCCTGGGATGCTTGGCATTGTGTGTTACACCCCTCCATCCTGCGATGCTCGGCATTGTGTGTTACACTCCTCCATCCTGTGATGCTTGGCATTGTGTGTTACACTCCTCCATCCTGTGATGCTTGGCATTGTGTGTTACACCCCTCCATCCTGTGATGCTTGGCATTGTGTGTTACACCCCTCCATCCTGTGATGCTCGGCATTGTGTGTTACACCCCTCCATCCTGTGATGCTTGGCATTGTGTGTTACACCCCTCCATCCTGTGATGCATGGCATTGTGTGTTACACTCCTCCATCCTGTGATGCTTGGCATTGTGTGTTACACCCCTCCATCCTGTGATGCTTGGCATTGTGTGTTACACCCCTCCATCCTGTGATGCTCGGCATTGTGTGTTACACCCCTCCATCCTGTGATGCTTGGCATTGTGTGTTACACTCCTCCATCCTGTGATGCTTGGCATTGTGTGTTACACTCCTCCATCCTGTGATGCTTGGCATTGTGTGTTACACCCCTCCATCCTGTGATGCTTGGCATTGTGTGTTACACCCCTCCATCCTGTGACACTTGGCATTGTGTGTTACACCCCTCCATCCTGTGATGCTTGGCATTGTGTGTTACACTCCTCCATCCTGTGATGCTTGGCATTGTGTGTTACACTCCTCCATCCTGTGATGCTTGCCATTGTGTGTTACACCCCTCCATCCTGCGATGCCTGGCATTGTGTGTTACACCCCTCCATCCTGTGATGCTTGGAATTGTGTGTTACACTCCTCCATCCTGTGATGCTCGGCATTGTGTGTTACACCCCTCCATCCTGTGATGCTTGGCATTGTGTGTTACACTCCTCCATCCTGTGACACTTGGCATTGTGTGTTACACCCCTCCATCCTGTGATGCTTGGCATTGTGTGTTACACCCCTCCATCCTGTGATGCTTGGCATTGTGTGTTACACTCCTCCATCCTGGGATGCTTGGCATTGTGTGTTACACCCCTCCATCCTGTGACACTTGGCATTGTGTGTTACACTCCTCCATCCTGTGACACTTGGCATTGTGTGTTTCACCCCTCCATCCTGTGATGCTTGGCATTGTGTGTTACACCCCTCCATCCTGTGATGCTTGGCATTGTGTGTTACACTCCTCCATCCTGGGATGCTTGGCATTGTGTGTTAGACCCCTCCATCCTGTGATGCTTGGCATTGTGTGTTACACTCCTCCATCCTGTGACACTTGGCATTGTGTGTTACACCCCTCCATCCTGTGATGCTTGGCGTTGTGTGTTACACTCCTCCATCCTGGGATGCTTGGCATAGACTTATTTTTTATACATTTTATAAATTTTGCCTCTCCATTTTCAGAAACCCACCACCGGCCTGATGGCGATCTCCTTCGCCGTTCACTTCTGCGACCAGGTTCACATCGCAGGCTTCGGATATCCGGCCATGAGCAACAAGACTGAACCCATCCACTACTTCAACAACGTTACCATGGACAAAATGATGGTAAGCTGCGCTCATAAGACCCAGTGATACAGTGTAGTCGTCATACACACTTTAAAGCTTAAATGCTAATAAAATGCACAACCCCGAAACTAAAAGGGGATTCTCTCATTCTCTTATTAGCGTATTTACTATAAATTATTTTCCTCCTTTACCTATTAGTGTACTCACCTGTAATTTCTTTGATGTTATTCTCAGACCTGAACAGTTTCCCTCCCTTTTTTGGCAGAGTGGCCATGGTCCTCTTTGAGTAAATGTCCCTGGAGTAGTCAATAACTGCATCTGGCCATCATGGAAAGAGCCACCACCCAGGAAACCCCCCTGGTAACATCAAGGGCTTAGAGGAGAACGCAACTGGCCTCTATGAGGGCCTCTGCCCACTTAGTAATCAAGGAATAAAAGCCTTATATAAGAATAAAACATTGGGACAGAACATTTTCTGCATTTTTGATTCAGCTTTGAACTGTGTTCGAACGCCCTTGATTGCAATGACAAAGATGTACATTTTGGAGGCCAGTATATGGGGTGATAGGAGAGATAGTGGTGGTGGTGGTGTGGGGGCTATGGGCATGGCTTTTTCCCAGGCTTTTGAGAAACAAAAATTTTATATCACCCCCATGAAAATTAGTCATAAATAAGTTATACCTGGTCTAGGGAGTTTATAGGTTATACAGAGGAATGAAGTAGGATGACTAATAAACATAATTATGCTGAGAAAAAAACACATTAAAAAAATAAAAATGATCATAATTACCTTGCTATAATACCAAACCTGAGCTATGACACCTGATCATTGATTATGTAACTCGCTTTTTGTTATCAGCGATCAGGACACCGGGTGCCCCTGGAAGCCATGGCAATAAAAAAACTTCTTCAGCACAACGTCATCCACAACCTGACTCGCTTTTAAAATCTGCTGCTTATGGAGTGACCGCGAGTCATCAAAATTCACCTGAAACCTCCAGCCCCCCAAAATTCCTTCATCATTCTCCTGAAATGTCCAGCTCCTGAGCCTCCTTCAGCACCTCCTGGAACATCCAGTCCCCAAATTTCCTTCAGCATCCTCCTACAATGTCCAGCTCCCGAGTCTCCTTCAACATCCACCTGAATTGTCCAGCTTTAGCCTACTTCAGCATCTTTATGGAACGTCCAGCCCCTGGCCCTCCCTTAGCAACCTCCTTGAAAATCTAGCCCCTCATTCTGCTTCAGGATCCTTCTAGAATGTCATGCTCATGAGTCTCCTTCAACATGCTCCAGAATTGTCCAACCCCTAAGCCTCCCTCAGCATTCTCCTTGAAAAGCCAGGCCCCATTCTGCTTCAGCATACTTCTAGAATGTTCAGCTCACAAGTCTTCTTCAACATCCTCCTGAATTGCCAAGCCCCTAAACCTCCTTTAATTTCCTCCTGGAACATCCAGTCCCCAAGTTTTCTTCAGCATCCTCCTGAAACATGTTGTTCTGTCTTATCCATGTTAAGCCAGAGAGGTTATATTTGAGTGTCATCTGCAAGTGGTACTGAAAGCTTAGTGAAGTAATACATTTGCCAAGACCATAGGTGTAGACTGAGAAGAGTAGGGAGCCTAGGACCTTGGTATACCTTGTGGTATACCAACAGAAAGAGAATTGGGAGGAAGAAATAGGGTATACAGGATACACTGAATGATCTGTCAGAGAGATAGGAGGTGAGCAAGGAGAGTGCAAAGCCTTGAACCCCAAGAGTGATGAGAATATTGAGAAGCAGGGGATGGTCAACAGTGGGAAAGCTGAGGATAAGTCAAGAAGGATGAGGGTGGAGTAGTGACCTATGGTTTTAGCAGTGAGCAGATCATTAGTGACTTTGGTTAGGGAGGTTTCAGTGGAATGGTTAGGGCAGAATCCAGATTGGGTAGATTTATATTCAGGAATGATCAGCCCCTGAATATGCAAATAAATACATTTCAACTATATAATAAATAAATAACCTATGTACACATACTAACTAGGAAAGAGCGAATCGAATCTGATGAATCCAAAATTGCGAATTTCAGAAAAAAATCGATTTGCAATGATTCAGAAAATCGCTGAGATTTGAAACTCCATTTAGTGAAGTCCAGGCCATCTAAAATGGCGAATCCACATGTCTGGACATGTCCCATGGGGCAAGGAATCCTGCGAAGGCATCACATGCAGCCTATCAGCAGCCAGCCAACCCTGTGATGTCTCAGCCCTATATAAGCGGAGGCCATCTTGCGGGCACTCACTTCAGCTGTGTATTGCGGCGAGATGGGACAGAGTGAGGGAGAGAGACAGAGACAGACAGGGAGAGAAAGAGAGAGACATACAGACAGGAAGAGAGAGAGAGAGATGGAGTGACATTGTACAGTGTAAAGGAAAAGCGATTCTCAACATGGGACAGTGTTTTTTTTTTGTTTTATGCCCAGGTGTTGAAAGCCTAGTTTGTGTGAAAGGCCACATAAAACTACAAACCTGCCCAAAAATATATACCACTTGCTGTTGTACCAAAATCTTGTTTTAAAGCCTGCTGTAGTGCATTTAACTGACCTAATCAGGGCAACCCATTGAAGTGCATCTGAGAGTGTTTTGCATTTTGTTTTATGCCCAGGCGTTGAAACCCTAGTTTGTGTTAAATGCCAAACAAAACCACACACCTGTCCAAAAATATAGACCTCTTGCTGTTGTACCAAAATCTTGTTTTAAAGCCTGCTGTAGCGCATTTAACTGGCTTAATCAGGGCAACCCATTGATGTGTGTTAAAGGGCGAAGAGAGTATAACAATTATAGGCATATTTATTGTGCTTTGTATGATTATGCACCAGAATTCCTAACACTCAAAATAGGGTGTGTGCTTGAAATCCTACAATGTCTATAGTAAACAGACCATGACAATATACACATATATTCACATATTCACACCTAGCAGTCAAAAAGCTCCCTTGAAAAAGAATCCTTGAATTCTTAATTTGGTCCCCAGTCCCAGACATTCAATACACATTAGGCTCGATTCAGAGACACATTCGTCCGAACTTCCGTAGCTGTCTGTGAAAGTTTTGGTGGGTGTTTGTCATTTTTTTGTTTTTTTTCGTTCGTTTTTCATTCGTACGAACGTTCGGGAATGCGCTTTCGATGAACGGAAGCAAATCGGAACATTTCCGTTAGTTCGGATCATTTTCCAAACAAGATCGGAAATTTTCCGTTCGTTCAGATAACTTCCGTTGTTGGGATGGTTTCTGTCTGATTCAGAGAGCTGATTTCCGACGGATCACCACCCTATAAATCCGTTTCATTTCCGATCCACTTACGGGACCTTTGAGGGCTCGGATTGCTATTGTTGAACATGTTTTGCGGCTATGTGGAGGAGTCTGCGCACCTTAAGCACCAAGGCATTGCATGTATCAGCATGGCCGAGGCCATAAATTGTATAGCAATGCATACCTGAATCAATACATTTCATGTATGCCTTATAGATGCATTTTAATGCTGACCTAAATTAGCATGTAAACCTTTATTTTCCCACACATCCATATAATTGCTATATTTTTTTAGACTTATGTCCTTTGTGAATTATAGTTGGATTGTTGAACTTGAATCTTAATTTGTTGTAGGAGTTATTGTTTTAGTTGGTTACCTTTGCTTTGTGTAATTATTTTATATTTGGTTGCAGGAACTGCAAGATGTGCCACTCGCCCTTGCTCCTGATGCCCGTTCTTTGTCTGCAGAATGCGGGCCAGGGGTTCTCTAATCAGGCCCTATGCAAAACCCGGTCCGTGGCAAGGGCCCTCTGGCTTTTGAAGTCCAGATTTAGGTGTTTGGACCATACGGGGGGGGGGGGGGGGGGGCACTGCAGTATGACCCCAACAAGGTTATACCAATATTTTAATTGACCTTTTTTTAACAGGGACCACACGTGCCAGAGTGGCACAACTGAGTGTCAGGGTCCTTCAGTTAGTGGGGGAGATGCAGGAGCTGCGCAACTTGTTGGGGACCACATATGAAGAATAATGTTCAGTGGCCTGCCATTGCTATGTATTTTGTTTTTTATAGTTGTAAAAATTTGAAATGTTCAAAATTTTTAAAAATTTTATACTTTATGATGGAATAAAAAAAAAATGTTACGTTGTCATTTCATTTACAAAATACATTAACACAAAACTAATGGGCCCAGAAATATTTAAAGATGAATATTCACATGACCGAGAAGTGATTTGGGTAAGTTTTAGGGGGCTAAAATGGAAGAAGAACCTAACCGCAAAGTGATTTGGGTGAGCTTTAAGGGTTCCAAAGGGAAGCTGCAGGATAGCGCTAAGTGGTTTAGCTAAACATTGTAGTAGAAGTGAGGGAGTCAAATATGTATGCGAGCACTTTAATGAGTTAAGTTTGTAGTGCGCAGGCGCAAGATCGAAAGGATTCCTTCAGGACAATTATTTTTGGTAATATGGGAACCAAATCTATCGGGTTCATGTGAGGATACAATGGGAAAAGAGCAAAAATGAAAGGCTATGTTGTTACCTGAGAAAATGAATCTGAAAAGTCTCGATGGAAAATGACATCCTCGTACTCGTACTCTGGCATACGAGCGGACAGAAACTTTACATAAGGTTTACAATGCATGCATGGAATCGCTCGCACATTCATACGAGAGCGGGAACATTTGAAAATAATACATCGGCACTAAAACGGATGGTTTTTTGTGTCTCTCTGAATCAAGCCTATTGTACGTGAGTATTGGAGAGCTGTGTAATTCCTTCAATCTGTCGGTTATGACTATATTGATGAGAGAGTCTTATGCAGGACTATAAGGCCTTTCATTTGATATCAAATATGTTGTCCAGAGCCTGATAATCCACATAGTATCGCACTCTGGATGATATGTATTTGGTGTTTGGGTTCATTTAACTAAGAAATTAATGGGGATCACGAATTTCTTCGTTACAATATGATAACACTTATATTGTGGGAGTTATACCCTTTATAAAATATATATATATATCTAATATCATAGAGGCCGAACGTGGGCTGACCTTGGCAGACACTCCCACAAGGCGGGGAATGCTGGCCACTCCCCCTAGTGTTCAATAGATTAGGAAGCCGCATGATTAGTGAAGGACTATGGATGAGCCCCTTACCAGGAAGCAAGCATGATGGCCATGAAATCATAAGTATCTCTATCTGTCTCTGCATTATCTCTCTCTAACCATTATAGCATTTATTATACTGTAACTAATGTATAACTTATTTATGTAACAACTGCCTTGTAATATCTAAGGTTATCTATCTGGGGAAACTTCATGAACATATTGGGTTAGTGAAGGTTATTTACTGTGCTGGTAAATTAAACCTGTTCTAATTTATACATCTTACTGTGTGTGATGGCTAATTTCTCACACAATAGATTGTATGTGCAAAGTATTTAAGGTATTAAATATATTTCTCCTTGGGACATTTCACTGGATGTATGGGGACAGCCTCAGCGACCATTGTTTTGTATCGAATTAGTGGCCGCTGGGCTGATGTGATTGTTAGTATTTGCAATATTTATAGTATTAATCTCTAGTAGAAAAATTGGAGATTAATGGGCGTCAAATATTAATTTTAATATCATATTTTCCCTTTTTCAAAGTGCATCTGAGAGTTTTTACATTTTGTTTTATGCCCAAGTGCTGAAAGCCTAGTTTGTGTGAAAGGCCACACAAAACTACACACCTGCCCAAAAATGTAGACCGCTTGCAAAATCTAGTTTTAAAGCCTGCTGTAGTGCATTTAACTGGCATAATCAGGGCAACCAATTGAAGTGCATTTGAGAGTTTTTACATTTTGTTTTATGCCCAGGTGTTGAAAGCCTAGTTAGTGTGAAAGGCCAGACACAATTATACTCCTGCTGCTGTTGCCCAAAAATACTGTTTTAAGTGTAGTGTAACATACTGTTTTCTCATATACGCACTAAGTATTTCAGGCAGAGAAGTAGAAGAGGCCTAAATTCATCAGGCAGGTTGCAGCAGACTAGGGGTGAGTGGCAGTAGGAGTTGCAGCGAGAGGCCTCTACCAGTATCAGCTAGTGGTCATGTCTTGATCAGCAAGGTAGTGGAACAGGTGATCCTGGAGTCGGCATCAGTAGCAGTGATTTAGTGGGGACTGTTGGTGGGAAAATTAGCTACTCGGTGGTGTGGCAGTTTTTCATAAAGTATCCGCAGGAGGTTAATATGGCCACATGCAATATGTGTAGGCAGAAGGTGAAGCGTGGCCAGGGTCCCAGTGTGGGCACATATGCAGTGTCACCATAAAGAGGCCTGGGAGAACCAAGGCTCCACGCTGCTCCCAGTTTCAACCAGCCAAGGCTCCAGCACCTCAGCCGAAGGGAGCTGTGTGTCATACCACTTATCTGTCACTCCAGATGCTCCTGCTCCTCCTACTCCGAGTCAATCATTCGGCCAGCAATCCATTGGCGAAGCCATGTATAAGAGACAACAGTATGCACCCACTCATCAAATGCGCAGAAGCAAAATGTGCTCCCGTCCAAGTTGATGGTGCTGCAGTATCTACACCTTTCAGAGAACTGATGGCTTGTGCCAAGCCGAGGTGGAGAGTCCCAAGCCATAATTTCTTTGTAATGAAGGCAGTACCAGCCCTGCACATGTATAGCAAAGTGCACTGCAGCGCCAATGTGTAACTACGGTCAGGGACACTACATATCATTTACTGCCCACTGGGTGAATGTGGGCTTCTGCCTCCATGCTCTCAGGCCGTTGTGACAGTGTGTGACTCCGCCTCCTCATCCTCCGCCGCCTGCTCAGCCTCCACTGCACAAACAAGTCTCGGTGTGCCAGCCTAATATGTGTGCAGAGCACGGCGGTGTCACACTGTTCTTCACATGGTTAGCCTTGGTGAATGGGACACAGGGGAGGAACTGCTAAAATTCATTAATCAAGAAATCAAATAATAGCTTAATCCATGCAAACTGCAACTGGAAACCATGGTTACAGACAATGGGGCGCACGTATTCAATCTAGTAGTCAAGGGTTTCCTGAAGTCTTCCCCCCATTTGCAAGACATCCTAACAATGAGAAAGAAACTTGCATGCACTTCAGCCACTCCTACACCGAAAATCACACTCTCTTTGAGCTCCAGCATCAGAATGGTATCCCACAGCATAGTCTGATTTGCGACATTTCCACCCGTTGGAATTCCACCTTCCATATATTGGACTGACTATACAAACAGAGAAAAGCCATCACGATTTCTTGATGATCCAAGCGGATGGGGGACTCCCCTGTGTAACTTCAATGTAAACCAGTGGTAGCTCATACGTGACATGTGTTTGCTCAAGCCCTTTGAGGAAGCCACTTTATTAGTCAGTTACTAGGATTACGGGATGAACAACTTCATTCCACTGCTTCATCTGCTACAACACGTGTTGGAAACCATGGCTGTTTAGGGCACTAGAGACATGGTGCCTACATTTCACGGCTACATGAACCCTGTGGGGGCTGAACTGGAGAAGGAGGAGGGGGAGGGGCACAGTGAAGCACAGTTTAGGTTTCATGAAATGGGTGGTTTTTCTAGTCATCTGACAGGAGAGGAGGAGCAGGAGCAGCCAGAGAAGCTAGAGGGTTGTGTGGAAGTCATTTGCACAAATGGCACGATGCATGCTCACGTTTTTGCGTAGTGACTGCCGAATTGTCACCATTCGACAGTGGGATGACTTGTGGCTCTCCACCTTATTGGACCCTCGATACTGGCACAAAATGGGGGCCTATTTTAGGACAAACTGACCTACTACAGAGACATCCTACGTAATTAGTTGGCCGATGCCTATCTGCGCCATTGTCCATCCTCTTGCAGGTCTGACTTGGGGGGGCTCTCTGCACTCACTTTCCACTGCCATGGCTGCTGGGGAGGGATGGGGTGGCAGGAGCAGTACCAGCTCCATCAGCAGTGTCTGATGAGTAGCTTTCTTCACTCGCATAGTGAGGCAACTCATGAGCAGCAGGTAGACCTGGAACAGGACCTGAACCGGCAGGTGGTGGCATACCTTGACATGACCATGTCAAAACACTTGGATTTGCTGGACTTCTAGGCAGCCAAACTTGATTTGTGGCCGCAACTAGCAGAGTTTGTCCTGGGAAAGCTGTCCTGCCCGGCCAGTAGTGTGCCAACAGTGCAGGTGTTTAGTGCGAAGAGAGCCATAGTACCCCAAGGAGAACTTATCTGTCCACGAAAAATGTGGAGAGACTCCTTTGTGATGATGAATCAGGCATGGATCAGCCAGGATTTCCACCCACCAACGCCTGATGCATTAGAGTGGATTAATCATGGTGCCACACCAACACTAGACAAATATGGGTAGTGCAAAACAGATTTATGGTGCTGCTCCACAGTTTCAGACATTCCTCCGCATCAGACAATAAGTACGTATTGAAGAAATTATTTCAAACTTAACATTTTATAATATTCTTAGAATAACATAAATATACCCAAAATGTTCTCCCCATGCTGCTGCCAACTCCAGTGTGTCTTGCAGGCAATATAAGGGCTCCTCATGCTGCTGCCAAATGCAAGATGTGTCTTTAAGCCAATATATGGGCTCCTTGTGCTGCTGCCATCACCAGTGTGTCTTTCAGGCAATATACTGCTGCCAATTCCAGGATGCTTCTTTCAGGCAATATATGGTCTCCTCATGCTGCTGCCAATTCCAGTGTGTCTTTCAAGTGATATATGGGCTCCTCATATTGTTGCCAACTCCAGGGTGTGTCTTTCAGACAATATATGGCCTCCTTATGCCCCTGCCAAATCCATTGTGTCTTGCAGGCAATATATGGCCTCCGCATGCTGCTGCCAATTCTAGTGTGTCTTGCAGGCAATATATGGGGTCCTCATGCTGCTATCAACTCCAGGATGTGTCTTTCAAGCAACGTATGGGCTCCTCATGCTGCTGCCAACTTGAAGGTGTGTCTTTCAGGTGATATACGGGCTCCTCACGCTGCTGCAAAATCCAGGGTGTGTCTTTCAGGCAATATATGAGCTCCTCATGCTGCTGGCAACATTTGGGCTTCTAATGGTGCTACTAATGTCTTTCAGGTAATATGTGCTCTTTTCATGCTGCTGCCAACTCCAGTGTGTCTTTCAGGCAATATACGGGCTCCTTATGCTGGTGCCAATTCCAGGGTGTGTCTTTTAGGCAACATATGGGCTTTTCATGCTGCTGCCAACTCCTGGGTGTCTTTCAGGCAATATTTGGGCTCCTCAAAATGCTGCAACTCCAGGGTGAGTCTTTCAGGAAATATATGTGCTCCTCATGCTGCTGCTGCTAACTCTAGGGTGAGGATTTCAGGAAATATATGAGCTTCTTGTGCTGCTGCCAACTCCAATGTATATTTCAGGCAATATATGGGCTCCTCATGCTTCTGCCAACTCCAGGCTGTGTCTTTCAGGCAATATATAGGATCCTAATGCTTCTGCGAACTCCAGGGTGTCTTTCAGACAATACATGGGCTCCTTGTGCTGCTTCCAACTCCAGTGTGTCTTTTAGGCAATATATGTGCTCCTTATACTGCTGCCAACTCTAGGGTGTGTCTTTTAGGCGATACATGGTCTCTTCATGCTGCTGCCATGTCTAGGGTGTGTCTTTCAGGCTATATATGAGCTTATGCTGCTACCAACTTGCAGGTGTGTCATTTAGACGATGAAAGGGCTCCTTGTGCTGCTGCCAACTCCAGGATGTGTCTTTCAGGTGATATATGGACTACTCATGCTGCTGCCTACTCCAGGATGTGTCTTTCAGGAAATATATGTGCTCCTCATGCTGCTGCCAACTCCAGGGTGTGTCTTTCAGGCAATATCTGGTCTCCCCATGCTGCTGCCAACTCCAGTTTGTCTTTCAGGCAATATATGGTCCCTTCATGCTGCTACAAACTCCAGTGTGTCTTTCAGGCAATATATTGGCTCCTCATGCTGCTGCCAAGTGCAAGATGTTCTTTAAGCCAATATATGGGCTCCTTGTGCTGCTGGCAACTCCAGTGTCTGTTTCAGGCAATATATGGTCTCCTCATGCTGCTGTCTTTTAGTCAATATATGGGATCCTAATGCTTCTGCCAACTCCAGGGTGTCTTTCAGGTAATATATGGGCTCCTCATGCTGCTGCCAACTGCGGGGCGTGTCTTTCAGGCAATACATGGGCTCTTCATGCTGCTGCCAACTCCAGTGTGCTTTTTAGGCAATATATGGGCTCTTTATACTGCTGCCAACTCCAGGGTGTGTCTTTTAGGCGATATATGGTCTCTTCATGCTGCTGCCATGTCCAGGGTGTGTCTTTCAGGCTATATATGAGCTCATGCTGCTGCCAACTCAAAGGTGTGCCTTTCAGATGATGTATGGGCTACTCATGCTGCTGCCAACTCCAGGATGTGTCTTTCAGGTGATATATCGACTATTCATGCTGCTGGCAACTCCAGTGTGCGTCTTTCACGAAATATATGGGCACCTAATGCTGCTGCCAACTTCAGATTGTGTCTTTCAGGAAATATATGGGCTCCTCATGCTGCTGCCAACTCCAGTGGGTCTTTCAGGCAATATATGGTCTCCTCATGCTGCTGCCAACTCAAGGGTGTGTCTTTTAGGCAGTGTATGGGTTACTCATGCTGCTGCCAACTCCAGGATGTATCTTTCAGGCAATAAATGGTCTCCTCGTGCTGCTGCCAAATCCAAGGTGTGTGTTTCTGGAAAAATATGGGCTCCTCATGCTGCTGCCAACTTCAGTGTGTCTTTCAAGCAATATATGGTCTCCTCATGCTGCTGCCAACACCAGGGTGTATCTTTCAGGCAATTTATGATCTTCTAATGCTGCTGCCAACTTCAGGGTGTGTAATAAAGGCAATATATGGTCTTTTCATGCTGCTGCCAACTCCAGGGTGTGTCTTTCCTGTGATATATGGGCTCCTCGTGCTGCTGCCAACTCCAGAATGTGTCTTTTACAAAATATATGGGCGCCTCATGCGGCTGCCAACTCAAGTGTGCGTCTTTCTTGAAATATATGGGCACCTCATGCTGCTGCCAACTCCAGATTGTGTCTGTCAGGCAATATATGGTCTCCTCATGCTGCTGCCAACTCCAGGGTGTACCTTTCAGGCGATATATATTCTCCTCATGCTGCTGCCAACTCCAGGGTGTGTGTTTCAGGCATTTTATGGGCTCCTCATGCTGCTGCCAACTCCAGAGTGTGTCTTTCAGGTGATATTTGATCTCCTCATGCTGCTGCCAAATCTTGGGTGTGTCTTTCAGGCAATATATGGTTTACTCATGCTGATGCCATCCTAAGTCTCTGTCATTGTGTCACTCTGTGACAGTAATTCTAATAGCTATGCCTCTGATCTGCATGTCATACTTCTTTACAGTATTATTTCACTAACCCTGCGCACATGCTATGTGTCTTACAGCAAGGCAAAATGTTCTACGACCCTATTGATGCTCTCTGTAGTTCAGAAATAGCTGTTTTTACTAAACCACCGCTAGTAAATTCGGACCAAAAAAATTTCGGCGAATCGGCCAAATCAAATTTTTCAAAAATGCACTCATCTCTACTTCCCAGGATTCCTTGCCCCATGAGACATGTCCTGACATGTGGAACTCACTAAATGGCGTTTAAGGAAGAGATTCGCGCAATTGAATCAATTTCCTCATTCATATCAATGACTGCACCTCCTTGGCTAACTCTGTTAAAATTGTAAAGTTTGCAAATGAAACAACTGTTATAGTTCTTGTCAAGGATGGTAACAAGAAAATCTACCGCAGAGTATTGGAGGAGCGAGTCAGTTGGTGCCCTAAAAACAATCTGTTAATAAACCCATCAAAAACTCTAGAGATGGTAGTGGACTTTAGGAGGAATCCTGCGCCCATGTCACTCCTAACCATTAATGGTGTTGAAATCAAGCAAGCGAGAGAGACAAAGTTTCTTGGCGTGATCCTCTTTGACAAAAGAACACCTTGGCTGTACTGACACAACACCAAAGAGGGCTAAAGGAAAACAAGTCCTACTCCACCCTAACTACAGGAGCACCAATAATCAAACCAAAATATAAAACGTAATAATACATGATTTTATTGGACACACACAATACAAAAGACCAACAATTTAAAAACACTGCGTGTCCCCAAATACTTCCAGTGCTAACAATGATCTAATAACCAATAAATGACTGGGAAACTCCATAATTATAAGCATGATAGGAGTAAGGTAAATACATTATTTTGTGCCGGCACAAAAACCTAATATGAAAAGGCAATGGAACTACCTAGCCAATATATCAAGAAATAATAAAGTGACAGTGCATAAATTACAAAAGTATTCTAACAATTAATCTAGAATTACTGACCCTACAGAAGCAGTAAGACATAATAATAATAAGAAAAGAAGAATAATATTAATACACGCTTGCACGGGCGGCCTCATGCGCAGGTGTCCCACCTGCTAAATCCCTGCTCCAGATTGCGTGATTGGACCCTGTTGCCTGGCCTATGGTTTTTATATTTACTTTTCATTCACTGTTTGATATTGTATTTGATGCTTGCATTTCTGCACTCATAGGTATTCGTGACCAGTTGGTTTGATAAGTGTTTACAGTGTTTTTAGTCACATGAACTTTTACACATATGTACATACTTTTTGCATGTATTAATATTATTATTCTTTTCTTCTTATTATTATGTCTTACTGCTTCTGTAGGGTCAGTAATTCTAGATTAATTGTTATAATACTTTTGTAATTTATGCACTGTCACTTTATTATTGCTTGATATATTGGCTAGGTAGTTCCTTGCATTTCCATATTAGGTTTTTGTGCCGACACAAAATAATGTATTTACCTTACTCCTATCGTGCTTATAATTATGGAGTTTTCCAGTCATTTATTGCTCATTAGATCATTGTTAGCACTGGAAGTATTTGGGGATGCGCAGTGTTTTTAAATTGTTGGTCTTTTGTATTGTGTGTGTCTGTGTTACTCCAATAAAATCATGTATTATTACGTTGTATATTTTGGTTTGATTATTGGTGCTCCTGTAGTTAGGGTGGAGTAGGGCTTGTTGTCCTTTAGCCCTCTTTGGTGTTGTGTTAGCTCATTGTACAGTGTAGCACAAGATTAATTGTATAGGTGGTGCACCCCCTTTGTGTGTACTTTGGCTGTACTGAGGAAAGCACAACAGAGACCTAAGGCAAATGAAGAAGACTGGACTGTCAAAAAGGTTGTTAGTGCTCTTCTTTAATGCAGTCATAGGTTCTATACTATGCTTTTCCTTTTCTGTCTGGTTTGAGGTAGCAACTAGAGATGAGCAAACGTTTTGAAAAATTCGATTTGACTGATTCGCTGAATTTTCCGACAAAAATCGTTTCAACCCGAATTTATTTGCGACGAATCGCTATTAAAAACGGCTATTTCTGAGCTTCCTAGAGTCTCAATAGGGTTGTAAACCATTCTGCCTTGCTGTAACACGCATAGGATGCGTGCTGGGTTAGTGAAATAATACTGTAAATAATTATCACATGCCGATCAGAGGCATCGCTATTAGAATCGCAGAGCGGCACAATTGCAGAGAGTTGAGGTGGCATTACTATGAGGGGCCCCTATAGTGCCTGAATGACACCCTGGAGCTGGCAGCAGCAGGAGCCAAAATATTGGCTGAAAAACATCCTGGAGTTGGCAGCAGGAGCCCAAAAATTGGCTGAATGACACCCTGGAGTTGCAAGCAGCAGCAGGAGCCCAAACATCGCTTTAAAGAGACACTGGGGTTGGCAGAAGGAGCCCAAAAATTGGATGAATCACACCCTGGAGTTGCAAGCAGCAGCAGCAGGAGCCCAACATTGGCTGAAAGAGACACTGGAGTTGGCAGCAGTAGCCCAAAAATTGGCTGAATCACACCCTGGAGTTGCAAGCAGCAGCAGGAGCCCAAACATTGCTTTAAAGAGACACTTGAGTTGCCTTCAGGAGCCCAAAAATTGGATGAATCACACCCTGGAGTTGCAAGCAGCGGCAGCAGAAGACCAACATTGGCTGAAAGAGACACTGGAGTTGGCAGCAGGAGCCCAAAACTTGGCTGAATCACACCCTGGGGTTGCAAGCAGCAGCAGGAGCCCAAACATTGCTTTAAAGAGACACTGGAGTTGGCTTCAGGAGCCCAAAAATTGGATGAATCACACCCTGGCGTGGCAAGCAGCAGGAGCCCAAACATTGGCTGAAAGAGACACTGGAGTTGGCAGCAGGAGCCCAAAAATCGGATGAATCACACCCTGGAGTTGCAAGCAGCATGAGCCCAAACATAGCTTGAAAGACACTGGAGTTGACAGCAGGAGCCCAAAAATTGGATGAATCACACCCTGGAGTTGCAAGCAGCAGCAGGAGCCCAAACATAGCTTGAAAGAGACACTGGAGTTGGCAGCAGGAACCCAAAAATTGGATGAATCACACCCTGGAGTAGCAAGCAGCAGCAGCACAAACATAGCTTGAAAGAGACACTGGAGTTGGCAGCAGGAGCCCAAAAATTGGATGAATCACACCCTGGAATTGCAAGCAGCAGAAGCAGCCCAAACATAGCTTGAAAGACACACTGGAGTTGGCTTCAGGGGCCCAAAAATTGGATGAATCACACCCTGGAGTTGCAAGCAGCAGCAGCAGGAGCCCAACATTGGCTGAAAGAGACACTGGAGTTGGCAGCAGGATCCCAAAAATTGGCTGAATCACACCCTGGAGTTGCAAGCAGCAGCAGGAGCCCAAACATTGCTTTAAAGAGACACTGGAGTTGGCTTCAGGAGCCCAAAAATTGTATGAATCACACCCTGGAGTTGCAAGCAGCAGCAGCAGGAACCCAAACATTGTCTGAAAGAGACACTGGAGTTGGCAGCAGGAGCCCAAAAATTGGCTGAATCACACCCTGGAGTTGCAAGCAGCAGCAGCAGGAGCCCAACATTGGCTGAAAGGCACAACCTGAAGTTGGCATCAGCAGGAGGCCAAAAATTGGTTGGAAGGCACACCCTGAAGTTGGCATCAGCAGGAGCCCAAAAATTGGCCAAAAGACATAAATATGTTTTGCACCATTTGGAAAGTGTAAAACATGGCACCATGCTGAATCTAGTCGCATGCATCAGGAATTGGTGGGTGGAAATCCTGGCTGATCCATACCTTATTCATTTTGACAAAGGTGAGTCTCTCCACATTTTTAGTTGACAGACGAGTTCTCCTCGCCGTAACTATGGCCCCCGCCGTACTAAACAACCGCTCAGATGGCACGCTACTTGCCGGGCAGGACAGCTTTTCCAGGGCAAACTCTGCTAGTTGCGGCCACAAGCCAAGTTTGGCTGCCCAGAAGTCCAGCGGATCCTCAAGGTGTGTTGGCATGGTCATGTCAAGGTATGACATGACCTGCTAGTTGAGGTCCTGCTCCAGGTCTTCCTGCTGCTCATGAGTAGCCTCACTATGCGGGTGTAGAAAGCTACTCATTAGCGACTGAAGACTGAGGCTGCTGCTGATGGAGCTGCTGCTGCTGCTCCTGCCAACCCCCCCAGCGGCATGGCTGTGGAAGGTGAGCGCAGAGGTCCCCCCGAGTCAGACTTGCGAGAGTATGGACCATGGCGCCGATAGGCATCGGCCAACTGACTACGTAGAATGTCTTTGTAGTAGTTCAGTTTGTCCCACCTCTCGGCGGGTTTAAAAAATGCCCCCATTTTGTGCCGGAAGCGAGGGTTCAATAAGGAGGACAGCCAGAAGTCATCCCGCCGACAAATGGAAACAATTCTGGGGTCACTACGCAAGCACGTGAGCATGCTTCCTGCCATTTGTGCAAGTGACTCGGAGGGACTACCTGTTTCCATCTCCACTGCATACTGCCATGGTGTGTCCGGGTCCTCTGTCTCGCCTTCCTCAAAACCCTCTAGCTCCTCTGGCTGCTACTGCTCCTCCTCTCCTGTCCGCTGACTAGATAAACCAGCCATTTCGCCAAGCCTAAACTGTGCTTCACTGTGCCCCTCCTCCTCCTCTTCCTCTTCCTCCTCCTCCAGTTCAGCTCCAACGGGGTTCATGTGGCCGTAAGATATAGACGCCATGTCTCCCGTGCCCTGACCAGCCATGGTTTCCAACATGTGCTGTAGTACATGAATCAGTGGAATCACATTGTTCATCCCGTAATCCTGCCGACTGACAAATAAAGTGGCTTCCTCAAAGGGCCTGAGCAAACGGCAGGTGTCACGTATGAGCTGCCACTGGTTGACATTGAAGTTACACAGGGGAGTCCCCCTATCCGCTTGGATCATCAGGAAATCCGTGATGGCTTTTCTCTATTCATATAATCGGTCCAACATGTGAAGGGTGGAATTCCAACGGGTGGAAATCAGACTATGTTGGGGGATACCGTTCTGACGCTGTAGCTCAAGAAGGGTGTGTTTGGCGGTGTATGAGTGGCTGAAGTGCATGCAAAGTTTCCTTGAAGTTGTTAGGATGTCTTGCATATGGGGGGAACACTTCAGAAACCGCTTGACAACCAGATTGAAGATGTGAGTCATGCAGTAAGCCATGTTTGGATTTCCTGATGAATACATTTAAGCAGTTCCTCCCCTGTGTGACTTCGTTCACCAAGACAAACCATGTGAAGCACTGCGTGACACCTCCGTGCCCTGCACACATGGTAGACTGGAGGGGCACTGAGACTTGAGCCTACACTGGAGGGTGAGGAGATGGCGGAGAATGAGGAGGCCGAGTCGCACGGTGTCACAGGCACGATGGGCAGGGAGCGCGGAGGCCGAAGCGGCGTGACCTGTCCAAGATGCTGCTGCTGCTGCAAAGGGACCACATTCACCCAGTGGGCCGTAAACGACATGTACTGTCCCTGACCGTAGTTACAGCTCCAGACGTCGGCGCTGCCATGCACTTTGCTACACACCGACAGGCTCAAGGACTGGCCCACCTTCTGTTCAACAAAAGTTTGCAGTGCTGGTACTGCCTTCTTGGCAAAGAAATGACGGCTTGGGACTCTCCACCTCAGTTCGGCACAAGCCATCAGTTCTCTAAAAGGTGCAGAGTCCACCACCTGAAAAGGGAACGACTGCAGCACCAGCAACTTGGACAGGAGCACATTCAGCTTCTGCGCCGTAGGATGAGTGGGCGCATACTGCTGTCTCTGCTGAGGGATTGCTGGCGGGATGCATGACTTGGAGGAGGAGGAGGAGCAGGAGCGACAGAGGATGGGTATGACGCACAGCTGCCTTCGGCTGAGGTGCTGGAGCCTTGGCTGGCAGAAATTGGGAGCGGCGTGCCACTTGGTGAGGAAGCCGACTGGAACACCCCTTTGGAGCCTCAGTTCTCCCAGGTCGCTTTATGGTAACGCATCATATGTTGACGCAGGGCCGTGGTGCCAACATTTGGACCCTGGCCACGCTTCACCTTCTGCCTACATATCTTGCATGTGGCCATGTTACCCTCCTGCGGATGCTTCAGGAAAAACTGCCACACTGCCGAGTAGCTACTTTTCCCACCAACAGGCCTCACTGAATCACTGCTACTGTCACCAACTCCAGGAACCTCTGCTCCACTACCTCCCGATAAGGTAGCCTGCTGCGCAGCAGGTGCTCTACCCCGGCCCCGTTTGGCTCCAGGCTTTACAATTGTGCCCCCATGCTGACTGCCAACCATGCTGCTAACACCTTGCTGCCTGAGCTGCTGACTCCGGGGCAACCTGCGCCCCTCTTCTCCTGATGATGACGATGAAGCCCCTTCATCACCCGATCGGCTTCATCATCATCATCATCACCGAGTTGTGGCTGTACGTCACTGATGTTCTCGGTTTCCTCAACAGTGTCTGGCGCAGAAGCTGGAAAGCTCGCAACACCCACGACACTGTCCACATCACTATTTGTCTGCCGAGCTAAAGAAGCCACCTCCATTTCATGGCTGGGCAGTAGCTGCTGGCTGTCCTCTATCTGATCGTCCTCCTCACTAAAGAGTGGAGCTGAACCCAAAGCATAGGATACGTCGCTGGGGGAGGGAACGGCATAGGACAGAGGCAATGGGAGGACAGGGACTGCTCTCAGGGCATTCCAACTCAGGGTTGTGTCAGAGGAACCTACCGAACCTAGACTGGGGGTCTCAGACGTAAGTTGTGATGATGTTGTTGATGAGCGCGTCAACCAATCTACCACGGCAGATGCGTTACTGGTGGAGACCCGACCGCTAGCAGATACTGGCAGATCAGGTCTCTCACCGTGACTCCTGCTGCCACTTGCCCCTAGTCTGCTGCGACCTCTGCCTGCTGAATCTTGGCCTCTGCCACTCCTCTTTGAACATTCTGGCACTTGTCTGCCTGACATTTTTATGTATTTGCTTATTTAGTATAAACAGATATGGTGCAAGGTGCAGCTTTGGGTTGCCCTGCGGCCTGGTTTATTGAAAGCAGTCAAAAAGGAAGTGCAAACTGAAGTAGCTTAATGAAGCTGATGCTGAACAACGCTTATGTTGTATAACAGATAGGGTGCAAGGTGCAGCTTTGGGTTGCCCTGCGGCCTGGTTTATTGAAAGCAGTCAAAAACAAGTGCAAACTGAAGTAGCTGAATGAAGCTGATGCTGATCAACGCTTATGTTGTATAACAGATAGGGTGCAAGGTGCAGCTTTGGGGTGTCCTGCGGCCTGGTTTATTGAAAGCAGTCAAAAACAAGTGCAAACTAAAGTAGCTTAATAAAGCTGATGCTGATCAATGCTTATGTTGTATAACAGATAGGGTGCAAGGTGCAGCTTTGGGGTGCCCTGCGGCCTGGTTTATTGAAAGCAGTCAAAAAGGAAGTGCAAACTGAAGTAGCTTAATGAAGCTGATGCTGAACAACGCTTATGTTGTATAACAGATAGGGTGCAAGGTGCAGCTTTGGGGTGTCCTGCGGCCTGGTTTATTGAAAGCAGTCAAAAAGGAAGTGCAAACTGAAGTAGCTTAATAAAGCTGATGCTGATCAACACTTATGTTGTATAACAGATAGGGTGCAAGGTGCAGCTTTGGGGTGCCCTGCGGCCTGGTTTATTGAAAGCAGTCAAGAACAAGTGCAAACTGAAGTAGCTTAATAAAGCTGATGCTGAACAACGCTTATGTTGTATAAAAGATAGGGTGCAAGGTGCAGCTTTGGGGTGCCCTGCGGCCTGGTTTATTAAAAGCAGTCAAAAACAAGTGCAAACTAAAGTAGCTTAATAAAGCTGATGCTGATCAACGCTTATGTTGTATAACAGATAGGGTTCAAGGTGCAGCTTTGGGGTGCCCTGCGGCCTGGTTTATTGAAAGCAGTCAAAAACAAGTGCAAACTGAAGTAGCTTAATAAAGCTGATGCTGATCAACGCTTATGTTGTATAACAGATAGGGTGCAAGGTGCAGCTTTGGGGTGCCCTGCGGCCTGGTTTATTGAAAGCAGTCAAAAACAAGTGCAAACTAAAGTAGCTTAATAAAGCTGCTGCTGATCAACGCTTATGTTGTATAACAGATAGTCTATGCACCTAGTGGGCTTTCAGAGCTAGCCCACCTTTATATCCCCATATAGCAGGCTGCACACAATTTACAAAAATAGATGAAAATTTATTGTTAGCCAAATGCTGTCAGTACATAACATATATCACACAACATCACACTTTAAAAAAAATATACATAAAAATCCAAGTGGTGAGGAACTTGTTAGGGCTAATACATAAGACACTCACAATGTGTGTCTAACCATTTAAATAGTAAAATTTCATACATATCTAATTTTAGAGTGTAGATGGCATACATAAACGTAAGCGGACGCCCGCATGATGAGATGCTACATAAGTGAATCCATATAAAACTGAAATTACTAGTGACTTGTGCTCCTTTGTAAAGGATATATACAGCCCCTAAAAATACTACAAAATGTGCAAACTCAGCAAGAAAGTGCAGTACTACAGTGCAAAAAGTGCCTAAAGTGCTTCAAGTGCTAAATCTACCAACTAATAGTGCTCCTACGCTTATGTTGTATAACAGATAGGGTGCAAGGTGCAGCTTTGGGGTGCCCTGCGACCTGGTTTATTGAAAGCAGTCAAAAACAAGTGCAAACTAAAGTAGCTTAATGAAGCTGATGCTGATCAACGCTTATGTTGTATAACAGATAGGGTGCAAGGTGCAGCTTTGGAGTGCCCTGCGGCCTGGTTTATTGAAAGCAGTCAAAAAGGAAGTGCAAATTAAAGTAGCTTAATAAAGCTGATGCTGATCAACGCTTATGTTGTATAACAGATAGGGTGCAAGGGGCAGCTTTGGGGTGCCATGCGGCCTGGTTTATTGAAAGCAGTCAAAAACAAGTGCAAACTGAAGTAGCTTAATAAAGCTGATGCTGAACAACGCTTATGTTGTATAACAGATAGGGTGCAAGGTGCAGCTTTGGGGTGCCCTGCGGCCTGGTTTATTTAAAGCAGTCAAAAACAAGTGCAAACTAAAGTAGCTCAATAAAGCAGCTGATGCTGATCAACGCTTATGTTGTATAACAGATAGGGTTAAATAGCATGTGCATTGGGATGCCCGTGTGGCCTAGTGTATTTTAAGCTGAACAGAAAATATTAACACTAATCCAATTATGAGAAATGCTTTTTTTTTAACAGATAGGGTTAAATAGCATGTGCCTTGGTATGCCAGTGTGGCGTAATGTATTTTAAGCTGAACAGAAAATATTAACACTAATCCAATTATGAGAAATGCTTTTGTTTAACAGATAGGGTTAAAATAGCGTTCAGGGCTAAATAGCAGAAAGGGTTAAATAGCATGTGCATTGCATGCACAGTGTGCAGCTGTATTTAAATCAAACCAAATATATTAACAGTAACCCAGTTATTATGAAATATGAATCATAGGCAGCACTAGGCACCCTGTCAATGTGACTTGTATGCTGCTGGATTGTTCCGGTTTTAAACCTATCTTTCCCTAGCTCTGTCTACCACTCTGAATCTCCCTAACTATCTGTCTCTCTCTTTACCTATCTGTAACTGTCTCTAGCTATCGCTAACTCTCACCTAACTATGACTAACTGTCTGTCCGTGTCTGCAGCTAGCTCCATTCTGTCTGCAATGCAAGTCTCAACTGCGCAAAAGGAAAATGGCCGCCGCTTTATATAGCACTGTGACGTCACCGGGCTTCCTGACTGCTGATAGGCTGCATGTGACTGTCCCATCGTCACTTGCCCCTGGGGACATGTCTGAACATGTCCGTCCACCATCTTAGAATGCCTGTCATTGAGTTTAAAGGAAAACTTCGATCGATCGAATCGCCGGGAAATTCGGATTCGTTCAGAATCAAATTTTTCATGAAATTCGGAACGAATCCGGTTTCTTCCGGATTGATTCATTCATCCCTATCTGTCATGTCTGTGGAATGTTAATTTACTAATTTGCTTAGCCATACATGACCTTTGAGAGTATTTATGGACACTAATAAAGTATTTAGATTATCAAAGGACTACCTGTTATGTTCTTCTAGCCAATCTGATCAAACACTTCCATCTTTAACTTTAGCCCACTTGGGTTGGAGCTGTGCTTTGGTCAGAAATACTTGATCTGGGGTGCTTGAAAGGTTTACCTAGGAAGAATGGCAACCACCATATTCTTAAGCCAAATGCTATTTGCAAGCTGAGTGTGGGCCCCTAATGGCCCTTTATGGATGTGTGAAGCCTCATAACAGCCAGTACATGCATGTTTTGTTTGGTTTAGGTGACCAATGTGTATGTACTTGTTGAGTAATACATATAACAGATAATTACATTCATAGTGAAGGTCAACTTGGACCGTTGGGGGAGTTGCCATTCCTGCTTGGCCGCGTGTTGTAGTGAAGCATATGTATTAATACACATCAACAATAGTTGTGTGTTTACATGCCTTGTTTAAAACAATGCAGCCCAGCATCATCCCTCAGCTAGTGTGGAAGCCTCAGCCAGTTTGTCCACGCCGTCAACTTCCATGTTGCCTAGGAGCCAGGATCCGATATATACGGTAAGTGTCTTTTTCTGAATTTGCTAATGCATGTGAATTTCCATGTTTTTTTTGGGGTGGAATTACATATTTAGTGCACAAACTGAACCTCTTTTTTTTACATGTCCCAACAGACCCACACACTGATGGAGGAAATCCAGGAGCTGGAGGAGGATGGCACCTTGATGGGGCCTTCACTACAGCCCCCCCTGGGACAGAATCTGCAACTGTCCCAACATGTTTCTCCAACAAATCTTCAGCAGCAGAGTGAAGCTGGCTGCATGCTGCCAGCCCATCGTGGGCAGCATGCAGAGACTGAGCCAGTATTAGCTCTGCTGCCGAGGATTTGTCGAACAGATCTGTGGCTGTTGGTCGAACTAGAGGAACATCATCAGCACGCGCCCCAACCCGGGGAATTGGGAGCCGTAGTCAGCTACGTCAAAATCAAAGAAACAACGAACAGCATCATGCCCAATTAGAGACAATAAATAATACCTTAAACAGCCTACTGACAGATTTTAGGTCGACCAACAGCCACATGGCCACCTTAACTAATAATTTCAGTGCCATACTTGAGGAAGTTCGAAATAGCAACAGCCACATGGCCACCTTAACGAACAATTTCAGTGCCATGCAGGCTGAATTTCGAACTACCAAAAGAAACATGTTGGAACAGTTGAAGATTATGAATGCCACACATGCCCAGGTGATGGGCCACCTCCAAGGCCCACCACCAGGGTTTTATGGGCATCCCCCATTTTAAGGCCTATTTGGACTGTATCTGCTCAACATCTTTGCTCTACATCCCCACTGTATTGACCTGTCTGGTGAGCCCTACAAATATCCCCTTAGGGTATGGCTTTGCTTGTATGCTTTGGATTTGCTCCCATATAGCTCATTAGAGTGCTGAGGTAGCCCACTAGCCAATGCCTGAGCTCATGCCTCACTGAACCTGCCACTCAAGCTGTTGCGCTGCAGGCTTTGGCCTAATTACATTGCTTCTGGCTCATCCTGTTTGTCGGCATGATTGGGGGACATTCTTGCCTGGCAAACTACTACCTTGACCCCTGGCAGAGATTGAACTGGACTTGAATTTGGACTGGGGGTTCTTGTTTGGGTGGGCCACTGACTTACAGGCATAGATGTGGCATAGGTATGTCTGCTTTCCAACTGTGCCTGTGGCACAGTGCCAAATGTGGCCAAGCAGGAGAGGGTGTGTATGTGGCCCTATTTCTTTGATCAAAAATATTGTCATGCCAATGCTTGTCCCATATGTGTGTGTATTTTATATTTGTTTTAAACTTCGTCCTGGAGTGCATTACTTTAAAACTACTGCCTGTGGGCAATTGCTATGTGCCATGATTTGTCACTAATGACATTTGTTGTTTTAACATGTCTTTACATGAACTATGGGAGTGACCATCAATCAATTTTAAGTTATAAAATTTAATAAAAACGATTGTGACTTGATCTGTGGTTGACTAAGTTGATGGCTTAAGGTATTGTTTTTTTTTAAATTACTTAAAGTTTTCACTAACAAATTGGGCACAAAAAAAGCCATGAGTCTCAAATCAGGTGTCAATTTTTTTAGTAATTACATCATTACTATTTTGGACTGTACCAAACAAAAATACAAAAACAAAGCTAAATTATCTAAAAGAACAATCAATACAGGGACAAAACAAACACAGACACAACAAATTAAGAAAAATGTGTTGAAATCAAATTAGCACGCACTTCATTCATCGTCCTGGCTGGGTGGAGAGGGGGGAAGATCCACATACCGGGGGACACGCTGCAAGATGGCATAATTATGTAATACAGCACACACCAGAATGATATTGATGACCTTCTTGGGGTCATACTGTAGTGCCCCCCCCCCCCCCGGTATGGTCCAAGCAACGAAAGCGGGTTTTTAATAGGCCAAACAACCTCTCTACCACGGCCCTGGTCTTCCGGTGGGCCCGATTGTAGGCATCCTGTGCGGCATTCTGGGGCCGAAGGACAGGCGTCAGCAGCCAGGGAAGCAGTGGATAGCCTGAATCACCTGAAAAAATGCGTAAAAAATATCATAAATGACACATTACTCCCTAAATTGAATCTAAAAAATGGTCAATCACCAAAACTAAGATGCTATGTAACATTTGAGCAACACCCTGAGGATACAGATTGCGCAGCCAAAAAAAAAACCTTACTACATGTAATGGATGTTGGCACAATTTAAACATCAAAAATGGAGGATGATGGCAAATCAGGCAGACTGCTAATAGGTATTGGTTTAGGACTGTGCTGCTCAGCATTCAGGGATGTATTAACTTTTCAGGACTCCGTATCTGCTTTGTTTGAGGTATAGTCAAGAACATAATTGCAGCCGAGTATGGGGAAGCATAAGAATTAATTTACTATAAAGTAGAAATTTCTTATTTGTAAATGCTGGATAAACATTTGACAAGGGTTTGTTGTTTGATAAATCTATTGTTTAAGGTCGTGTTTCACATGTAATGAAGGGGAAAAATAGGCATACTTTCATGCATGGGTCAAAAACTATTCATAGGCATACATTGAAAAGTTAATGACGTTATTGGCGTCAACTTACCAAGGAGCCATCCACCGGAGGATTCTCCAGACTCAAACTGACGGTACAATCCAGATCTTCTCAGAATGTAGGCGTCATGGGATGAGCCTGGAAACCCGGCGAGGACGCTAAGGAACCGCATGTCCAGGGCCACCATTGCTTGGACATTCAGTGAGTACGCGTCATGGGATGAGCCTGGAAACCCGGCGAGGACGCTAAGGAACCGCATGTCCGGGGCCACCACTGCTTGGACATTCAGTGAGTACGCGTCATGGGATGAGCCTGGAAACCCGGCGAGGACACTAAGGAACTGCATGTCTGGGGCCACCACTGCTTGGACATTCAGTGAGTGGCCCATTTTGCGGTTCCTGGGATAAAAGAAAAAAAAAAACATTAGCAAGGCAAGGTAAACTAGTGAAACACTAACTAATAACACCCTCCCAAAAAACCCGTGGGCCAATACAAATAACACTAACCAAGTACATTAGTATAGTATTTTTTGGTTAAAAAAAAAGGATATGTATGTTGGATCAAGTAAAGATTAACTTTAAAGTGCCTATTTAAGGTCCACATTAAAATGTTCCCCTTTGGCCAACATGAAAAACATTTGAGAAGCCAGATACGGTCCATTGTTACAAAGGGACTATTTACAAGGAGGGATTTTACAAGGAGGGATTAACAGATATACAATGTCAACTATTTCACAGGGACTATTTACAAGGAGGGATTTTACAAGGAGGGATTTTGAACATTTAGGTAAACTATATAAAAAAATGACAGATTGGACTTGCCTATAGATGTACTCGTCGGCTGCCGGAGGCCCCAGGGCAACGTGGGTGAAGTCAATGGCACTTATGACGTTGGGCATGTCGGTGGTGTTAAATAAATGCCAGCTTAATCGCGTTCCTGGCTACCATGTCGTCAGGAAAACAAATATGTTTCTGGTTAATGGTAGCCATGTCTTCCAAAAACTTGGATAGGGCGTGGCTCAGCGTAGGCTGTGAGATCCCCACGGAGAGGGCACCCAGCCTCTGGAACGAGCCTTTCGCCAAAAATTGCAGGCAGCCAAGCATCTTGGTCATACCTGAAATTGCTTGCCCCTTCCTTGTGGTGTGGGCTAACCATGGCCGCAGCTCACTATACAACTTTTGGAGAGAAGCTCAATTAAGTCTGGTGAGCTCGAACAGCTCAACGTCATGCATGCCATCGATGTGCATGCGTCGCCGGTGCAATCTGGTCTCAGCCCTCTTTTTCAATGCCCATTAGCTGGAGTTCCTCATGCTCCACAAAGGCACTAGACTGGTTCATATCTGCTGTTTCCGAGGTCAAAATGGTCCCGTAAGGGGATCGCCAATGAAACAGGTTTATAGGGTGGTGGTCCCTCGGCAATCAGCTCTCTGAATGAGACGCAAGCCCATACCAATAACGTAAGTTATCTGAATAAACAAAAAAATTTGGATTGGAAAATGATCCAAACTAACGCAAATGATCCGATTTGCTTTCGTTCATCAAAAGCGCATATACGCATTAGCCCAAACGTTCGTACGAATGAAAAATGAACGAAAAAACAAATAAAATGACTAACACACACAAAAACTTTCACAGACAGCTACGGAAGTCCAGACAAATGTGCCTCTGAATCGAGCCTATTGTTCGGAAATCAAGCTGTATACAAATACCTGGAAAGAGTTAATGATAGCTGTTAAGCATTTAGTAGAACAATGCTGGTAGCCTTGGAGGAAAGGACTACACATAATTGTTTTTTTAACCAATGGAAACCTAGTATTGCAACGTGTGAATGTAAGAGAAGGGAGGTGATTGGCAGGAGAGCTGTATGAATAGGAATAAATGAGGGAGGTGGTCCCTTCGGAAGCCTTAGGCTTCCATTGGTGTATGGGAGTGTGAGGGGAGGCACCGTAGAGAGGGGGAAGAGGTCTGTTATTTCTTTGAGACCCTTTAACAAGGGTTAAGCCCTTTAACACTCATTTGATGCACAGGTGTGTTGTCCGATCTTGAAATCGTCAATGCTTTTCAATGGCTTCTCACTTAAACGCCCCTCAAGTCTATAAAACTTCACTTTTTGGGGAATTCCAAATTGGGATTCTCCACTCTGTGAAACCCCCAAAGATCACCCGATCAACTCCACTCTCTGACCTGCATCTGTGCACCGCGGTGGCATCCTGGGCATACCTGTATCTGTCTGCATAAGGCGCAGGCAGGGCCGGATTAAGTGTGGTGGAGGCCCATGTGCACAAAATCTGGTGGAGCCAGTCCAGCCAAGTAACTGATTGGAGGTTGTCTGGCACCCGCTCACTAACTAGAACGTCAGATCGAGTCTCTTGTGCCACCCTTGAGCGGGTGGGTGATTCTCGGGAACTCCTGCTTTGCCATTCTGGGTGGGGGGTAGTGTAGTCGCCCGGCTGGTCCAGCAGAAAACATTTCCCTGCATTGAGGCGCCAGCGGCTGTACTTGGTGGCTTATGTGCAGTGACAGCTCTGCACGCATCCATCATTTGCAGGTTGGCAAAAACATAAAAAGCCTCAAATATAGACCAAATATAGTGGAGGAAAATAATAACCTTACTTAATGTCTTCTAGAAAAATCGTTCAACTGGTTATAGAATGTGTCACTTTGGAAATAAGTTTCCTGCAACCTACCAGGTAATTTCATCCAATCCAATTTTGGATTTAGTTGAGGGGGCAATATTTTTATCCCGTTCAATATACCATATAAGCATTATTCCATTCCATTTAAGGGCTAGGACGGAATATATTTCTAAATTGACAGTGGTGCCCTTCCGTGTTCCTCTTGGAAAAATAATGTTTGTATGCACATATACAACATATCAGACAGTAAACAATGTATTGGATTCAATCTTTGAAGGTAAATTAATGATGGATTATACTGTATGCTAATTTTAAAAAAATGGACTATATAAAGATTAATATGTTACTAATGAGGATTAATGTTTGCTCCCCTATATACCCATAAGGACATTGAGATAGCCAGAGTAGCAGGCGAAACATGTCTGTCCGAAAGGGTGCACAAAGAATCATTTGATCCAACAACAAGACATATAATGGAACAATTAACTCACCAAAAATGGGGGGGGCAAGTAATGTACATATGTGTATGTTCTTGATAGAGACAAGCATTGTATACATGTAAGAATTGCATATATTGGTGTAACATAATTTTTATGGGACATGGTCCCTTTTAATCAATTATTGTGAACAGAATAAAATTTGTACCTAGAGCAATAGAAGTGTGGTTATGGCCAAAGGCTTGATGTAAATACACCGGGTGGAGCCTGAACCCGGATTCAGTAGAGGTAAAAACATAAAAAGGCTTGCTTAGGTATGAGGGGGCTCCCACTGCTGCCGAAATCTTTGTTGCTGGTCCTGCGCCCGTCACACCAAAAAGCCTCCTAGACCAGGCCATAACCCTAAGGTTGGTGGAGGACTCCTTTGCAGGGCAAGTGGTGAAGCCCCCGGGGGACACTTCCCTTGAGCCACCCTTATAATCTGGCCCTGAGAATAATATATATTCTTTTTATATCTTATTTCGAAAAAAAGAACATTCTTTATCGGTTATGCGCTGATGTCTTTAAAGCAATATAATAAACCTGCATTTACAGTAGACCTGTCTTGGGCATTTATTATTAGAATAGTTGGTATTATGGTATGTTTTGGCCATTAGTCGTGTGTCCCACTGGGCCAATGGAGGGAGGGGAAGGAAGAAGGCTGTGCAGTCAAACAGCCTTTTTCCGGGTCTGGTCCGAACACCGAACGCACGCGGCTTTTAATTTCAGCTTCGGGTGCACAAACCCGCAAAGTTCGGATCCTTTCTATAACCCGCAAAGTTTAGATCCGCTCAACCCTAGTGTTAAGGTACAATCTCAATACATGCAATGGATTGTTCAATTAACTGCATTATTATAAGACATTGTAGGGCCTTATTACCATGTCTTCCCATATAACATACAGAGCTGTATTTACCATTAGGCAACCCTAGGCCTGTGCCTAGGGTGGCCACTTGCAAGGGGGGTGCTATGAAGGGTGATGTTACTTCTATAGTTATATAATACATTTTATAAAACATTAAAATAACCCTCGCTGACACCTTGATGCCCCCTTCATTACCTCCCTCCATCCCTCATTTGACAGAAAGATGCAGTGTGTGTGTGAGTGTGTGCAAGGGGTTAAGCACAGTCTGCAGCCGGATTCCCTCTCAGCTATTAACAGGACTTGATTTCCCTGCCTCCAGGCTCTGGTCATGTGACTTCTGTGTGTCAGCCTGGGAAGACCGTAAAATGTATCTGGGATCTGCATTTAACCCCCTGCACCCTCTCCCGCTTCCACATACACCTTTTGCAGTCTCATCCTCAAAATCACACTGTCTGCACTGCATTTTAACCTCTTGCACCCCCTGACCCCCACCCGCAAGTGAGGTGCAAGTACGCAAGTGCCTAGGGCAGCCTGGACACCAAATACGGCCCATATAACATACTCACGATTGTAACAGAACATGTTGCAGCTGTGTATATTTCCATATGTTCTTGTACATGCTTTACCTGTTTTACCAATTCTTGTAAACTGAGGTGAACATTCTTTTCCATGCGCTGGGTTGATCAATCAGTTATCAGTTTATCAGGCTAAAAATACGACAATACAAACGAAATTGCTCTGGAATCATTATTTTATTATGGGTGACAAATTTTTCTTTATCAATCTTTTTATTGTGTATATTCCAAACGTTATTCTATAAGCATAACACTGTTCATGCGCAGAATTTAAAGATTACAGACAACTTAAGTCGCAATTAGAGATAAGCGAACCGGTTCGGACGAACCGGAATTCGCTCCGAATTTCAGGAAATATTCGATTCGGCACGAACCCGAATATTTTGTGGTTCGTGCCGATCGAATTTTTCCTGAAATTAAAAAAAAAAAAAAATGCCGGCATGGTGGGAGCGGGCCGGCCGGTTCCGCTGACAGCCCGCTCCCACCATGCCGGCATTTAAAAAAACAAAGAAAAAAAAAAAAGCATTTTTGCCGGCATGGTGAGAGCGGCGCCGGCCTCCACGCTCCAGACCTGCAGGTAAGTGTTTGCCTTTTTTTTTAAATGCCGGCATGGTGGGAGCGGGCCGGCCGGTTCCGCTGACAGCGGAGCCGGCCGGCCCGCTCCCACCATGCTGGCAAAAATGCTTTTTTTTTTTTTTCTTTAAATGCCGGCATGGTGGGAGCGGGCCGGCCGTCTTTACTGGCCCGCCGGCCGGCTCCGCTGACAGCCCGCTCCCACCATGCCGGCATTTCTGATGGGGAACTTCATAAAAGTTCGATTCGGCCGAACCCGAATTTCTTTGTGAAATTCGGCGAATCGGCCGATTCGAACTTTTCAAAAGTTCGCTCATCTCTAGTCGCAATCAGAAGCTCAATCGCTGCATACAATGGGTGACATATTTTATGATCAGATTTATTAGCCGCTTTTACTTCGCTGTGTGAGCTGCAACGAAAAATACAGCATCAAAATCACACATGTTATTCTTCACCTTTCTCGGGAAAACTTCAAAATGATCGACAGTGAGCTTCGCTTCATCCATCGCAGAGCGCAAAAACTCTTCGTTGTAGTTGAGAAGATGAAACTTCTCTCCGTTAAGGTCATAAAAGGTGGCGTTTCTGCTTCCGAACATGTAGAAGTTTCCTCCGGGTTTCAGCAGACGTAAAATCTTATTCAGATACCTATTGAACTCTTTTTTGTTTTTGCTGATGTTGTCTAGATACCAGCCTGTAATCAGGCTGTCAGCTGGCGGTATCTTCACCCGGTCTATAACTTTCTCCTTTTCTGGGTCAAATTTTAAAACATCGCTGACCTTTTCCTTTAGTAGCCTTTCGTTGTGTTCGCAGAATTCGCCAAAACTTAGAAAAAGTAAGAAGGGGAGAGAAGCAAGATCATTAGATCAGTGTAGGGCTTTCACTAACACAAAGAGATGTGGTGGGTATGAACCTGTTTAACATTAGTTTAGGTATGCAATAATAGGCAATACAGTAAGTTCTACTTTCAACACTACGGTTAGTGGAGCTTACACTCTAGTTTGACTTAGAAAGGGTTAAGTTACATTAGTTCAGTGGAAGTGCAGAGGAAGAACATAGGTTTAATGTATCAGTTTGGGAGCAAACATCCTGGCACCTGTGCTGACAGCTGGTGGATAGATACATTGGTCTGACTCACCATTTAGGTTTAGGTGGAACTCTAACCTTGAGTTTAGTAGTGGAAGAAGACTATAAAAGGGCTAGGACACCTGTTAGAGGGAGTTGAAGCTTAGAACTCAAAATTTTAGTAACTGGAGTAATAAGACGTGCGCAGGAGGGAGAGGAGACAGTAGCCAGAGAGAGAAGGATCCAGCCAGAGTCTGATTCTACCTTGCTATAGTGGAACAAGAAGAGAGACACCTTTGTAATGGTTGCTGTGCCGTCCCAGAGATCTCTTACCTCGGCCGGTTCCTAATTAGGAATGCACAAATTAGTTAGTCCTTATCTATGTAGCAAATTCCACACAGACGCAGTAAGCTGTTAATTACATCACATCTGGATAAGGTGCTCTCTCCCGTCGCCATCTTTGGGTGGGGTGTTCTTCTCTTGATGCCATCTTTAGGTGTGGCTCTCTCTCTCTGACGCCATATTATCTTAAGAAAGTGAACTTAGATTTTATTTTTATTCTTTGGGAAGTGGGGAGGGGCTTTCACCTCTGAGCTCATCGTCCTATTATACTGATCCACAACACCCTGGTTCTTGAGAAGGGGGGAAAAGACCCCAAGTTACCATTAGAAGGGTTAGACAGAACCTGCTGCAGCTTAATTGTTACTAAGGCGGAACTGACTTTCTATGCTGTTGATGGAAGTGGTGACAACCTTGGATTGTATCTGCGACTACTAATAAAGTGAGGAGCTACTTGTTTAAAAGACTTGTTACCTGTGGATTGCATGTGCGCCCTTAATATACAATTTATAGGCTTAAAGCACACCTCAACAATGTTAACTATAGGGTGCAGAATATATCCAAGGTCGCTCCCCACCAAACACCTTAAATCAGAAGATACTATTTATAAACGGCGGATATATGCACACCACATTTATAAATTTGCAATTAAAAAGGTATTTATATAGGTGATATGCAAAGAATCAGACAACATATATATTTACAGGCTATGCAAAAAAAGGATACAAAAAAGGTATTCTGGTATGTGGATATGGGTACAGTCTCCAGGATTGTGGACCACCTCGAAATAAAGAAAATATGTGATATAACACTAATATATACAGATCAAATGTGGCTATAATAAAGGTAAAACATTACCAAAAGAAAGTCTATTGAGGGGTCATTGCACATGTCCTGAAGAGTAGAATAGACTAGTAGATAAAGATTGTGATCGCAAAGCAAAGAGCCCACGTTTCGGAACTGCAGGTTCCTTTCTCAAGGCTGCGAAGCCTTGAGAAAGGAACCTGCGGTTCCGAAACGTGGGCTCTTTGTTTTGCGATCACGATCTCTATATAGTCTGGTAATGCCATTCTAACTATAATGACAGACGTCATGATTAATGTTGCTTGTCTATGTATATTTATGATGCTACCAATCTAGCTGTTCTGGGTATGATGTATTGAATTCATAACAGTAAGCTGACCAGGAATAGAATGCTATGATGTATTACATGTTTTTCTGGATATTGTTCTCCTTAAATGAGCAGTATCGCAAATTTTTCTTGGTGACTTATATTTAAATGGTACTTTGAATGTAGGTAAGTATTTGAGTAAGAATTACAAATGTAGAAAAAAATGATGTCTGTGTTGAGCAGCTGGAGACTAATAGCTCATGTTTATGTCTTCTGAGTGTCGGGACCCGACACTCTGGCCTGTTCCACGCTGAGGAGAGGGGTGAAACAATGTATCAAAGTATCAGCTGTTCAGTGCTGGCAGCCCTCCAGCATAAGATAACAACATTGCAACATTGCCTGGCCAGAACTCATATATGTAAAACAGAGAGAAAAGCTCTAGAAGTCATTTAGCTGATTTTGACAGTTTTCCCTTCATGTTGGCTCTGCTGCAGAATCTTTCAGTTTACCATTTTCTCTTTCATATTCTTATTTTTCATTTTTCCATATGATCTTTCTTTCAGCTTTGTGTGTTTTGAGCAAAGCCCAACCCAGGATTTTCACTATCTGGAGTTTTGTTTTGTGCCCCGACTTGGGATGCCCTGATATGTGAAATCCCCAAGTTCGCCTGTGAAAACGTACCTTTCCCTGTCCCACAGCGCATGCGCAGGCTCTCATCCAATCAGCTCTGTTTGCACGCAGATGGGGAGCCTGAGCAGTAACCTTCCTGGCCGCCCGGCCTGTCTAAATGAGTGAGCGCGCCAGAAAAATGGGGGGATCTGTGGTTATCCAGGGGTCGTTTCACACAGTGGGGCATCCCGATTTAGGATGCCCAAGGGGGAAGGTCAATGGCCGGGTCTTATAGACTTCAGGGTCGGCCACTCAGGGTTTTGTTCCACTTTAATACCTTTAAATTTTCCTGCACAGTTATTCAAAGAAGAATTTCAGTCATTTTCAGTCAGTTTAGTTTATTTTGTATAGATTTTACACATTTGAGTCACCTGGTCTCACCTCACACACACACAGCCGTTACCACTGATTACAGTGTCAGCCTCTGAGGTAAAGTGTTGCTAGGAGACCAGTGGGCTAAATGAAGCAGCTCACTAAATACAACCCAGCAGATCCCCCTATTCAGCAAATGGACTGAGCCATTGTCATTATACAATTTAAAAGAGAGGCATATATTTTTTCCTTTTTCTATCGCCAGATTATTTATACACATGTTAGAAGCTATTGTGTGGCTATTTCATTATTTATCTTTTTTAATGCAAATTTCGCGATACTGCTCCTTTAACCACTTAAATCCTGGTCAGCAGATACATTGCTCTACTCTTCAGGACCCGTGCAATGATCCCTCAATAGACTTTCTTTTGGTAATGTTTTACCTTTATTATAGCCACATTTTATCTGTATATATTAGTGTTATATCACATATTTTCTTTATTTCGAGGTGGTCCACGATCCTGGAGACTGTACCCGTATCCACATGTGCGCCCTGCCAGTGTCCGAAGCCTGTCAGCATCCCCATTCCATATGGTACCCACGAGCCCCACAGAGCTCAACATTCCAAACTCACTCTCCACACGCTTGAGTGTTATCCCCTGAAGTCATGTGTGCTACAGAGATAAACAATGTCAGGCTCATTCATCACTGACGCCAGGTAGCGACAGATGAGCGTCTGTAGCAGCATTTTTAGAGCACCCGCTAGTAGTCGCTGGGCTCGTCCGTGGGTCGCTAGTTTATAGCGACTCAGTCGCTGTGCAGTAATGTTGAATACATTGTGACGAGTCGCTTTTTGACCAGTACAGCGCTGTATGGGAGCGCATGTTAGCGACTGGTCATAGCGACCGACTCACAACATATTCAAGAAAAAAAGCCTCACACAACTCTGCCGCAGAAAAATGCTTCTCTGAAGCCCAGAGCGCAGGAGGCTGTGTGATTAAAGTCTGTTTTTCAGCATCTATCCACCAGTAACAAAGCGAAAACATATGGAATTACATTGTAACAACATTGTAACATGAACACTTTAATGGCAGAGCTGTAATGTCATTTCTGAAGAAATATATAAAACATGAAAAAATTGTGATAAAACTGCTTATTCAATGTCAGGAGAGGTCACAGAATTTTGATTGTGATTTTTTGAAAAAAAAAGCAAAAAAACAATTACCCCGTTTAAAGAGAAGAAAAGGATCGTCCGTTGAAATGTATGGGAGAGCGACAGGTAGCGAGAGGTCATACCTGGCGCTGTGCAAGGCTGAACACCGGCGCTGTACGCTGAGGCTGTGAAAATGATGAATCGGACGCTACATGGCGGTATCCCAGTCGCTAAACAGATTCTGCTTGATAAATGTGTAATTGCGTGCCATGTCCGGCGTTCGCCAGTCGCTACCTCTCATTAAACATCCACTATCTGACGCTATCCCTTCTTAAATAAGGGCCTGTGTCTACTCTTGGGCCGGCCACTGGCTTTTGCAAAGAGCATCCTGAATCAGGGTGTCCCGTTGTGTGAACCCCCCCCAGGACGCTCATAAAAACTCACCCTTCCCCACTCCTATGGCGCATGCGCAGGCTCTCGTCCAATGAGAGCCGCCTGCTACAACTACGTCATTGTTTAAAATGGAGAGCGCATGCAGCCGCATCCCTGGTTTCGCAAGGGTGCTCCGCCCCAGTTATTCAGAGGAAGGAATGTTGTGGACAGCACTAGTAAGAGTATAACTGGTGTGCTCACTAAAGCTTGAAAAAAATGCAACAGCACAGACAAAGGAATTGGGTCCACACACACCCAAAAATATCAAGACTTAACAAAAAGTGGCACTACCCTCTAAATAAACAAATATGAGTGATTTTATTTTAAATACACACAGTTACATAGAACAATACAATACATGATTAAAATGACACATACACAATAGGCAGCGGGGGGGGGGGGGGGGGCGCCAGTGCTCCATCTAAATATTACTATTATTCTGAAAAAATATCCTCGCCCTGAGGAAGTAACGGGTGGTCGTTACGATACGCGTTGGTGGTTATGCTGCCGGGGGGGAGGCCTAGTTGGTTCGTATCATTCTTGATTCTTTTGCTTTATGCTTCTTTTACTCACCTTGGCTGGTCCTCGCATACTTTATAGGATAGATAGTTTATTGCACAGGCACTTTATAGGTTTTATATATTGAGTGTTGTTCATTTGTATATCCTTGCACTAACATTGCATATAATGTATTTTGTTTAGAAAGGTCTAGCACTTGCACTTTTTTTGCCATACTGATATTGCCACATATATTTTGCCAGCCTTGTTTTCTAGTTTTTTTTCAGAATAATAGTAATATTTAGATGGAGCAATGGCGCCCCCCGCTGTCTATTGTGTATGTGTCATTTTAATCATGTATTGTATTGTTCTATGTAACTATGTGTATTTAAAATAAAATCACTCATATTTGTTTATTTAGAGGGTAGTGCCACTTTTTGTTAAGTCTTGATATTTTTGGGTGTGTGGGGACCCAATTCCTTTGTCTTCGTGCTGTTATTCAGAGACCCACCTGCTGAATAACAGAGTCACAGCAGGCAGTTCTCATTGGACGAGAGCCCACGAATGAGCAGTTGGAGCTTGAACAGGTGAGTTTTTTCTGGCTTCCGAGGGGGTTTCACACAGCGTGGGGCATCTCATTTTGCGGGGGGGGGGGGGGATGGGGAGGTGGGTTCGGGACAAAACCTGGGAAAGTCAAATTCCAGGGTTTTGTTCCACTTTAAAGAATAATTCCACTTTCCAAAGTTTCCATTATCGTGTGCCTATATGTGCTGAGCTTATCTGTTATTTTTTTTTTCCTTTTTTATACGTTTGCAACTCTGCGTTATAAAAGAAAACTCCTTTCCCACACTCTATAGTGACACAAAGCCAAATGTTATGGTCTAAGACCCTTTGCTTATCACATTGTTCAGTGGCATACAACATATACGCAGGGCCGGCCTTAGGCTACGTGCCTCTTCTATGACTAAGGATCGGATGTCGTCCGAAACGCGTTAGAGCTTACAATCTAGGACTGCTGTCAGGGTCTGGTATGTGTTTTTAAGGCTGTTTGGATTGGATATATCTTTTAAAGGAAATATTCATTTTTTTAAGGAGTGCTGATCCTCAACTTGTTTTTTAGGCTAAGTGCTGCCCTGTGCAAATTTCAGGATTCCACCCCCGAGACGCACACAAAAATAAAAAGATTTCTACAAATGATAGAACCTCTAGATGAGGCCAGTCTGATTGAAACGTGACCCACCTACTACCTTAGATAAACTGAAAAAAAATAAAATAAAAATTGGAGAATTATTATTATTATTTTGAAAATATATTGCGGCTATAAAGCTGGTAAAATTTTTGGCTCTACATATTAGTTATAGAAGAGAAAGAAATGTGGGGTTTGAATCGTACCTCACAAAAGGTTACTTACTAAGAGCTCAAAAAAAAGGGAATATGACCCCGCTTATAGAATTACACTAGGCAATGCCTAATAATAAATAAAATATACAAATTTATTTATCAAATTTAAAAATACAACCTCACAAACCTTACATATAAAATATATACATAACAATCACATTATATGGCTAATTTACATTATCCCTAGTGGACCAAGAATCCCACATTGTGGTTAGTCTCCAGAATTACAAGTGGCGGACTAGTTCACCTCGACTTCTTCAGAGCCCTTGGTTCAGGATTTCATGTCGGGCAGGCTGATTCATCACTAACGCCAGGTAGCGACAGATGAGCGTCTGTAGCGGCATTTTCAGAGCGCCCGCTAGTAGTCGCAGTGCTCCCACTGACATCAGGTGGTAATCCCGGGCTCTCTGAGGACATTTAATCCTCAGTGGAGGGGAATCTCTGCTTGCTTGTTTTTGCTCCCTGATGAAGGGGCGCTAGACGCCCCGAAACGTTGGATTTTGTTGGATCTTTTTGGTCTTTGCTGTGATATTGACCTGTTGGATTTGAATACAATATCTTTTGGAGTGCTGGCTGATCGTCTTACTTGTGTGTTTGCGGCGCCACCGCCGGCCACAGCACCCACTACAACGCTAGGTAAGAGTGCTTCTGTGCAATCTGACATTGTGAGCTCCCATGAGTGAGGACACTAATGCTGGCTGGCAGCGCTCAGAAGCCCATCAAGCAGCTTTTCCATGTTCGAGCCGGATGCCGAACTCGAACATGGATTTTTTGGCTAAAGACCGTGTTCGGGTTTAGGAACCCGAACTCGCAAAGTTTGGTACAAACCCGATCTTTGTGGTTTGGGTTCACCCATCACTACATGCCATCAATACAGGAGCTGACAGCGTCCGAGTTGGAATGAGGCAGCAGGAGGACAAGTAATGAACTTAAAAAAATAAGGTGCAGTCTGGCTTCATTTGTTTATTTAATGCTGTGTGCAGGGCTAAAAGTGGTCCAAACTATGCTATTATGCTCAGCCGCCCATCAACCAGCATTTCTAGGTTTGGGCTGAACGCCGGACTTGGAAATACACAGACTTCAGTGTTCAGGAACCCAAACTCACAAAGTTTGGTTCCAAACAGGACTTTGCGGTTCAGGTTCACTACACGTAAGTGCAGACTAAATGGACCACATGTTCTCCTTCTACCTTCAACCTTCTATGTAACAATAGTAGAAAGAGCACTGGCTCAATATCCAGGAAGTGACAATGCACAAAAATGTTTTTTAAATTAAAAAAAAGTTTTGCTTTCTTTTCAATTTGTTAGTGTAAAAAATATATAATATAAATAATAATGTAAATAAAATTTAACAGCTGACCTCACAAAAAATAGAAAAAAAAATTCAAGGCCGATATGTAGCACAGTGCCTACGTGTCTATTGAAGATGTTCACAAACTTCAGGCTGACTTGGACACTTTGAGTGTCTGGGCTCCACTTGGCAAATGAAGGTCAATGAGGGGAAATGTAAAGTCCTGCACTTGGGGTCTAATAACCTGAAGGCCACATACATCCTCGGGGGAGTAAAAATGGGGGAATCACTTGTTGAGAAGGATCTGGGGGTACTGGTAGATCACAGGCTAAATAACAGCATGCAATGCCAAGCAGCTGCTTCCAAGGCCACCAAGATATTATCATGCATTAATAGAGGCCTGGAATCATGGGATAGGTGAGTAATATTGCCTCTTTACAAGGCACTGGAGCCCTCACCTGGAATATGCCGGCCAGTTCTGGGCACCCAATTCATAGAAAGGACGCTCTGACTATGGAAAGGGAGCAGAGGAGCCACCAAACTAATCAGAGGAATGAAGGATCTTTGCTATGAGGAAAGATTACGAGAATTAAATCTGTTTAGTCTTGAGAGGGGACGACTGAGAGACATGATTAACTTGTATAAATATATAAATGGCCCATACAAAAAATACGGGGGAACACTATTTCAGGTAAAATCCTCTCTAAAGACAAGGGGGCACTGCCTTTGACTGGAAAAAAAGAAATTTAGTCTCCGGATGAGACAATCATTTTTTACCATAAGAACTATAAATCTATGGAATAGTCTCCCACAGAAGCTTGTTACAGCATAACAGCTGGCAGCTTCAAAAAAGGATTAGATGATTATTTAGAAGAAAATAACATTAACAGTCACTATTAGCTGTAAAAAAACAAAAAATAAAATACATAACTTCCACCTATAAAAAATAACTTCCCCGTCCCCAACACCCTTGGTTGAACTTGATGGACATATGTCTTTTTTCAACCGAATTAACTATGCAACTATTAAATACTGTAAGCCCTCCAGTCGCAGTCCCAGCGGCAGCAGCATTCACTTCAAATGGTCAACACCACTCCCATGACTGAGGGTGCTCATAGCGCCAACTAGCAATGCTGGCATCGGGAGTGTCCTCACTCATGGGAGGGACGGGCATCATTCTGTGGCCCCGTCTGAGGAGCATTTGAAAGGAACGTCACTGCCGGGACCGCAGAGTTCAGGTGAGTGTTACACAGTGGCGGACTGCGGAGAAAAAAATCAGCCCGGGGATTTACCAGCACCTGGCTTGCCCATGACCAGCCAGTGGCATCTCTGCTGCTTTCTGGCCGGTCATCCAGTGAGCTCCAAGACTGAGGCTATATCATTAGGGTGAGAACATGGGCTGGGGGATGCTTGGCTCCAAGACTGAGGCTATATCATTAGGGTGAGGACATGGGCTGGGGGTTGGTTGGCTCCAAGACTGAGGCTATATCATTAGGGTGCGGACATGGGCTGGGGGTTGGTTGGCTTCAAGACTGAGGCTATATCATTAGGGTGAGGACATGGGCTGGGGGTTGGTTGGCTCCAAGACTGAGGCTATATCATTAGGGTGAGGACATGGGCTGGGGTTGCTTGGCTCCAAGGCTGAGGCTATATAATTAGGGTGAGGACATGGGCTGGGGGTTGGTTGGCTCCAAGACTGAGGCTATATCATTAGGGGGAGGACATGGGCTGGGGTTGCTTGGCTCCAAGACTGAGGCTATATCATTAGGGTGAGGACATGGGCTGGGGGTTGCTTGGCTCCAAGACTGAGGCTATATCATTAGGGTGAGGACATGGGCTGGGGGATGCTTGGCTCCAAGACTGAGGCTATATCATTAGGGGGAGGACATGGGATGGGGGTTGCTTGGCTCCAAGACTGAGGCTATATCGATAGGGGGAGGACATGGGCTGGGGGTTGCTTGGCTCCAAGACTGAGGCTATATCATTAGGGGGAGGACATGGGCTGGGGGTTGCTTGGCTCCAAGACTGAGGCTATATCATTAGGGGGAGGACATGGGCTGGGGGTTGCTTGGCTCTAAGGCTGAGGCTATATCATCAGGGGGAAGGACATTGACTGGGGGTTGCTTTGCTCCAAAGACTGAGGCTATATCATTGGGGGGGGGGGGGGCATGGGCTGGGGGTTGGTTGGCTCCAAGGCTGAGGCTATATCATTAGGGTGAGGACATGGGCTGGGGTTGCTTGGCTCCAACACTGAGGCTATATAATTAGGGTGAGGACATGGGCTGGGGTTGCTTGGCTCCAAGACTGAGGCTATATTATTAGGGTGAGGACATGGGCTGGGGGTTGCTTGGCTCCAAGACTGAGGCTATATCATTAGGGTGAGGACATGGGCTGGGGTTGCTTGGCTCCAAGGCTGAGGCTATATCATTAGGGGGAGGACATGGGCTGGGGTTGCTTGGCTCCAAGACTGAGGCTATATAATTAGGGGGAGGACATGGGCTGGGGGATACTTGGCTCCAAGACTGAGGCTATATCATTAGGGGGAGGACATGGGCTGGGGGTTGCTTGGGCTCCAAGACTGAGGTTATATCATTAGTGCTGCCCAAGGGCACACATAGACCTGGAGCCGGCCCTGAGTCTACCCCTGGTTGTACATCAGCTTAGGTCAGCGGTTCTCAACCTGGGAGTCGGGACCCCAGCGGGGGGGTCGAACGACCAAAATACAGGGGTCGCCTAAAGCTAGAGATGAGCGAACTTTTGAAAAATTCGATTCGACTGATTCGCCGAATTTTCCGACAAAAATCGTTTCGACCCGAATAAATTCGCGACGAATCGCTATTAAAAATGGCTATTTCTGAGCCTCCTAGAGCCTCAATAGGGTTGTAAACCATTCTGCCTTGCTGTAACACGCACAGGATGCGTGCTGGGTTAGTTAAATAATACTTTGAAGAAATATCACATGCAGATCAGAGGCATCGCTAATAGAATCGCAGAGCGGCACAATTGCAGAGAGTTGAAGTGGCATCACTATGAGGGGCAGGAGCCCAAACATTGCTTTAAAGAGACACTGGAGTTGGCAGCAGCAGGAGCCCAAAAATTGGATGAATCACACCCTGGAGTTGGCAGCAGCAGCAGCAGCAGGAGCCCAAAGATTACTTTATAGAGACACTGGAGTTGGCTTCAGGAGCCCAAAAATTGGATGAATCACACCCTGGAGTTGCCAGCAGCAGGAGCCCAAATATTACTTTAAAGAGACACTGGGGTTGGCTTCAGGAGCCCAAAAATTGGATGAATCACACCCTGGAGTTGGCAGCAGCAGGAGCCCAAATATACACTGGAGTTGGCTTCAGGAGCCCAAAAATTGGATGAATCACACCCTGGAGTTGGCAGCAGCAGCAGCAGGAGCCCAATTATACACTGGAGTTGGCTTCAGGAGCCCAAAAATTGGATGAATCACACCCTGGAGTTGGCAGGAGTTGACAGCAGCAGCAGCAGGAGCCCAAACATTACTTTAAAGAGACCCTGGGGTTGGCTTCAGGAGCCCAAAAATTGGATGAATCACACCCTGGAGTTGGCAGCAGCAGCAGCAGGAGCCCAAATATACACTGGAGTTGGCTTCAGGAGCCCAAAAATTGGATGAATCACACCCTGGAGTTGGCAGCAGCAGCAGCAGGAGCCCATATATTACTTTAAAGAGACACTGGGGTTGGCTTCAGGAGCCCAAACATTGGATGATTCACACCCTGGAGTTGGCAGCAGCAGCATGCGCCCAAACATTACTTTAAAGAGACCCTGGGGTTGGCTTCAGGAGCCCAAAAATTGGATGAATCACACCCTGGAGTTGGCAGCAGCAGCAGCAGGAGCCCAAATATTACTTTAAAGAGACCCTGGGGTTGGCTTCAGGAGCCCAAAAATTGGATGAATCACACCCTGGAGTTGGCAGCAGCAGCAGCAGGAGCCCAAATATTACTTTAAAGAGACACTGGGGTTGGCTTCAGGAGCCCAAACATTGGATGATTCACACCCTGGAGTTGGCAGCAGCAGCAGGAGCCCAAACATTACTTTAAAGAGACCCTGGGGTTGGCTTCAGGAGCCCAAAAATTGGATGAATCACACCCTGGAGTTGGCAGCAGCAGCAGCAGGAGCCCAAATATTACTTTAAAGAGACACTGGGGTTGGCTTCAGGAGCCCAAAAATTGGATGAATCACACCCTGGAGTTGGCAGGAGTTGACAGCAGCAGCAGGAGCCCAAATATTAATTAAAGAGACCCTGGGGTTGGCTTCAGGAGCCCAAAAATTGGATGAATCACACCCTGGAGTTGGCGGCAGCAGCAGCAGCAGGAGCCCAAATATTACTTTAAAGAGACCCTGGGGTTGGCTTCAGGAGCCCAAACATTGGATGATTCAAACCCTGGAGTTGGCAGCAGCAGCAGGAGCCCAAACATTACTTTAAAGAGACCCTGGGGTTGGCTTCAGGAGCCCAAAAATTGGATGAATCACACCCTGGAGTTGGCAGCAGCAGCAGCAGGAGCCCAAATATTACTTTAAAGAGACACTGGGGTTGGCTTCAGGAGCCCAAAAATTGGATGAATCACACCCTGGAGTTGGCAGCAGCAGCAGCAGGAGCCCAAATATACACTGGAGTTGGCTTCAGGAGCCCAAAAATTGGATGAATCACACCCTGGAGTTGGCAGAAGTTGGCAGCAGCAGCAGCAGAAGCCCAAACATTACTTCAAAGAGACCCTGGGGTTGGCTTCAGGAGCCCAACAATTGGATGAATCACACCCTGGAGTTGGCAGGAGTTGACAGCAGCAGCAGCAGCAGGAGCCCAAATATTACTTTAAAGAGACACTGGGGTTGGCTTCAGGAGCCCAAAAATTGGATGAATCACACCCTGGAGTTGGCAGCAGCAGCAGGAGCCCAAATATACACTGGAGTTTGCTTCAGGAGCTCAAAAATTGGATGAATCACACCCTGGAGTTGGCAGAAGTTGGCAGCAGCAGGAGCCCAAATATTACTTTAAAGAGACACTGGGGTTGGCTTCAGGAGCCCAAACATTGGATGATTCACACCCTGGAGTTGGCAGCAGCAGCAGGAGCCCAAACATTACTTTAAAGAGACCCTGGGGTTGGCTTCAGGAGCCCAAAAATTGGATGAATCACACCCTGGAGTTGGCAGCAGCAGCAGCAGGAGCCCAAATATTACTTTAAAGAGACACTGGGGTTGGCTTCAGGAGCCCAAAAATTGGATGAATCACAGCCTGGAGTTGGCAGGAGTTGACAGCAGCAGCAGCAGGAGCCCAAATATTACTTTAAAGAGACCCTGGGGTTGGCTTCAGGAGCCCAAAATTTGGATGAATCACACCCTGGAGTTGGCAGCAGCAGCTGCAGGAGCCCAAATATTACTTTAAAGAGACACTGGGGTTGGCTTCAGGAGCCCAAACATTGGATGATTCACACCCTGGAGTTGGCAGCAGCAGGAGCCCAAATATACACTGGAGTTGGCTTCAGGAGCCCAAAAATTGGATGAATCACACCCTGGAGTTGGCAGCAGCAGCAGCAGGAGCCCAAATATACACTGGAGTTGGCTTCAGGAGCCCAAAAATTGGATGAATCACACCCTGGAGTTGGCAGGAGTTGACAGCAGCAGCAGCAGGAGCCCAAACATTACTTTAAAGAGACCCTGGGGTTGGCTTCAGGAGCCCAAAAATTGGATGAATCACACCCTGGAGTTGGCAGCAGCAGCAGCAGGAGCCCAAATATACACTGGAGTTGGCTTCAGGAGCCCAAAAATTGGATGAATCACACCCTGGAGTTGGCAGCAGCAGCAGCAGGAGCCCATATATTACTTTAAAGAGACACTGGGGTTGGCTTCAGGAGCCCAAACATTGGATGATTCACACCCTGGAGTTGGCAGCAGCAGCATGCGCCCAAACATTACTTTAAAGAGACCCTGGGGTTGGCTTCAGGAGCCCAAAAATTGGATGAATCACACCCTGGAGTTGGCAGCAGCAGCAGCAGGAGCCCAAATATTACTTTAAAGAGACCCTGGGGTTGGCTTCAGGAGCCCAAAAATTGGATGAATCACACCCTGGAGTTGGCAGCAGCAGCAGCAGGAGCCCAAATATTACTTTAAAGAGACACTGGGGTTGGCTTCAGGAGCCCAAACATTGGATGATTCACACCCTGGAGTTGGCAGCAGCAGCAGGAGCCCAAACATTACTTTAAAGAGACCCTGGGGTTGGCTTCAGGAGCCCAAAAATTGGATGAATCACACCCTGGAGTTGGCAGCAGCAGCAGCAGGAGCCCAAATATTACTTTAAAGAGACACTGGGGTTGGCTTCAGGAGCCCAAAAATTGGATGAATCACACCCTGGAGTTGGCAGGAGTTGACAGCAGCAGCAGCAGGAGCCCAAATATTAATTAAAGAGACCCTGGGGTTGGCTTCAGGAGCCCAAAAATTGGATGAATCACACCCTGGAGTTGGCGGCAGCAGCAGCAGCAGGAGCCCAAATATTACTTTAAAGAGACCCTGGGGTTGGCTTCAGGAGCCCAAACATTGGATGATTCAAACCCTGGAGTTGGCAGCAGCAGCAGGAGCCCAAACATTACTTTAAAGAGACCCTGGGGTTGGCTTCAGGAGCCCAAAAATTGGATGAATCACACCCTGGAGTTGGCAGCAGCAGCAGCAGGAGCCCAAATATTACTTTAAAGAGACACTGGGGTTGGCTTCAGGAGCCCAAAAATTGGATGAATCACACCCTGGAGTTGGCAGCAGCAGCAGCAGGAGCCCAAATATACACTGGAGTTGGCTTCAGGAGCCCAAAAATTGGATGAATCACACCCTGGAGTTGGCAGAAGTTGGCAGCAGCAGCAGCAGAAGCCCAAACATTACTTCAAAGAGACCCTGGGGTTGGCTTCAGGAGCCCAACAATTGGATGAATCACACCCTGGAGTTGGCAGGAGTTGACAGCAGCAGCAGCAGCAGGAGCCCAAATATTACTTTAAAGAGACACTGGGGTTGGCTTCAGGAGCCCAAAAATTGGATGAATCACACCCTGGAGTTGGCAGCAGCAGCAGGAGCCCAAATATACACTGGAGTTTGCTTCAGGAGCTCAAAAATTGGATGAATCACACCCTGGAGTTGGCAGAAGTTGGCAGCAGCAGGAGCCCAAATATTACTTTAAAGAGACACTGGGGTTGGCTTCAGGAGCCCAAACATTGGATGATTCACACCCTGGAGTTGGCAGCAGCAGCAGGAGCCCAAACATTACTTTAAAGAGACCCTGGGGTTGGCTTCAGGAGCCCAAAAATTGGATGAATCACACCCTGGAGTTGGCAGCAGCAGCAGCAGGAGCCCAAATATTACTTTAAAGAGACACTGGGGTTGGCTTCAGGAGCCCAAAAATTGGATGAATCACAGCCTGGAGTTGGCAGGAGTTGACAGCAGCAGCAGCAGGAGCCCAAACATTACTTTAAAGAGACCCTGGGGTTGGCTTCAGGAGCCCAAAATTTGGATGAATCACACCCTGGAGTTGGCAGCAGCAGCTGCAGGAGCCCAAATATTACTTTAAAGAGACACTGGGGTTGGCTTCAGGAGCCCAAACATTGGATGATTCACACCCTGGAGTTGGCAGCAGCAGGAGCCCAAATATACACTGGAGTTGGCTTCAGGAGCCCAAAAATTGGATGAATCACACCCTGGAGTTGGCAGCAGCAGCAGCAGGAGCCCAAATATACACTGGAGTTGGCTTCAGGAGCCCAAAAATTGGATGAATCACACCCTGGAGTTGGCAGGAGTTGACAGCAGCAGCAGCAGGAGCCCAAACATTACTTTAAAGAGACCCTGGGGTTGGCTTCAGGAGCCCAAAAATTGGATGAATCACACCCTGGAGTTGGCAGCAGCAGCAGCAGGAGCCCAAATATACACTGGAGTTGGCTTCAGGAGCCCAAAAATTGGATGAATCACACCCTGGAGTTGGCAGCAGCAGCAGCAGGAGCCCATATATTACTTTAAAGAGACACTGGGGTTGGCTTCAGGAGCCCAAACATTGGATGATTCACACCCTGGAGTTGGCAGCAGCAGCATGCGCCCAAACATTACTTTAAAGAGACCCTGGGGTTGGCTTCAGGAGCCCAAAAATTGGATGAATCACACCCTGGAGTTGGCAGCAGCAGCAGCAGGAGCCCAAATATTACTTTAAAGAGACCCTGGGGTTGGCTTCAGGAGCCCAAAAATTGGATGAATCACACCCTGGAGTTGGCAGCAGCAGCAGCAGGAGCCCAAATATTACTTTAAAGAGACACTGGGGTTGGCTTCAGGAGCCCAAACATTGGATGATTCACACCCTGGAGTTGGCAGCAGCAGCAGGAGCCCAAACATTACTTTAAAGAGACCCTGGGGTTGGCTTCAGGAGCCCAAAAATTGGATGAATCACACCCTGGAGTTGGCAGCAGCAGCAGCAGGAGCCCAAATATTACTTTAAAGAGACACTGGGGTTGGCTTCAGGAGCCCAAAAATTGGATGAATCACACCCTGGAGTTGGCAGGAGTTGACAGCAGCAGCAGCAGGAGCCCAAATATTAATTAAAGAGACCCTGGGGTTGGCTTCAGGAGCCCAAAAATTGGATGAATCACACCCTGGAGTTGGCGGCAGCAGCAGCAGCAGGAGCCCAAATATTACTTTAAAGAGACCCTGGGGTTGGCTTCAGGAGCCCAAACATTGGATGATTCAAACCCTGGAGTTGGCAGCAGCAGCAGGAGCCCAAACATTACTTTAAAGAGACCCTGGGGTTGGCTTCAGGAGCCCAAAAATTGGATGAATCACACCCTGGAGTTGGCAGCAGCAGCAGCAGGAGCCCAAATATTACTTTAAAGAGACACTGGGGTTGGCTTCAGGAGCCCAAAAATTGGATGAATCACACCCTGGAGTTGGCAGCAGCAGCAGCAGGAGCCCAAATATACACTGGAGTTGGCTTCAGGAGCCCAAAAATTGGATGAATCACACCCTGGAGTTGGCAGAAGTTGGCAGCAGCAGCAGCAGAAGCCCAAACATTACTTCAAAGAGACCCTGGGGTTGGCTTCAGGAGCCCAACAATTGGATGAATCACACCCTGGAGTTGGCAGGAGTTGACAGCAGCAGCAGCAGCAGGAGCCCAAATATTACTTTAAAGAGACACTGGGGTTGGCTTCAGGAGCCCAAAAATTGGATGAATCACACCCTGGAGTTGGCAGCAGCAGCAGGAGCCCAAATATACACTGGAGTTTGCTTCAGGAGCTCAAAAATTGGATGAATCACACCCTGGAGTTGGCAGAAGTTGGCAGCAGCAGGAGCCCAAATATTACTTTAAAGAGACACTGGGGTTGGCTTCAGGAGCCCAAACATTGGATGATTCACACCCTGGAGTTGGCAGCAGCAGCAGGAGCCCAAACATTACTTTAAAGAGACCCTGGGGTTGGCTTCAGGAGCCCAAAAATTGGATGAATCACACCCTGGAGTTGGCAGCAGCAGCAGCAGGAGCCCAAATATTACTTTAAAGAGACACTGGGGTTGGCTTCAGGAGCCCAAAAATTGGATGAATCACAGCCTGGAGTTGGCAGGAGTTGACAGCAGCAGCAGCAGGAGCCCAAATATTACTTTAAAGAGACCCTGGGGTTGGCTTCAGGAGCCCAAAATTTGGATGAATCACACCCTGGAGTTGGCAGCAGCAGCTGCAGGAGCCCAAATATTACTTTAAAGAGACACTGGGGTTGGCTTCAGGAGCCCAAACATTGGATGATTCACACCCTGGAGTTGGCAGCAGCAGCAGGAGCCTAAACATTACTTTAAAGAGACCCTGGGGTTGGCTTCAGGAGCCCAAAAATTGGATGAATCACACCCTGGAGTTGGCAGCAGCAGCAGCAGGAGCCCAAATATTACTTTAAAGAGACACTGGGGTTGGCTTCAGGAGCCCAAACATTGGATGATTCACACCCTGGAGTTGGCAGCAGCAGCAGGAGCCCAAACATTACTTTAAAGAGACCCTGGGGTTGGCTTCAGGAGCCCAAAAATTGGATGAATCACACCCTGGAGTTGGCAGCAGCAGCAGCAGGAGCCCAAATATTACTTTAAAGAGACACTGGGGTTGGCTTCAGGAGCCCAAAAATTGGATGAATCACACCCTGGAGTTGGCAGAAGTTGGCAGCAGCAGCAGCAGGAGCCCAAATATTACTTTAAAGAGACCCTGGGGTTGGCTTCAGGAGCCCAAAAATTGGATGAATCACACCCTGGAGTTGGCAGCAGCAGCAGCAGGAGCCCAAATATTACTTTAAAGAGACCCTGGGGTTGGCTTCAGGAGCACAAAAATTGGATGATTCACACCCTGGAGTTGGCAGCAGCAGCAGGAGCCCAAATATTACTTTAAAGAGACCCTGGGGTTGGCTTCAGGAGCCCAAAAATTGGATGAATCACACCCTGGAGTTGGCAGCAGCAGCAGCAGGAGCCCAAATATTACTTTAAAGAGACACTGGGGTTGGCTTCAGGAGCCCAAACATTGGATGATTCACACCCTGGAGTTGGCAGCAGCAGCAGGAGCCCAAACATTACTTTAAAGAGACCCTGGGGTTGGCTTCAGGAGCCCAAAAATTGGATGAATCACACCCTGGAGTTGGCAGCAGCAGCAGCAGGAGCCCAAATATTACTTTAAAGAGACACTGGGGTTGGCTTCAGGAGCCCAAACATTGGATGATTCACACCCTGGAGTTGGCAGCAGCAGCAGGAGCCCAAACATTACTTTAAAGAGACCCTGGGGTTGGCTTCAGGAGCCCAAAAATTGGATGAATCACACCCTGGAGTTGGCAGCAGCAGCAGCAGGAGCCCAAATATTACTTTAAAGAGACACTGGGGTTGGCTTCAGGAGCCCAAAAATTGGATGAATCACACCCTGGAGTTGGCAGGAGTTGACAGCAGCAGCAGCAGGAGCCCAAATATTACTTTAAAGAGACCCTGGGGTTGGCTTCAGGAGCCCAAAAATTGGATGAATCACACCCTGGAGTTGGCAGAAGATGGCAGCAGCAGCAGCAGCAGGAGCCCAAACATTACTTTAAAGAGACCCTGGGGTTGGCTTCAGGAGCCCAAAAATTGGATGAATCACACCCTGGAGTTGGCAGCAGCAGCAGCAGGAGCCCAAATATACACTGGAGTTGGCTTCAGGAGCCCAAAAATTGGATGAATCACACCCTGGAGTTGGCAGAAGTTGGCAGCAGCAGCAGCAGGAGCCCAAAAAATGGCCTAAAGACATAAATATGTTTTGCACCATTTGGAAAGTGTAAAACGTGGCACCATGCTGAATCTAGTCGCATGCATCAGGCATTGGTGGGTGGAAATCCTGGCTGATCCATCCCTGATTCATTTTGACAAAGGTGAGTCTCTCCACATTTTTAGTTGACAGACGAGTTCTCCTCGCCGTAACTATGGCCCCCGCCGCACTAAACACCCGCTCAGATGACCCGCTACTTGCCGGGCAGGACAGCTTTTCCAGGGCAAACTCTGCTAGTTGCGGCCACAAATCAAGTTTGGCTGCCCAGAAGTCCAGCGGACCCTCAAGGTGTGTTGGCATGGTCATGTCAAGGTATGACATGACCTGCTGGTTGAGGTCCTGCTCCAGGTCTTCCTGCAGCTCATGAGTAGCCTCACTATGCGGGTGTAGAAAGCTACTCATTAGCGACTGAAGACTGAGGCTGCTGCTGCTGATGGAGCTGCTGCTGCTGCTCCTGCCAACCCCCCCAGCGGCCATGGCAGTGGAAGGTGAGCGCAGAGGTCCCCTTGAGTCAGACCTGCGAGAGTATGGACCATGGCGCAGATAGGCATCGGCCAACTGCCTACGTAGAATGTCTTTGTAGTAGTTGAGTTTGTCCTCCCTCTCGGTGGGTTTAAAAAATGCCCCCATTTTGTGCCGGAAGCGAGGGTCCAATAAGGTGGACAGCCAGAAGTCATCCCGCCGACAGATGGAAACAATTCTGGGGTCACTACGCAAGCACGTGAGCATGCTTCGTGCCATTTGCGCAAGTGACTCGGATGGACTACCTGTCTCCATCTCCACTGCATACTGCCACGGTGTGCCCGGGTCCTCTGTCTCGCCTTCCTCAAAAACCTCTAGCTCCTCTGGCTGCTCCTGCTCCTCCTCTCCTGTCCGCTGACTAGATAAACCAGCCATTTCGCCAAGCCTAAACTGTGTTTCGCTGGGCAACTCCTCCTCCTCCTCTTCCTCCTCCTCCTCCAGTTCAGCTCCAACAGGGTTCATGTGGCCGTAAGATGTAAACGCCAGGTCTCCAGTGCCCTGACCAGCCATGGTTTCCAACATGTGCTGTAGTACATGAAGCAGTGGAATCACGTCGTTCATCCCGTAATCCTGCCGACTGACAAATAAAGTGGCATCCTCAAAGGGCCTGAGCAAACGGCAGGTGTCACGTATGAGCTGCCACTGGTTGACATTGAAGTTACACAGGGGAGTCCCCCTATCTGCTTGGATCATCAGGAAATCCGTGATGGCTTTTCTCTGTTCATATAATCGGTCCAACATGTGAAGGGTGGAATTCCAATGGGTGGAAACATCGCAAATCAGACTATGTTGGGGGATACCATTCTGACGCTGTAGCTCAAGAAGGGTGTGTTTGGCGGTGTAGGAGTGGCTGAAGTGCATGCAAAGTTTCCTTGAAGTTGTTAGGATGTCTTGCAGATGGGGGGAACACTTCAGAAACCGCTTGACAACCAGATTGAAGACGTGAGCCATGCAGGGGGCATGGGTCAGGCTTCCTTGGCGCAGCGCAGACAAAATGTTCTTCCCATTGTCGGTAACCATGATTCCCATTTTAAGTTTTCTTGGAGTAAGCCATGTTTGGATTTCCTGATGAATACATTTAAGCAGTTCCTCCCCTGTGTGACTCCGTTCGCCAAGACAAACCATGTGAAGCACTGCGTGACACCTCCGTGCCCTGCACACATGGTAGACTGGAGGGGCACTGAGACTTGAGCCTACAGTGGAGGGTGAGGAGATGGCGGAGGATGAGGAGGCCGAGTCGCACGGTGTCACAGGCCCAACGGGCAGGGAGCGCGGAGGCCGAAGCGGCGTGACCTGTCCAAGTTGCTGCTGCTGCTGCTGCTGCAAAGGGACCACATTCACCCAGTGGGCCGTAAACGACATGTACTGTCCCTGACCGTAGTTACAGCTCCAGATGTCGGCGCTGCCATGCACTTTGCTACACACCGACAGGCTCAAGGACTGGCCCACCTTCTGTTCAACAAAAGTGTGCAGCGCTGGTACTGCCTTCTTGGCAAAGAAATGACGGCTTGGGACTCTCCACCTCGGCTCGGCACAAGCCATCAGTTCTCTGAAAGGTGCAGATTCCACCACCTGAAAAGGGAGCGACTGCAGCACCAGCAACTTGGACAGGAGCACATTCAGCTTCTGCGCCGTAGGATGAGTGGGCGCATACTGCTGTCTCTTGGACATGGCTTCGCTGATGGATTGCTGGCGGGATGCATGACTTGGAGGAGGAGGAGCAGGAGCGACAGAGGATGGGTATGACGCACAGCTGCCTTCGGCTGAGGTGCTGGAGCCTTGGCTGGCAGAAATTGGGAGCTCACTTGGTGAGGAAGCAGACTGGACCACCCCTTGGGAGCCTCGGTTCTCCCAGGTCGCTTTATGGTGACGCATCATATGTTGACGCAGGGCCGTGGTGCCAACATTTGGACCCTGGCCACGCTTCACCTTCTGCCTACATATCTTGCATGTGGCCATGTTACCCTCCTGCGGATGCTTCAGGATAAACTGCCACACTGCCGAGTAGCTACTTTTCCCACCCCCTGGCCTCACTGATTCACTGCTGCTGTTGCCAACTCCAGGAACCCCTGCTCCACTACCTCCCGATAAGGTAGACTGCCGCACAGCAGGTGCTCTACCCCGGCCCCGGCCCCGGCCCCGGCCGGCTCCAGCCTTTGGAATTGTGCCCCCATGCTGACTGCTACCACCTTGCTGCCTCAGCTGCTGACTCCGGGGCAACCTGCGCCCCTCTTCTCCTGATGATGACGATGAAGCCCCTTCATCACCCGGCTCCCAAGTGCGATCGGCTTCATCGTCATCATCATCATCACCGAGTTGTGGCTGTACGTCACTGATGTTCGTGGATTCGTCAACAGTGTCTGGCGCAGGAGCTGGAACGCTCGCAGCACCCACGACACTGTCCACATCACTATTTGTCTGCCTAGCTAGAGAAGCCACCTCCATTTCTTGGCTGGGCAGTAGCTGCTGACTGTCCTCTATCTGATGGTCCTCCTCACTAAAGAGTGGAGCTGAACCCAAAGCATAGGATACGTCGCTGGGGGAGGGAACGGCGTAGGCCAGAGGCAATCGGAGGACAGGGACTGCTCTCGGGGCATGCCAACTCAGGGTTGTGTCAGAGGAACCTACCGACCCTAGACTGGGGGTCTCAGACGTAAGTTGTGATGATGTTGTTGATGAGCGCGTCAACCAATCTACCACGGCAGATGCATTACTGGTGGAGACCCGACCGCTAGCAGATACTGGCAGATTAGGTCTCTCAGCGTGACTCCTGCTGCTACTGGCCCCCAGTCTGATGCGAGCTCTGCCTGCGGAATCTTGGCCTCTGCCACTCCTCTTTTCACTTCCAGGCACTTGTCTGCCCGACATAGTCTAACTGGCGTGGTAGTAGGTGATATTTAAAAAACCCCCGGGCAGCGGTGGGTCTATATGAAACAGAATATAATGCACACCAAAAGTGAGCAGTAACACTCAGCCTCCAACAGGCCTGCTTAGTGTAAATAAGAGAGCTGCTTAGTGTAAATAAAGAGGGGTATGCTATGTTACAGAATGGGATGCCCCAACAGAAGTGCACCTGGCAGGCAGCAGTAAGTCTATGCACAGCAAAAGTGTCTTTATCAGGCCTAATTTCAATTATAATAAGTGCAAATGGTTATATGGTCTTAAACAGAGGCTGCTGTAGTCACAGAATGGGATGCCCCAAAAAAGAAGTGGACCTGGCAGGGTCGAGAACTGCTATGCCCAGCAAAAGTGTCTTTATCAGGCTAATTTCAATTATAATAAGTGCAAATGGTTATATGGTGTTAAACAGAGGCTGCTGTAGTCACAGAATGGGATGCCCCAAAAAAGAAGTGGACCTGGCAGGGTCCAGAAGTACTATGCCCAGCAAAAGTGTCTTTATCAGGCTAATTTCAATTATAATAAGTGCAAATGGTTATATGGTGTTAAACAGAGGCTGCTGTAGTCACAGAATGGGATGCCTCACAGCAGACTTAAGATCAGTTCAGTATATATGCACAGTTAGTTAGTATAAGCAGCCTGAAAACGCTAACAAAGCCTGTCAGGCTGGATGAAAAAAAAAAAAAAATCTCCCTGTGACAGCCTCCGATTTTTCTACCTTTCCCTGTTTTTCGCTGACTTTCTGTCTGTCTCCTGTCTGTCTCCTGCCTGTCTCCAGTCTGTCCCTGTCTGTCCCTGCCTGTCTAACTGCCTCTCTCCCTCAGCTACACAGCGTTCTGTCTCTCACGAATGCAATAGAGAAATGAGGAAGGAAAAGCAAGATGGCCGGCCTTAAATAGCGCTGTGACGTCACCGGGCTTGCTGGCTGCTGATAGGCTGCATGTGACTGTCCCAGCATACACTGCCCCAGCTTACATGTCTGGACATGTCCCGTCCGCCATCTTAGAATGCCTGTAAATGTAAATGAATGGATGTTAAAGGAAAACTTCGAGCGATCGAATCGCGGGGAAATTCGGATTCGATCCGAATCGAATTTTTCCTGAAATTCGGATCGAATCCGGGTTCGTCCGGATCGATTCGCTCATCCCTACCTAAAGCCATCGGAAAATACATATTTCTGATGGCTTTAGCCGCTGAGAAGTCACGCTACCGTCTGCAGCAGCGCTTTTCAGCCGTAACGCACGCCGTTATGGATGTGCGTTCCAAACTGAATGCCTGCGCAGACGTGATTGCATCATCCGTCCGGGACCTAAGGGGCGGGGGAAGAGGGAGGAACGCTCCACAGTCCATAGCAGCGCATTACGCGTGTCCGGCGCTTGCTGACATCATCAGTGGGCGGACGCAGCAAACGCCGGAGGACAGAAGCCAAGAGAGCCTGCGAGACGCCTGCTGGTGTAATAACAGTACACACACCATACACACAATACTGTGTACGTGTAAAGTGCTTTGTGTGTAATCATTACACAGTACACAAAGCACCAAACATTTACACAGTGCCTTATACTGTAAGAGACACTATAAGATGTAAGTCACACTGTTCCCTAATGTATAATTATCTCCCATATCTCCCACTATTTTCCCATATTCTGAATGAGGAAATTCCGGCATTGAATCCTCCTCCTATTGATTTCATTATGAGTGCGGCGGATTTTGTGGAAGAGAGCTCCCGAGAATCTCGAGTTACCACACAATCCGCCGCAGCCTCTTATTAATTTCAATAAGAGGCGGAGAAATGACAGTTTCCGACACATACTATGCCATGGTGAAAGGTTATTTATTGGAATTAGTAAAAAATATTTCTCAACATATAATTAAATATTGCTTTTGTGATTGATCACTATGTTTAAATGATGTTTGATTTGTAGCAATGAGAATACATAACACATATCAGGTATTTACATTCCCAATCATAACTGGAGCAAAATTACAGTTTTGAAGTAGCCACCAAAATTATTTTTTGATTTGGGGTCACAGGCGGCAACATGAGGAACTGTATTGCGGGGTCACGGCAACATGAGGAACTGTATTGCGGGGTCACGGCAACATGAGGAACTGTATTGCGGGGTCACCGCAACATGAGGAACTGTATTGCGGGGTCACGGCAACATGAGGAACTGTATTGCGGGGTCACCGCAACATGAGGAACTGTATTGCGGGGTCACCGCAACATGAGGAACTGTATTGCGAGGTCACGGCAACATGAGGAACTGTATTGCGGGGTCACCGCAACATGAGGAACTGTATTGCGGGGTCACGGCAACATGAGGAACTGTATTGCGGGGTCACAGCAACATGAGGAACTGTATTGCGGGGTCACGGCAACATGAGGAACTGTATTGCGGGGTCACGGCAACATGAGGAACTGTATTGTGGGGTCACCGCAACATGAGGAACTGTATTGCGGGGTCACCGCAACATGAGGAACTGTATTGTGGGGTCACCGCAACCTGAGGAACTGTATTGCGGGGTCACGGCAACATGAGGAACTGTATTGCGGGGTCACGGCAACATGAGGAACTGTATTGCGGGGTCACGGCAACATGAGGAACTGTATTGTGGGGTCACGGCAACATGAGGAACTGTATTGCGGGGTCACTGCAACATGAGGAACTGTATTGCGGGGTCACAGCAACATGAGGAACTGTATTGCGGGGTCACTGCAACATGAGGAACTGTATTGTGGGGTCACGGCAACATGAGGAACTGTATTGCGGGGTCACTGCAACATGAGGAACTGTATTGTGGGGTCACGGCAACATGAGGAACTGTATTGCGGGGTCACTGCAACATGAGGAACTGTATTGCGGGGTCACTGTAACATGAGGAACTGTATTGCGGGGTCACGACATTAGAAAGGTTGAGAACCACTGGCTTAGGTTAAGCTGAACTCGAGCGCAGACTTCTGCCTGAATTCTGATTTTCGGGATTGGCTCAAAATTAACTGTAAGCATTGAATTGTCACAACCTAATAAAAGGAAACCAAACCTTTACCTCTTTCCTTGTTTCTCCGCAAGAAACGCAGACGTGTGCTGCCAAGAAAAAGCTCCAGTGCCATCGCTCAGCCATTTTCTCGCCTCAGAGATGCAACTTTCCGTTGCTTTCAGCATGACAATTCTTTCGAAATAATCGCTGGCTGATTGGAGGAGGTGCATGAGGGGAGCAAAGCTAAGGTCAATCAATAGGTCTCCTTTAACTTGACCTGCAAGAAAAAAAGACTTCGGGGGTTATGTAAGAAGGGATAGCGGCAGGTAGCGCCTCGTAGCGGCAGGCAGCGTGTGGTGAACGCCGGGCGCTGTATAGGAAACCGCATTTATGAAAGCGAATCTGGTGAGCGCCTCTAACAGCGCCATGTAGCGTCACATGTATTATTACAGGCAGGTCAGTGTATAGCGCCTCTAACAGCGCCATGTAGCGTCACATGTATTATTACAGGCAGGTCAGTGTATAGCGCCTCTAACAGCGCCATGTAGCGTCACATGTATTATTACAGGCAGGTCAGTGTATAGCGCCTCTAACAGTGCCATGTAGCGTCACATGTATTATTACAGGCAGGTCAGTGTATAGCGTCTCTAACAGCGCCATGTAGCGCCACATGTATTATTACAGGCAGGTCAGTGTATAGCGCCTCTAACAGCGCCATGTAGTGTCACATGTATTATTACAGGCAGGTCAGTGTATAGCACCTCTAACAGCGCCATGTAGCGTCACATGTATTATTACAGGCAGGTCAGTGTATAGCGCCTCTAACAGCGTCATGTAGTGTCACATGTATTATTACAGGCAGGTCAGTGTATAGCACCTCTAACAGCGCCATGTAGTGTCACATGTATTATTACAGGCAGGTCAGTGTATAGCGCCTCTAACAGCGCCATGTAGCGCCACATGTATTATTACAGGCAGGTCAGTGTATAGCGCCTCTAACAGCGCCATGTAGTGTCACATGTATTATTACAGGCAGGTCAGTGTATAGCGCCTCTAACAGCGCCATGTAGTGTCACATGTATTATTACAGGCAGGTCAGTGTATAGCGCCTCTAACAGCGCCATGTAGTGTCACATGTATTATTACAGGCAGGTCAGTGTATAGCGCATCTAACAGCGCCATGTAGTGTCACATGTATTATTACAGGCAGGTCAGTGTATAGCACCTCTAACAGCGTCATGTAGTGTCACATGTATTATTACAGGCAGGTCAGTATATAGCACCTCTAACAGCGCCATGTAGCGTCACATGTATTATTACAGGCAGGTCAGTGTATAGCACCTCTAACAGCGCCATGTAGTGTCACATGTATTATTACAGGCAGGTCAGTGTATAGCGCCTCTAACAGCGCCATGTAGCGTCACATGTATTATTACAGGCAGGTCAGTGTATAGCACCTCTAACAGCGCCATGTAGTGTCACATGTATTATTACAGGCAGGTCAGTGTATAGCGCCTCTAACAGCGCCATGTAGCGCCACATGTATTATTACAGGCAGGTCAGTGTATAGCACCTCTAACAGCGCCATGTAGCGTCACATGTATTATTACAGGCAGGTCAGTGTATAGCGCCTCTAACAGCGCCATGTAGTGTCACATGTATTATTACAGGCAGGTCAGTGTATAGCGCCTCTAACAGCGCCATGTAGTGTCACATGTATTATTACAGGCAGGTCAGTATATAGCACCTCTAACAGCGTCATGTAGCGTCACATGTATTATTATAGGCAGGTCAGTGTATAGCGCCTCTAACAGCGTCATGTAGTGTCACATGTATTATTACAGGCAGGTCAGTATATAGCACCTCTAACAGCGTCATGTAGCGTCACATGTATTATTATAGGCAGGTCAGTATATAGCACCTCTAACAGCGCCATGTAGCGTCACATGTATTATTACAGGCAGGTCAGTATATAGCACCTCTAACAGCGTCATGTAGTGTCACATGTATTATTACAGGCAGGTCAGTGTATAGCACCTCTAACAGCGCCATGTAGTGTCACATGTATTATTACAGGCAGGTCAGTGTATAGCACCTCTAACAGCGTCATGTAGTGTCACATGTATTATTACAGACAGGTCAGTATATAGCACCTCTAACAGCGTCATGTAGTGTCACATGTATTATTACAGGCAGGTCAGTGTATAGCGCCTCTAACAGCGCCATGTAGCGCCACATGTATTATTACAGGCAGGTCAGTGTATAGCACCTCTAACAGCGCCATGTAGTGTCACATGTATTATTACAGGCAGGTCAGTGTATAGCGCCTCTAACAGCGCCATGTAGCGTCACATGTATTATTACAGGCAGGTCAGTGTATAGCGCCTCTAACAGCGCCATGTAGCGTCACATGTATTATTACAGGTAGGTCAGTGTATAGCACCTCTAACAGCGCCATGTAGTGTCACATGTATTATTACAGGTAGGTCAGTGTATAGCGCCTCTAACAGCGCCATGTAGCGTCACATGTATTATTACAGGCAGGTCAGTGTATAGCGCCTCTAACAGCGCCATGTAGCGTCACATGTATTATTACAGGTAGGTCAGTGTATAGCGCCAGAGCTCTAGGCTCAGGAGCGCCATGTAGTACCTGCTGCTCAGTGTCGCTCTCCCATACATTTCAATGGAGCTTCATTAGTTGTGTATAAACAGCGTGTTTGCCTTTTTTTTTTTTTTTTTTTGCTCCAATCATTGTGTGACGTCTCCTGGCTGCAAACAAACACTTTTATACATTTTTTGGACTTTTGATATCTTTCTTCAGAAATGACATTACAGGTCTGGCACTAAAGTGTTAATGTCACAGTGTTATAATGTCATTCCATGTGTTTTCGCTTTGTTACTGGTGGATGTGTTCAAAAGCAGACTTAAATCACACAGCGTCTGGCGCTCTATGCTACAGCGCCCAGCTTTAGATCGCCCACGCTGTGTGTGTGTTTTGTTAAATATGGTGTCGAGAGCCGAGAGTCGGAATTTTGTATGAGCTTCAGAATCCCTCACATGCCTCTTCTTCTATGAAATTGCTATGCAAATGCCATTCTGAATTCCCAAATACCCTCCTGATACTTACCTGCTCAGACAATCACACGAGCCAGCCACACTCACTTCAGTTCCCATTAAAGTTTACCATTTTGGCTACCCTGGGTCTTGGTCCTTTCTCCTGGGTCATCCCGATCGGGGCTGTGTGAAATCCAGATCGCCCGAACTCACTCACCTCTTCCTGGTCCTACAGCGCATGTGCAGCCACTGGTCCAATCAGCGCGTTCGGAACCCTTTGACGTCACGGCATCGAAGACAGTGTCTAAAAACAGCGGCTCAGAGCGGGCTGGCGGCCACATCCCCTGCTTCCCTCTAACAGGGAACATGCCCAACGCCAGGCATTTGTGAATGTGCAAGGTGCCCTGCTAGAGGGATAGCGGAGATGGGGCTACGGCTCGCGCATGCACCATTGGACCTGGAAGCAAGGTAAGTGAACGGGGTGACCTGAGGGGTTTCACACTGAATTTTTTTTTTCCCTTGTCTTTACCTGAAATAGTGTTTCCCCATATATTTGTATTGGTCACTTATATATTTATACAAGTTACTCATGTCCCCCCTCAGTTGTCTTTTCTCAAGACTAAACAGATTTAATTCTTGTAACCTTTCCTCATAACTAAGATCCTTCATTCCCTTTATTAGTTTGGTGGCTCCTCTGCTTCCTTTCTATAGTCAGAGCGTCCTTTCTATGAATGGAAGCCCAGAAATGGACGGCATATTCCAGGTGAGGGCGCACCAGTGCCTTGCAAAGAGGCAATATTACCCACCAATCCCGTGATTCCAGGCCTCTATTAATGCATGATAGTATCTTGGTGGCCTTGGAAGCAGCTGCTTGGCATTGCATGCTGTTATTTAGCCTGTGATCTACCAGTACCCCCAGATCCTTCTCAGTGAGTAACACTCCCAGCTTTACTCTCCCGAGGACATAGGTGTCCCTCAGGTTATTAGACCCCAAGTGCATCACTTTACATTTCTCCACATTGACCTTCATTTGTCAAGTGGAGCCCGGACACTCAAAGTGTCCAAGTCAGCCTGAAACTTGTGACCATCTTCAATAGACACATAGGCACCCTGCTCCTGAAGCTTGTGACCATCTTCAGTAGACACATAGGCACCGTGCTCCTGAAGCTTGTGATCATCTTCAATAGACACATAGGCACTGTGCTCCTGAAGCTTGTGACCATCTTCAATAGACACATAGGCACTGTGCTCCTGAAGCTTGTGTCCATCTTCAATAGACACATAGGCACTGTGCTCCTGAAGCTTGTGATCATCTTCAATAGACACATAGGCACTGTGCTCCTGAAGCTTGTGACCATCTTCAATAGACACATAGGCACTGTGCTCCTGAAGCTTGTGATCATCTTCAATAGACACATAGACACTGTGTTCCTGAAGCTTGTGACCATCTTCAGTAGACACATAGGCACCGTGCTCCTGAAGCTTGTGACCATCTTCAATAGACACATAGGCACCGTGCTCCAGAAGCTTGTGACCATCTTCAGTAGAAACATAGGCACTGTGTTCCTGAAGCTTGTGACCATCTTCAATAGACACATAGGCACCGTGCTCCTAAAGCTTGTGACCATCTTCAATAGACACATAGGCACTGTGCTCCTGAAGCTTGTGACCATCTACAATAGACACATAGGCACTGTGCTCCTGAAGCTTGTGACAATCTTCAATAGACACATAGGCACTGTGCTCCTGAAGTTTGTGACCATCTTCAATAGACACATAGGCACTGTGCTCCTGAAGCTTGTGACCATCTTCAATAGACACATAGGCACTGTGCTCCTGAAGCTTGTGACCATCTACAATAGACACATAGGCACTGTGCTCCTGAAGCTTGTGACAATCTTCAATAGACACATAGGCACTGTGCTCCTGAAGCTTGTGACCATCTTCAATAGACACATAGGCACCATGCTCCTGAAGCTTGTGATCATCTTCAATAGACACATAGGCACAGTGCTCCTGAAGCTTGTGACCATCTTCAATAGACACATAGGCACTGTGCTCCTGAAGCTTGTGACCATCTTCAATAGACACATAGTCACTGTGCTCCTGAAGCTTGTGACCATCTTCAATAGACACATAGGCACTGTGCTCCTGAAGCTTATGACCATCTTCAATAGACACATAGTCACTGTGCTCCTGAAGCTTGTGACCATCTTCAATAGACACATAGGCACTGTGCTACAGATCTTTGTGTCATCTGCAAAAATACAGACAGTGCTTCTAAACCCATCTTCTATGTCGTTTATAAACGAGTTGAATAAAAGTGGGCCCAGCACTGAACCCTGGGGTACTCCGCTTACACCCGGGGCCCAGCACTGAACCCTGGGGTACACCGCTTACACCCGGGGCCCAGCACTGAACCCTGGGGTACACCGCTTACACCCGGGGCCCAGCACTGAACCCTGGGGTACACCGCTTACACCCGGGGCCCAGCACTGAACCCTGGGGTACACCGCTTACACCCGGGGCCCAGCACTGAACCCTGGGGTACACCGCTTACACCCGGGGCCCAGCACTGAACCCTGGGGTACACCGCTTACACCCGGGGCCCAGCACTGAACCCTGGGGTACACCGCTTACACCCGGGGCCCAGCACTGAACCCTGGGGTACACCGCTTACACCCGGGGCCCAGCACTGAACCCTGGGGTACACCGCTTACACCCGGGGCCCAGCACTGAACCCTGGGGTACACCGCTTACACCCGGGGACTTAGAGTAGGTATCATTACCCACAACTCTCTGCAAACGACCCTTCAGCCAATCCAGTTAAAAACTGTATTTTCTGATCTCGGTTTCCCCAATAAGCGTCTTTGGGGATCAGTGTCAAATGCTTCTGCAAAATCAAGAAAAACGTCAGTATTTTTCGCCCTATAAGGCACACTTATTTTTCCTCAAAAGTGGGGGGAAAATGTCAGTGCGCCTTATCTGGCGAATGTAAAAAAAAAAAAAAAAACTCACCCGTTCCCGGCGCTCCCGCGTTGCCAGTCACTCTGCAAGAGGCCAGATAAAGACAGAGGAGCGGCGGTTGTGCCCCGGCCCCGCCCCTGCGATCACTTTCTGACAGCAATAGCAGCGGCGGGGCCAGAGACAGCGCCCGCCGCTCCGCCATCTGTTGCCTCTTCCGGCTGGGGCACGTGCGAGGAACTCGGTCAGGACAGCAGGTGGGCGTGGCCTGCACCGACTCATGCCACGCCCACCTGCTGCCCTGACCTGGGTGCTCGCGTGTGCCCAGGAAAAAGCAGCAGATGGCGGAGCGGCCGGCGCTGTGTGTGGCCCCGCCGCTGCTTCTTACAGCCGCCTCCGTGAATCGGGTGGGCATGGCCTGCGCCGGCGCTGACGAGGCGCAGGCCACGCCCACCCGATTCATGGAGCCGGCCGCTCAGCGAAAGTGACAGCGGACAGGTGAGTTTTACTTTTTTTTTTTTTTTACTTAAGCCGATTGGGGGGCGAGGGGGATGCCACACAGCCTATGGGAATTGGGGGGAAAGGGGGTGCCACACAGCCTATGGGAATCGGGGGGAGAGGGGGATGCCACACAGCCTATGGGAATCGGGGGGAGAGGGGGATGCCACACAGCCTATGGGAATTGGGGGGAGAGGGGGATGCCACACAGCCTATGGGAATTGGGGGGAAAGGGGGGTGCCACACAGCCTATGGGAATTGGGGGGAAAGGGGGGTGCCACACAGCCTATAGGAATTGGGGGGAAAGGGGGGTGCCACACAGCCTATGGGAATTGGGGGGAAAGGGGGGTGCCACACAGCCTATGGGAATTGGGGGGAAAGGGGGGTGCCACACAGCATATGGGAATTGGGGGGAAAGGGGGATGCCACACAGCCTATGAGAATTGGGGGGAAAGTGGGGTTGCCACACAGCCTATGGGAATTGGGGGGAAAGGGGGGTGCCACACAACCTATGGGAATTGGGGGGAAAGGGGGATGCCACACAGCCTATGGGAATTGGGGGGAAAGGGGGGTGCCACACAACCTATGGGAATTGGGGGGAAAGGGGGGTGCCACACAGCCTATGGAAATTGGGGGGAAAGGGGGATGCCACACAGCCTATGGGAATTGGGGGGAAAGGGGGGTGCCACACAACCTATGGGAATTGGGGGGAAAGGGGGATGCCACACAGCCTATGGGAATTGGGGGGAAAGGGGGATGCCACACAGCCTATGGGAATTGGGGGGAGAGGGGGATGCCACACAGCCTATGGAAGAGGGGGATGCCACACAGCCAATGGGAATGGGGGGAGAGGGGGATGCCACACAGCCAATGGGAATGGGGGGAGAGGGGGATGCCACACAGCCTATGGAAGAGGGGGATGCCACACAGCCAATGGTAATGGGGGGAGGGGGATGCCACACTGCCTATATGGGGAATGGGGGGGAGCATGCCACACGGCCTATGAGAATGAAATTGGAGGAATGCCACACTGTCTGTAATTGTGCGTTTTTAGTTTAAAATATTTTTTTCTTATTTTCCTCCCCCAAATCCGAGGTGCGTCCTATAGGGCGAAACATACGGTATATCTACAGCCGACACAGTGACCCAGATCAGTGATCACACTTACCTTTATCAAACACTTGCTGAAGTTTTTCCATTGGAAATTGTAATATTTCGTCCCTGTATTCCGGATTATCGCTGCAGTAGGCGTCCAGAAAAGCTCTAGCGGGAAACTCATTCGAGTGATAGAACGTTTTGCTGCTGGAATCCATCTTGGCGACAGGTATCTCGGACACAGAACTTTTTATACTTATACTTCTTGTACTTCCTATACTCCAACATATTTATATATATAATTTCTGCACAATATTTACCCTTTCCACCAACATTGTTTACATGAATTCGCATGACTCCATTAGTTTGCCTCGTGGAAGGTTTGTTAAAGTCTGAATCAACTTTATCCAGACGTGTAAATAAAAGCCACAGAGGCATCGGAGGTTATTCATCAAGATAAAAAGTTTGCTGGAGGTGAAAATAAATATTCCGATAAAAGCTCTATTTACACTATGGGGGTTATTCATGAATGGATAGCGGCAGATAGCGCCTCATAGCGGCAGGCAGCTGTACGCAAAACCACATTTATGAAAGTGAATCTGGTGAGCTCCTCTAACAGCGCCATGTAGCGTCACATGTATTATTACAGGCAGGTCAGTGTATAGCACCTCTAACAGCGCCATGTAGCGTCACATGTATTATTACAGGCAGGTCAGTGTATAGCGCCTCTAACAGCGTCATGTAGCGTCACATGTATTATTACAGGCAGGTCAGTGTATAGCGCCTCTAACAGCGCCATGTAGTGTCACATGTATTATTACAGGCAGGTCAGTGTATAGCGCCTCTAACAGTGTCATGTAGCGTCACATGTATTATTACAGGCAGGTCAGTGTATAGCGCCTCTAACAGCGTCATGTAGCGTCACATGTATTATTACAGGCAGGTCAGTGTATAGCACCTCTAACAGCGCCATGTAGCGTCACATGTATTATTACAGGCAGGTCAGTGTATAGCGCCTCTAACAGCGTCATGTAGCGTCACATGTATTATTACAGGCAGGTCAGTGTATAGCGCCTCTAACAGCGTCATGTAGCGTCACATGTATTATTACAGGCAGCTCAGTGTATAGCGCCTCTAACAGCGTCATGTAGCGTCACCTGTATTATTACAGGCAGGTCAGTGTATAGCGCCTCTAACAGCGCCATGTAGCGTCACATGTATTATTACAGGCAGGTCAGTCTTTAGCGCCTCTAACAGCGCCATGTAGCGTCACATGTATTATTACAGGCAGGTCAGTGTATAGCGCCTCTAACAGCGCCATGTAGTGTCACATGTATTATTACAGGCAGGTCAGTGTATAGCGCCTCTAACAGCGCCATGTAGCGTCACATGTATTATTACAGGCAGATCAGTGTATAGCGCCTCTAACAGCGTCATGTAGCGTCACATGTATTATTACAGGCAGGTCAGTGTATAGCGCCTCTAACAGCGTCATGTAGCGTCACATGTATTATTACAGGCAGCTCAGTGTATAGCGCCTCTAACAGCGTCATGTAGCGTCACCTGTATTATTACAGGCAGGTCAGTGTATAGCGCCTCTAACAGCGCCATGTAGCGTCACATGTATTATTACAGGCAGGTCAGTCTTTAGCGCCTCTAACAGCGCCATGTAGCGTCACATGTATTATTACAGGCAGGTCAGTGTATAGCGCCTCTAACAGCGCCATGTAGTGTCACATGTATTATTACAGGCAGGTCAGTGTATAGCGCCTCTAACAGCGCCATGTAGCGTCACATGTATTATTACAGGCAGATCAGTGTATAGCGCCTCTAACAGCGCCATGTAGCGTCACATGTATTATTACAGGCAGGTCAGTGTATGGCGCCTCTAACAGCGCCATGTAGTGTCACATGTATTATTACAGGCAGGTCAGTGTATAGCGCCTCTAACAGCGTCATGTAGTGTCACATGTATTATTACAGGCAGATCAGTGTATAGCGCCTCTAACAGCGCCATGTAGTGTCACATGTATTATTACAGGCAGGTCAGTGTATAGCGCCTCTAACAGCGTCATGTAGTGTCACATGTATTATTACAGGCAGGTCAGTGTATAGCGCCTCTAACAGCGTCATGTAGTGTCACATGTATTATTACAGGCAGGTCAGTGTCTAGCGCCTCTAACAGCGCCATGTAGCGTCACATGTATTATTACAGGCAGATCAGTGTATAGCGCCTCTAACAGCGCCATGTAGTGTCACATGTATTATTACAGGCAGGTCAGTGTATAGCGCCTCTAACAGCGTCATGTAGTGTCACATGTATTATTACAGGCAGGTCAGTGTCTAGCGCCTCTAACAGCGCCATGCAGCGTCACATGTATTATTACAGGCAGCTCAGTGTATAGCGCCTCTAACAGCGTCATGTAGCGTCACATGTATTATTACAGGCAGGTCAGTGTATAGCGCCTCTAACAGCGCCATGCAGCGTCACATGTATTATTACAGGCAGGTCAGTGTATAGCACCTCTAACAGCGCCATGTAGTGTCACATGTATTATTACAGGCAGGTCAGTGTATAGCGCCTCTAACAGCGTCATGTAGCGTCACATGTATTATTACAGGCAGGTCAGTGTATAGCACCTCTAACAGCGCCATGTAGCGTCACATGTATTATTACAGGCAGGTCAGTGTATAGCGCCTCTAACAGCGTCATGTAGCGTCACATGTATTATTACAGGCAGGTCAGTGTATAGCGCCTCTAACAGCGCCATGTAGCGTCACATGTATTATTACAGGCAGGTCAGTGTATAGCGCCTCTAACAGCGCCATGTAGTGTCACATGTATTATTACAGGCAGGTCAGTGTATAGCGCCTCTAACAGCGCCATGTAGTGTCACATGTATTATTACAGGCAGGTCAGTGTATAGCACCTCTAACAGCGCCATGTAGTGTCACATGTATTATTACAGGCAGGTCAGTGTATAGCACCTCTAACAGCGTCATGTAGCGTCACATGTATTATTACAGGCAGGTCAGTGTATAGCACCTCTAACAGCGTCATGTAGCGTCACATGTATTATTACAGGCAGATCAGTGTATAGCGCCTCTAACAGCGTCATGTAGTGTCACATGTATTATTACAGGCAGATCAGTGTATAGCGCCTCTAACAGCGTCATGTAGTGTCACATGTATTATTACAGGCAGGTCAGTGTATAGCACCTCTAACAGCGTCATGTAGTGTCACATGTATTATTACAGGCAGGTCAGTGTATAGCACCTCTAACAGCGTCATGTAGTGTCACATGTATTATTACAGGCAGGTCAGTGTATAGCGCCTCTAACAGCGTCATGTAGCGTCACATGTATTATTACAGGCAGGTCAGTGTATAGCACCTCTAACAGCGTCATGTAGTGTCACATGTATTATTACAGGCAGGTCAGTGTATAGCGCCTCTAACAGCGCCATGTAGCGTCACATGTATTATTACAGGCAGGTCAGTGTATAGCGCCTCTAACAGCGCCATGTAGTGTCACATGTATTATTACAGGCAGGTCAGTGTATAGCACCTCTAACAGCGCCATGTAGCGTCACATGTATTATTACAGGCAGGTCAGTGTATAGCGCCTCTAACAGCGTCATGTAGTGTCACATGTATTATTACAGGCAGGTCAGTGTATAGCGCCTCTAACAGCGCCATGTAGTGTCACATGTATTATTACAGGCAGGTCAGTGTATAGCGCCTCTAACAGCGCCATGTAGCGTCACATGTATTATTACAGGCAGGTCAGTGTATAGCGCCTCTAACAGCGCCATGTAGCGTCACATGTATTATTACAGGCAGGTCAGTGTATAGCACCTCTAACAGCGTCATGTAGTGTCACATGTATTATTACAGGCAGGTCAGTGTATAGCACCTCTAACAGCGTCATGTAGCGTCACATGTATTATTACAGGCAGGTCAGTGTATAGCGCCTCTAACAGCGTCATGTAGCGTCACATGTATTATTACAGGCAGGTCAGTGTATAGCGCCTCTAACAGCGTCATGTAGCGTCACATGTATTATTACAGGCAGGTCAGTGTATAGCGCCTCTAACAGCGTCATGTAGCGTCACATGTATTATTACAGGCAGGTCAGTGTATAGCACCTCTAACAGCGTCATGTAGCGTCACATGTATTATTACAGGCAGGTCAGTGTATAGCACCTCTAACAGCGCCATGTAGCGTCACATGTATTATTACAGGCAGCTCAGTGTATAGCGCCTCTAACAGCGCCATGTAGTGTCACATGTATTATTACAGGCAGGTCAGTGTATAGCGCCTCTAACAGCGTCATGTAGCGTCACATGTATTATTACAGGCAGGTCAGTGTATAGCGCCTCTAACAGCGTCATGTAGCGTCACATGTATTATTACAGGCAGGTCAGTGTATAGCACCTCTAACAGCGCCATGTAGCGTCACATGTATTATTACAGGCAGCTCAGTGTATAGCGCCTCTAACAGCGCCATGTAGTGTCACATGTATTATTACAGGCAGGTCAGTGTATAGCGCCTCTAACAGCGTCATGTAGCGTCACATGTATTATTACAGGCAGGTCAGTGTATAGCACCTCTAACAGCGTCATGTAGTGTCACATGTATTATTACAGGCAGGTCAGTGTATAGCGCCTCTAACAGCGTCATGTAGCGTCACATGTATTATTACAGGCAGGTCAGTGTATAGCACCTCTAACAGCGCCATGTAGCGTCACATGTATTATTACAGGCAGCTCAGTGTATAGCGCCTCTAACAGCGCCATGTAGCGTCACATGTATTATTACAGGCAGCTCAGTGTATAGCGCCTCTAACAGCGCCATGTAGTGTCACATGTATTATTACAGGCAGGTCAGTGTATAGCGCCTCTAACAGCGTCATGTAGCGTCACATGTATTATTACAGGCAGGTCAGTGTATAGCACCTCTAACAGCGTCATGTAGTGTCACATGTATTATTACAGGCAGGTCAGTGTATAGCGCCTCTAACAGCGTCATGTAGCGTCACATGTATTATTACAGGCAGGTCAGTGTATAGCGCCTCTAACAGCGCCATGTAACGTCACATGTATTATTACAGGCAGGTCAGTGTATAGCGCCTCTAACAGCGCCATGTAGCGTCACATGTATTATTACAGGCAGGTCAGTGTATAACGCCTCTAACAGCGCCATATAGCGTCACATGTATTATTACAGGCAGGTCAGTGTATAGCGCCTCTAACAGCGCCATATAGCGTCACATGTATTATTACAGGCAGGTCAGTGTATAGCACCGGTGCTTTAGCTTCCAGAGCGCCAGGTATTACCCGTCGCTCAGTGTCGCTCTCCCTTTTGGCAATACACATATTTTTTGCTCCAATCATTGTGTGACGTCTCCTGGCTGCAAACAAAAACAAACACTTTTGTAAATTTGTTGGACTTTTTATATTTTTATGCAGAATTGTCATTACAGGTCCGGCACTAAAGTGTTAATGTCACAGTGTTATAACAATGGCCCTTATTTAACAAGGGATAGCGCCAGGTAGCGAATGTTGAGCGAACGGTAATGACGGTCACCGCCACGAGAACGCCGGCTCCCCTCCGCAATCACACATTTATGAAGCCGATCCTGCTTAGCGACTGACAGAGCGCCAGATAGCGACTCATTCATCATTATTCCAGCCTCAGCCCACAGCGCCAGCGAGCGACCTTGAACAGCGACAGGTATGACCTCTCGCTACCTGGCGCTCTCCAATGCATTTCAATGGAGCAATCTTTAAATATTCTTAATTAATTGCTATTATTTTTTTTTTTTTTTTTTTTTTTTAAATGTCAAAAATTCTGTGACCACTTCTGCAATGTTAGATATTTTTTTTAAGGTAAAAAAAAAAAATACTAGCGTGTGCTGTGAAAATACCGCTACTGTCGCTCATCTGTCGCTGCCTGGCGCTATTAATGAATCGGCCTCCCCGATCACACAGCATCTCGCGCTCTATGCTACAGCACCCAGCTTTAGAGTGTCAACGCTGTGTGTGTGTCTAGTGTTATGATAAGTATGGTGTGGAGCGCCGAGTGCTGGACGCACTGAGCTGGCGCTACCTCTCGCTCCCTGCAGCGCTGTACTGGTATTACAGCACCCAACACACATCGCATTCATCAGTGCCGGCCAGGTTACTACAGCGACCGCAACGCTATGCTACAGCGCCCGCTACCCGCTTACAGCGTCTACTAGCGGTCGCTCTAAGCGCCGCTATACAGACGCTCATCTGCCGATACCTGGCGCTGGTAGTGAATCAGCCTCCTGGTGTTCAATTGACTCCTATGTAGACAATGAAAGTGAATAGCAGCTTTTACTCTTCCCCAAAATAGTTCACCTTTTCCCCCAGGTGCTGACTTGCCCCCTTAGCACCGGGTGTAGTATTGTTTCGCGCTACTGTAGTGCACTAGTTTTTGGGGAAGTAAAAGTTGCTGTTCACATTGGACGTTTTAAAATCAACGCTAAGCGGTATATAGTGATCTTAGAACAACATAAGCTCCCCTCCAGACAATTAAAAGCGGACCAAACCCATACCTCTGGAGTGTCCCTGATTTGGAGGGACTGTTCCTCTTTTGTGTCCGTGTCCCCCTGTCTCTCGTTGTTCCCAGTTGTCCCTTTTTGAGGTGTAACATGCAGATCTGCAGCAATAAATGATTCATTTGCCTATTCAAAGTGTTTCTATTGTTGTAACTGTTACAATGTATCTCCTATCCATCCCTCAATAAGGAGGCGTGGCTTCATCTATCCCTCAATGAGGGGGCGTGGCTTCATCTATCCCTCAATGAGGGGGCGTGGCTTCATCTATCCCTCAATGAGGAGGCGTGGCTTCATCTATCCCTCAATGAGGGGGCGTGGCTTCATCTATCCCTCAATGAGGGGGCGTGGCTTCATCTATCCCTCAATGAGGGGGCGTGGCTTCATCCATCCCTCAATGAGGGGCGTGGCTCCATCCATCCCTCAATGAGGGGGTGTGGCTTCATCTATCCCTCAATGCGGGGGCGTGGCTTCATCTATCCCTCAATGAGGGGGCGTGGCTTCATCTATCCCTCAATGAGGGGCGTGGCTTCATCTATCCCTCAATGAGGGGCGTGGCTTCATCCATCCCTCAATGAGGGGGCGTGGCTTCATCCATCCCTCAATGAGGGGGTGTGGCTTCATCCATCCCTCAATCAGGAGGCGTGGGTTCATCCATCCCTCAATGAGGGGGCGTGGCTTAATTTACATAGTCTCCCTTTTTGAGGTGTAACATGCAGATCTGCAGCAATAAATGATTCATTTGCCTATTCAAAGTGTTTCTATTGTTGTAACTGTTACAACGTATCTCCTATCCATCCCTCAATGAGGGGGCGTGGCTTCATCATTCCTCAATGGGAGGGGTGTGGCTTCATCTATCCATCAATGAGGGGGCGTGGTCTAATTTAACAAATGTCCCTCTTACCCAAACTGAAAATTTTGTAGGTATTTTTAACTGGCAGCACCTGAATTGTTTCCCCATGAAGCGCGCAAATCGCCAATTTTTACTGCTCCTGCTGTCACTGTAATCCCAGATAATGGCGCCTGTTTTAGCTGTAAAGCTCCGCCTCCTCCATTCATTGCTGCTGTGGTGTATCGCGATGATGTCATCGCCCCACCTATGCATTGACTGATCGCCTGCCATCTTACAAAGAGGGACAGCAAAAAAAAAAAAAAATCAGTGTTCCAGGACGATTCGAATAGTGAAAATATCCATTTCGAATTCTACACCCTAAGAAGGGAATATCCACAGGGGCTTTGGGCAAATGTGTTTCACAAGTTCAGTGGGTTTTTGGTCCATACAATTTGAAAAACCAAAAAAATGTGCCACCAATAACCACAAAAAGCAATCAGCACCAGCAACCCACAAAAGATCACAAGCTAATAAACTGCATAATATTCACAAATTTATTAATATAAAAACATCTCACAAAAATCTAAAAATCATTTTTTTACAGGGACATCAAAATAAATGAAGAATATACAAAGCTTAGCAATATCGCACAATGAATGCAATGTATCCAGAATATATACAGAAAATATAGTGCATATCTGAAGTGCCAATACAAAAAAATCCAGAAAGAGAAATCCTTTAAAGTACACATAAAAGAAAAGCGTGAAATGAAATCCCCGTTTTAGTGCATGATGCCCCTGCTGAGAAGGTCCTGGTATCCTTTCCCATGAAAAAACTACCTGGTAAGGGGCACTACTAGTGTATATGGAAACTACAATTAGTCCAGCTTGGGTGCTCCCTGAATTCCAGAACATGTGTTTATGAACCAAGAAGCAAAAAACTATAGGAATTCATTGAATTGGGCGCACCAGCATCAAATATTTAGAAAAATAATAATGTTTATTAATGGCATATAAACAATAAAAACATGCAGGGGATAAGACAAGGGGATATAAAAACAAAGGGTCTCCTGATGAATATTAATATGAATAAAGTCCCAGTTGGTCAAAAAGTTCCCTTTATGCCAAACCGTATCTCTATAATATCCAGGAATAATTAATCTATTCATCAATATTAAAAATGCATGATAACTAATTCATGATACAAAATAGGGGCGGTAAAGATGGTAAAAATGTGTGCAATGATAAATAACAATAACGATAGCAATAGCAGCAATGAGAAAACCACCCAGTGAATGTCCCAATATATTTTTTAGAAAAAAAATTTATGTGTTAAATATAATAAATGATCTAAGTAATTATAAGTAAGTGCCTATTGGTGCAAAAAATACATGAAAAATAAAGACTTCTATTAATCAAGAAACCTGCTGCAGACGTAAGTAGATTCAGTGCCGTCTGCAGGATATTAAAGTGTGTCTGAGTGACCTGCGAGGCTGAGAAGCCTCATTGATACATTAATAACAACTAGAGAATGTAAACAAACTCGCCGAGCAGAGCCCAGCGCCTGAGTGCCAAACCCTTATTCAAGTTAATACAAAGTGCAATGCAATTAAAGATGAACACAGCAATCATCAACAATAATGCTACAATACCGCCCAGACATGAAGTATACACAGGAGACCCAGCTACCCCGCGCGCTCCGCCGTCGCTCTCGCGGCTTCTGATAGGGGTTTTTATATCCCCTTGTCTTATCCCCTGCATGTTTTTATTGTTTATATGCCATTAATAAACATTATTATTTTTCTAAATATTTGATGCTGGTGTGCCCAATTCAATGAATTCCTATAGTTTTTTGCTTCTTGGTTCATAAACTGGTATCCTTTCCCCACGCGTTCCGTGAGACTAGCTCACTTTTCCAAGGTGCGTTTTTGGTCCGCTTTAAGGTCTTGCATACAGAGGTAGCATTACTAAACGCACTGACTATTGGCTGGGAGCAGGGCCGGCGCCGGGACCCAGCAAACCCGGGCACGTGTTGAGGGCTCGAACCCAGTGGGGGGCCCACTCGTGTGCAGCAATGGCGTGTTTTAAATGCTTCCTCGTTCCATCGCTGCTCCTGTGTGTTTCCAGTCTTGCTGGGCCCTGTGGGGCGTCGCTTTGGTGGTGGGGGCGGAGTTACAGGCTGCTTGCCTGCGCACCTGCTCCGCCATCGCCTGATTGGTCGGCTTGGCCGCTGGCCTGTCCAGTGGTGATGCAGCTCAGGTCATGCCTCCTAGGGTCACACGTGAGGGGGGCCCACTGTTACAAAGCCACAGGTGCTATGGGGCCCCCTGAGCCTCAGCCATAAGGCCAGACTGCTATGGGCTCCCCTGTGCAGCAGCCATAGGGCCAGGCTGCCATGGGGCCCCCTGAGCCTCAGCTATAGGGCCAGGCTGTTATGGGGCCCCCTGAGCCTCAGCTATAGGGCCAGGCTGTTATGGGGCTCCCTGAGCCTCAACCATAAGGCCAGACTGCTATGGGCTCCCCTGTGCAGCAGCTATAGGGCCACACTGCTATGGGATCCCCTGTGCAGCAGCCATAGGGCCAGGCTGCTATGGGGCCCCCTGTGCAGCAGCCATAGGGCCACACTGCTATGGGATCCCCTGTGCAGCAGCAATAGGGCCAGGCTGCTATGGGGCCCCCTGAGCCTCAGCTATAGGGCCAGGCTGCTATGGGGCCCCCTGTGCAGCAGCTATAGGGCCACACTGCTATGGGATCCCCTGTGCAGCAGCCATAGGGCCAGGCTGCTATGGGGCCCCCTGTGCAGCAGCCATAGGGCCACACTGCTATGGGATCCCCTGTGCAGCAGCAATAGGGCCAGGCTGCTATGGGGCCCCCTGAGCCTCAGCTATAGGGCCAGGCTGCTATGGGGCTCCCTGAGCCTCAGCTATAGGGCCAGGCTGCTATGGGGCCCCCTGAGCCTCAGCTATAGGGCCACACTGCTATGAGCTCCACTGTGCAGCAGCCATAGGGCCAGGCTGCTATGGGGCCCCCTGAGCCTCAGCTATAGGGCCAGGCTGCTATGGAGCCCCCTGAGCCTCAGCTTTAGGGCCACACTGCTATGGGGCCCCCTGAGCCTCAGCCATAGGGCCACACTGCTATGGGCTCCACTGTGCAGCAGCCATAGGGCCAGGTTGCTATGGGGCCCCGTGAGCATCAGCCATAAGGCCAGACTGCTATGGGGCCCCCTGTGCCGCAGCCATAGGGCCACACTGCTATGGGGCCCCCTGAGCCTCAGCCATAGGGCCACACTGCTATGGGCTCCACTGTGCAGCAGCCATAGGGCCAGGCTGCTATGGGGCCCCCTGAGCCTCAGCTATAGGGCCAGGCTGCTATGGAGCCCCCTGAGCCTCAGCTTTAGGGCCACACTGCTATGGGGCCCCCTGAGCCTCAGCCATAGGGCCACACTGCTATGGGCTCCACTGTGCAGCAGCCATAGGGCCAGGTTGCTATGGGGCCCCGTGAGCATCAGCCATAAGGCCAGACTGCTATGGGGCCCCCTGTGCCGCAGCCATAGGGCCACACTGCTATGGGGCCCCCTGAGCCTCAGCCATAGGACCAGGCTGATATGGGGCCCCCTGAGCCTCAGCCATAGGGCCAGACTGCCATGGAGCCACCCATGCAGCAGCCCTGGGGCCAGGCTGTTATGGGGCCCCCTGTGGCTGCTGCACAAGGGGGCTCCATAGCAGCCTGGTCCCTGTAGCTATGTAACAGGGGGGCTCACAGCAACCTGCAATATGACCCGTCCTTCCAGTGCAGCTGCTTTGGGGCCCCCTGTGGCTGCTGCAGCAGCCAGGCACTGGAAGGAGAAGCTGTGTTGTAGGTTGCTGTGGCTGCACTGTTATATAGCCACAGGGGGCCCCATGACTGCTGCACAGGCGGCCCCATGGCAGCCTGGTCCCTGTGGCTATGTAACAGGGGGCCCACAGCCACAGCAACCTGCAATACAGGCGCGCCGCAGAATCAGTGAGCTCAGCTCCATTCAGTTATACAAGATGCTGTGACATCACACACAGGGGTGGGAGGGTCTATGACATCACAGCAGCTGCCGCAGAATCAGCGAGCTCAGCTCCATTCAGTTATACAAGATGCTGTGACATCACACACAGGGGTGGGAGGGTCTATGACATCACATCAGCTGCTACAGAATCAGCGCACTCAGCTCCATTCAGTTATGTAAGATGCTGTGACATCACACACAGGGGTGGGAGGGTCTGTGACATCACAGTAGCTGCTACAGAATCAGCGCGCTCAGCTCCATTCAGTTATACAAGACGCTGTGACATCACACACAGGGGTGGGAGGGTCTATGACATCACAGCAGCTGCTGCAGAATCAGCGCACTCAGCTCCATTCAGTTATACAAGATGCTGTGACATCACACACAGGGGTGGGAGGGTCTATGACATCACACCAGCTGCTACAGAATCAGCGCACTCAGCTCCATTCAGTTATGTAAGATGCTGTGACATCACACACAGGGGTGGGAGGGTCTATGACATCACAGCAGCTGCTACAGAATCAGCACGCTCAGCTCCATTCAGTTATACAAGACGCTGTGACATCACACACAGGGGTGGGAGGGTCTATGACATCACATCAGCTGCTACAGAATCAGCGCACTCAGCTCCATTCAGTTATGTAAGATGCTGTGACATCACACACATGGGTGGGAGGGTCTATGACATCACAGCAGCTGCTGCAGAACCAGACTGACTGCTCTGGGGCCAGGCTGCTATGGCCCCCCCCCCCCCCCGTGGATGCTGCACAGGGGGCCCAATGGCAGCCTGGTCCCTGTGGCTTTGTAATGGTGGGCTGCTGGACACTGAGGCTACATTGAAGGAGGGGCCCTATAGCAGGCTGCTGTGGGCCCCCCTGTGTAATGTGGCAACGGGGGCCAGGCTACTATGGGGCCCCCTGTGCAGCAGCAGCCTCAGGACTGCAGTAGAAAGCAATAGAAATGTACAAAGAGAAGGTAGGCAGAAAGGATAGAACAAAAAAGTAGAAACGGAAAAGGAGGAAGAAAAGAAGAAAAGAAAAAAGGAAAGAAAGTAAAGATAGAAGGAAGAAAAACAGGAAGGGAGGAAAGAAAGAGAAGGAAAGAGTGAGGGAAGGAGAAAGGGAATAAAGAGTGATGGAAGGAAGGGTGAAAAGAAGAGTGAGTAAAGGAAAGGAGGAAAGACAGAAGAAAAAGGGAAGAAAGAAAGAAGCACAATGGGGAAGAAGGAAGAAAATGAAGTAAGTGAAGAATGGAAGGGAAGAAAAAAGAAAAAAATAAGGAAGGAAGGAAGAAGGAAAAAAGAAGAGGAAGAAGGAAAGATAAGCATGATAGGAAAGAAGAAAAAGAAGAAAGAGGGAATTAAAGAGAATGAAGGATGGAAGGGAGAAAAAAAGGAACGGAAGTAAAAAAGGAAGGAAGAAAAACAGGGAGGGAAGAAAGAAAGCTAGCAGAATATGGTAAGAAAGAAATAGAAGGAAAGAGGGAGGGGAAAAGACAGGGAATAAAAAGTGATGGAAGGAAGAGTGAAAAGAAGAGCAAGGAATAGGGAGGGAGGAAAGAAAGAGAAGGAAGGAGTGAGGGAAGGAGACAGGGAATAAAGAGTGATGGAAGGAAGGGTGAAAAGAAGAGTGAGTAAAGGAAAGGAGGAAAGACAGAAGAAAGATGGAAAGAAAGAAAGAAAGAAAGAAAGAAAGAAAGAACAATGAGAAAGAAGGAAGAAAATGAAATAGGTGAGGAAAGAAAGGGAAGAAAGGTGAAAGATAGAAAGAAGTACAATGGGAAAGAAGGGAGAAAGAAGGAAGAAAATGAAGTAAGTCATTAAACCGGCCAATCGTACACTACGTGTGTCACCGCAATTGTTCAATTGGCAACACGTGTGGCTATAAAACGCTGCCACCAGAACACAAACAGTGTTCACCTCTATATAAGCCACACGCAACACAATCAGATCAAACGTATCGATCGACCCACAACCACTTCCAGGCAGGGGGGGATCGAGCGTCTTAGGCAAGTAATGTAGCCGGGCTCTTCAGAACTAGCGGGAGCTTTTTTAGATCCTTAATCCAGAGCATCAGTGACCCTCTGCTGTATTTTCAGGATTTACTTAAAAAAAAACCCAGAAAAACACAAAACAATAAGAAAAACGATGGTGATAATACAGGGTTAACTATAAAAAACAGTAGAAATAAAAAGATAGCATTACAAAAGTAAAATAAAAGGGTTAAAAGCGTCTGTCTGGGCTGCGGTTCGATCAGATCAATTGTCTCTCAGTCCTCACACGTCTACCAAACGCCGGTTCCTAGTCTCCTCTTTAGAAGTTAAAGTGTGTGTCACCCTCGATGATAAGATTCGAGTGTCTCTGGCCAATCGTGCCAGCCATGCTATTAGGCCCCAGAAGAGGGGGTCTCCCTACCCCTCCTACCAGGGGCCGGTGATGGTAACAATCCCATTTCTGCTATATGAAACCGAGGGAGGGGGTGACACAAGCGGGAGAGGAACCTCTCTGTCTCAATTTGGGATCTATTGATGTGATTTTTTTTTATTTTGCTTTGCCGAGTGGTTTTATTACTAGGTGGGAGGGGGGAGGAAGTAGGAGAGGACACATTCGAGAGGTTATCACCATTGATCTGGCATGTATATCTGTGAGGATGAGATGAAGGTGAAACCCAAGTGGGATGGGGGACAAGAAATTAGTGGTTTACACCAAGCAATCAAGGTCTATATACACATCTATCTATCTATCTATCTATCTATCTATCTATCTATCTATCTATCTATCTCATATCTATCTATCTATCTATCTATCTATCTATCTATCTATCTATTCCATATCTATCTATCTATCTATCTATCTATCTATCTATCTCTATCTATCTATCTATCTATCTATCTATCTATCTATCTATCTATCTCATATCTATCTATCTATCTATCTATCTATCTATCTATCTATCTATCTCATATCTATCTATCTATCTATCTATCTATCTATCTCATATCTATCTATCTATCTATCTATCTATCTATCTATCTATCTATCTATCTATCTTATCTATCTCATATCTATCTATCTATCTATCTATCTATCTATCTATCTATCTATCTATCTATCTATCTCATATCTATCTATCTATCTATCTATCTATCTATCTCATATCTATCTATCTATCTATCTATCTATCTATCTATCTATCTATCTACCTCTGTGCTCACTTGAAAGCACTCTTTGAGGCTGATTCATCATTAGCGCCAGGTAGCGACAGATGAGCGTCTGTAGCAGGCATTTTCAGAGCGCCCGCTAGTAGTCGCTGTGCTCGGCCGTGGATCGCTAGTTCTTAACGCCTCAGTCGCTGTTCAGTAATGTTGAATACATTGTGAGGAGTCGTTATTTGACCAGTACAGCGCTGTATGGGAGCGCATGTTAGCGACTGCTCATAGCGACCGACTCACACCATATTCAGCAAAAAAACAGCCTCACAAATCTCTGGCGCTGAAAAATACTTCTCTGAAGCCCAGAGCGCAGGAGGCTGTGTGATTAAAGTCTGTTTTCCACCATCTATCCACCAGTAACAAAGCGAAAACATATGGAATTACATTGTAACAACATTGTAACATGAACACTATAATGGCAGAGCTGTGATGTCATTTCTGAGGAAATATATAAAAAATGAAAAAATTATGAAAAAACTGCTTATTCAATGCCAGAAGAGGTCACAGAATTATTTGTGATTTTTTTGGAAAAAAAAACCCTGTTTAAAGAGAAGAAAGGGATCGTCCATTGAAATGTATGGGAGAGCGACAGGTAGCGAGAGGTCATACCTGGCGCTGTGCAAGGCTGAACGCAGGCATTGTTCGCTGAGGATGTGAAAATGATAAATCAGACGCTACATGGCGCTATCCCAGTCGCTAAACAGATTCTGCTTGATAAATGTGTAATTGCGTGCCGTGTCCGGCATTCACCAGTCGCTACCTCTTATTAACCAGCCACTACCTGACGCTATCCCTTCTCAAATAAGGGCCTTTATCTATACTGTTTCCCCCTGCAGTTGTCTAGTTGTATCCAATGGGCTTACAATAAAAGGAAAAGTGTACTGTATGAGCCAGGGACCCATTTCATGTTCACACTAGGGCCCTGCTACATTTACTTACTCTACTGGAGCCCCCCCCATTGCGTAGACCCCCTAAACCCCCTTTAATCCTTCACCGATTAGCTGGCCAAATGCAGCCCCCGCAAAAAAAAAAGTCCCCAGGGGGCTCCACAAAATGGGATTTCACAGTTAAATGGATACATTCTTTATAAATAAACAGATAACACAACAAATAAAACACCCTAAATACACTTAAGCCGCACCCTCACTCTGAATAAGAGCCTATCTTGTATGTTTCCCACACTCTGTACATACAGATTGCCCACATTAATCGGAACCCTAACCCTGAATAAGAGGCTATCTTATATGTTTCCCACACCCTGTGCATACAGATTGCTCACATTAAAAATCATCCTACCTGCATCTACTGCATGTTATGAGCCTTTAAACATCCAAGATGGCGGCTAATGGAGCATCAGGCAGCCTTCAAACAGGAAGAGTCTTCTGACTGTGTTGCTCTGCGTTCTGGGATTGCTGACCTTTTCCTGACCCCAGCTCTTCTCTGTCTGAGCAAAGCACAGCTCTAACCCCGCCCCCTACACTTTATCCCATGGGTTCGGCCATACTGGCTGCGTGGCAATCCTTCATGTCTCCTGCGAGAGGAAAGCAGAGCGAAGAAACCCTCTTCCCTGCTTAAATATTATTAATCTGATAACCTAAATTCTTCCTCCCAAAATTGCCCCTCAGTCTTCCTGTTACAAAGAAGCCGTCATGAAATACTATCCTACACACAACAGATGGTTCAAGTTAAATGATTTGAAAGACCATACATCAAGTAATTACTGAGAGGGAACCAGACATTATTATCTTTAGATCTCGCACATGAACTATTATATATTATATGTATATATATATATATATATATATATATATATATATATATATATATATTTTACCGTATATGTGTATGATTTCATAATAAATGTCAGATAACCATCCACAGCTACCACATTCATCCAAGTTACCTATATATTAATATTAATCATTTAAAAATAGTTTATTAATATTTGAGATCATAAACATTTTATTCCTCCGGAACCTTCTTACAACAACAATTCTGTATGTTAAGGTGTTTTTCTTAGACAGAATAATGCTGAGAAAATACAGAGGGGGATTTAAAATTGGGGGCAGTTAAGGCCTAGAGGTAGGGAAACAGGTCTGTGACCGAAAGGTGGCATGGGACATAACTGATGTGCCCCTGAGCAAGGCACGTAACCCCCAATTGCTCCCTGGGCGCTGAGTTTAGGGGGGGCCCACCGCTCAAGGAACATGTGCACTTCACTGCCCCTTAGTTTGAAATTCACTTGTGTTTTGTCACTCATTTTGTTTATTCACTGGTGTCTTCACAGAGTTGTGTAGTTCACGGATGGCCAAAATGCAGAGAAGGAATTCCATGTGTGTGTTGGCACACAATGGCCACTATTGCACTGTTATAAAAAGAAAATAAAAATTAAAAAAAAGTATATCCATGAAATATCTTTTTCTATAGCCTGTCCTACGAAGGTGATTAATCGTCCCTTAGACAGAGACAGAATTCACTGATATTCCTCTAATGATATAAATGAGACACACACATGTTTATTAAGGAGGTTGGTTAGAAGGAATATTCAAATTGGCAGCAAGATCGGATGACTTCTGCTTGGTCATATTGATAATGAGAATGTGATTTTGGTTTGGTTCTGATTTAATAGGGTAAACAGATCGCAGACAGGAATTATATAAGCATTGACTGTACATATTTTGTTTGTACTGTAGTGATGATGATGATGATGATAATCATAAGGGAGTTTTCGCGTGTCCTTAGTGGGGGTCTTCGTGTACGACATTAATTTTTGAGGCTGATTCACTACTAGCACCAGGTATTGCCAGATGAGTGTCTGTATAGCGGTGTTTAGAGCGACAGCTAGCAGACGCTGTAACCTAGTGTTGTGGTTGCTGTAGTAACCTGGCCGGCATTGATTAATATGATGTGTGTTGGGCACTGTAACAACAGTATAATGCTGCAGAGAGCAATAGGTAGCGCCAGATATAAATATATATATATATATATATATATATATATATATATATATATATATATATTATATGTGTATGATTTCATATTAAACGTCAGATAACCATCCACAGCTACCACATTCATCCAAGTTACCTATATATTAATAATATTAATCATTGAAAAATAGTTTATTAATATTTGAGATCATAAACATTTTATTCCGTGTCCCTTGCTGCTGAATGGTGCCTCCTGCTTCTCCATGCTGGTGAATGGTGCCTCCTGGTGCCCGTTGCTGGTGATTGGTGCCTCCTGGTGCCCCATGCAGGTGAATGGTGCCTCCTGGTGCCCCTTGCTGGTGATTGGTGCCTCCTGGTGCCCTTTGCTGGTGAATGGTGCCTCCTGGTGCCCCTTTCTGGTGAATGGTGCCTACTGGTGCCTGTTGCTGGTGATTGGTGCCTCCTGGTGCCCTTTGCTGGTGAATGGTGCCTCCTGCTGCCCCTTGCAGGTGAATGGTGCCTCCTGGTGCCCCTTGCAAGTGAATGGTGCCTCCTGGTGCCCCTTGTTGGTGAATGGTGCCTCCTGGTGCCCCTTGCTGGTGAATGGTGCCTCCTTGTGCCCCATGGTGGTCAATGGTGCCTCCTGGTGCCTCTTGCTGGTGAATGGTGCCTCCTGGTGCCCTTTGCTGATTAGTGGTGGCTCCTGGTGCCCCATGCTGGTGAATGGTGCCTCCTGGTGCCACTTTCTGGTGAATGGTGCCTCCTAGTGCCTCTTGCTGGTGAATGTTGCCTCCTGGTGTCCCTTGCTGGTGAATGGGGCCTCCTGGTGTCCCTTGCTGGTGATTGGTGCCTCCTGGTGCCCCATGCTGGTGAATGGTGCCTCCTGGTGCCCTTTACTGGTGATTGGTGCCTCCTGGTACCCCTTGCTGGTGAATGGTGCCTCCTGGTGCCCTTTGCTGATTAGTGGTGGCTCCTGGTTCCCCATGCTGGTAAATGGTGCCTCCTGGTGCCACTTTCTGGTGAGTGGTTCCTCCCGGTGCCCCTTGCTGGTGAATGGTGCCTCTTGGTGTCCCTTGCTGGTGAATGGTGTCTCCTGGTGTCCCTTGCTGGTGAATGGTGCCTCCTGGTGCCACTTTCTGGTTAATGGTGCCTCCTGGTGCTACTTTCTGGTGAATGGTGCCTCCTGGTGCACCTTTCTGGTGAATGTTGTCTCCTGGTGCCCTTTGCTGATTAGTGGTGGCTCCCGGTGCCCCATGCTGGTTAATGGTGCCTCCTGGTGCCACTTTTTGGTGAATGGTGCCTCCTGGTGCCCCTTGCTGGTGAATGGTTCCTCTTGGTGCCCCATGCTAGTGAATGGTGCCTCCTGGTGTTCCTTGTTGGTGATTGCTTCCTCCTGGTGCCCCATGCTGGTGAATGGTGCTTCCTGGTGCCCCATGCTGGTGAATGGTGCCTCTTCGTACCCCTTGCTGGTGAATGGGGTCCCCCCTAGCCACTCTCCTCCCAGGCCCAGCGGAGCAGCTGCTGAAGCCCCTGGAGCTGAAGAACAATGATGAAGGAGGCAACCCAGCGTTGGACAGATAAGAGGAGCCAGCAGTAAGTATACATATTTTTATTCTTTATTAAAGTGTGTGACAGACGCTCTGTCTTTTGGATGTCATCACTATTCAGTTGCCCACCGGGTCATTCACTGGCCTTTTCTTAATTAGGTCATTGTAGTTTGGATTGTATTATAAACTGCCTTTGTGTTAATTGATTACGTCACAGGCAATGGCATTGTTCTGATTGAGTGTATTACAGACGCCTATTGTTTTGCTGATTGCGTCACTGGCAGAGTTGGTCTGTGTATTTGTCATGAGGTCCACGGGGGAGGTCCCATTGCATGGAGACTTGTGTATATAAGGCCTAGAGTGGCACTAATAAAAACACTTCACCTTCACCCTCAATACTGAAGTTCTGTCTCTTATTGGGGGAAACGCTATATTACAATTCACTAGCCCTTGTAAGGGCTGTTCCTGGTTCCTCACGGACGACTCTGGAGTTCCAGCAGCACCTCTTACGATTGGGAAAAGGACGTCTCGGGGCGGTGAAGCCCTCCGGCGATAAGGGTTATCGCTACAATTGGTGGCAAGCGGTCGGATGGTCCTTTCTACCCAGAGAGAGTGCTACCCCGATGGAGAGTCAGTAGGACAAGTTGAAAAGGCGGACCCTGAAGGATCTACTCGAGAGCCGGGGAAGGTCAGCTAGCAACCGCCCACGTCAGGAACTGATAGCCGAGCTGATCGAAATGGATCGTGCAGCAGTGAGGACCGAAACCAATATAGAGATCGATGAAGACGCTGCTCTTGTTCAAGCGGTTCGGAACAGATTGTCGGTCTATGGCCCGAATCCATCACAGGAACTGATCGACCGAGTCTTCGCCGCAGCGGAGGCAGAGGCCAGTAAGCGAAGGGAAGATCGGCGACTTTCAACCCAGCAGCCTCTCAGCCTCAGTTACACTGGGGGGAGAAAGATTCCATTTGCAGCATTTAAGTCCTTCCAGGAAAGTGACGACGAGATTGACGGATTTTTGGCCGATTTTGAACGCCAGTGCGCTTTACACCGGGTACCCACGGAGGAATGGGTCACCATATTATCAGGGAAACTATCTGGGAAAGCTTCCGATGCTTTCCGGGCCATCCCTGATGCGGACTTACCACACTACCATCTGGTAAAGGAGGCTTTGTTAGCCCGGTACGCTGTCACCCCGGAAGCCTACAGGCGACGATTTCGGGAATCCCAAAAGAAGGGAGGGGATTCTTACACGGAGTGGGCATGTCGCCTCCATCGTACAGCATCACACTGGGTCACTGGATGCAAAGCCACGACCGCTGAGGATGTACTACAGTTGTTTTTACTAGAACACTTTCTCAATGCCCTGCAACCAGAGCTAAGAGAGTGGGTACGTGACCGGAGGCCTCTAACGCTACCTGAGGCTGCTCGTCTAGCCGACGAGTACACTGATGCTCGCCGGACAGAACAGTCCGCTCCAAAACCACAACCTCCCATCAAATTTCAAGCCCCTGTGGCTTCAGCGCCAACTCGTGACTCTGGGCCACATAGGCCAGCGCAGCAACCGAACCTCTCCACAGTTCAGTGCCATCGTTGCAAACAATGGGGACATTATCACAGTGATTGCGCCCTAGAGCCTCCCCGAAACACGTGGGGGCAAAAGCAACCTTCCACCTCCCGTACTACTACGGCACACTGTTTGGAAGCTGAGAGCAGTTCGGAAGAGTATCTGGGGGTACTGTATGAAGCTGATCCCGTACAAGCGGCCATCCAAGACAACCGACAGCACCATTGCCAGGAGGTACGAGTCAATGGGCGCACCGCGCAAGGATTACGCGACACCGGAGCCACACTTACCTTGCTCCAACCTCATTTGGTCAAGAACAAAGACCGCACTGGACACACCGTTGCAGTAAGGGTGGCGGGAGGAGCTGTGTTTCGACTCCCCACCGCCCGAGTACATCTTGACTGGGGCGCTGGATCCGGCAGGGTACAGGTGGGACTTATGGACAACTTACCAGCAGAAGTACTATTGGGAAATGATCTAGGACCAATGACTTCTGCCTACGCTACCTCTGGACCAGCCAGCGTCAACCCTGTTACAACCCGGTCTCCAGCCCGAGCTGCCGACTTCAGCCCACTGGTCGGGGAGACCCAGGGGTTTCGTCTGCATCACGTCATGTCTGTTACAAGAAGCCAAGAAGAGGATCAGCCATCAGGTTACGTCCTTCCAGAAGGGAAACGTATGCCAAACACTATTTTTGTTGGGGGCATTGGCCGTCGGATTAATCAGCCTGAAATTAAGGATGTTTTTTCAAAGTATGGCGCTGTAAAGAGTGTCAAAATTATTAGGGATGCCTCTGGCGTTTCTAAGGGTTATGGTTTTGTCTACTTTTACGATGATGTAGATGTGCAGAAGATTGTGGATTCTCCGATCAGCTACCATGGAAAGAGATTGAAACTTGGGCCAGCTATAAGAAAGCAAAGCACCTGTGCACACATCCAACCAAGGACTTTGGTGCTGAACTCACCAACGCCACAATATCCCAGTGTTTGGACCCCACCCATGACCGATTCCTATGTACAGCCCACGTCAATGTTTAGTCCGGTTACTCACTATGTGCAGACTTGTCCTTACACAGAACTCTGCCCATGACAAGAGTCCGGACAGCCCCACGTTAACCCGAACAGGGTCAATCCGGGTCTGCCGGGTGTTCCACAAAAAGGGGGCATTGTGACAGACGCTCTGTCTTTTGGATGTCATCACTATTCAGTTGCCCACCGGGTCATTCACTGGCCTTTTCTTAATTAGGTCATTGTAGTTTGGATTGTATTATAAACTGCCTTTGTGTTAATTGATTACGTCACAGGCAATGGCATTGTTCTGATTGAGTGTATTACAGACGCCTATTGTTTTGCTGATTGCGTCACCGGCAGAGTTGGTCTGTGTATTTGTCATGAGGTCCACGGGGGAGGTCCCATTGCATGGAGACTTGTGTATATAAGGCACAGTGTGGCACTAATAAAAACACTTCACCTTCACCCTCAATACTGAAGTTCTGTCTCTTATTGGGGGAAACGCTATATTACAATTCACTAGCCCTTGTAAGGGCTGTTCCTGGTTCCTCACGGACGACTCTGGAGTTCCAGCAGCACCTCTTACGATTGGGAAAAGGACGTCTCGGGGCGGTGAAGCCCTCCGGCGATAAGGGTTATCGCTACAAAGTGGACCAAAACCGAGATTCCAGGGTCTCTAGATTCCTTCTGTTGCCCCAGGTCACCCGGTATACTTACCTTATCCCCGGTCCAATGGCACATGTGCGAGCAGCCACATCCCTGCTATCCCTTTAGCAGGGCGGCGTGCCCTTGCTAGGCATTTGTGAATGGCTGTCAAGGGGACATTCCCTATTCGAGGGTATCAGGGATGTGGCGGCTGCTCACACATACGGCATTGGACCGAGGCTAGGCTCGCCTACTTAGGCCAACCTAGAGAAGCTCACGTCAGCGCAGTTAAGCACGCTGATTGGACGGGAGGCCGTGCCATAGGACCAGGGAAAGCTGAGTGGAGTGCCTCACACAGCGAGGCATCCCGCATTGGGGTGCCCCGGGGGCAAAGAGCAAAACCTGGGATAGTCAAAATCCTGGGTTTAGGTACACTTTAAACAACTTGTTATTATTGGAGTTGTTTGCTTTTTAACTACTTGTGAACAGGTAAGAGTTCGATAAGCCCCCCTAAGCAGGGCCGCCATTTGAGACAGGGAAACCAGGCAGCTGCCTGGGGCCTCCAGGTCTTTTGAAGGCTGTTGCTAAGGTTGCCACCTGGTTATTAACCCACCAGCTAAGTTAGCATTTTCTAGGAAGAGGATGGAGGTGAGGTAAAACACCTGGGTGAGAGGTGAGCGTAGGGCCACCAGGGCATTATCTACTCATTCGCCTTACTTGGGGGGGGGGGGGGGGGGGGCAGTTCTATTTTTCACTATCCTGGGTTTTGTTCCTCATTGGTGGGGCATTCCTCATCCAAGAAAGACTAAGTAATTTAAATGTGAATAATTCCCCGCATAGACACTTGTGAGACTAAATCATTTAAATGTGAATAAGACTTCTTAAAGAACCCAGCTCAGTTATCTCATCACTCCTGTTCTTGATCTTTAAAGACTCACTAACAACTGGTATAGTGCCAAGAGATTAGCACAAGGCAAATGTGGTGCCCATTTTTAAAAAGGGCTCACGGTCTTCTCCGGGCAGAGACGTGTAAGCTTAACATCCATTGTGGGGAAATTGCTTGAGGGACTATATGCACGAATATGTAACTATCTATAATATTATCAGTGACAACCAGCACGGATTTACTAAGGACAGAAGATGCCGGACTAACCTGATTGGCTTCTATGAGGAGGTGAGTAGAAGCCTGGGCAGAGGGGTGGTTGTATATCTGGGTCTCTGGATAGTGCAGTGTGACACTGTCCCCCATAGATGCTTATTGGGAAAATTGAGATCTTCAGGATTAGAAAATACAGTTTGTAACTGGATTGAGAACTGGTTGAAGGATCGTGTGCAGAGAATTGTGGTTAATGATCCTTACTCTGAATGGTTCCCGGGTGTAAGTGGTGTACCCCAGGGTTCAGTGCTGGGACCCAATATTATTCAACTTGTTATAAATGACATAGAAGATGGAATTAAAGCACTGTCTGTATATTTGCAGATGACACAAAGATATGTAGCACAGTGCCTATGGTCTATTGAAGATGGTCACAAGCTTCAGGAGCACAGTGCCTATGTGTCTATGGAAGATGGTCACAAGCTTCAGGAGCACAGTGCCTATGTGTCTATTGAAGATGGTCACAAGCTTCAGGAGCACAGTGCCTATGTGTCTATTGACGATGGTCATAAGCTTCAGGAGCACAGTGCCTATGTGTCTATTGAAGATGGTCACAAGCTTCAGGAGCACAGTGCCTATGTGTCTATTGAAGATGGTCACAAGCTTCAGGAGCACAGTGCCTATGTGTCTATTGAAGATGGTCACAAGCTTCAGGAGCACAGTGCCTGTGTCTATGGAAGATGGTCACAAGCTTCAGGAGCACAGTGCCTATGTGTCTATTGAAGATGGTCACAAGCTTCAGGAGCACAGTGCCTATGTGTCTATGGAAGATGGTCACAAGCTTCAGGCTGACTTGGACACATTGAGTGTCTGGGCTCCACTTGGCAAATGAAGGTCAATGTGGAGAAATGTAAAGTCAGGCACTTGGGGTGTAACAAGCTGAAGGCCACATATGTTCTCGGGGAAGTAATGCCGGGAGAGTTACTCACTGAGAAGGATCTGGGGGTACTGGTAGATCACAGACTAAATAACAGCATGCAATGCCAAACAGCTGCTTCCAAGGCCACCAAGATATTATCATGTATTAATAGAAGCCTGGAATCACGGGATAGGTGAGTAATTTTGCCTCTTTACAAGGCACTGGTGCGCCCTCACCTGGAATATGCCTTCCAGTTCTGGGCACCCGTTCATAGAAAGCTCTGACTATGGAAAGGGAGCAGAGGAGCCACCAAACTAATAAAGGGAATGAAGGATCTTAGTTATGAGGAAAGATTAAATCTGTTTAGGCTTGAGAGGCGACGGCTGAGGGGGGACATGATTAACTTGTATAAATATATAAATTGCCTATACAAAAAACATGGGGAAACACAATTTCAGGTAAAATCCTCTCTAAAGACAAAGGGGCATGCTACCTTCGACAGGAAAAAAAGAAATTCAGTCTCTGTAAGATTCAGTCTACCATAAGAACTATACATCTGTGGAATAGCCTCCCACAGAAGCTTGCTACAGCATCAACCACTGACAGCTTCAAAAAAGGATTTGACGCTTATTTAGAAGAAAATAACATTAACAGTTACTATTAGCTGCTATCAGTAAAAAAAAACAAAAAATAAAATAAAAAATAACTTCCCCGACCCCAACAGCCTTGGTTGAACTTGATGGACATATGTCTTATTTCAACCGTATTAACTATGTAACTATGTAATTTGATTTGGAATGACCCGCCGCGCGAAACCACCGGAAATCGCTGTGATTCTCACCTCCAATCAGCTGTCTCAGCTGCGCATATGAATGAGCAGCTGAACCACCTGACTGGAGTTGTAGACGCACGCACCTTCCCTTCGGCTGTGTGCGCCAGCGACTGTGCAGGCAGTGAAGCTGTCTAGGACCTGTGCATGCAGGACAGGATTATGGGCAATAGGGATAGTGAACTTGGGGCCCCACTTTTAATTTTTTGTGGGACCACACTTTGTCTAAAACCGGTCCTGCACCTAGGCCTCTTTAAAGGCTAGGGAAAATGGCAAGCCACCCGGCTCACATACAGCAGATGGCTTGCAGATAGCCTGATGCCCCTATACCTGCACCATGAATAGGTACAGAGGTGTGGAAAAGCTGAGGGCCCTTATAACCTGGGTATACTGTGTATAAATTAATCGGTGGGAGTTTAAAAATTCGGGATACATTATCTCTCCCTTCTGCCTTGACTATAACAAACAAGATGAGTCTTTCTGAAAAGCCTGCCATCTCCCTGGTGAGCATTACATTAGCCCTGATTCAGAGCCTCTTTCACATGCACTTTTACACATGGAAAAGCATGTGTATGTGTATTTTTTCCGTTGGGTTTGGGCCATTTATGAGTTTCTCGTTAGCTTTTTCCATCGTATTAGTGTTTTCGTTGTGTGTGAAAGTATTTTCCGTTTTGTGTATTTGCGTTGTATTTTTTTCACATTTCTGACTCGATTCAATAAAGGTAAAAAAAAATTCTCATGGTAGTAGAAGATTGAATTCATGAGAAAAATGAGAGTTTCACTGTTGCTGAATCACCAGATAGGAAAACAATGAAAGTCAATGGAACCTGTTTACGCCTTTCTACACTGTAGTAAAAGCTGCCATTGACTTTCATTGTCTTTTTATCTAGTGGTTCAGTAACAGGGACATTCTCAGGCTTTTTTCTCATGAATTGAATTTTTTACTACCATGAGAATTTTTATCTACCTTTATTGAATCAAGGCCATTGTGTTACATTGTTATAGCCAGGCTGCAGCTGATGTATCATCAATGTTTTAATTGTAATCAGCTGTGATACACTGCAAAGCAGTTATGAGCCCGCTATTGAAATGTAAATAGCTCACAGATAGCTCACAGCTTTCTATGATCACTCTGCTGGGATGGAGAGAACAGTGAAGATTGCCTCTTCTATATTTATATATGGTTGTCTTCTATTTCAGCGACTCCTCGTTGTTATCTTCATTACAGGGCTGATTTTCAGCATCAAAACTTCAACGGGTAAGTAGAACGTATTAGTCCAGGATAAATGAAGGCAGACACTTACTGCCACTACAAAGTCCTTCCCTGAAATGTCCAATAGGTGGCGCTGTTGCACAGGCCAAGTTATGTATTGTGTAACTGAATATTTACACTATTCCTGTACTTCTCTTCACATATAGGAAAAGACAAACAATAACTTACATCCAGTATCAAATATCCCAGGCTTTTACAGACGAGTGAACCCCCCAAAGTTCGAGTCCGGCAAGTTCGACCAAACTTTGAATAAACATTTGTGTTCAAGGACCCGAACCCACACCCGGTCCCCATTGAAATCAACAAAGCCTAATTGTTACACCCGGACAAACTATTGAGTACGTGGCGGTAATATAACATGGCTTCTAATTCCTTGTCATTGTTTAATCGTTTATACTGCTATGGCTTCCTTTTGATTGCCTAGGGAGTTCATAGAGAATACATTAGTTGCCTGCACTATTAACTTTTGTATATTCTTTTATCTAATATTTATCTCACTAACACTTGACCTTTGGATTGAATAGTTATTTAAATTAGACTTTAGGCCTATCTTATTGAATAGTGTAGCACATTGTTTCTTACAGCACCTTATACTTGGTATTAGTAGTCCATTTAGCATGGTCACTTTAGCTTATTGAGTGTTTATATATTGAGGGGTGTCATTTAATATTTATTATTATATTATGCACTTTAGATCTATTAATTTGTTGATTGTAGGAATTAAGGTGATACATTATGAATTTGTAATATGATCGGTAGCCGCATGTACTATGTATTTATTATTGGTTATTTTCAGAGTGTTTCAGTATATGTTTTAATGTGTGTTGTATTTGTGTCTTTCGTGTTTTTTATATTTTTTGATGGCCAAGCTCATCTAATCAAATATTTTTGATATATGTTTTGTCTGGTTGAGTGCCCCGGTTCTGTTTGGGACTCCTTGATTTGGTTGTTTCTTAGCTTATGCTGAAATCAACAGGGACCCGAACTTTGGGGGGTGTCTGTGGTGATGGTGGTGCGTAGGGATGAGCGAATCGATCCGGACGAACCCGGATTCGTTACGAATTTCATGGAAAATTCGATTCTGAATGAATCCGAATTTCCCCGCGATTCGATCGATCGAAGTTTTCCTTTATACTCCATTTATTTCAATTACAGGCATTCTAAAATGGTGGATGAACATGTCCAGACATACCCCCTGGGGCAAGGTATCATGGGTAAGTCACATGCAGCCTATCAGCAGCCAGGAAGCTCGGTGACGTCACCGTGCTATATAAAGCGGCGGCCATTTTCCTTTTGCGCATTTCAGCCTTGCATTGCAGACAGAACGGAGGTTGCTGCAGACAGGGAGAGACTCACAGACAGGCAGGGAGAGTCAGAGAGGCAGACAGAGAGGTAGACAGAGCCAGGGAAAGATAGGGAAAAACCGGAACCATCCAGCCAGGGACAGCTTAGAAGTGACAGGGAAATTTTTTTTTTTCATTTGCCAGATCAGTTTTCAATTCAATTTCAGTTCTTTGTGCTGTAAATCTGCCTTGCCACTGTGCATGCCATCTATGCAGTGGCTTATTTAACCCTATCTGTTACACACAAGCATTTATCATAATATATAACTGGATTAGTTTAAATATTTTTTAGTCTGCCTTTAACAAAAAAAAACACCAGCTCACCTGGGTATCCCAAACCTGCACTTAGCAGCCTATCTGTTATACTAAATATGCTTGTTGATCCTACCTCAGATTAATCAAAGTATTTCATTTTGAATTGGTTTTTGGTCTGCCTTTAACAAAAAAAACACCAGGCCGCAGGGCATCCCAAACCTGCACTTAGCAGCCTGTTATACTAAATACGCTTGTTGATCCTTCCTCAGATTAATCAAAGTATTTCATTTTGAATTGGTTTTTGGTCTGCCTTTAACAAAAAAAAAAAAACAGGCCGCAGGGCATCCCAAACATGCACTTAGCAGCCTATCTGTTCTACTAAATACGCTTGTTGATCCTCCTCAGCTTAATCAAAATATTGCATTTTGAATTGGTTTTTGGTCTGCCTTTAACAAAAAAACACCAGGCCGCAGGGCATCCCAAACCTGCACTTAGCAGCCTATCTGTTATACTAAATACGCTTGTTGATCCTTCCTCAGATTAATCAAAGTATTTCATTTTGAATTGGTTTTTGGTCTGCCTTTAACAAAAAAAACACCAGGCTGCAGGGCATCCCAAACCTGCACTAGGCAGCCTATCTGTTACACTAAATACGCTTGTTGATCCTTCCTCAGCTGAATCAAAGTATTTCATTTTGAATTGGTTTTTGATCTGCCTTTAACAAAAAAAAACCAGGCCGCAGGGCATCCCAAACCTGCATTTGGCAGCCTATCTGTTATACTAAATACGCTTGTTCATCCTTTCTCAGCTTAATCAAAGTATTGCATTTTGAATTGGTTTTTGGTCTGCTGCCAAAACACTAGGCCGCGGGGTATCTCATATTGCCAATTTTCATAGTATCTGGTACAGAGAAGCAGTTCCTCACTTTATTTAGCTTCTTCTTTTTAAAGTAAACACATTTTTTATTGTACCTTTTGCGCATTTCAAATACATAAAAATGTCAGGCAGACAAGTGCAAGGGTGTTCAAAGAGGAGTGACAGAGGCCAAGATTCAGCAGGCAGAGGTCGCAGCAGACTAGGAGCGAGTGGCAGCAGGAGTCACGGTGAGAGACCTGATCTGCCAGTATCTGCTAGCGGTCGTGTCTCCACCAGTAACGCATCTGCCATGGTAGATTGGTTAACGCGCTCATCAACATCATCACAAGTTACATCTGAGACCCCCAGTCTAGGGTCGGTAGGTTCCTCTGACACAACCCTGAGTTGGCATGCCCCGAGAGCAGTCCCTGTCCTCCCATTGCCTTTGTCCTACGCCGTTCCCTCCCCCAGCAACGTATCCTATGCTTTGGGTTCAGCTCCACTCTTTAGTGAGGAGGACGATCAGGTAGAGAGGACAGTCAGCAGCTACTGCCCAGCCAAGAAATGGAGGAGGCTTCTTTAGCTAGGCAGACAAATAGTGATGTGGAGAGTGTCGTGGGTGTTGCGAGCTTTCCAGCTCCTGCGCCAGACACTGTTGAGGAAACCGAGAACATCAGTGACGTGCAGCCACAACTCGGTGATGATGATGAAGCCGATCGCACTTGGGAGCCGGGTGATGAAGGGGCTTCATCGTCATCATCAGGAGAAGAGGGGAGCAGGTTGCCCCGGAGTCAGAAGCTCAGGCAGCAAGGTGTTAGCAGCATGGTTGGCAGTCAGCATGGGGGCACAATTGCAAAGCCTGGAGCCAAACGGGGCCGGGGCCGGGGAAGAGCACCTGCTGCGCGGCAGGCTACCTTATTGGGAAGTAGGGGAGCAGGGGTTCTTGGAGTTGGCGACAGTAGCAGTGAATCAGTGCGGCCTGTTGGTGGGAAAAGTAGCTACTCGGCAGTGTGGCAGTTTTTCCTCAAGCATCCGCAGGAGGGTAACATGGCCACATGCAAAATATGTAGGCAGAAGGTGAAGCATGGCCAGGGCCCAAATGTTGGCACCACGGCCCTGCATCAACATATGATGCTTCACCATAAAGCGGCCTGGGAGAACCGAGGCTCCGAAGAGGTGGTCCAGCCTGCTTCCTCACCAAGTGGCATGCTGCTCCCAATTTCTGCCAGCCAAGGCTCCAGCACCTCAGCCGAAGGCAGCTGTGCGTCATACCCATCCTCTGTCGCTCCTGCTCCTCCTTCTCCAAGTCATGCATCCCGCCAGCAATCCATCAGCGAAGCCATGTCCAAGAGACAGCAGTATGCACCCACTCATCCTACAGCGCAGAAGCTGAATGTGCTCCTGTCCAAGTTGCTGGTGCTGCAGTCGCTCCCTTTTCAGGTGGTGGACTCTGCACCTTTCAGAGAACTGATGGCTTGTGCCGAGCCGAGGTGGAGAGTCCCAAGCCATCATTTCTTTGCCAAGAAGGCAGTACCAGCGCTGCACACTTTTGTTGAACAGAAGGTGGGCCAGTCCTTGAGCCTGTCGGTGTGTAGCAAAGTGCATGGCAGCGCCGACGTCTGGAGCTGTAACTACGGTCAGGGACAGTACATGTCGTTTACGGCCCACTGAGTGAATGTGGTCCCTTTGCAGCAGCAGCAACTTGGACAGGTCACACCGCTTCTGCCTCCGCGCTACCTGCCCGTTGGACCTGTGACACCGTGCGACTCGGCCTCCTCATCCTTCGCCATCTCCTCACCCTCCACTGTAGGCTCAAGTCTCAGTGCCCCTCCAGTCTACCATGTGTGCAGGGCACGGAGGTGTCACGCTGTGCTTCACATGGTTTGTCTTGGCGAACGGAGTCACATAGGGGAGGAACTGCTTACATTTATTCATCAGGAATTCCAAAAATGGCTTACTCCGAGAAAACTTAAAATGGGAATCATGGTTACCGACAATGGGAAGAACATTTTGTCTGCGCTGCGCCAAGGAAGCCTGACCCATGCCCCCTGCATGGCTCACATCTTCAATCTGGTTGTCAAGCGGTTTCTGAAGTGTTCCCCCCATCTGCAAGACATCCTAATAACTTTAAGGAAACTTTGCATGCACTTCAGCCACTCATACACCGCCAAACACATCCTTCTTGAGCTACAGCGTCAGAACGGTAGCCCCCAACATAGTCTGATTTGCGATGTTTCCACCCGTTGGAATTCCACCCTTCACATGTTGGACCGATTATATGAACAGAGAAAAGCCATCATGGATTTCTTGATGATCCAAACGGATAGGGGGACTCCCCTCTGTAACTTCATTGCAAACCAGTTGCAGCTCATACGTGACACCTGCCGTTTGTTCAGGCCCTTTGAGGAAGCTACTTTACTTTTTCAGTAGCCAGGACTATGGGATGAACGATGAGATTCCACTGCTTCATGTACTACACATGTTGGAAACCATGGCTGGTCAGGGCACTAGAGACATGGCGCATACATTTCACAGCCACATGAAGCCTGTGGGTGCTGAAGTGGAGGAGGAGGAGGGGCACAGCGAAGCACAGTTTAGGTTTGACAAAATGGCCATTTTATCTAGTCATCTGACAGGAGAGGAGGAGCAGGAGCAGCCACAGGAACTAGAGGGTTGTGAGGAAGGCGAGACAGAGGACCCAGACACACCGTGGCAGTTTACAGTGGAGATGGAGACAGGTATCCCTCCGAGTCACTTGCACAAATGGCACGATGCATGCTCACGTGCTTGCATAGTGACCGCAGAATTGTCTCCATTTGTCAGCGGGAGGACTTCTGGCTCTCCACCTTATTGGACCCTCGCTTCCGGCAATAAATGGGGGCATTTTTTACATCCACTGAGATGGAGGACAAACTGAACTACTACAGAGACATCCTACGTAGTCAGTCGTCCGATGTCTATCTGCTTCATAGTCCATACTGTGATGCCCAGCGGGAAACCAGCCTTCTGTAAGCAGGCAACCCCCAATCTCCACCGCCGCTTCTGCCTATATTCAAGCTCCCGTTTGCCGGGACACTAGGTACGCCTCACCGTACACGGTTGCCCCCAGGTCTTAATAGGTGCAAAGTATGGCTGCTTACGGTGAAGGCCGATGAACCACGAGGGTATCCCGAAGCCGAGCTCCTTACAGGGATGAGACAGGTGCGTAGTCAGGAGTAGCCAAAGAGTCAAGCCAGGAGGTCAGAGATTGCGGGGTATCCAGAGGGGCAGGCAGCTTCGTGATCAGACAAAGCAGAGGTCAGTACAGGCAGCAGACAGGAATGGTCGATCAAGCCATGTCGGAACTGAACCAGCACAAAATGGGGGCATTTTTTAAACCCGCCAAGAGGGAGGACAAACTGACCTACTACAAGGACATTCTACGTAGTCAGTTTGCCGATGCCTATCTGCGCCATGGTCCATATTCCTTCAGGTCTGACTCGGGGGGGGACCTCTGCGATCACCTTCCACTGCCATGGCTGCTGGGGGGGGGGGGGGTGGAAGGAGCAGCAGCAGCTTCACCAGCAGCAGCCTCAGTCTTCAGTCGCTAATGAGTAGCTTTCCTGCTCAGCCAGTAGTTGATTTAGATGCCAACTGGCCTGCTCTATATAATGCATAATAAATTTACCTCCCTATATAAGCTATTGCCCCTCAGATTTACACAGGGCCTGCTCTATATAATGCTGCACAATGGCAAATTTACCTCACTATATGATATATTGATGCTCTATATTAAAAAAAAAAAACAATTAAAATAAAAAAAAGAGCCTGTAGAAGCTGATTTAGTATAACAGATAGGGTGCAACGTGCTTGTTTGGGATACCCTGCAGCCTGGTGTTTTGACAGCAGGACAAAAAACAATTCAAAATGCAATAGCTTAATTCAAATGAGGCTGTAGACGCTTATTTAGTATAACAGATAGGGTGACATGTGCTGGTTTGGGATGCCCATGGGGCTGGTGTATTTAAAGCAGACAAAAACCAATTCAAAATGCAATAGCTTGATTAAGCTGAGGATGAACAACGCTTATTTAGTATAACAGATAGGGTGCTACGTGCAGGTTTGGGATATCCTGCGGCCTAGTGTTTTGGCAGCAGACCAAAAACCAATTAAAAATGCAATAGCTTGATTAAGCTGAGGATGAACAACGCTTATTTAGTATAAAAGATAAGGTGCTACGTGCAGGTTTGGGATACCCTGCGGCCTAGTATTTTGGAAGCAGACCAAAAACCATTTCAAAATGCAATAGCTTGATTAAAATGAGGATGAACAAGGCATATTTAGTATAACAGATAGGGTGACATGTGCTGGTTTGGGATGCCCATGTGGGCTGGGGTTTTTACAGCAGACACAAAAAATGTTTTAACTAACATTTTATAAGAGTTATAAGAAATGCTTGTGTGTAACACATAGGGTTACATATGCCACTGCCAAGATGGCATGCACAGTGGCAAGGAATTTTTACAGCACAAACAAAAGCAATTTAAAACTGATCTGGCAAATGAAGTGAAATGAAAATAAAAAAAAAGCTTTCCCTGTCACTTTCTCTGCTGTCCCTGCCTCGATCTTTCCCTGGTTCTGTCTGGCACTCTGTGGGTCTCCCTGACTCTCTCTTAGTCTCTCCCTGTCTCTAAACAGCTCAGTTGTGGCCGCAATACAAGGCTGAAATGTGCACCAGCAAGATGGCCGCCGTTTATATAGCGCTGTGACATCACCGGGGCTCCTGGCTGCTGATAGGCTGCATGTGACCTTCCCATGAAAACTTGCCCCAGGGGATATGTCCAGACATGTCCATCTACCATTTTACAATGCCTGTAATTGAAGCAAATGGAGTTTAAAGGAAAACTTCAATCGATCGAATCGTGGGGAAATTCGGATTTGTTCAGAATCGAATATTTCCTGAAATTTGGAATGATTTGCTCATCCCTAGTGGCTTCATCTATCCCTCAATGAGAGAGTGTGGCTTTATTTATTATGAGGGGGCGTGGCTTCATCTATCCCTCAATGAGAGAGTGTGGCTTCATCTATCCCTCAATGAGAGAGTGTGGCTTCATCTATCCCTCAATGGGAGAGTGTGGCTTCATCTATCCCTCAATGAGAGAGTGTGGCTTCATCTATCCCTCAATGAGAGAGTGTGGCTTCATCTATCCCTCAATGAGAGAGTGTGGCTTCATCTATCCCTCAATGAGAGAGTGTGGCTTCATCTATCCCTCAATGAGAGAGTGTGGCTTCATCTATCCCTCAATGAGAGAGTGTGGCTTAATCTATCTCTCAATGAGAGAGCGTGGCTTCATCTATCCCTCAATAAGAGAGCGTGGCTTCATCTATCCCTCAATGAGAGAGCGTGGCTTCATCCATCCCTCAATGAGAGAGAGCGTGGCTTCATCTATCCCTCAATGAGAGAGTGTGGCCTCATCCATCCCTCAATGAGAGAGTCCATCCCTCAATGAGAGAGTGTGGCTTCATCTATCCCTCAATGAGAGAGCGTGGCTTCATCCATCCCTCAATAAGAGAGTGTGGCTTCATCTATCCCTCAATGAGAGAGTGTGGCTTCATCTATCCCTCAATGAGAGAGTGTGGCTTCATCCATCCCTCAATGAGAGAGTTTGGCTTCATCTATCCCTCAATGAGAGAGTGTGGCTTCATCCAATGAGAGAGTGTGGCTACATCTATCCCTCAATTAAGGGGGCGTGGCTTCATCTATCCCTCAATGAGAGAGTGTGGCTTCATCTATCCCTCAATTAGAGAGTGTGGCTTCATCTATCCCTCAATGAGGGGGTGTGGCTTGATCCATCCCTCAATGAGAGAGCGTGGCTTCATCTATCCCTCAATGAGAGAGTGTGGCTTCATCTATCCCTCAATGAGAGAGTGTGGCTTAATCTATCCCTCAATGAGAGAGTGTGGCTTCATCTATCCCTCAATGAGAGAGTGTGGCTTTATCTATCCCTCAATGAGAGAGCGTGGCTTCATCTATCCCTCAATGAGAGAGTGTGGCTTCATCTATCTCTCAATGAGAGAGCGTGGCTTCTTCTATCCCTCAATAAGAGAGCGTGGCTTCATCTATCCCTCAATGAGAGAGTGTGGCTTCATCTATCCCTCAATGAGAGAGTGTGGCTTCATCCATCCCTCAATAAGAGAGTCCATCCCTCAATGAGGGAGTGTGGCTTCATCTATCCCTCAATGAGAGACTGTGGCTTCATCTATCCCTCAATGAGAGAAAGTGGCTTCATCTATCTCTCAATGAGAGAGCGTGGCTTCATCTATCCCTCAATGAGAGAGCGTGGCTTCATCTATCCCTCAATGAGAGAGCGTGGCTTCATCTATCCCTCAATGAGAGAGCGTGGCTTCATCTATCCCTCAATTAAGGGGGCGTGGCTTCATCTAACCCTCAATGAGAGAGTGTGGCTTCATCCATCCCTCAATGAGAGAGCGTGGCTTCATCTATCCCTCAATTAGAGAGTGTGGCTTTATCTATCCCTCAATGAGGGGGTGTGGCTTCTTACATCCCTCAATGAGAGAGTGTGGCTTCATCTATCCCTCAATGAGAGAGCGTGGCTTAATCCTTCCCTCAATGAGGGAGCGGGGCTTCATCTATCCCTCAATAAGAGAGTGTGACTTCATCTATCCCTCAATAAGAGAGTGTGGCTTCATCTATACCTCAATGAGGGGGCGTGGCTTCATCTATCCCTCAAGAAGAGAGTGTGGCTTCATCTATCCCTCAATAAGAAAGTGTGACTTCATCTATCCCTCAATGAGAGAGCGTGGCTTCATCTATCCCTCAATGAGGGGGTGTGGCTTGATCCATCTCTCAATGAGAGAGAGTGGCTTCATCTATCCCTCAATGAGAGAGTGTGGCTTCATCTATCCCTCAATGAGAAAGTGTGACTTCATCTATCCCTCAATGAGAGAGTGTGGCTTCATCTATCCCTCAATGAGGGGGTGTGGCTTGATCCATCCCTCAATGAGAGAGTGTGGCTTCATCTATCCCTCAATGAGAGAGTGTGGATCCATCTATCCCTCAATGAGAGAGTGTGGCTACATCTATCCCTCAATTAAGGGGTCGTGGCTTCATCTAACCCTCAATGAGAGAGTGTGGCTTCATCCATCCCTCAATGAGAGAGCGTGGCTTCATCTATCCCTCAATTAGAGAGTGTGGCTTTATCTATCCCTCAATGAGGGGGTGTGGCTTCATACATCCCTCAATGAGAGAGTGTGGCTTCATCTATCCCTCAATGAGGGGGTGTGGCTTCATCCATCCCTCAATGAGAGAGCGTGGCTTCATCTATCCCTCAATGAGAGAGTGTGGCTTCATCCTTCCCTCAGTGAGAAAGCGTGGCTTCATCTATCCCTCAATGAGAGAGCGTGGCTTCATCTATCCCTCAATGAGAGAGTGTGGCTTCATCCTTCCCTCAGTGAGAGAGCGTGGCTTCATCTATCCCTCAATAAGAGAGTGTGGCTTCATCTATCCCTCAATAAGAAAGTGTGGCTTCATCTATCCCTCAATAAGAGAGTGTGGCTTCATCTATCCCTCAATGAGAAAGTGTGACTTCATCTATCCCTCAATGAGAGAGTGTGGCTTCATCTATCCCTCAATGAGAAAGTGTGACTTCATCTATCCCTCAATGAGAGAGAGTGGCTTCATCTATCCCTCAAAGAGAGAGCCTGTGGCTTCATCCATCCCTCAATGAGAGAGTGTGGCTTCATCTATCCCTCAATGAGAGAGTGTGGCTTCATCTATCCCTCAATGAGAGAGCATGGCTTCATCTATCCCTCAATGAGAGAGCGTGGCTTCATCTATCCCTCAATAAGAGAGCGTGGCTTCATCTATCCCTCAATGAGATAGCGTGGCTTCATCTATCCCTCAATGAGAGAGCGTGGCTTCATCTATCCCTCAATGAGAGAGTGTGGCTTCATCTATCCCTCAATGAGAGAGTGTGGCTTGATCCATCCATCCCTCAATTAGAGAGTTTGGCTTCATCTATCCCTCAATGAGAGAGTGTGGCTTCATCTATCCCTCAATGAGAGAGTGTGGCTTCATCTATCCCTCAATTAAGGGGGCGTAGCTTCATCTAACCCTCAATGAGAGAGCATGGCTTCATCTATCCCTCAATTAGAGAGTGTGGCTTCATCTATCTCTAAATGAGGGGGCGTGGCTTCATCTAACCCTCAATGAGAGAGCGTGGCTTCATCCATCCCTCAATGAGAGAGTGTGGTTTGATCCATCCCTCAATGAGGGAGCGTGGCTTCATCTATCCCTCAATGAGGGGGTGTGGCTTCATACATCCCTCAATGAGAGAGTGTGGCTTTATCTATCCTTCAATGAGGGGGTGTGGCTTCATCCATCCCTCAATGAGAGAGTGTGGCTTCATCTATCCCTCAATGAGAGAGCGTGGCTTCATCTATCCCTCAATGAGGGGGCGTGGCTTCATCTATCCCTCAATAAGAGAGTGTGGCTTCATCTATCCCTCAATGAGGGGGCGTGGCTTCATCTATCCCTCAATGAGAGAGTTTGGCTTCATCTATCCCTCAATGAGAAAGTGTGACTTCATCTATCCCTCAATGAGAGAGTGTGGCTTCATCTATCCCTCAATGAGAGAGCGTGGCTTCATCTATCCCTCAATTAGAGAGTGTGGCTTCATCTATCCCTCAATGAGGGGGTGTGGCTTGATCCATTCCTCAATGAGAGAGCGTGGCTTCATCTATCCCTCAATAAGAGAGTGTGGCTTCATCTATCCCTCAATGAGGGGGTGTGGCTTCATGCATCCCTCAATGAGAGAGTGTGGCTACATCTATCCCTCAATGAGGGGGTGTGGCTTCATCCATCCCTCAATGAGAGAGCTTGGCTTCATCTATCCCTAAATGAGAGAGCGTGGCTTCATCCATCCCTCAATGAGGGGGCGTGGCTTCATCTATCCCTCAAAGAGGGGGCGTGGCTTCATTTATCCCTCAATGAGAGAGCATGGCTTCATCTATCCCTCAATGAGGGAGCATGGCTTCATCTATTCCTCAATAAGAGAGCGTGGCTTCATCTATCCCTCAATGAGAGCGTGGCTTCATCTATCCCTCAATGAGAGAGGGTGGCTTCATCTATCCCTCAATAAGAGAGCGTGGCTTCATCTATCCCTTAATGAGAAAGCGTGACTTCATCTATCCCTCAATGAGAGAGCGTGGCTTCATCTATCCCTTAATGAGAGAGCGTGGCTTCATCTATCCCTTAATGAGAGAGCGTGGCTTCATCTATCCCTCAATGAGAGAGCGTGGCTTCATCTATCCCTCAATGAGAGAGCGTGGCTTCATTTATCCCTCAATGAGAGAGTGTGGCTTCATCTATCCATCAATGAGGGGGCGTGGCTTCATCTATCCCTCAATGAGAGAGTGTGGCTTCATCTATCCCTCAATGAGGGGGCGTGGCTTCATCTATCCCTCAATGAGGGGGCGTGGCTTCATCTATCCCTCAATGAGGGGGCGTGACTTCATGTATCCCTCAATGAGAGAGCGTGGCTTCATTTATCCCTCAATGAGAGAGTGTGGCTTCATCTATCCATCAATGAGAGAGCGTGGCTTCATCCATCCCTCAATGAGAGAGTGTGGCTTCATCTATCCATCAATGAGGGGGCGTGGCTTCATCTATCCCTCAATGAGGGGGCGTGGCTTCATCTATCCCTCAATGAGAGAGTGTGGCCTCATCCATCCCTCAATGAGAGAGTGTGGCTTCATCTATCCCTCAATGAGAGTGCGTGGCTTCATCTATCCCTCAATGAGAGAGCGTGGCTTCATCTATTCCTCAATGAGAGAATGTGGCTTCATCCATCCCTCAATGAGGGGGCGTGGGTTCTCCCATCCCTCAATGCGGGGGCGTGGCTTCACCCATCCCTCAATGAGGGGGCGTGGAAACTAAAGCAGTGAAATGGAGGAGGAGGACGACGATACTCACTGGACAGCTCATCTGTGAGGGTGAGGCCCAGTTCATCCAGCGCCTGAGACACCACAGCATCGCTGTGAAGAGAGCAGAGGTCAGTGAGCGCTACATCCCTGGAGCCATGCCGACAACATGCAGAAGCCCCCCCACATCCGACACCTGGAGGAGGGAGCGGCCTAAATGGCAACTATCATGGCAACTGATAGTCACATGGCAACAAGCGTTAAATCTGATTGGCTAAACCATGTGACTTATAGACTTTATTTAACAGAGTATAAATTTACTTTATTCCCCAATTTAAAGCGGAACAAAAAGAAGGAGTTTCATGCAGTGGGGCATCCTGAATTGGGGGACGCCTGCCTTTAATAAGAACTCCGCCCTCACTCTGCACGTACGTCTCGTCGTCCTCGTCCCCCATGGCGTCATCGATGGCGTCGTTCATCATCTCCTCTTTCATGTCCATGATTTCCGATTGCTTCTCAAACTCCATCTGGATCTTCAGCTGGAGAGAAACGATGATGTCATCAGAAAAATGGCGGAGCCACACACACAAGGACCTATCACAGGGCCCCATAGCAAAAGCCCAACCCCTCTCCAAAAAAAGGGGTATTAAACCGAACAGACTTTGGATTATCCCGACAATCCATACCTACCAACTTTTCAGGGTGAGAAAGAGGGACAATTGTTAAATGAAGCCACGTCCCCTCATTGAGAGATGGACAGTAGATACATTGTAACAGTTACAATAGAAACACTTTGAATAGGCAAATGAATCATTTATTGCTGCAGATCTGCATGTTACACCTCAAAGAGGGACAATATGTAAATGAAGCCACACACCCCCATTGAGGGATGGATGAATCCACGCCCCCTCATTGAGGGATGATGAAGCCACGCCCCCTCATTGAGGGATGGGTAGGAGATACATTGTAACAGTTATAACAATAGAAACAATTTGAATAAGCAAATGAATAATTTATTGCTGCAGAACTTCATGTTACACCTCAAAGAGGGACACATGGGAACAACAAGGGACAGGGGGACATGGACTTCAAAGAGGGACAGTCCCTCCAAATCAGGGACGCTTGAGAGGTATGTAATAGGGCTCTGCTTACGGGAGCGGCGCCATCCCCAGTTCTCTTTATAGTGGTCGTGGGAGCTGCCGGGAAAGGTGTGTTTACCGGAGACCCCGTGGTGTTTCACATTCAGATTTGGGATGCCCTTGGGGGAGGACAGGGACCTGCCTTGGAGTCTCTTAAAATGCCAGATCCAGCTCCTCTGGATTTTGTTCCACTTTAAAGCAGACCAAAACCAACGCCCCAACGGCGTTGAAATCTATAAGATTCCAGGGCCACTGGATTCCCTCCCCTGAATCGGGATGCCCCACTGTGTAAAACCCTCCAGGTCCCCCAGGAACTCATCTTCTTTCCCGGTCCAACGGCGCACGCGCTGCTGCGGCAGCATCTCCGCTATCCCTTTAGCAGGGCGTGTGCCCGCGTCGGGCACTTGTAAATGGCTGGTAGAGGGTAGCGGGGGATGCGGTCGCCAGCACGCTTGGATCCGCTCGTCTTAGACAAAAGGTTAGGAGAGGATTCGAGCGTGCTGATTGGAGGAGAGGTCACGCATGCGCCGTAGGACCAGCGAAGGGTGAGTGAGATTGGGTGACCTGGGGGAGGTTTCACACAGTGGGGCATCCCTGATCGGGGTGACCCCGGGGGGGGGGGGGCATGGACCAAAACCTAGTATAGTTGAGATCCTGGGTTTTGGTCCACTTTAAAGTAGACCAAAACCAACGATACCCAGCCCTAGAGTCATAAAGACTCCAGGGTCAGGGGAAAGCCCTTCCCATGGAGAAATCTTACCTTGTTCCTGGAGCACATAGCACATGTGCGGGTTTCTGGCGAGATCCCCTGTGCGGGAGTCATACGCCCCGCCCTCCTAATTAATATGCAAATTGGATGTCTGTGTCAATTCTCGGTTTACTAAGGAACTCGAGGACGGCTCTCTGACATCCAGCTCACAAACCAGCGGTAAGTGAGCCCCATTAAACTCCTTAAAGTGGACCAAATCCCGGGATTTTCACTATGGTCCTTGTCCCTTGCGCATCTCTGAGAGTACGGAAGGAGGCCGGAGCTCAAGGTAAAACAGGCCTATACACATACTAATGCGCGGCATCTCCGTAACAGGTCCCCGCCCCCTCACCTGTCTGTTCATGGTCGCCATGGCCTTGGTCACCTCTTTCATCGCTTGGGCCATGGAGTCGTTGGACTTCAGAGTCTGGCTCTTCAGGGACTCGGCCTGGGTGTTGGCGTGCATCATGATGAACTTCTTCAGGTAATGGCGGGTGCGGACCGGGTCCTTGACCTTGCTCTTCACCGCATCCTGCAGAGAGAAAGAGCAGAGATGTATGGCGCACCCGACCCCACCAACGTCCTGTATGGCCCACCTCAACCCTGCCAACCTCCTGTATGGCCCACCTCAACCCCGCCAACCTCCTGAAGGCCCACCTCGACCCTGCCAACCTCCTGTATGGCCCACCTCAACCCCGCCAACCTCCTGTATGGCCCACCTCAACCCCGTCAACCTCCTGTATGGCCCACCTCCACCCCGCCTACCTCCTGAAGGCCCACCTCCACCCCGCCAACCTCCTGAAGGCCCACCTCCACCCCGCCAACCTCCTGAAGGCCCACCTCCACCCCGCCAACCTCCTGAAGGCCCACCTCAACCCTGCCAACCTCCTGTATGGCCCACCTCAACCCCGCCAACCTTCTGAAGGCCCACCTTAACCCCGCCAACCTCCTGTATGGCCCACCTCAACCTTGCCAACCTCCTGAATGCCCACCTCAACCCTGGCAACCTCCTGTATGGCCCACCTCAACCCCGCCAACCTCCTGACGGCCCACCTCAACCCCTCCAACCTCCTGTATGGCCCACCTCCACGCCGCCAACCTCCTGAAGGCCCACCTCCACTCCACCAACCTCCTGTATGGCCCACCTCAACCCTGTCAACCTCCTGTATGGCCCACCTCAACCCCGCCAACCTTCTGAAGGCCCACCTTAACCCCGCCAATCTCCTGTATGGCCCACCTCAACCCTGCCAACCTCCTGTATGGACCACCTCAACCCTGACAACCTCCTGTATGGCCCACCTCGACCCCGCCAACCTCCTGTATGGCCCACCTCAACCCCGCCAACCTCCTGTATGGCCCACCTCAGCCCCGCCAACCTCCTGTATGGCCCACCCCGACCCCGCCAACCTCCTGAAGGCCCACCTCAACCCCGCCAACCTCCTGTATGGCCCACCTCAACGCCGCCAACCTCCTGTACGGCCCACCTCAACCCCTCCAACCTCCTGTATGGCCCACCTCCACCCCGCCAAACTCCTGAAGGCCCACCTCAACCCCGCCAACCTCCTGAAGGCCCACCTCAACCCTGCCAACCTCCTGTATGGCCCACCTCAACCTTGCCAACGTCCTGTATGGCCCCCCTGACCCCGCCAACCTCCTGAATGCCCACCTCAACCCTGGCAACCTCCTGTATGGCCCACCTCCACCCCGCCAAACTCCTGAAGGCCCACCTCAACCCCGCCAACCTCCTGAAGGCCCACCTCAACCCTGCCAACCTCCTGTATGGCCCACCTCAACCTTGCCAACGTCCTGTATGGCCCCCCTGACCCCGCCAACCTCCTGAATGCCCACCTCAACCCTGGCAACCTCCTGTATGGCCCACCTCAACCCCGCCAACCTCCTGTATGGCCCACCTCAACCCCGCCAACCTCCTGTATGGCCCACCCCGACCCCGCCAACCTCCTGAAGGCCCACCTCAACCCCGCCAACCTCCTGTATGGCCCACCTCAACGCCGCCAACCTCCTGTACGGCCCACCTCAACCCCTCCAACCTCCTGTATGGCCCACCTCCACCCCGCCAAACTCCTGAAGGCCCACCTCAACCCCGCCAACCTCCTGAAGGCCCACCTCAACCCTGTCAACCTCCTGTATGGCCCACCTCAACCCCGTCAACCTCCTGAAGGCCCACCTTAACCCCGCCAACCTCCTGTATGGCCCACCTCAACCCTGCCAACCTCCAGTATGGCCCACCTCAACCCTGACAACCTCCTGTACGGCCCACCTCAACCCCGCCAACCTCCTGTATGGCCCATCTCAACCCCGCCAACCTCCTGTATGGCCCACCTTAACCCTGCCCACCTCCTGTATGGCCCACTTGAGCCCCACCAACCTCCTGTATGGCCCACTTCGACCCTGCCAACCTCCTGTAGGCCCACCTCAACCCTGCCAACCTCCTGTATGGCCCACCTCAACCCCGCCTACCTCCTGTTTGGCCCCACTCCAAGCCCCTGTATGGCCCAGCCTGACCCCACCAACCTCCTGTATGGCCCCACCTCAGGCGCCTGTATGGTCCACCCCCACCCCCCCCATCGTCCTGTGTGGCCCATCTCAACCTCGCAAATATGGCCCACCTCAACCTCCTGTATGGCCCACCTCAACCCAGCCAACCTCCTGTATGGCCCACCTCAACCCTGCCAACCTCCTCTATGGTCCACCTCAACCCCGCCAACCTCCTGTATGGCCCACCTCAACCCCGCCAACCTCCTGTATGGCCCACCTCAACCCCGCCAACCTCCTGTATGGCCTACCTCAACCCTGCCAACCTCCTGTATCGCCCACCTTGACCCCACCAACCTCCTGTATGGCCCACCCTGCCAACCTCCTGTACGGCCCACCTCAACCCAGCCAACCTCCTGTATGCCCACCTCAACCCCGCCAAACTCCTGTGTGGCCCACCTTACCTCGCTAACCTCCTGTATGACCAACCTCGACCCCAACAACCTCCTGAAGGTCCACCTCCACCACACCAGCCTCCTGAAGGCCCAACTCGACCCCGCCAACCTCCTGTATGGCTCACCTCAACCCCGCCAACCTCCTGTATAGCCCACCCTGACCCCGCCAACCTCCTGTGTGGCCCACCTCAACCCCGCCAACCTCCTGTATGGCCCACCTCAACCCCGCCAACCTCCTGTATGGCTCACCTCAACCCTGCCAACCTCCTGAAGGCCCACCTTAACCCCGTCAACCTCCTGTATGGCCCACCTCAACCCCACCAACCTCCTGTATGGCCCATCTCAACCCGCCAACCTCCTGTATGGCCACACTCCAAGCCCCTGTATGGCCCACCCTGACAGCACCAACCTCCTGTATGGCCCCACCCCGAGCCCCTGTATGGTCCAGCCTGATCCCGCCAACCCCTGTATGGCCCACCCCGACCCTGCCATCGTCCTGTGTGGCCCACCTCAACCTCGCAAATAGGGCCCACCTCAACCTCCTATATGGCCCACCCTGCCAACCTCCTGTACGGCCCACCTCAACCCAGCCGACCTCCTGTATGGCCCACCTCAACCCCGCCAACCTCCTGTATGGCCCACCTCAACCCCGCCAACCTCCTGTATGGCCCACCTCAACCCCGCCAACCTCCTGTATAGCCCACCCTGACCCCGCCAACCTCCTCTATGGTCCACCTCAATCCCGCCAACCTCCTCTATGGCCCACCTCAATCCCGCCAACCTCCTGTATGGCCTACCTTAACCCCGCCTACCTCCTGTATGGCCCACCTTAACCCAACAACCTCCTGTATGGCCAACCTCAACCCCGCCAACCTCCAGTATGGCCCACCTCAACCCCGCCAACCGTCTGTATGGCCCACCTCGACCCCGCCGACCTCCTTTATAGCCCCCCTCAACCCCGCCAACCTCCTGTATGGCCTACTTCATCCCCCCAACCTCCTGTATGGCCCACCTCGACTCTGCCAACCTCCTGAAGCCCCACCTCAACCACGACAGCCTCCTGTATGGCCCACCACAACCCCGCCAATCTCCTGTATGACCCACCCCCACCCTGCCAACCTCCTGTATGGCCCACCCCGCCAACCTCCTGTATGGCCCACCTCAATCCCGCCAACCTCCTGTATGGCCACATCTCAAACCCGCCAGCCTCCTGTATGGCCCTCCTCAACCCAGCCAGCCTCCTGTATAGCCCACCTCAACCCCGCCAACCTCCTGTATGGCTCACCTCAACCCTGCCAACCTCCTGTATGACCCACCTTGACCCCACCAACCTCCTGTATGGCCCACCTCGACCTCACCAACCTCCTGAAGGCCCACCTCAACCCCGCCAACCTCCTGTATGGCCCACATCAACCCCGCCAACCTCCTGTATGGCCCACCTCAACCCCGCCAACCTCCTGTATAGCCCACCCTGACCCCGCCAGCCTCCTGTATGGCCCACCCCAGCCCCGCCAACCTCCTGTATGGCCCACCCCAGCCCTGCCAACCTCCTGTATGGCCCAACTCAATCCCGCCAACCTCCTGTATGGCCCACCTCAACCCCGCCAACCTTCTGTATGGCCCACCTTAACCCAACAACCTCCTGTATGGCCAACCTCAACCCCGCCAACCTCCAGTATGGCCCACCTCAACCCCGCCAACCGTCTGTATGGCCCACCTCGACCCCACCGACCTCCTGTATGGCCTACTTCAACCCCCACCAACCTCCTGTATGGCCCACCTCAACCCCGCCAACCTCCTGAAGGCCCACCTCAACCCCGCCAACCTCCTGTATGGCCCACATCAACCCCACCAACCTCCTGTATGGCCCACCTCAACCCCGCCAACCTCCTGTATAGCCCACCCTGACCCCACCAACCTCCTGTATGGCCCACCTCAATCCCGCCAACCTCCTGTATGACCCACCTGAACCCCGCCAACCTCCTGTATTGCCTACCTCAACCCCGCCAACCTCCTGTATGGCCCATCTTAACCCAACAACCTCCTGTATGGCCAACCTCAACCCCGCCAACCTCCAGTATGGCCCACCTCAACCCCGCCAACCGTCTGTATGGCCCACCTCGACCCCGCCAACCTCCTTTATAGCCCCCCTCAACCCCGCCAACCTCCTGTATGGCCTACTTCAACCCCCCCAACCTCCTGTATGGCCACACCTCAACCCCGCCAAACTCCTGTATGGACCACCTCAACCCAGCCAACCTCCTGTATAGCCCACCTCGACCCCACCAACCTCCTGCATGGACCACGTCAATCCCGCCAACCTCCTGTATGGCCCACTTTAACCCCGCCAACCTCCTGTATGGCCCACCTTAACCCAACAACCTCCTGTATGGCCAACCTCAACCCCGCCAACCTCCAGTATGGCCCACCTCAACCCCGCCAACCGTCTGTATGGCCCACCTCGACCCCTCCGACCTCCTTTATAGCCCCCCTAAACCCCGCCAACCTCCTGTATGGCTCACCTCGACTCTGCCAACCTCCTGAAGGCCCACCTCAACCACGACAGCCTCCTGTATGGCCCACCCCAACCCCGCCAATCTCCTGTATGACCCACCCCGCCAACCTCCTGTATGGCCCACCCCGCCAACCTCCTGTATGGCCCACCTCAATCCCGCCAACCTCCTGTATGGCCACACCTCAACCCCGCCAACCTCCTGTATGGCCCACCTCAACCCAGCCAACCTCCTATATAGCCCACCTCGACCCCACCAACCTCCTGTATGGCCCACCTCAACCCCGCCAACCTCCTGTATGGCCCACCTCAACCCCACCAACCTCCTGTATGGCCCACCTCAACCCTGCCAATCTCCTGTATTGCCCACCTTAACCCGGCCAACCTCCTGTATGGCCCACCTCAACCCCGCCAACTGTCTGTATGGCCCACCTCGACCCCTCCAACCGTCTGTATGGCCCACCTTGACCCCGCCGACCTTCTTTATAGCCCACCTTGACCCCACCAACCTCCAGTATGGCCCACAGGGACCCCGCTAACCTCCTGTATGGCCCACCTCAAGCCTGCCAACCTCCTGTAAGGCCCACCTTAACTCCGCCAACCTCCTGTATGGCCCATTATGACCCCGCCAACCTCCTGTGTGGTCCCACCTGAATTGTCAACCTCCTGTATGGCCCACCTCAACCCCGCCAACCTCCTGTATGGCCCACCTGAACCCCATCAACCTCCTGTATGGCCCACCTGAACTCCACCAACCTCCTGTATGGCCCCACCCCAACCCTGCCAACCTCCTGTATGGCCCCACCCCAACCCCGCCAACCTCCTGTATGGCCCACCTCAACCCCGACAACCTCCTATATGGCCCACCTCAACCTCGCCAACCTCCTGTATGGCCCACCTCAACCCTGCCAACCTCCTGTATGGCCCCACCCCAACCCCCCAACCTCCTGTATGGCCCACCTCAACCTCGCTAACCTCCTGTATGGCCCACCTCAACCTCGCCAACCTCCTGTATGGCCCAATATGACCCCGCCAACCTCCTGTATGGCCCACCTCGACCCCACCAACCTCTTGTATGGCCCACCTCAACTCTGCCAAACTCCTGTATGGCCCACCTCAACCCCGCCAACCTCCTGTATGGCCCACCTCGACCCCACCAACCGTCTGTATGGCCCACCTCGACCCCACCAACCATCTGTATGGCTTACCTTGACCCCGCCGACCTTCTTTATAGCCCACCTTGACCCCACCAACCTCTTGTATGGCCCACCTCGACCCCGCTAACCTCCTGTAAGGCCCACCTTAACTCCGCCAACCTCCTGTATGGCCCAATATGACCCCGCCAAACTCCTGTGTGGCCCCACCCGACTCGCCAACCTCCTGAAGGCCCACCTCAACCCCGCCAACCTCCTGTATGGCCCACCTGAACCCCATCAACCTCCTGTATGGCCCCACCCCAACCCCACCAACCTTCTGTTTGGCCCACCTCAACCCCGACAACCTCCTGTATGGCCCACCTCAACCCCGCCAACCTCCTGTATGGCCCACCTGAACCCCATCAACCTCCTGTATGGCCCACTTGAACTCCACCAACCTCCTGTATGGCCCCACCCCAACCCTGCCAACGTTCTGTATGGCCCTACCCCAACCCCGCGAACCTCCTGTATGGCCCACCTCAACCTCGCCAACCTCCTGTTTAGCCCACCTCAACCTAGCCAACCTCCTGTATGGCCCACCTCAACCCCGCCAACCTCCTGTATGGCCCACCTCAACCCTGCCAACCTCCTGTATGGCCCACCTCAACCCCGCCAACCTCCTGTATGGCCCACCTCAACCCTGCCAACCTCCTGTATGGCCCCACCCCAACCCCGCCAACCTCCTGTATAGGCCACCTCAACCTCTCTAACCTCCTGTATTGCCCATCTCAACCTCGCCAACCTCCTGTATGGCCCACCTCAACCCCACCAACCTCTTGTATGGCCCACCTCAACTCTACCAACCTCCTGTATGGCCCACCTCAACCCTGCCAACCTCCTGTATGGCCCACCTTAACCCCGCCAACCTCCTGTATGGCCCACCCCAACCCCACCAACCTCCTGTATGGCCCACCCCAACCCCACCAACCTCCTGTATGGCCCACCTCAACCTCGCCAACCTCCTGTATGGCCCATCTCGACCCCACCAACCTCTTGTATGGCCCACCTCAACTCTACCAACCTCCTGTATGGCCCACCTCAACCCTGCCAACCTCCTGTATGGCCCACCTCAACCCCACCAACCTGTATGGCTCACCTCTTTGTAGATTTGATAACGTCAGATCTGGAACGCCTGCCTAATCAATTGGGATATCAATCAAACATCAATGAACAACTGCAGCGAGCAGTGAAGGAACTTGAGAAAAATCATGATTTGGTAATAAAACCGGCAGACAAGGGTGGCAACATTGTGGTCATGTCCACGGAGCAGTATGAGAGGATGTGTATGGACATCCTCAACAGTAAGGAGTGGTATGTCTGGGCCTCCATATCCAGACTTGCCAGAGATGACAGGGAATACCATCAGCTCATCCAGCAGGCTCAAGATGAGGGGGTGATTGACCCACATGCAGCTGCGTTCCTGGAGTCCCCATGCCCGAAAATTCGCACTTTCTATGCACTCCCAAAAGTGCACAAGTCGCCCGTAGCTCCTCCAGGGCGTCCGATAGTATCGGGCATGGGGGCCCTGATGGAGAATGCCAGCCGATATGTGGATCGCCACCTCCAACCACTCGTGACCAGCCTACCATCTTACGTCAAGGACTCAGGACATATCCTGAGGATCCTCAACGAGCTTTGGGTGAGCCCTGAGTCCACTCTGGTGACTCTGGATGTGGAGGCCCTATATTCCAGCATCCCACATGAGAAGGGCATAAGGGCAGTGGAATCGTTCCTAAATGAATTGGACATTTCTCAACATAACCACAATCTTTTCCTGCTTCGGCTCCTCAATTTCGTCCTCACCCACAACCTTTTCCTCTTCAAGGGTCAACTTTACCACCAGATACAGGGGACCGCGATGGGGACGACCTGTGCCCCATCATTCGCGAACCTGTATCTGGGTTGGTGGGAGAGGGGGTTGTGGAGTGGGGACGTGATGACCCAGTACCTGTGCCATGTAGCAGCATGGCACAGGTACATAGATGACATTCTGGTCATTTGGGAGGGGCCAAGGCAGGAACTACTAGAATTTGTGGAAAAATTGAACCAAAATGAAGCTAATCTCAAATTTACTTGTAATTATGACCAACAAAAATCACGTTCCTTGATTTGGAAATTATGAAGGCCTCTGATGGTCATATAACAACAAACCTATTCCGCAAAGAGACATCTGCGAACAACATGCTGCGAGCCAGCACTTTGCATCCAGCACATCTCCCATATCAAGTATCCCATATGGAGAACTTATCCGTGCAAGGCGCAATTGCGCTACTACGGATTTATTTGAGATTGAAGCGGCAAAAATAAGGACCAGACTCAGGGAGAGAGGGTACAAAGAAAAGGTCCTAAGATCCACCTACAAGCAGGCCAAAAACATGAATACGCAGGAGCTATTATATAGACCTAGAAGGAATAAAGACCAATTTGGACCTGCCCTAATTATGACCTATACTGAGGCCCACAGTCACATTCAACAGATATTACGAACCCGCTGGCCAATTTTATTAAATAATCAACATTTACAAACCTTTTTGCCAAAAGCACCAAAAGTGATCTATAGAAGGTCAAATAATCTTAGAGATACCCTTGTACACAGCCACTATGAACAAAATCGAGGGAAAGAGTGCTGTAAGGCCAAGGGCACTTATGCGGGGGGTGTAATATGTGTAAATATGTGAAGGTGGGCCCCACAATATCTTTAGGGGATTGAGGTACCTATAAGATACAACATTTTATTAATTGCAACACGGCCAACGTGATTTATCTATTGACCTGTACTTGTGGATGCCTATATGTGGGCAAAATCAATCGCCCTTTGAAGAAAAGAATCTATGAGCATCAATATAGGACAGGACAGGATCCATAAAGACATTAATAAGTCGTCATTTTATCAAGCACCATAATAAGGACCCGAGCTTCCTTCAGGTTCAGGGCTTGGACCGGATACACCCCACAATTCGTGGAGGGGACATTGAAAAAATGACCCTCCAACTTGAGACAAAGTGGATCTATAGGCTGGGAGCGTATCGCTACCCTGGTCTTAATGAAACCCTGAGTTTTGCTTCTTATCTATAGACCTAAGTAGGCCGCAGTAATTAGAAATTGTAAATAGAAACTACAAAAATCCTGAGGTATATTTGGAGATGTTTCCCAATTGCGAAGCTATACTCGAATGTTTTAATATATGAGGTGAGTTGTAAACCTAGGGAGAATTGGTGGAGTGCCGCCTTAATAGAAAATATCATGATTTGGACGAGCATGTTTGATGACAACCATAATGCCTTATTTTATATAATATACTTAAGCTGCCCAATGGCAGTTCTGGCTCTACTATATACAAATTTGTGTGTACCTGGTTACTATGATGATTTAAATGGGGGGAGGGCCCGTAGGCATTGTAACAGTGGCGCCTCCCTTTCCCATGATTTGGCACAGTGACATGCAGCAACTAGGGATAGGTGTTGGATAGTTGGCGGATTGCCGGTTGTGTGGCGATTCCGTGCCTGCTGGAAGGAAATATCCAGCAGGACGGCGGGTCTCGAACAAAATGGTGCCGTCTTTAGGGACTGTAGAGCCGGACCGGCGACGCATTGCGCCGCTTCCGGCGGAAGCCGGACGTGGGGGCACGTGCGCTCCAAATATCTGGAGCGCACATAGCGCGTCGCTGGCGCGGCGGCGGGTGAGTATCCTGTGTGCTGAGACTTTTGGGGGCGCAGAGAAGCCCAGGGGGGAACAACGCAGCCCTGATACAAAATAAGAGCAGCATACACTTGTTTAACACGGATGCACGTATTCTTATCCGCCGCTGCGACTGCCAAGGACAGCCATAACATTGAAGGTGAGGAGCTCATACTGATATGTTTATACCCGAATCTTATTACAATACAGTGGAAAAGAGTAATTGGAAGGCATATATAATTGGATTCCCTTTCATGTAGATCACGTTGAAGGTATTCAGTGCTAATCAGAAGGAATCCTTAAAGAGATCCCACAGACAAATTTCCTTAAAGGGGACAGCACTTAAACCAGGTCCCAGGTGATAAATTTGTTTATTAATGCCCTAGGGCATCCTTTTGGATTCTAATACTCTTTCCTGAAAGTTTAACAAGCAGGAAAATGCGTACACCACCAACTCTCCCTGGGGAATCGGCAAGCTGTATACAAATAACAAACTACTAATCGCATGACAGAAATTACCAAATAAGGTATTTTATGTCTCCTAACATTTCCTACCTCATACTATATAATAGATATGTCAAGGTGTACACACTAACCTACTAATGGTGATAAATGTTTGTCTGTTTGTTACACACATAGGGCATTGGGGAAGCCAAATCAGGCGAAACATGATACATGTCTGCCCTCTTAAGGAAAGATGGAATATTAACCTACATAAGGTTTTGTAATAAACATAGATTTAATACCATGGTAATGCGATTAAGCACATGGATGTAAATGATGTGACTGTACTATAGTATTTGTTTTAAATGTATCCAATACAATTGTATATATTTTTCAAAAACATTTTAAAAGGTGTGGTCACAGCCCTAAGCCCAGAAAATTCCGGGGGGACCTAGCCCCGAATAGAATTGTGCTTTAAGATAAAGGGCTGGGCTGTGTACCAACCAATCAAAACTATACACAGGGGGCTTATTGTGGTCGCTAGCTGGGAACACATTTTCTGTAGTTCCTAAGGTAGTCACCTCAACCCTGCCAACCTCCTGTATGGCCCACCTCAACCGCGCCAACCTGTATGGCTCACCCCAAAACCGCCAACCCCCCAACTGTCTGTATGGCCCACCTCAACCCTGCCAACCTCCTGTAAGGCCCACCTAAACCCTGCCAAACTGTATGGCTCATCCCAACCACGCCAACCTCCTGTATGGCCCACCTCAACCCTGCCAACCTCCTGTAAGGCCCACCTAAACCCCGCCAACCTGTATGGCACACCCCAACCCCGCCAACCTCCTGTATGGCCCACCTCAACCTTGACAACCTCCTGTATGGCCCACCTCAACCTCGCCAACCTCCTGTATGGCCCACCTCAACCTCGCCCACCACCTGTATGGCCCACCTCAACCTGGCCCATCTCAACCCCGCCAACCACCTATATGGTGCACCTGAGCCAGCCAACCTCCTGTATGGCCCACCTCAACCCTGCCAACCTCCTGTATGGCCCACCTTAACCCCGCCAACCTCCTGTATGGCCCACCTCAACCCCGCCAACCTCCTGTATGGCCCACCTCGACCCGCCAACCTCCTGTGTGGCAAACCTCAACCCCGTCGACCTCCTGTATGGCCCACCCCGACCCCACCAACCTCCTGAAGGCCCACCTCAACCCCGCGAACCTCCTGTATGGCCCAGCTCAACCTCGCTAACCTCCTGTATAGCCCACCTCAACCTAGCCAACCTCCTGTATGGCCCAGCTCAACCCCGCCTACCTCCTGTATGGCCCACCTCGACCCCACCAACCTCTTGTATGGCCCACCTCAACTCTACCAACCTCCTGTATGGCCCACCTCAACCCTGCCAACCTCCTGTATGGCCGCACCCCAACCCCGCCAACCTCCTATATGGCCCACCTCAACCTCGCCAACCTCCTGTATGGCCCACCTCAACCTCACCAACCTCCTGTATGGCCCATCTCTACCCCACCAACCTCTTGTATGGCCCTCCTCAACTCTACCAACCTCCTGTATGGCCCACCTCAACCCTGCCAACCTCTTGTATGGCCCACCTCAACCCCGCCAACCTGTATGGCTCACCTCAACCCGCCAACCTCCTGTATGGCCCACCTCAACCCCATCAACTGTCTGTATGGTCCACCTCAACCTCGCCAACCTCCTGTATGGCCCACCTCAACCTCGCCAGCCTCCTGTATGGCCCACCTCAACCTCGCCAACCTCCTGTATGGCCCATCTCGACCCCACCAACCTCTTGTATGGCCCACCTCAACTCTGCCAACCTCCTGTATGGCCCACCTCAACCCCGCCAACTGTCTGTATGGTCCACCTCAACCTCGCCAACCTCCTGTATGGCCCACCTCAACCTCGCCAACCTCCTGTATGGCCCATCTCGACCCCACCAACCTCTTGTATGGTCCACCTGAACTCTGCCAACCTCCTGTATGGCCCACCTCAACCCCATCAACTGTCTGTATGGTCCACCTCAACCTCGCCAACCTCCTGTATGGCCCACCTCAACCTCGCCAACCTCCTGTATGGCCCACCTCAACCTCGCCAACCTCCTGTATGGCCCATCTCGACCCCATCAACCTCCTGTATGGCCCGCCTCAACCCTGCCAACCTCCTGTATGGCCCACCTCAACCCCGCCAACCTGTATGGCTCACCTCAACCCCACCAACCTCCTGTATGGCCCACCTCAACCCCATCAACTGTCTGTATGGCCCACCTCAACCCTGCCAACCTCCTGTATGGCCCACCTCAACCACGCCAACCTGTATGGCTCACCCCAACCCCGCCAACCTCCTGTAGGGCCCACCTCAACCCCCCAACTGTCTGTATGGCCCACCTCAACCCTGCCAACCTCCTGTAAGGCCCACCTAAACCCCGCCAACCTGTATGGCTCACCCCATCCCCGCCAACCTCCTGTATGGCCCACCTCAACCTTGACAACATCCTATATGGCTCACCTCAACCTTGCCAACCACCTGTATGGCCCACCTCAACCTGGCCCACCTCAACCCCGCCAACCACCTATATGGTGCACCTGAGCCAGCCAACCTCCTGTATGGCCCACCTCAACCCCGTCAACCTCCTGTATGGCCCACTTTAACCCCACCAACCTCCTGTATGGCCCACCTCAACCTCGCCAACCTCCTGTATGGCCCATCTCGACCCCACCAACCTCTTGTATGGCCCACCTCAACTCTGCCAACCTCCTGTATGGCCCACCTCAACCCCGCCAACTGTCTGTATGGTCCACCTCAACCTCGCCAACCTCCTGTATGGCCCACCTCAACCTCGCCAACCTCCTGTATGGCCCATCTCGACCCCACCAACCTCTTGTATGGTCCACCTGAACTCTGCCAACCTCCTGTATGGCCCACCTCAACCCCATCAACTGTCTGTATGGTCCACCTCAACCTCGCCAACCTCCTGTATGGCCCACCTCAACCTCGCCAACCTCCTGTATGGCCCACCTCAACCTCGCCAACCTCCTGTATGGCCCATCTCGACCCCATCAACCTCCTGTATGGCCCGCCTCAACCCTGCCAACCTCCTGTATGGCCCACCTCAACCCCGCCAACCTGTATGGCTCACCTCAACCCCACCAACCTCCTGTATGGCCCACCTCAACCCCATCAACTGTCTGTATGGCCCACCTCAACCCTGCCAACCTCCTGTATGGCCCACCTCAACCACGCCAACCTGTATGGCTCACCCCAACCCCGCCAACCTCCTGTAGGGCCCACCTCAACCCCCCAACTGTCTGTATGGCCCACCTCAACCCTGCCAACCTCCTGTAAGGCCCACCTAAACCCCGCCAACCTGCATGGCTCACCCCATCCCCGCCAACCTCCTGTATGGCCCACCTCAACCTTGACAACATCCTGTATGGCTCACCTCAACCTTGCCAACCACCTGTATGGCCCACCTCAACCTGGCCCACCTCAACCCCGCCAACCACCTATATGGTGCACCTGAGCCAGCCAACCTCCTGTATGGCCCACCTCAACCCCGTCAACCTCCTGTATGGCCCACTTTAACCCCACCAACCTCCTGTATGGCCCACCTCAACCCCGCCAACCTCCTGTATGGCCCACCTCGACCCGCCAACCTCCTGTGTACCAAACCTCAACCCCGCCAACCTCCTGTATGATCCACCTCAACCCCGCCAACCTCCTATATGGCCCACCTCAATCCTGCCAACCTCCTATATGGCCCACCCTGCCAATCTCCTGTATGGCCGACCCTGCAAACCTCCTGTATGGCCCACCTCAAGCCCCTGTATGGCCCCACCCTAAGCCCCTGTATGGCCCCACCCCGATCCCCTGTATGGCCCACCCCGACCCTGCTAACCTCCTATATGGCCCAACCCCGACCCCCTGTATGGCCCCCCAAGCCCGCCAACCTCCTGTATGGCCCCACCCCAAGCCCCTGTATGGCCCACCCTGACCCCGCCAACCTCCTGTATGGCCCACCCTGACCCTTCCAACCTCCTGTATGGCCCCACACCAAGCCCCTGTATGGCCCACCCTGACCCCGCCAACCTCCTGTATGGCCCCACCCTGACCCTTCCAACCTCCTGTATGGCCCCACCCTGACCCCCTGTATGGCCCCACCCCAACCCAGCCAAACTCTGGTATGGCCCACCCTGCCAACCTCCCTTTACCATTTGTTCCTGTTTGGCCACCATCGTGATATCGGCAATGACCTTCTTCTCCTGCTGCTCCTGCTGCTCCAACTTCTGCCGCTCGCGGTCCAGCTCGCTCGTGGCACGGCTCAGGGCGGGCTGGTTCTGGTGCAGCATCTCCTCCTGGGCCTTCCGGACAGACAGGAAATCCATCTTCTCAGTATCAGCGTCTGTGCGAGGAAACACCCAACACAGAGCACGTTACAGGCAGAGCAAGGCGACAGGGGCGAGGACGTGTGTGGGATTCCGAGTGGCCCAAATTCCAGAGAGGGACGTGTCATCTAGTGAGCAACACAGAGCATCTCCAAATGCATGCCACAAATTAAAACGCACCTGAAAATTCCATCCCCTGCCATAGCTGGGCCATGTATGCCACCTGCCACATATCCTGGGCCAGCAGCGGCTCCCCCACGTGCTGCAGCAGTTCCTTATTTAGAGAGGAATAAAGCCCATTAATTTTCTTGGGTTTCATTCTTTTCTAGCGCGACACCCCGATTCAGGATGCCCCACCATAGAGGAAAGAAACAGGGGCTCTGTCACATTCTGCTATGGAAGATGATGGGGGCTCTGTCACAGTCTGCTATGGAAGATGATGGGGGCTCTGTCACAGTCTGCTATGGAAGATGATGGGGGCTCTGTCACAGTCTGCTATGGAAGATGATGGGGGCTCTGTCACAGTCTGCTATGGAAGATGATGGGGGGCTCTGTCACAGTCTGCTATGGAAGATGGGGGCTCTGTCACAGTCTGCTAAGAAGATGGGGGCTCTGTCACAGTCTGCTATGGAAGATGATGGGGCTCTGTCACAGTCTGCTATGGAAGATGATGGGGCTCTGTCACAGTCTGCTATGGGAGATGATGGGGGCTCTGTCACAGTCTGCTATGGAAGATGATGGGGCTCTGTCACAGTCTGCTATGGAAGATGATGGGGGCTCTGTCACAGTCTGCTATGGAAGATGATGGGGCTCTGTCACAGTCTGCTATGGAAGATGATGGGGCTCTGTCACAGTCTGCTATAGGAGATGATGGGGGCTCTGTCACAGTCTGCTATGGAAGATGATGGGGCTCTGTCACAGTATGCTATGGAAGATGATGGGGCTCTGTCACAGTCTGCTATGGAAGATGATGGGGGACTCTGTCACAGTCTGCTATGGAAGATGATGGGGGCTCTGTCACAGTCTACTATGGAAGATGATGGGGGGCTCTGTCACAGTCTGCTAAGAAGATGGGGGCTCTGTCACAGTCTGCTATGGAAGATGATGGGGCTCTGTCACAGTCTGCTATGGAAGATGATGGGGGCTCTGTCACAGTCTGCTATGGAAGATGATGGGGCTCTGTCACAGTCTGCTATGGAAGATGATGGGGCTCTGTCACAGTCTGCTATGGAAGATGATGGGGCTCTGTCACAGTCTGCTATGGAAGATGATGGGGGACTCTGTCACAGTCTGCTATGGAAGATGATGGGGGCTCTGTCACAGTCTACTATGGAAGATGATGGGGGGCTCTGTCACAGTCTGCTAAGAAGATGGGGGCTCCGTCACAGTCTGCTATGGAAGATGATGGGGCTCTGTCACAGTCTGCTATGGAAGATGATGGGGGCTCTGTCACAGTCTGCTATGGAAGATGATGGGGCTCTGTCACAGTCTGCTATGGAAGATGATGGGGCTCTGTCACAGTCTGCTATGAAAGATGATGGGGGGCTCTGTCACAGTCTGCTATGGAAGATGGGGGGCTCTGTCACAGTCTGCTATGGAAGATGATGGGGCTCTGTCACAGTCTGCTATGGAAGATGATGGGGCTCTGTCACAGTCTGCTATGAAAGATGATGGGGGGCTCTGTCACAGTCTGCTATGGAAGATGGGGGGCTCTGTCACAGTCTGCTATGGTAGATGGGGGGCTCTGTCACAGTCTGCTATGGAAGATGGGGGGCTCTGTCACAGTCTGCTATGGAAGATGATGGGGCTCTGTCACAGTCTGCTATGAAAGATGATGGGGGGCTGTGTCACAGTCTGCTATGGAAGATGGGGGGCTCTGTCACAGTCTGCTATGGAAGATGATGGGGGACTCTGTCACAGTCTGCTATGGAAGATGATGGGGCTCTGTCACAGTCTGCTATGGAAGATGATGGGGGCTCTGTCCCAGTCTGCTATGGAAGATGATGGGGGGCTCTGTCACAGTCTGCTATGGAAGATGATGGGGCTCTGTCACAGTCTGCTATGGAAGATGATGGGGCTCTGTCACAGTCTGCTATGAAAGATGATGGGGGGCTGTGTCACAGTCTGCTATGGAAGATGGGGGGCTCTGTCACAGTCTGCTATGGAAGATGATGGGGGCTCTGTCACAGTCTGCTATGGAAGATGATGGGGGCTCTGTCACAGTCTGCTATGGAAGATGATGGGGGCTCTGTCACAGTCTGCTATGGAAGATGATGGGGGCTCTGTCACAGTCTGCTATGGAAGATGATGGGGGGCTCTGTCACAGTCTGCTATGGAAGATGATGGGGGGCTCTGTCACAGTCTGCTATGGAAGATGATGGGGGCTCTGTCACAGTCTACTATGGGATGATGGGGGGCTCTGTCACAGTCTGCTATGGAAGATGATGGGGGACTCTGTCACAGTCTGCTATGGAAGATGGGGGGCTCTGTCACAGTCTGCTATGGAAGATGATGGGGGCTCTGTCACAGTCTGCTATGGAAACAGAATGGGGGCTCTTTCACAGTCTGCTATGGAAGATGATGGGGGGCTCTGTCACAGTCTGCTATGGAAGATGATGGGAGGCTCTGTCACAGTCTGCTATGGAAGATGATGGGGGACTCTGTCACAGTCTGCTATGGAAGATGATGGGGGGCTCTGTCTCAGTCTGCTATGGAAGATGATGGGGCTCTGTCACAGTCTGCTATGGAAGATGATGGGGCTCTGTCACAGTCTGCTATGAAAGATGATGAGGGGCTCTGTCACAGTCTGCTATGGAAGATGATGGGGGCTCTGCCACAGTCTGCTATGGAAGATGATGGGGGCTCTGTCACAGTCTGCTATGGAAGATGATGGGGCTCTGTCACAGTCTGCTATGAAAGATGATGGGGGGCTCTGTCACAGTCTGCTATGGAAGATGGGGGGCTCTGTCACAGTCTGCTATGGTAGATGGGGGGCTCTGTCACAGTCTGCTATGGAAGGTGGGGGGCTCTGTCACAGTCTGCTATGGAAGATGATGGGGCTCTGTCACAGTCTGCTATGGAAGATGATGGGGCTCTGTCACAGTCTGCTATGAAAGATGATGGGGGGCTGTGTCACAGTCTGCTATGGAAGATGGGGGGCTCTGTCACAGTCTGCTATGGAAGATGATGGGGGCTCTGTCACAGTCTGCTATGGAAGATGATGGGGCTCTGTCACAGTCTGCTATGGAAGATGATGGGGGCTCTGTCACAGTCTGCTATGGAAGATGATGAGGGCTCTGTCACAGTCTGCTATGGAAGATGATGGGGGGCTCTTTCACAGTCTGCTATGGAAGATGATGGGGGGCTCTGTCACAGTCTGCTATGGAAGATGATGGGGGCTCTGTCACAGTCTGCTATGGAAGATGATGGGGGGCTCTGCCACAGTCTGCTATGGAAGATGATGGGGGATCTGTCACAGTTTGCTATGGAAGATGATGGGGGGCTCTGTCACAGTCTGCTATGGGAGAAGATGGGGGCTCTGTCACAGTCTGCTATGGAAGATGATGGGGGGCTCTGTCACAGTCTGCTATGGAAGATGATGGGGGGCTCTGTCACAGTCTGCTATGGAAGATGATGGGGGGCTATGTCACAGTCTGCTATGGGAGATGATGGGGCTCTGTCACAGTCTGCTATGGAAGATGATGGGGGCTCTGCCACAGTCTGCTATGGAAGATGATGGGGGCTCTGTCACAGTTTGCTATGGAAGATGATGGGGGGCTCTGTCACAGTCTGCTATGGGAGAAGATGGGGGCTCTGTCACAGTCTGCTATGGAAGATGATGGGGGGCTCTGTCACAGTCTGCTATGGAAGATGATGGGGGGCTCTGTCACAGTCTGCTATGGAAGATGATGGGGGCTCTGCCACAGTCTGCTATGGAAGATGATGGGGGCTCTGTCACAGTTTGCTATGGAAGATGATGGGGGCTCTGTCACAGTTTGCTATGGAAGATGATGGGGGGCTCTGTCACAGTCTGCTATGGGAGAAGATGGGGGCTCTGTCACAGTCTGCTATGGAAGATGATGGGGGCTCTGTCACAGTCTGCTATGGAAGATGATGGGGGGCTCTGTCACAGTCTGCTATGGAAGACGATGGGGGGCTCTGTCACAGTCTGCTATGGAAGATGATGGGGGCTCTGTCACAGTCTGGGATGATGGGGGTTGCACTGCACACCTTGCAATCCACACCGCAAGTCACACTGCATTGCACCCCACAATCCATATAGAAATATGCACTGCAATCAACACCAAAATCCACATCTTAATGCACCCTGCAAGCCACACCACAATGCACAATGCAATCCACATCACAATGCATAATGCAATCCACATCACAATGCATAATGCAATCCACATCACAATGCATAATGCAATCCACATTGCAATCCACACGACAATGTACACTGCAATGCACAATACAATCCACACCGCAATGCACACTAACTGCACCAAATATTTACCATGACCCCCATCGGTCCAGACAATTTTCAATTTTCATCACAGCATTTTAATGTCTTAGGTTAATTCTAGGGACAAAGAGGAGATTAAATGAACCCTGACTACATCAAAATGACAGATGAGAAGAGGGGGGAACACAGGGATAGAGAGAGGATACAACATCCAGGGCTGGTTTGGGCAAAATAAAAGTGGGGTCCCCAAGTTCTAAAATAATATAACAACCCTATGCCCAGTTCCCTACATGCACAGTCCCTATGTTCTCCCACATGTACCCAGTTTGGGATGCTCCATCGAGTTGATATAATGATTTAAATGGGTGGATAACCAGGATAGTGAAAATCCTGGTGATAGGTCTACTTTAAAGAAGGTCCCGGCTGTTGCCCCTTTTCCCACCTCCCATCCAAGGGTTTTGCCTCACCCGCATTTTCCTGCTGTAATATCATGGGCTACGCCGGGGGCTGCAGTAAGATGGTCAGCGGCCCTACACACGGGGGCAGCCATCTTGCCGTAGTCCCTGTCGTGGCCCAGGCTGTCGAAAAACACCGGCTATTAATCACCAGCACAAAAGGGACACCAATGAAAATTCAGCTCTGATAGTAACATAACAAACAGTTGGCCCTTCAGAGTGGGCCCCAGGCAATTGCCTGGTTTGCCTGCCCCGAAAGCCGTTCCTGATAACAGTCCCTATAGTATAGGAATAAACCCTTTGATGTTGTTTTCCTTTTTGTGGGAAGAAGAAGAAGGTTTTTCGAGGGGGTTTAAGAATAACGGTATTTTTTTGGGTTATGTTGATGCAGCAATTACGTTCCATGCAGAGAAAAAAAAAACCCACAGAGAGGCTTCTACAAGGCCCCCAACACTCAAGTATCAATCTGCAGTGCTCCAGGTAAAGTATAAATGTAATCTTTTATTAATTCATAAATATAACTAAAATTGGTTAAAATCTCTTAGGCCCTTATTCATGAAGGGATAGCGTCAGGAAGCGCCTTGTAAATGAGAGGTAGCGGCAGGTAGCGCCTTGTAAATGAGAGGTAGCGGCAGGTAGCGCCTTGTAAATGAGAGGTAGCGGCAGGTAGCGCCTTGTAAATGAGAGGTAGCGGCAGGTAGCGACAGGTGAGCGCCGGACACGGCAGCAATTACACATTTATCAAGCAGAATCTGTTGAGCGACTGGGATAACGCCATGTAGCGCCCGATTCATCATTATCCCAGGCTCAGCGTACAGTGCCGGAGTTCAGCCTTGCAGAGCGCCACGTATTACCTCTCGCTACCTGTCGCTCTCCCATACATTTCAATGGACGTTCCTTTTTTTCTCTTTAAAGTGGACCAACACCCAGGATTTTCACTATCCTGGGTTTTGGTCCACTTCCGCGGGACACCCCGCTGCATGAAACCCCCCAGAATGGCAGAAAAAACTCACCCCGCTCCTACGACGTATGCGCGGGCCTCGTCCAGTCAGCGCGCTCAGAGCTGCTGTGGTACGCATGTACAAGGGACGGATGACCACAGTGGCTCCGAGCACGCTGGCGGCCGCATCTCGCGCTTCCCTCTAACAGGGAGCGCGCCCGCGCTGGCCATTCACAAACTAGAGAGAAGCGCGAGATGCGGCCGCGACCCGCGCATGCGCCATTGAAACGGGAGTAAGGTAGGGTGACTGGGGCGTCCTGGGGGGTTTCACACAGCGGGGCATCCCGATTTCGGATGCCCCGCGGGGAGGGAATCTTATAGATTCAGCCTGGATGTTGGTCCACTTTAAACAGGGTTTTTGTTTTTTTGTTTTTTTTTTTATAAAAATCTCAAATAATGTTGTGACCTCTCCTGGCCATTTTTTCTAATATTTTTCATGTTTCATATATTTTTTCAGAAATGACATCACAGCTCTGCCATTATAGTGTCATGTACAATGTAATTCCATATGTTTTCGCTTTGTTACTGGTGGATAGATGCTAGAAAACAACCTTTAATCACACCGCCTCCTGCGCTCTGGGCTTCAGAGAAGCATTTTTTCAGCGCCGGAGGTGTGTGAGGCTGTTTTTTTGCTGAATATGTTGTGAGTCGGTCGCACTGACCAGTCGCTAACATGCGCTCCCATACAGCGCTGTACTGGTCAAATAGCGACTCCTCACAATGTATTCATCATTACTGCCCAGCGACTGAGTCGCTATGAACTAGCGACCCACGGCTGAGCACAGTGACTGCTAGCGGGCGCTCTGAAATGCCTGCTACAGACGCTCATCTGTCGCTACCTGTCGTTAGTGATGAATCAGCCTGCCCGTTAAAAACACATTATACATAAACATAACACTAGAGGGCACTGGTGGCACAACAAATAATGCCAGAATGGTCACATCTCAAATATGTGTCCCTATATGTGACTGGCTGGGTCATATTTATCCCCCAGAGAAAGGGCAAAGTGCAATATATCTAAGGAAATACAATATATAAAAAGTATTTAAGGTGACCAAAAATATACAAAGTGACTGAGTGCAACTAATTGAAGCAAATAGAAGTGAATAGCAGCAATATACTTGATAAAGAGGACACCGTGGGATAACAAGAGGGACAAACACGCACAAAAAGGATCTTACATGAGAGATGGGCCAACAGCACCCCTCCCCCATCCTACGCGTTACGTGACGCAAACTTCACTTCATCAGGGATGATTAATGTCCAGGAGGACATCTCAACCCATCCCTTTATAACCCCCACCCAACAAAACACCCAGCAGACGAGCCGCAGGTGAGCTGAATGCTGGACATTAGCCTCGATTCAGAGACACATTCGTCTGGACTTCCGTAGCTGTCTGTAAAAGTTTTGGTGGGTCTTTGTAATTTTTCATTCTTCATTTTTTTCATTTTTCATTCGTACGAGCGTTCGGGAATGCGTTTTCGATGAACGGAAGCAAATCGGAACATTTCCGTTAGTTCGGATCATTTTCCAAACAAAATCTGATATTTTCCGTTTGTTCAGATAACTTACGTTGTTGGGATGGGTTTCCGTCTGATTCAGAGAGCTGATTTCCGACGGATCACCACCCTATAAATCCGTTTCATTTCCGATCCACTTACGGGACCTTTGAGGGCTCGGATTGCTATTGTTGAACATGTTTTGCGGCTATGTGGAGGAGTCTGCGCGCCTTTAGCACCAAGGCATTGCATGTATCAGCATGGCCGAGGCCATAAATTGTATAGCAATGCATACCTGAATCAATATATTTCATGTATGCCTTATAGAAGCATTTTAATGCTGACCTTAATTAGTCCTTAGCATGTAAACATTTATTTTCCCACACATCCATATAATTGCTATATTTTTTTAGACTTATGTCCTTTGTGAATTATATTTGGATTGTTGAACTTGAATCTTAATTTGTTGTAGGAGTTATTGTTTTAGTCGGTTACCTTTGCTTTGTGTAATTATTTTATATTTGGTTGCAGGAACCGCAAGATGTGCCACTCGCACAACATACAAGCAGTGTTTGGTCCAGCTATGCGATTCCTCAGTGTTCTTGCAGGGCATCCAGGGTTGTCCCATGATGCTTATATATTGCAGAGCTCCGGCTTATTTCGTCAGTTTGAGTCAGGAGAATTATCTGGTGGATGGCTCCTAGGTAAGTTTGCTCACATTCCATCAATCCATTTTCACTGTATGGCAATGAATAGAGTTGATGACTCATGTCTTAACCTATTGCTGTTTTTAGCCCTTGATGACATGTTAAATAATATTGTAGCTTAGAATGTGTATTTTATGTTAGTATTTTTAAATTCTCTCAGGGGATTCTGGATATCCACTCCTGCCCTTGCTCCTGATGCCCGTTCTTTGCCTGCAGAATGCGGGCCAGGGGTTCTCTAATCGAGCACTATGCAAAACCCGGGCCGTGGTGGCGAGGGCCCTCTGGCTTTTGAAGTCCAGATTTAGGTGTTTGGACCATACGGGGGGGGGGGGGGGGGGGGTTGCACCGCAGTATGACCCCAACAAGGTTATACCAATATTTTAATTTAAGTTTTTTTAACAGGGACCACACATGCCAGAGTGGCACAACTGAGTGTCAGGGTCCTTCAGTTGGTGGGAGAGATGCAGGAGCTGCGCGACTCGTTGGGGACCACAGATGAAGAATAATGTTCAGTGGCCTGCCATTGCTATGTATTTTGTTTTTTATAGTTGTAAAAATTAGAAATGTTCTAAATTTTTAAAAATTTTATATTTTATGATGGAATCCAAAAAAAAAAATGTTACAGTGTCATTTCATTTACAAAATACATTAACAGAAAACCAATGGGCCCAGAAATATTTAAAGATGAATATTCACATGACCGAGAAGTGGTTTGGGTGAGCTTTAAGGGTCCAAAAGAGAAGATGGAGGACAGTGCTAAGTGATTTAGCTAAACATTGTAGTAGAAGTGAGGGTGGCAAATATGTAGGCGAGCACTTTAATGAGTTGAGTTTGTAGTGCGCAGGCGCAAGATCGTGAGGATTCCGTCAGGACGATTATTTTTGGGTAAAGGGAAACAGAATGTATCGGGAAACGGAAAGGATTCGTGTGAGGATACGATGGGAAAAGGGCAAAAACGAAAGGCGACGTTGTTACCTGAGAAAATGAATCAGAAAAGTCTCGATGGAAAATGACATCCTCGTACTCGTACTCTGGCATACGAGTGGACGGAAACTTTACAGAAGGTTTACAAGCATAGAATCGCTCGCACACTCATACGAGAGCGGGAACATTTGAAAATAATACGACATCGACACTAAAATGGAAGGTTTTCTTTGTCTCTCTGAATCGAGCCTATACTCCGGAAGTGCTTCAGCGCTAGTAGTCTAGCTGGTTCCCCCTGTTACCAGGGGACGCCAGTACACCACTGCGCAGTACGTCCGGAGCGGTGGAGGAGAGGTAAGTAGCCCAGGACACCATGTGAGAGGCAGCGCCAGGATAATGCGCGATTTTCACAATAGGGATCACAGTACACCAAAACAACATGTAGCATGGTATTACAGTTTACCAAGGCATGATTGTAATAACAATATATATATATTGAAAAATAAAATACCAAGAGAGAACCATAGGGATATGATGCCCTAAAGAATCTTATTATTATTATTATTATTATTAGAGGGACTAAATGAACAAGAGGGACATTTACCTTCTCATATCAAAAATGAAACCCCATTAGGGTAATACATAAAATAATACTGCATGTACCTTCCATGCAGAGCTTAGATATCATTTCCATTGGAAATCCCACCGTTTCCTCCATCATGGTCTGGTCACAGGTCGGATAGAAAAAGGTCTCGACAAATACTCATTCGTCAAACGCGTCTCTATCATAGCACTTCAAGTCTTTGTTCTAATCTACCGCTACGTCCTGTATTCTCAGATGCGCAGCATCTTAAACTTTTTCTCTGGTGGTGGTTCTTGATCGATAGTTTGAGAATAACAAACAGGTGTATTTGCTTTTCATTTCATTTTAAATTTACCCTTGAGAAAAGACAAACAAAACAAGCAAACAAACAAACAAAAAAGAAAGAAAGAATATTGGAAAAGTAACATAGTGTGCGCGGCTGAAAAAGACCCCAGTCCATCCAGTTTAGCCTGTTTATTAAAGATCTCCTTCCAGTGGTCTAGTAGCCATAGCTGGTAATGTTATTACATGTATGGGGGGGCATCCCGGCCACTATATATCCCCTTCCAGTGGTCTAGTAGCCATAGCTGGTAATGTTATTACATGCAAGGAGGGCATCCCGGCCACTATACATCTCCTTCCAGTGGTCTAGTAGCCATAGCTGGTAATGTTATTACATGCAAGGAGGGCATCCCGGCCACTATAGATCTCCTTCCAGTGGTCTAGTAGCCATAGCTGGTAATGTTATTACATGCAAGGAGGGCATCCCGGCCACTATACATCTCCTTCCAGTGGTCTAGTAGCCATAGCTGGTAATGTTATTACATGCAAGGAGGGCATCCCGGCCACTATAGATCTCCTTCCAGTGACCTAGTAGCCATAGCTGGTAATGTTATTACATGCAAGGAGGGCATCCCGGCCACTATAGATCTCCTTCCAGTGACCTAGTAGCCATAGCTGGTAATGTTATTACATGCAAGGAGGGCATCCCGGCCACTATAGATCTCCTTCCAGTGGTCTAGTAGCCATAACTGGTAATGTTATTACATGCACGGAGGGCATCCCGGCCACTATAGATCTCCTTCCCGTGGTCTAGTAGCCATAGCTGGTAATGTTATTACATGCAAGGAGGGCATCCTGGCCACTATAGATCTCCTTCCAGTGGTCTAGTAGCCATAACTGGTAATGTTATTACATGCACGGAGGGCATCCCGGCCACTATAGATCTCCTTCCAGTGGTCTAGTAGCCATAACTGGTAATGTTATTACATGTACAGAGGGCATCCCGGCCACTATAGATCTCCTTTCAGTGGTCTAGTAGCCATAGCTGGTAATGTTATTACATGCATGGAGGGCATCCCGGCCACTATAGATCTCCTTCCAGTGGTCTAGTAGCCATAGCTGGTAATGTTATTACATGCACGGGGGGCATCCCGGCCACTATAGATCTCCTTCCAGTGGTCTAGTAGCCATAGCTGGTAATGTTATTACATGTACAGAGGGCATCCCGGCCACTATAGATCTCCTTCCAGTGGTCTAGTAGCCATAGCTGGTAATGTTATTACATGTACAGAGGGCATCCCGGCCACTATAGATCTCCTTCCAGTGGTCTAGTAGCCATAACTGGTAATGTTATTACATGTACAGAGGGCATCCCGGCCACTATAGATCTCCTTCCAGTGGTCTAGTAGCCATAGCTGGTAATGTTATTACATGTAAGGAGGACATCCCGGCCACTATAGATCTCCTTCCAGTGGTCTAGTAGCCATAGCTGGTAATGTTATTACATGTAAGGAGGACATCCCGGCCACTATAGATCTCCTTCCAGTGGTCTAGTAGCCATAGCTGGTATTGTTATTACATGCAAGGAGGGCATCCCAGCCACTATAGATCTCCTTCCAGTGGTCTAGTAGCCATAGCTGGTAATGTTATTACATGCACGGAAGGCATCCCCGCCACTATAGATCTCCTTCCAGTGGTCTAGTAGCCATAGCTGGTAATGTTATTACATGCAAGGAGGGTATCCCGGCCACTATAGATCTCCTTCCAGTGGTCTAGTAGCCATAGCTGGTAATGTTATTACATGCACGGAAGGCACCCCGGTCACTATAGATCTCCTTCCAGTGGCCTAGTAGCCATAGCTGGTAATGTTATTACATGCAAGGAGGGCATCCCTGCCACTATAGATCTCCTTCCAGTGGTCTAGTAGCCATAGCTGGTAATGTTATTACATGCAAGGAGGGCATCCCTGCCACTATAGATCTCCTTCCAGTGGTCTAGTAGCCATAGCTGGTAATGTGATTACATGTAAGGTGGGCATCCCGGCCACTATAGATCTCCTTCCAGTGGTCTAGTAGCCATAGCTGGTAATGTGATTACATGTAAGGTGGGCATCCCGGCCACTATAGATCTCCTTCCAGTGGTCTAGTAGCCATAGCTGGTAATGTTATTACATGCAAGGAGGGCATCCCTGCCACTATAGATCTCCTTCCAGTGGTCTAGTAGCCATAGCTGGTAATGTTATTACATGCAAGGAGGGCATCCCTGCCACTATAGATCTCCTTCCAGTGGTCTAGTAGCCATAGCTGGTAATGTTATTACATGCAAGGAGGGCATCCCGGCCACTATAGATCTCCTTCCAGTGGTCTAGTAGCCATAGCTGGTAATGTGATTACATGTAAGGTGGGCATCCCGGCCACTATAGATCTCCTTCCAGTGGTCTAGTAGCCATAGCTGGTAATGTGATTACATGTAAGGTGGGCATCCCGGCCACTATAGATCTCCTTCCAGTGGTCTAGTAGCCATAGCTGGTAATGTTATTACATGCACGGAGGGCATCCCGGCCACTATAGATCTCCTTCCAGTGGTCTAGTAGCCATAACTGGTAATGTTATTACATGTATAGAGGGCATCCCGGCCACTATAGATCTCCTTCCAGTGGTCTAGTAGCCATAACTGGTAATGTTATTACATGCACGGGGGGCATCCCGGCCACTATAGATCTCCTTCCAGTGTTCTAGTAGCCGTAGCTGGTAATGTTATTACATGCAAGGAGGGCATCCCGGCCACTATAGATCTCCTTCCAGTGGTCTAGTAGCCATAGCTGGTATTGTTATTACATGCAAGGAGGGCATCCCAGCCACTATAGATCTCCTTCCAGTGGTCTAGTAGCCATAGCTGGTAATGTTATTACATGCAAGGAGGGTATCCCGGCCACTATAGATCTCCTTCCAGTGGTCTAGTAGCCATAGCTGGTAATGTTATTACATGCACGGAGGGCATCCCGGCCACTATAGATCTCCCTTTTTCTCTTTATCAATCTTTTTTTATTGTGTATATTCTGAACATTAGGTTCGACTCAGAGAGCCAAAAAAAGACTTTCGTTTTTGTGCCGATCTGTTTTTTTTTTTTAATTTTCCCGCTCTCGTATGAGTGTACGAGCTATTCTATGCATGCATTGCTAACCTTCAGTAAAGTTTCCGTCCGTTTGTATGCCAGAGTACGAGGATGTCATTTTCCAGCGTGACTTTTCCGTTTCATTTTCTCATGTTACAACGTCTCCTCCAACGAATCCTTTACGTTTCCTGTTAGATTCTGTTTCCTTTTTCAATAAATAATCGTCCAGATGAAAATCCTTACGATCTTGCGCCTGCGCACTACAAACTTAACTCATGCCACCCCCACTTCTACTACAATGTTTAGCTAAATCACTTAGCGCTATCCTCCATCTTCCCTTTTGGACCCTTAAAACTTACCCATAGTGAATATTCATCTTTAAATATTTCTGGGCCCATTAGTTTTGTGTTAATGTATTTTGTAAATGAAATGACACTGAAACTTTTTTTTATTTTTTTCTTCATCATAAAATATAAAATATTAAAATATTTTGAAAATGTAAAATTTTTACAACTATAAAAAACTAAATACATAGCAATGGCAGGCCACAGAACATTATTCTTCATCTGTGGTCCCCAACGAGTTGCGCAGCTCCTGCATCTCGCCCACCAACTGAAGGACCCTGACACTCAGTTTTGCCACTCTGGCAAGTGTGGTCCCTGTTAAAAAATGTAAATTAAAATATTGCTATAACCTTGTTGGGGTCATACTGCAGTGCCCCCCCCCCCCCCCCCCCGTATGGTCCAAACACCTAAATCTGGACTTCAAAAGCCAGAGGGCCCTCGCCAACACGGCCCGGATTTTGCATAGTGCCCGATTAGGGAACTCCTGGCCCGCATTCTGAAGGCAAAGAACGGGCATCAGGAGCAAGGGCAGGAGTGAATATACAGAATCCCCTGAAAGAATTTAAAAATACTAACATAAAATACACATTCTAAGCTACAATATTGTTTAACATGTCATCAAGGGCTAAAAACAGCCATAGGAGGAATCGCATAGCTGGACCAAACACTGCTTGTATGTTGTGCGAGTGGCACATCTTGCGGTTCCTGCAACCAAAATAATTACACAAAGCAAAGGTAACCGACTAAGACAATAACTCCTACAACAAATTAAGATTCAAGTTCAACAATTCAAATACAATTCACAAAGGACATCTAAAAAGTCTAAAAAAAAATAGCAATTATATGGATGTGTGGGAAAATAAAGGTTTACATGCTAAGGACTAATTTAGGTCAGCATTAAAATGCTTCTATAAGGCATACATGAAATGTATTGATTCAGGTATGCATTGCTATACAATTTATGGCCTCAGCCATGCTGATACATGCAATGCCTTGGAGCTAAAGGTGCGCAGACTTCTCCACATAACCGCAAAACATGTTCAACAATAGCAATCCGAGGCCTCAAAGGTCCCGTAAGGGGATCGCAAATGAAACGGTTTAATAGGGTGGTGGTCCCTCAGCAATCAGCTCTCTGAATCAGACGCAAGCCCATCCTAACAACGTAAGTTATCTGAACGAACGCAAAATATCAGATTTTGTGGGGAAAATGATCCGAACTAACGCAAATGATCCGATTTAGTTTCGTTCTTCGAAAGCGCATATAAGAAAGCGCCCGAACATTCGTACGAATGGAAAATGAACGAAAAAAACAAAAGAAAAACTAACACACACAAAAACTTTCACAGACAGCTACGGAAGTCCAGACGAATGTGCCTCTGAATCGAGCCTATTATTCTATTAGCATAATACTGTTCATACACAGAATTTAAAGATTGCAAACAACTTAAGTCACAATCAGAAGCTTATTCACTGCATACAAGAATATCGATTCAAGAGTTACTAAAAAATGTTCAATTCAAATAAAAAAAAAATATCAACCCCTATGGGGGAGGGGGGGAGGAGGTGAGGGGGGAGTAAAGGAAGGTGTCGAGGAAGGATCAGAAGCAGAAGCTCATTAGGTTTACATCAAAATCTGTAGGCAGAAAATTCCAAACCCAAGGATTCCACACCTCCCTGAACAGCTCCAAAGTCCCATTGTGAATGGCGGACATTAGTTTTACGTTAGCCTCGATTAAAGCCACAGATGCATTGCCAAGCAATCAAAGGAAGGGTTCCACATCCTCAGCCATTTTTCTTGATTCATGTCCCTACCCAGTTCATGGTGCCAATTTTCAGTATAGGATGGGCATGTATCCGTACCCCTTGAGGCCAAGTTATGATATATCTCTGAGATTGCTCCTCTGCCTCTGGGATCCCCACAGCAGTGCGTCTCAAAAAAAGTTTGTTTTTGAAACTCCTGCCAATTCCCTACCGTGGATCTCACAAAATGACGAACTTGCAAAAAATTCAAAAGATCATTAGATGGTAGGTGAAATTTATCCCTCTGAAGATTGCAGACAGTCTGATACTCGCCGTATGCCTGCCTCCTTCCATGTATTAAATCTACCAGGGTCCTCTGCCCCTGGGGGAAACATTGGATTGTTCCACAAAAAAAGGAGGAGGAGGTACGGGGACACCAGTCCGCTCAAGTACTTAACATCGTCCTACACTTGAAGCGAATGTCTAAATGAACCGTCTTAGGCGTAATCCACAAAAGGTTATTCACTGAAATTGGCGCGCATACATATGATTTAATCTTTTATATATGTTAAAACACAGAGCAAAAATGGTTTACTTAAAATTCTCTAATCATATGGCACTGGCCCTTTAATTAGTCCTTATTTGTATGGTGTTAGTACTAAAAGTCCTCCACATCCATACAGGGTGATATTGCTTGATCTACTGTCACAGTTGTGGTATAGTAGAAAATCTTCTGAATTCACCAACTTATACCGTCACCGCAGTGCCCATCACCAATGCTAGGTACTCTTACCAGCTGGCAGGTAATATGAAGCTTTTTATTTTAACTCCTCTGAAGTCCTTCCTCTATATGGATGTTCCGGTTATAAGTGACAGGGGCTGGTTGCAGTAGGATTCCAGCTCACCAAGATGGTAGTGATATAAGGACAAAAAAGAGGGGAAAAATCTAGTGTAATCCCGCTTTTTTAATTTAAAAATATGAAGTACAACTTTTAAAATGCGCACTCACATTTAAAATGTTCACAAATCGCTTGTATTTAAAATAGGCGAGGCTCTCACCCTTTCCTGTCACCACGGCCGTTAGTGCTGTTATTAAGGGATCGGGTTGGCTATCGCATTTGCTCCTCAATCTAGGTATAGGTGTTTTGCCGGTCGCCGTCTGACGGTGATGGGCACTGCGGTGACGGTATAAGTTGGTGAATTCAGAAGATTTTCTACTATACCACAACTGTGACAGTAGATCAAGCAATATCACCCTGTATGGATGTGGAGGACTTTTAGTACTAACACCATACAAATAAGGACTAATTTAAGGGCCAGTGCCATATGATTAGAGAATTTTAAGTAAACCATTTTTGCTCTGTGTTTTAACATATATAAATGCTTTATACTCCATACTTGGGATAGGAGGATTCAACACGTGGAGCAGCCCTAATTATTTGATAAACTGACAGTTATTAAAGAAAAAAATTTGTAGCGCGGGTTCTAACCACCTTTTTCAGTACACATATGATTTAATCTGCACCCAGCTTGGCACATCTGAAGTGGAATGGAGGGCAAGTCTCAGCCGCTTGGTAATACTTTGCAAAATCTGGCACCCCCAGCCCGCCCTCCTTCCTAGATCTAAGCATGACCACCTTGGGGACCCTAGGTCTCTTACCACCCCAGACAAAGGACATGACCTTGCTTTGTAATGTTTTTAACTGTTGTGGGGGGACTCTAGTTGGGAGGACTCTGGCAACATACAGAAACTTAGAGGCCGATTTATTAATAGCGCCAGGTAGCGACAGATGAGCGACAGTAGCATGATTTTCACAGCGCCGGCTAGTATTCGCTGTGCTTGGCCGTTGTTCGGTTGTTGACTCAGCGACTCAGTCGGTGTGCGGTAATGTTGAATACGGGGTTTGGAGTCGCTGTTTGACAGGTTCCGCGCTGTATGGGAGCGCATGACAACGAATGGCCATAGCGAACGGCTCCCAGCATATTCATTAACAAATCACGCTCAAAAAATTCTCGCGCTGTAAAATGCATGTTTAAACCCCAGAGCGCTGGTGGCGATGTGTTAAAAGTAGTTTTTTAAACTCCAAACAACCTTATTTTTTGAAAAAAATAATAAACAAGTTTTTATAAACATTTTGTAATATGAATACATTAATATCAGACCTGTAATATCAATTCTGCACAAATTTTTTTTTTTTACCTTGAAAAAAAAAAATAACATTGCAGAAGTGGACACCGAATTTTTGACATTTAAAAAAAAAAAAAAATTAATATCAATTAATTATGAATATTTAAAGATTGCTCCATTGAAATGCATTGGAGAGCGCCAGGTAGCGAGAGGTCATACCTGGCGCTGTGATGGGATTAGCAGCGGCGCTGTTCGCTGAAGTCTGCAACATGATGAATCCCGCGCTAGCTGACGCTCTCGCCGGCGCTAGCCTCATTTAGCGTGATAAATGCGTGATTTTGTTCGCAGCCTGGCATTCTGGAGTCGGTAGCCGCCGATAGCTGGCGCTACCTGGCTCTAGTGAGACACTACCTGGCGCTATCCCTTGATAAATAAGGGCCTTAGGCAACAACGTCATTTTAACTGCCGCAATCCTCCCCAGCCATGACACATTGTAGTCTTTCCATTGCTCTAAAAACTTAAAGAGTTTCTGAAAGAGGGGTGTGTAATTTGATGAAGCCAGGGAGTCATACAAGCCAATCAAATATATCCCAAGATATTTGATGGGTTTTTCCTCCCAACTAAAATCAAATGATGTCTTAATTAGAGTCCAGGACTCTCTAGGTATCGTGATATTCAGCGCTTTGGATTTTGCTGTGTTCACCTGAAGCCCAGATACAGTCGCTAACTTACCCATAATTTGGAGTAGATTAGGGAGAGAGACCATTGGGTTTGTAATGAATAACAGGACATCATCTGCAAACAGACACAATTTGTGGTGCTTACCCTCTTCTTCCAGATCCGATATGTTCTCCGATCTTCTAATCAATTGGGCCAGAGGTTCCACAACCAGAGCGAACAAGAGGGGGGAAACGGGCATCCCTGCCTTGTCCCTCTAGAAAGTTTAAAGAGTTCAGAATTATACCCACTATACTTTACATATGCTAAAGGGGATGAGTAGAGAGTCTTTAAGACATTAATAAATACTGGTCCAAACCCCCATCTCTCCAAAAGGAAAAACAGATACTCCCAGGAGACCAAATCAAATGCTTTCTTAATGTCTAGAGACAATAGCATAGCTGGAATCTGACGCTCTCTTGCTATATGGGACAACTGTACAATTCTTTTAATATTATCCCCTGCTTGTCGCCCTGGTAAAAAGCCCACCTGGTCATTATTTATCAGTTTTGGTAAGAATCCCGTGAGCCTGTCTGCTAGCACCTTACCTAGGATTTTGAAGTCCAAATTAATTAGGGAAATGGGTCTAAAGTTAGACCAAAGAGAGTCTCCTGTAAAAGTATCCCAATTTCTGACATTATTAAACATTTCAGTCAGCTTAGGAGTTAACACTTCACTAAACGTTTTATAATAACAGGTTGAGAATACATCTGGGCCTGGTCTATTATTAAGTTTCAAATTCTTCACTATCTGTTGAACTTCCCGATGTATTTCGTCATCGAAACTTTCTTTCAGATTTTCTGGTAGGCTGGGTAGGTCGATTTCCTTAAAAAATGTCTCCAATGTCTCCAACTTTTGCAACTGTTGTTTGAACAATTTTACTACCCTAGTTGGATTACTTGTGACAACCCCTCTCTCATCCTTTAATCTAGTTGGGCAGTAACTTTGTGGTGGAGCTTTTAATTTCTTAGCTAATAGTGAGCTTGGTTTATTCGCTTTACAATAATATTTATGCTTCAACCAACACAAAACTTTCTCTGCTCTACCTGCTAGTGCCAGATTCAACTCCTGTGATGTTCTATGAAGTTTGGCCCGTAATTCTGGCGTCATACCCAGCTTAGCTGCCTCCGAAATCTGAGGATATTCTTTTTCTAGCCTGTCAATATACTCGTTTCTATCTCTTTCCTTCCTAGCCACCATCTGAATCAGCTTCCCTCTAATTGTAGCTTTATGGTCCTCCCAACATAATGTTGCTGATACCTCAGGGGTTTAATTCACTGCAAAGTAATCAAGCAACGCTTCCTTAAGAGGGGTAACAATTGCGTCATCTGATAACAGGGACTCATTAAGAGACTCGGAATATTAACATAGTAACATAGTATGTAAGGCTGAATAAAGACTTTAGTCCATCCAGTTCAGCCTGTTTAACTCCTTCCAGTGGTCTAGTAGCCATAGCTGGAAATGTTATTACATGCCAGGAAGGCATCAAGGTCACTTTTGAACGTTTTTACTGTATCCATCATTACTACCTCCTCTGGCAGCGAGTTCCATAGTCTCACTGCTCTTACAGAGAAGAATCCCCTCCTATGTCGGTGGAGAAAGCACCTTTCCTCTAACCTTAGTGGATACCCCCGGGTTATGGTTACACTCCGGGGTATAAATAGATTGTGGGACAGATCTTTGTATTGACCCCGAATATATTTATACATAGTTATTAGATCACCCCTCAATCGTCTTTTTTCTAGACTAAATAAGTCTAGAACAATCTTTCAGGGTACTCTAGCCCCCGCACTCCTTTTATTAACTTTGTTGCCCTTCTTTGAACGTGCTCCAGTTCTGATATGTCCTTCATAAGCACAGGTGCCCAGAACTGTACACAGTATGGGGTCTGACCAGTGACTTGTACAGGGGTAAAATGATGCTCTGGTCATGAGCACCTATGCCCCTCCTGGTGCACCCCATGATCCTATTTGCTTTGGCAGCAGCTGCCTGGCATTGATTACTACAGTTGAGCTTATTGTCAACTAAAACCCCTAGGTCCTTTCCATTGTTGTTTTACCAAGTCTTTCTTTATTTAGTGTGTAATAATGACACAGATTTCTCCTTCCCATGTGCATAACCTTACATTCATCTGTGTTAAACTTCATTTGCCATTTAACTGCCCATGCTTCCAATTTATCTAAATCTGTTTGTAGCTGCCTGCTGTCCTCTTTTGTTTTAATTACTTTACTCAGCTTAGTATCGTCTGCAAAGATTGATACTTTACTGTTTAATCCATACCCAATGTCATTTATATATATATATATATATATATATATTGAAGAGAATTGGTCCCAGAACTGACCCTTGTGATAGTCCACTAGTAACAGTGACCCAATCTGAGTGTGTACCATTGATAACCACCCTCTGCTTCCAATCATTAAGCCAATTTCCACCCATTTGCACACGTTTTTCCCCAGTCCAAGCATTCTCATCTTTTGTACCAGCCTTTTATGTGGCACAGTATCAAATGCTTTAGAAAAGTCAAGATATATGATATCCAATGACTCCCCCTGATCCAATCTTGAATTTACCTCCTCATAAAAGCTGATTAGGTTTGTCTGGCAGGAGCGATTCCTCATAAATCCATGCTGGAGTAATAAGGTCATTTTCCCCAAGGTGCTCCAGGATAGTATCCCTTAAGAAACCTTCAAACAGCTTGCCCACCACAGATGTTAAGCTTACCGGTCTGTAGTTCCCAGGTTCCCCCCTAGATCCCTTTTTGAATATCGGCACCACATTTGCCAAGCGCCAATCCCTCTGAACAGACCCTGTAGTTATGGAATCCACAAATATTAGAAATAACGGCTTGTCTATTACTGTACATAACTCCCTTAAAACACGAGGATGTATGTCATCTGGTCCCGGTGATTTATCGATTTTTATCTGCTTGAGACGGTGCTGGATTTCTTCCTTGGTTAGACCAGTGACATTTAATGGAGGGTTTCGGTTATACCCCTGCATTTCACTCAGCATGTCAAATTCTTTTGTGAATATAGAAGCAAAGAAGTTGTTAAGCAAATTTGCTTTCTCCTCATTTCCCTCTATAGGGGTCCCCTATTCCGATGGTCTGCTGAGCAGGGAGCCCAGTTTTAGCAGTAGGCCATCATGATAAAACCACGAGATGGGAATAATTTTAGCTGATCTCATAAGCGCTAAAGATCTCTGCGGTAAGAAGATATGATCAATTCTCATATAAACTTCATGTGGATGGAAGTAATGTGTGAAATTTTGCTTTCCCGGGTGTGCCTCTCTCCAGCAGTCCACCAGCCAACATATATCCATCAACTTTCTAAAAGATCTAGCACTCGTCGTCATATGGGATATTACTAGAGAACCCTACTGGGACTGCCTGTCTATATGGGGGTATAAAACCATATTAGAATCCCCACAGATTATGGTCGGGCCTTGTGCTACTGCCACTACTTCATCAAAAAACCTAGAAAGAAAATTAACCTGGTTGACATTTGGAGCATAATAACCAGCTACTGTTATGTCCACATCCTGCAGGGAACCAACTAAAATCAGAAATCTCCCTTCCGGATCACTAATTTCTTTTTTGCAATGGAATTGGGAGCCTCTCTTAAACCCTATTAGGATTCCCTTTTGTTTGGTGTCTGCACATGCCAAGATAATTTGGGGATATGAGGAGTCGATGAATTTGGGCTTGGAGCTGTTCGAGAAATGCGTCTCCTGGAGACACAGTATATCAGGATGCAATGATCTAATTTTACGTAATGCTATACTTCTTTTCTGTGGTGAATTAAACCCTTCTACATTGAGTGAGAATACGGTAGCCATTGTTTACCTTGATTAAAAGAAAAGGGAAAAAGGAGTGGGAAAAATAAATAAATAAGGAAGGGAAGGAAGGAATGAAAAGAAGGTGGAGTGAAATGAGAGGAGAAGAAAAAAAGCAAGAATTTAGTAATGCCATGAAATATCTTTTAGATTGGGAGAAAAATTCCCTCAGACTCTATAAGTACTGGTGGGATTCTTCTCCGCTGTACCCGGGGATAGAACAATGTCCCCGTAACAAGTTTGATTAACTGAGAGCTAATAAAAAAGGAAATAGTAAAATAAAACTATATATGTCTATCTGCCAGACGGGGAGGCCGATTCATTAATAGCGGCAGGTAGCGACAGTTGAGCGACTGTAGCAGCATTTTCAGAGTGCCCGCTAGTAGTCGCTGTGCTTGGCCATTGTTCGGTAGTTGATAGCAACTCAGTCGGTTTGCCGTAATGTTGAATATTGGGTGAGGAGTCGCTATTTAACAGGTTCCGCGCTGTATGGGAGCGCATGATAGCGACTGGCCCTAGCGACCGGCTCCCACCATATTCATTAAAAAATCACGCTCAAAAAATTCTCTCGCTGTAAAATGCTTGTCTAAACCCCAGAGCGCTGGCGGCGATGGGTTAAAAGTAGTTTTTTAACCCCCAAACCACCATATTTCTGGAAACCAAAAAAAACAATTTTTTAAAATAATTTAGTAATATGAATACATTAATATCAGACCTGTAATATCAATTCTGTACAATTTTTTTTCCCTTAAAAAAATTATCTAAAATGGCAGAAGTGGTCACAGAATTTTTCACAAAAATTAATAACAATTAATTATTAATATTTAAAGATTGTTCCATTGAAATGCATTGGAGTGCGCAAGGTAGCGAGAGGTCATACCTGTCGCTGTTCAAGGTCGGATGCTGGCGCTGTGGGCTGAGGCTGGAAGAGTCGCTATATGGCGCTATCTCAGTCACTAAGCAGGATTGGCTTGATAAATGTGTGATTGTGGTGGGGAGCAGGCGTTCTCGTGGCGGGGCCCGTCATTACCGGCCACTCACCAGTCGCTACCTGTCGCTATTTCTTCATAAATAAGGGCCTAAGTCTCCCAGATAGATATGAGTGCAGCATGTGAATGCCGCTGAGCAGAGGGTCTTGACACCTAAACGCTATAACTATGAGCTAATTAACTTAAACACATATGAGGCCTGAAAAAGAGAGCCACAATATCGCCCCGTCGCTCCCCTTCTCAGGCTCCCTCCGATTTTTCAACTTACGAGCAATATCCTGCAAAAACCGATGAAATAAGTCAGAGAAAAGGGAAAAAAATCTCTTTTTCTTCCCTCTCCAACAGCTAGTCCGGTTCTTCCAAATGAACCACTGATAAAGTAGCAATCATATATTTAACTTCAGCCGCAGGCAATAGAGATGAGCGAACTTCTTGAAAGTTCGATTCGGGCGATTCGCCGAATTTCCCCAAGAAATTCGGGTTCGCCCGAATCGAACTTTCACGAATCGCTCATCTGAAAAAAAAAATGCGGGCATGGTGGGAGCGGGCAGGCCGGCTACGCTGTCAGCGGGCGGCGGAAGCCGACCCGCTGACAGCGCAGCCGGCCTGCCCGCTCCCACCATGCTGGCATTTGTTTAAAAAGCAAACACTTACCTGCATGGTCGGAGCGTGGAGGCCGGCGCCGCTCTCAGTCGCCCTCTGATGACAGCTGACAGCGTAGCCGGCCTGCCCGCTCCCACCATGCCGGCATTTTTTTTATTTTATTTCAGGGAAAATTCGATCGGCACGAACCAAAAAAAATTCGGGTTCGTGCCGAATCGAATTTTCCCTGAAATTCGGAGCGAATTCCGGTTCGTCCGAACCGGTTCGCTCATCTCTAGCAGGCAACAGTGACGAGATAAACCAAGAACCTCAACGAGGGATCACCTCACAATTTACTAGTTATTTGGAGCTACCGATTGTGCTCTGCGTCTCGGTCTTTTCAGAGTCATCTCTGGTTTTGGGAGATTTCATGGTTCTGTTCCGCATTGTGTCCAGTAAGAGACTCGCCGAAGCCAGATGTCTTTGTAACTCCTCGACAGATACCGCCATAAAGGAATTGCCCCTATAGGAAAAAGATATATGGAATGGGAAACCCCATTTATAGGTGACTTTGCTGTCCTGTAGATTTTTTAGAAACAGCTTCATCTTGGTATATACTTGATATACTGGTAAGGGATCTATTCCAGTTCACATGGCAGCAGTGGCAGGCGAGTCACCTGCCAGCAACCCTGCCACATTATCTGCGTTCCCAAAGCCCAAGGGGGGGTGGGCACAGAAGAGCCTGCAGCCCATATGGCTTATCAGGGCTGATAGCCTTCAGAGCCGGGTATGCCCTGCTCTTTAATTCCCTATTGCTGGTGCCCGGGCTGGTTTTGATTAGATAGGCGAGACTCCACACCATTTTTATTTAATTTTTAATCGTTTAACCCCAGGCCGTGCACCAGCTACGGGGGATGGTAGACCAGGGTCAAGTGGCTGGCCGTGGAGGCTACCAGCGTATATAGCCCATGTGGGCCGTAGGCTCTTCTGCACCTAACTGGGGATGCAGTTAATGGGGCGGGGGGCTATGGCAAGTCCCCCACCAGCCCTCCTGCCCTGTCAACTGGTATAGGGGATCTGAAAGAACTAAACCAGACCAACAGCCTGGCACAGTTGGAAAAGAAAGGCAGCGGCCATTTTGGAGCTTCCTCTCCCAACTGACATAACTGACAATGCACAGCCCGGCAGCACTTCCTGTTTGCAGGTGGCCTGCAAACGCATGAGCCGCCATTTTGTTTCTAAAATTCACTACAGCAGGAGTTTAAAAAGGGTAAATTAATTTTTATGTGCAACAATCATAATAATATGAGCACTGCTTGTTGTGTTGGTCTGGTTTAAGTAATTTTTGACTGTTGGTCAGCTTTAAATTTAACACACACACCCACCCACCCACTAAAATGATATATATTTTATTACTTTTTTTCCCCTACTTTCCTGATCGCTGGTGTCTTTCACCTCCTGACGATGCTTTTGACAGCCCCACACCCGGATTCTAGCGATCTCTGCGGCTTTAGACATCTCGCTCACCGCACTAAGGATCATGGGGGTGGAGGTGAGTATCAGCCACTTACCTGCACGCCGACTATACCGTCCCTCCGGTCCAGCGTCCGGATGGCATGTGCTTTCTATGCTGACAGCTTCCGGCTTCTGCAGCTTCCCTCCTGCTGTGTGGGAGAGCGGGGGAAAGCTGGCCACACTGTAAGTGCCCGCCACCAACCCCCCACCACTGATCCTGAGCGACGGGGGACCGGCGTGCAGGTAAGTGACCTTGAGTTTCAGGGAAAAAATTCGGTCGGCATGAATTCCAAGAAATTCGGATTCTGATCTGGACTCACTTGTCTCTAATTGCTAAAAGGATTTATAATGGATGGGGGGACCTGAACCCCAAAAGTACTTTGCAAGTTTGGGTTACTGAACACAGACTTCGGCCAAAAATCAATGTTCAAGTTTAGCGTCCGGTCCGAACGCAAACATCAATCAGCCTCAACCAGGAAGCTGCTATAACTTGCCTGAGCCCCAATCTTCTTCCTTTTGGACGCCGGCTCCCATGAGTGAGGACACGGCTAATACTGGCACAAGAAGTATCCTCACTCATGGGGGAGAGCGGCCATCTTTCTGTAGCCTGGGGCCAGTTTGAAATGCCGCTGCACTGACGAGAAGAGTCTACACTACCAAATAGGCATAAAAAGACACATCACAAGAATATAATCAAAATGTACAGACAATTTAAAAACAATTCCACCAGTATATAACCCTCTTGCTCTGATACAAATATATATAATACAAACAGAGACTTTATCTCGTCCATACAAGGAAATATAGGCAACGGGATCTGCAAAATACCCTGTAATCACTAAAGGTGCCACTCCCAAAGCTATCTAAGCTCACCTCAAGACCACAAAACTGTATAGGGAGCCTGGTGAAGTGGGGCCCACGGAATGCGTGGCCTTGGTGCAGTAGGCGGTGGGGAGACTCATTACTGGCATGCCTTTGATATTTTGATTATACTTATATGGTCTGATTTTCTGTGCTGTATTTGGCATTTATTGGTCTGATTGATTAGAGCATTTATATTGGTGAAGTATTTTGCGGTTATTTATGTAGATGTTTTATGGGATATTTCTTCTCTTGGCAATCACGTAGGGCTTGTTTTTTGATTACACATTGTATATGTATTTACTGATTGGTTGCATTTTGCACTTTAGAGTTATTTGATATAGGATCCGAGTCATAGGCAGGATTTGCACATTGTTTGCACTGTTAGATCACTTATATATATATATTTTCTTAATCTTAACTTTATGTTTAGATGCTGATTGATATTTATATGTGCCAGCACTCTCCCCATCGCCTACGCACCTTTATGTTGGTTTGTCTTATATGTATTGTCTTATTATGTGTTTTTTAAGTTTTTCATCATGTAGTGATTATGTGTAGTGATTAATTTAGTGATATGGAATAAAATCTTTTTTGACAAATAAGTTTTTTTGTAAGTGCCTCCCTATACAATTTTGTCATACAAGGAAATATCACGTCTTAGGCAGACCTAGAGCAAACGCAGAGGGGTGGGGTTTAATAGAACTAAACCCTTTCCACAACCCCCTCCAAAGAAGAGCACCAGAACACCATAAAAAGTACAACATTTATTTTATTGTAACCATATCAAGCATGGATATTAAAAACAACAAATGGACACAAACAACACATAATAAAAACACAACTACATTCGTCCAATGAATTCTATAACTTATACAAATTCATATACAAAACCAAAAAATTCAGTCTTAATATCGATTATTATAACCCTGGAAAAAAGCTGCCAATATCTAATGCCTATTAATTATCTACCAAAAAAAGGTTTTTAGTATGCTACAATAATTAATTTTATTATGAAACGTGATTTTATTGTGCTGGATTATCTTAAATTGATTTTTGCTTTATATTGTAAATATCTGATTTTTTGTGCCGGCACAAATCCCCAAACTAAAAAATTTAATTGAATTATTTAAACTGAATATGTTTATATATAAATAAATATTAATAAATAATCTGTGATCTATAGTCAATATTGAAGTTTATCAAAAAATTAATTAATATGTGAGCTAATATATATAGCATGTGCACTGTGCTGAAAACCAATAAAGAATTAGAAGAGTACTAACTAAGCTAAATTAACTATTACACCAATATTCCCATAAGTGCCAAATAGCAACTGGTATTGCACATCATCAACAATTATGGACTATTACAGGTCAGAGGACGAATGCAGGTCAATCCACTTGCGCACGCGGCCTCCCATGCCGCTTCTCTCGGGTTTGGTTAGGCAGGCCTAGACACATAATGTTACACATATCCTAAGTTCAAGTTTAAAGATCATAACGAAATCAATAATGTACAAAGAGATACAATTTTAAATATAATAAATTAATAGACGTCCAACAAGGTGCAACAAACTAAATTAATGCAGGCTAATGAGAGCGTCTAAACACTCCTATTGTGGGATGGTTGGCCTACTGAGACTCACACCTCCCTTCTCTGATTCAGTCCATTGTATAGCCCCGAGCCCCCAAATTGCCCTGGGATTTTGCCAGACCACCAACTTTGAGACATCCCTGATATGAATACCCTCACCCGTGCGTGGGATTGAAATTTGTCTAGAAGCCGTGCATCGCTCCACTTCCTAATGTTTTAATGCCTCTTGCCTCCACCATTACCTTGCTGACCTGCTGTTGGGGACCCGCCCGCCCGCTCCCCGATCTTACCAACCCCTTTTCCCCCTCCTATTCAATTACTCCCACTCGCTTGCCCAGAAACTACAGAGAAGATAAAAGCTCTACCCAAATGAAGTAAGTAGCTGGTTGTAGCAGTGGCCTGGGCAGGGAGGGGGGTACCGTTGGCTCCCTCGAAGTGTCAGTAAGGGCTCCAAGCCCATTGATGTAAGAGCAGAATGTATCTGTTAAGTTGGTGGATAGTCCGGGTAGATGTGACTGACAATTGTCATGGTTAGTATAAAGCAGAGCCAGTCAATGTACCTATCTGTGGAACTATGTCTGTTGTACCCCATCTCCCCCCCCCCCCCCACCTTTTTGCCTTCTGTATCCTTCCTCCTACTATAAAAACCAATAAAATTTGATTATACTAAACATTCTTATTGTAAAGTGCTGGTGCCAAAATTGCAGTGCAGTAAATGTGGTCTTAGTGGATATAGATCCACTTTGTAAACCTTTAATAGAATGTTGCCATATTAATAGCCCATACCCATTAAATCCCAAATCTTATCAACAACCTATATACAATTCTAACAAAGTGCCATATACTTGGGAAGAAAAATGAAAACGAGAAATGAGAACAGTGAAGATTGCCTCCGCTATATTTATATATGGTTATCATCTTATTCAGCTACTCTATTTAGGGTTATAAAAAGAATGAATCAGTGTATCCTCATTCTTTTCTTCATTACAGGGCTGATTTTCAGCATTAAAACTTCAACAGGTAAGTAGAACGCATTAGTCCAGGATAAATGAAGGCAGGCATTTACTGCCACTACAAAGTCCTTCCCTGAAATGTCCAATAGCTGGCGCTGTTGCACAGGCCAAGTTCTGTATTGGTTGACCAATATTGGATTGTATTGGATGTTGTATCCAATATCAAACATCTCAGGCTTTTACAGATGGGTGAACCTACCAAAGTTCAGGTCCGGCAAGTTCGACCAAATTTTGAATAAAAGTTTTGGTTCGAGAACCCACACCCGGTCCCCATGGGACTGAACTTTGGGGGGTTCTGCACGTTCTGACGCCACCTGCGGCTTCTCAAAGGCTCACCTCGGAACATGTGAGGTTACTTTTTTGTGCACCAGCCCTCAGACCTAGGAGCACACACTTGGTTCAGATATAGGCTGTGCCCGCTGTTTTTCTTGGACAAGAAACAGAGTGAGTTTAAGTAGCAGCACACACCACTAGAGATGAGCGAACTTTTGAAAAATTCGATTCGACTGATTCACAGAATTTTCTGACAAATATCGTTTCGACCCGAATTTATTCGCGATGAATCGCTATTAAAAACGGCTATTTCTGAGCCTCCTAGAGCCTCAATAGGGTTGTAAACCATTCTGCCTTGCTGTAACACGCATAGGATGCGTGCAGGGTTAGTCAAATAATACTGTAAATACCCTGTTTCCCCAAAAATAAGACATCCTCCGAAAATAAGGCCTAGTGCCTGCTTTCGGAGGATATCGTTATATAAGTCATCCCCCGAAAATTGCATTGTAACCACTAGGGGGCGTAATGACGGGGCACGTAAAGGGGGAGCTCCAGGGAGGTGGAGGAGACGCACGCTGCCTGTCTTCTGTCAAGACATCCCCCGAAAAAAAGGCCAAGTGCCATATTTCCGGGGAAAAATTAATATAAGACAGTGTCTTATTTTCGGGGAAACAGGGTAATTATGAAATGCAGATCAGTGGCATCGCTATTAGAGTCGCAGAGCGGCACAATTGCAGAGATTTGAGGTGGCATCACTATGAGGGCCCCTATAGTGCCTGAAAAACACACCCTGGAGCTGGCAGCAGCAGGAGACCAAATATTGGCTGAAAGACATCCTGGAGTTGCAAGCAGAAGCAGCAGGAGCCCAAACATAGCTTGAAACAAACACTGGAGTTGGCTGCAGGAGTCCAAAAATTGGATGAATCACACCCTGGAGTTGCAAGCAGCAGCAGCAGCAGCAGGAGCCCGAACTTTGCTTTAAAGAGACACTGGAGTTGTCTGCAGGAGCCCAAAAATTGGATGAATCACACCCTGGAGTTACAAGCAGCAGCAGGAGCACAAACATTACTTTAAAGAGACACTGGAGTTGGCTGCAGGAGCCCAAAAATTGGATGAATCACACCCTGGAGTTTCAAGCAGCAGCAGGAGCCCAAACATTACTTTAAAGAGACACTGGAGTTGGCAGCAGGAGCCCAAAAATTGGATGAATAACACCCTGGAGTTGCAAGCAGCAGCGGCAGCAGCCCAAACATTGGCTGAAAGAGACACTGGAGTTGGCAGCAGGAGCCCAAAAATTGGATGAATCACACCCTGGAGTTGCAAGCAGCAGCAGCAGCCAACACATAGCTTGAAAGAGACACTGGAGTTGGCAGCAGAAGCCCAAAAATTGGATGAATCACACCCTGGAGTTGCAAGCAGCAGCAGGAGCCCAAACATTACTTTTAAGAGACACTGGAGTTGGCTTCAGGAGCCCAAAAATTGGATGAATCACACCCTGGAGTTGCAAGCAGCAGCAGCAGCCCAAACATAGCTTGAAAGAGACACTGGAGTTGGCAGCAGGAGCCCAAAAATTGGATGAATCACATCCTGGAGTTGCAAGCAGCAGCAGCAGGAGCCCAAACATTGGCTAAAAGAGACACTGGAGTTGGCAGCAGGAGCCCAAAAATTGGATGAATCACACCCTGGAGTTGCAAGCTGCAGCAGCAGCAGCCCAAACATAGCTTGAAAGAGACACTGGAGTTGGCAGCAGGAGCCCAAAAATTGGATGAATCACACCCTGGAGTTGCAAGCAGCAGGAGCTCAAACATTACTTTAAAGAGACACTGGAGTTAGCTTCAGGAGCCCAACAATTGGATGAATCACACCCTGGAGTTGCAAGCAGCAGCAGGAGCCCAAACATTACTTTAAAGACACATTGGAGTTGGCAGCAGAAGTCCAAAAATTGGATGAATCACACCCTGGAGTTGCAAGCAGCAGCAGTAGCAGGAGCCCAAACATTGGCTTAAAGAGACACTGGAGTTGGCAGCAGGAGCCGAAAAATTGGATGAATCACACCCCGGAGTTGCAAGCAGCAGCAGCAGCAGCAGCCCAAACATAGCTTTAAAGAGACACTGGAGTTGGCAGCAGGAGCCCAAAAATTGGATGAATCACACCCTGGAGTTGCAAGCAGCAGCAGGAGCCAAAACATTACTTTAAAGAGACACTGGAGTTGGCTGCAGGAGCCCAAAAATTGCTGCTGCAAGCAGCAGCAGGAGCCAAAACATAGCTTGAAAGAGACACTGGAGTTGGCAGCAGGAGCCCAGAAATTGGATGAATCACACCCTGGAGTTGCAAGCAGCAGCAGGAGCCCAAACATAGCTTTAAAGAGACACTGGAGTTGGCAGCAGGAGCCCAAAAATTGGATGAATCACACCCTGGAGTTGCAAGCAGCAGCAGCAGCCCAAACATAGCTTGAAAGAGACACTGGAGTTGGCAGCAGGAGCTCAAAAATTGGATGAATCACACCCTGGAGTTGCAAGCAGCAGCAGGAGCAACCCAAACAGAGCTTGAAAGAGACACTGGAGTTGGCAGCAGGAGCCCAAAAATTGGATGAATCACACCCTGGAGTTGCAAGCAGCAGCAGCCCAAACATTGCTTTAAAGAGACACTGGAGTTGGCTTCAGGAGCCCAAAAATTGGATGAATCACACCCTGGAGTTGCAAGCAGCAGCAGCCCAAACATAGCTTGAAAGAGACACTGGAGTTGGCAGCAGGAGCCCAAAAATTGGATGAATCACACCCTGCAGCCCAAACATAGCTTGAAAGAGACACTGGAGTTGGCAGCAGGAGACTAAAAATTGGACGAATCACACCCTGGAGTTGCAAGCAGCAGCAGGAGCCCAAACATTACTTTAAAGAGACACTGGAGTTGGCATCAGGAGCCCAAACATTGGATGAATCACACCCTGGAGTTGCAAGCAGCAGCAGCAGGAGCCCAAACATTGGCTGAAAGAAACACTGGAGTTGGCAGCAGGAGCCCAAAAAATGGATGAATCACACCCTGGAGTTGCAAGCAGCAGCAGCCCAAAATAGCTTTAAAGAGACACTGGAGTTGGCTGCAAGAGCCCAAAATAGGATGCATCACACCCTGGAGTTGCAAGCAGCTGCAGGAGCCCAAACATTACTTTAAAGAGACACTGGAGTTGGCAGCAGGAGCCCAAAAAATGGATGAATCACACCCTGGAGTTGCAAGCAGCAGCAGCCCAAAATAGCTTTAAAGAGACACTGGAGTTGGCTGCAGGAGCCCAAAATTGGATGTATCACACCCTGGAGTTGCAAGCAGCTGCAGGAGCCCAAACATTGCTTTAAAGAGACACTGGAGTTGGCAGCAGCCGCAGCAGGAGCCCAAAAATTGACTGACACACCCTGGAGTTGGCAGCAGCAGCAGCAGGAACCTAGAAATTGGCTGGAAGGCACCCTGAAGTTGGCACCAGCAGGAGCACATACATTAGCTGGAAGACACACCCTGGAGTTGGCAGCAGCATAAGCAGGAGCCCAAACATTGCTTGTAGACACCCTGGAGTTGGCAGCAGCAGGAGGCCAAAAATTGGCTGACAACCACACCCTGAAGTTGGCATCAGCAGGAGGCCAAAAATTGGTTGGAAGGCACACCCTGAAGTTGGCATCAGCAGGAGCCCAAAAATTGGCCTAAAGACATAAATATGTTTTGCACCATTTGGAAAGTGTAAAACGTGGCACCATGCTGAATCTAGTCGCATGCAGCATGCATTGGTGGGTGGAAATCCTGGCTTCATTTTGACAAAGGTGAGTCTCTCCACATTTTTAGTTGACAGACGAGTTCTCCTCGCCGTAACTATGGCCCCCGCCGCACTAAACACCCGCTCAGATGGCACGCTACTTGCCGGGCAGGACAGCTTTTCCAGGGCAAACTCTGCTAGTTGCGGCCACAAGCCAAGTTTGGCTGCCCAGAAGTCCAGCGAATCCTCAAGGTGTGTTGGCATGGTCATGTCAAGGTATGACATGACCTGCTGGTTGAGGTCCTGCTCCAGGTCTTCCTGCTGCTCATGAGCAGCCTCACTATGCGGGTGTAGAAAGCTACTCATTAGCGACTGAAGACTGAGGCTGCTGCTGTTGGAGCTGCTGCTGCTGCTCCTGCCAACCCCCCCCCAGCAGCCATGGCAGTGGAAGGTGAGCGCAGAGGTCCCCCCGAGTCAGACCTGCGAGAATATGGACCATGGCGCAGATAGGCATTGGCCAACTGACTACGTAGAATGTCTTTGTTGTAGTTCAGTTCGTCCTCCCTCTCGGCGGGTTTAAAAAATGCCCCCATTTTGTGCTGGAAGAGAGGGTCCAATAAGGGGGACAGCCAGAAGTCATCCCGCCGACAAATGGAAACAATTCTGGGGTCACTACGCAAGCACGTGAGCATGCTTCCTGCCATTTGCGCAAGTGACTCGGAGGGACTACCTTTCTCCATCTCCACTGCATACTGCCACGGTGTGTCCGGGTCCTCTGTCTCGCCTTCCTCAAAACCCTCTAGCTCCTCTGGCTGCTCCTGCTCCTCCTCTCCTGTCTGCTGACTAGATAAACCAGCCACTTCGCCAAGCCTAAACTGTGCTTCACTGGGCCACTCCTCCTCCTCTTTCTCCTCCTCCTCCAGTTCAGCTCCAATGGGGTTCATGTGGCCCTAAGACGTAGACGCCTTGTCTACATTGCCCTGACCAGCCATGGTTTCCAACATGTGCTGTAGTACATGAAGCAGTGGAATCACGTCGTTCATCCCGTAATCCTGCCGACTAACAAATAAAGTGGCTTCCTCAAAGGGCCTGAGCAAACGGCAGGTGTTACGTATGAGCTGCCACTGGTTGACATTGAAGTTACACAGGGGAGTCCCCCTATCCACTTGGATCATCAGGAAAGCCGTGATGGCTTTTCTCTGTTTATATAATCGGTCCAACATGTGAAGGGTGTGCTTGGGGGTGTAGGTGTGCCTGAAGTGCATGCAAAGTTTCCTTCCCATTGTTAGGATGTCTTTCAGATGGGGGGAAGACTTCAGAAAACGCTTGACAACTAGCGTGAAACAGCCGCGTCCTGCACACATGGTAGGCTGGAAGGGCACTGGGAAAAAAAAACAAATAAATAAAAAAAAGAAAAAATAAATATTTAGAAAAAACAAAGTAAAAAAAAAAATTAAAAAATGAAAAAAAAATGTGTACAAAAATTCACAAAATATTAAAAGGCAATTGAAAAAAAAATATATATAAAAAAAAAAAAAATATATATATATATATATATATATATATATATATATATATATATATATGTGTGTTTTTAAAAAATACAAAATATTCAAAAAAAATTAAAAATATACAAAAAAAAACAATACAAAATTAACCAAAAAAACTAAACATTTTGAGACATTTTATATGTTACTGTTATTATGTTATATGTTATTGTTGCTATGTTATATGTTATTATATGTTATTATTATAAATATGTTCAAATAAGATAAATGTTAAGTATTAATATGTAATTGACAATTAACCACTTTTTTCGGTGACACCATTGCTAAGTGTAAGTGCACTGTCACAGGCACAAAGGCCTAGGAGTGTGGAGGCCACAGCGGAGGGACCTGTCCAAGTTGCTGTTGTGGTTGTGCAGGAACCACAATCACCCAGTGTGCCTAAAAGGATATGTATTGTCCATGACCATAGTTACAGCTCCAGACGTACAGCTCCACTGCTGTGCACTTTGGTACACACTGACGGGCTAAAGGACTGGCCCACCTTCTGTTCAACAAAATTGTACAGGGCTGGTACTGCCTTCTTCGCAAAGAAATGACAGCATGGGACTCTCCACCTCGGCTCGACACAAGCCATCAGTTCTCTGAAAGGTCCACCAACTCAAAATGGAGGGACTGCAGCACCAGCAACTTATACAGGAGCACATTTAGCTTCTGCACATTGGATGAGTGGGCACATACTGTTGTCTCTTGGACATGGCTTGGCCAATGGATTGCTGGCGGAATGACTGACTCGGATTAAGAGGAGGAGGAGCATCTGGAGCGACAGAGGATGGGTATGACACACAGGAGGTGGTGGAGCCTTGGCTGGCTGGAACAGAGAGCGGCTTGCCACTAGGTAATACAGCAGGCTGGACCACCACTTTGGAGCCAACTCTCCCAGGCCGCTTTATGGTGATGCTGCAAATGTTGACGCAGGGCTGTGGGTCCAACATTGGGACCCTGGCCACACTTCACCCTCTGCCTACACATCTTTCATATAGCCACGTTAACCTCCTGCGGATGCTTGATGAAGAACTGCCACATCGCCGAGTAGCTGATTTTTCCTACCAACAGTCCGCAATAATTCACTGCTGCTGCCGCCGCCCCCGCCGCCAACTCCAGGGACCCTCTTCCACTACCTCCTGGGAAGATACCCTGCAGCGCAAGTGGTCTACCCCAAGCACATTTGCCTCCATACTTTCCCCTTCTGCCACCATGCTGGCCGCTAAATCTGTCACTCTCCATCACTCCAAGCCTTTAAAAGTGCTCTCAAAACTCAATGATGTCCTCCTCAGGTTCCTCAACAGTGTCTGCTTAAGGAGCCAAAACACTTGCAACACCTCCTCCCACGACACTCTCCTCATCACTACTTGCCCGCCTAGTGGAAGAAGCGGTGAGTGTCTCCTCAACTTCTTGGCTGGGCAGTAGCTGCTGATTTTTCTGATTATCAGATCGTCCTCACTGAGTAGTGGAGCTGAACCCAAAGCATAACATACAACAGTTGACTGGGGGTGTCAGATGTCACTCGTAATGCAGTGGATGATCGTGTTAACCAATGGATGACGGCAGATGGGTTGCTGGTCAAGACACGACCGCTAGATGATCCCAGGAGATCAGGCCTCTCACTGAGACTCCTGCTGCCACTCACCCCTAGTCTGCTGCAACCTCTGCTTGATTAAATGAGGCCTTATATGTTATTATGATACTAGTATGTTACTAATCTGTCACTCTCCATGTTTTTTTTTTGAGAGACTGGCCTGCGTGGAAATGAATCGGGCATGGATCAGCCAAGATTTCCACCCACCAATGCCTGATGCATTAGAGTAGATTGATGATGGGGCCAGACCAACACTAAAGAAATATGGATCGTGCAAATCAGATTTAAGGCGCTGCTCTCCAGTTACAGACATTCCTCTGCATCAGACCACAAGTAATTTTTTAGAAAATGCTTTACGTTGCTCTTACTTTTTATTAATATTCTTCGGATAAGATATATGTGCCGAAAATCTGTATATGCTCTCTTCATGTTGCTGCCAACTACAGGGTGTGTCTTTCTGACAATTTTGGGCTCCTGCTGCTTGCTACCGCAGTGTGTCTTTAGGCCAATTTTTGGGCACCTGCTGCCAACTCCAGTGTGTCTTTCAAGCTATGTTTGGGTTCCTGCTCCTGCTGCTGCTTGCAACTCCAGGGTGTCATTCAGCTAATTTTTGGGCTCCTGCTGCTAACTCCAGTGTCTCTTTCAAGCAATGTTTGTGCTCCTGCTGCTGCTGTTGCTGCTTGCAACTCCAGGGTGTGATTCATTAAATTTTTGGCCTCCTGCAGCCAACTCCAGTGTCTCTTTAAAGTAATATTTGGGCTCCTAAAGCTGCTTGCAACTCCAGGGTGTGATTCATCCAATTTTTGTGCTCCTGCTGCCAACTCCAGTGTCTCTGTAAAGCAATGTTTGTGCTCCTTTTCCTGCTCCTGCTGCTGCTTGCAACTCCAGGGTGTGATTCATCCAATTATTTGCCTCCTGTAGCCAACTCCAGTGTCTATTTCAAGCTATGTTTGGGCTCCTGCTGCTGCTTGCAACTCCAGGGTGTCATTCATCCAATTTTTGTCCTCCTGCAGCCAACTCCAGTGTCTCTTTAAAACAATGTTTGGGCTCCTGCAGCTGCTGCAGCTGCTACTGCTTGCAACTCCAGGGTGTGATTCAGCTAATTTCTGGGCTCCTGCTGCTGCCAGCTCCAGGGTGTGTTTTTCAGACACTATAGGGGCCCCTCATAGTGATGCCACTTCAAGGAGGCCAAAAATTGGATGAATAACACCCTGGAGTTGCAAGCAGCAGCAGGGATAGATGAAGCCACACTCTCTCATTGAGGGATAGATGAAGCCACGCTCTCTCATTGAGGGATAGATGAAGCCACACTCTCTCATTGAGGGATAGATGAAGCCACGCTCTCTCATTGAGGGATAGATGAAGCCACGCTCTCTCATTGAGGGATAGATGAAGCCACACTCTCTCATTGAGGGATAGATGAAGCCACGCTCTCTCATTGAGGGATAGATGAAGCCACGCTCTCTCATTGAGGGATAGATGAAGCCACACTCTCTCACTGAGGGATAGATGAAGCCACGCCCCCTCATTGAGGGATAGATGAAGCCACGCTCTCTCATTGAGGGATAGATGAAGCCACACTCTCTCATTGAGGGATAGATGAAGCCACACTCTCTCATTGAGGGATAGATGAAGCCACGCTCTCTCATTGAGGGATAGATGAAGCCACACTGTCTCATTGAGGGATAGATGAAGCCACACTCTCTCATTGAGGGATGGATGAAGCCACGCTCTCTCATTGAGGAATAGATAAAGCCACGCTCTCTCATTGAGGGATGGATGAAGCTACGCCCCCCTGATTGAGGAATGGGTGAAGCCACGCCCCTGATTGAGGGATGGGTGAAGCCACGCCCCCTTATTGAGGGATGGGTGAAGCCACGCCCCATCATTGAGGGATGGATGAAGCCACACCCCTCATTGAGGGATGGATAGGAGATAAATTGTAACAGCTACAACAATAGAAACACTTTGAATAGACAAATGAATCATTTATTGCTGCAGATCTGCATGTTACACCTCAAAGAGGGACAATATGTAAATTAAGGCACGCTCCCTCATTGAGGGATGGAAGAAGCCACACCCCCTCATTGAGGGATGGGTGAAGCCACGTCCCTGATTGAGGGATGGATGAAGCCACACCCCCTCATTGAGGGATGGGTGAAGCCTCGCCCCCTTATTGAGGGATGGGTGAAGCCACGCCCCCTTATTGAAGGATGTGAAGCCACGCCTCCTCATTGAGGGATGGATGAAGCCCCGCCCCCTCATTGAGGGATGGATAGGAGATACATTGTAACAGTTACAACAATAGAAACACTTTGAATAGGCAAATGAATCATTTATTGCTGCAGATCTGTATGTTACACCTCAAGGAGGAACAAATGAGAGCAACGAGGGACAGAGGGACATGGACTCAAAAGAGGGACAGTCCCTCTAAATCAGGGACACTTGGAAGGTATGGGCGCATGCGTGGGCTCTTATCCAATCGGACCATGCATATTAACGATCAGCGCTTGGCTCCGTGTTACGGCAAGCGGGAGCGTTCCCACTCCCCGCCTCCACCCAGGGATGTGGCCGGCGACTTTTCCATCACTGTGGGAGCAAAGAAGAAGGTGAGTTTTGCGAAACCCAGGGGGGGCGGTCACACATCAGGGCGTCCTGATTTGGGATGCCCCAAGGGAAGGCCAGCACCCGGCCCTGGAGTTAGAGTCCAGGATTGACCACCCAGGGGGTTTTGTTCTGCTTTAAAGAGGAACAGCACCCAAGTATTTGATTTTCTCAGGTTTTGATTCTCTCTGGCGGGGATTTGGGATGCACCACTGGTTCAAACCCCCTCAGCACACACTTGCCTCTCCTGGGGGGCAGTTGCATCCTTGGTACCCCCATAGCTGAGTGAGGTGTGCTCCTGCATCCAGTTATTCAGACAGGCTGGATGTGGGAGGTGCGCAACAGATCACCGGGAGGCCGGGGATGCGGGAGCTCTGTCTGAAACAGGGCCGTATGCAGCACATTAGTAGGCATGGCACTGATTGGACAAGAGGCCGCGCATGCACCGTGGGGACGTTGGTAAGGTAAGCTTGATGGCACCAGGGGGGTTTCACACAGCTGGGCATTCCAAATCGGGTTGCCTTCAAGGCAAGGACTAAACCTAGGATCGTGGCCCATGATTTGGGGTGCCCCTCTTCAGATCGCCCCCAAACAAACCCCCCTATTTCCCCGGTCCCGCTGCGCCCTGCGTGTTAATGCTCGGCTAATGGCTCTGTTTATGGCAATCGGGAGCAGCCGCATCCCCAAGCGCTGACACGGTCCCATCCTGCTGGGCGCGGGAGCGTGTCCGCCAGAGAAGTTGAGTTGTGCGGCGGCCGGGGGGGGGGGGGGGGGGGGGATGCCCCAGACTTGGGATGCTGGGGGGGGGGATGGCCTCCAGGGCCGTCCTCATCTTCTCTTGTTTCTCACCCCCCGCAGATCTGCCTTCTACAGGAGGATCCCTGAGCCGACACGGACGCCGACCTGGAGGAGAGACTCAACAACCTGCGGCGGGACTGGTGCACACGCCCCCGAGCCGCTGTAACGGACTCTTGGTTTTATCTTTATTTTCTGTGTTATGAACGGATGGGAGGGGCTTAAATTGCCAACTGTCGCATTAAGCTCCGCGAGAAGCAGAGTTTGTCGAATTCCCCCTCATAGCTCAAAAGGTCGGATATCTTCTTGCCGGACAAGACTGTTTCTGGCCGCGCAGCTGCCTCTCCTGCACGCCCCCACTGCCACGCGGCTTCACACACACTGTGTCTTCTGTTGCACAAAATGCTTAAAGAGCACCTGTCATTCAGCAGGTGACTCAAGATGGCCGCCACCGCCGTCTGTTCTTCCGTGAAGGAGCTCCATCTGATGGGGGTCAGGAAACTAACCTCACCTCCTCCATAACACCATCAGTGAGCCCTGCATTAGAGAGACACTCACTTTTCCTAGCAGAGCTCCATCTGTGTGCAGCTGTTTTCTGCCCCCCCCATGATTGAGAGTGCCATTTTTCTGCACTACGGTGTAAAGCCATTAGGCTGCAGCACAAGGAAGTCATTATCTGCCACTCTCTGCTCGTACAATTGGTCCAATATATGGAAGGAGGCTTTCCAATGGGTTGGCACAATGATCACAGTGCCTGGGGGAGGGGCTTGCTAAAAGGGACCTAAACCCTTTTTACCCAGCCCAATCAGCAAAGCATGCTTCATTTGACCCTTGCTATGTCACTTTGACCTCAAAGTGGCTCATCCACGTCAACCATTCAGAAATGCCTGGGGGGGGGGGGGGGAAATGTGGCCTGCTCATGTGCTGTGGGATTGCTAACGAGGTAAGTATACAGTGGGTTTCACATGGGGGGGCGGGCCATTTCCTATAGAGAAGGAAAACACCAATCCAACAGTCTTATAGACTCCGGGGCCGGTAGTTTCTTCGTCTTTAATGTTTGATTTTGCCTTCTTAGGTGCCTTTTAACTATTATTATTATTATTGTTAATTTATATAACTATAAAGGCATCCCAAACTGGAGATGCCCCATGGGCCAGCGTTTGGAGAGGAACTGTGCCGCCTGGGCCGGACTCTCCTGCTACGGACCGCCTAAGAACTTACCTCTTCCGGGATCCTTCTGCTGCTGTGGAGAAGCCTATCAGCTTACACGCCTAGCGCCAGGTGCACTGATAGACTGCTTGTGGTCATGTGGGATGCACAACCCGAGGTGAGTATCCGGTTGGCGCGATGCATCGCGGGATGGCCGGGCTACCTTGCTGCCTCATATTATAGGGGGAATCCAGAAATTTCTGACCAAAGTTCCACCTTAAAGAGATATAAAGTCATTTTTGAAAATATAAAAACCTTCACTACGCAAGAACGGGGCGGCGCCTTGTTTTTCCACCAATGACAGGGGCCCTTTTTAAAGTGGACCAAAACCCACGGTGAGCTATAAGATTCCCGGGCCGAAAATCCGGATGTCCCGCTGTGTGAAACCCCCCCAGGTCACCCATACACTTACCTTCTTTTTCTGTCCAACGCGCATACGCGAACCGCGGCTGCATCCCCCTTGCCCCTCTAGCAGGATGCGTGCCCGCGTCAGGCATTTCTGAATAGGTGGCATCGGCACGCTCCCTGTTAGAGGGTAGTGGGGAGGATGTGGCCATCAGCGCACTTAAAGTCGCTTGCCCTAGACGTGGCGTTAGCGGATCCGAGCATGCCAATGAGCAGCCGCACCTGCATCGTAGGACCGGGAAGAGGTGAGTTGGTTTCGGCGAACTGGGGGGTTTCACACAGCGGGGCATCCCCAATCGGGTGCCCCAGGGAGCAAAAACCAAAACCCAGGATAGTCAAAATCCTGGATTTTGGTCCACGTTAATATGTGTTCAGTTAATCACCCAATAATCATCCAGCCGCCAGGGGCATGCTGGTAATTGTAGGTTATAAACATCTAAAGGGTTGCGGAATACTGTAAAAAGATATGTATGTATGTATAAGATATGGGGAATCCTGCATTGGGATTCCCTGGTCTGTGCCCGATAAACTCTTTTTTTTTCGGAGCCCTTACTGTATATAGGCCTGCATGGGCACACCCACAGCTAGGGGCGGGGCTCCGTAGCTTGCACCATTCAGATTGATGTCAGTGCGGCAAAATTATTCTGTATGGATCGAGTGACGCTGGGTGGTGTGCGCTGTGGGTATGGGGAAAAAGGTGAATTTTCGGGTGCTACCAAAATCAGAGGAGCAAACCCTAGAGAAGTCCATTTCTTGGGTGGTGGTCCTCTTTCAGCTTTATAATCAAGCCAATGCGGGGATCAGAGCAGAGGTGAGTGCGGACCACCCTGCCGTCCTTTCTGAGAGTTCAGAGCAGAGGTGAGTGCGGACAACCCTGCCCTCCCTTCTGAGAGTTCAGAGCAGAGGGGGGGAGTAGACCACCCTGCCCTCCCTTCTGAGAGTTCAGAGCAGAGGTGAGAGCGGACCACCCTGCCCTCCCGTCTGAGAGTTCAGAGCAGAGGTGAGAGCGGACCACTCTGCCCTCCCGTCTGAGAGTTCAGAGCAGAGGTGAGAGCGGACCACCCTGCCCTCCCGTCTGAGAGTTCAGAGCAGAAGTGAGAGCGGACCACCCTGCCCTCCCGTCTGAGAGTTCAGAGCAGAGGTGAGAGCGGACCACCCTGCCCTCCCGTCTGAGAGTTCAGAGCAGAGGTGAGAGCGGACCACCCTGTCCTCCCTTCTGAGAGTTCAGAGGAGAGGTGAGAGCGGACCACCCTGTCCTCCCTTCTGAGAGTTCAGAGGAGAGGTGAGAGCGGACCACCCTGCCCTCCCTTCTGAGAGTTCAGAGGAGAGGTGAGAGCGGACCCCCCCTGCCCTCCCTTCTGAGAGTTCAGAGCAGAGGTGAGAGCAGACCACCCTGCCCTCCCTTCTGAGAGTTCAGAGCAGAGGTGAGAGCAGACCACCCTGCCCTCCCTCTGAGAGTTCAGAGCAGAGGTGAGAGCGGACCACCCTGCCCTCCCTTCTGAGAGCTTAGAGCAGAGGTGAGAGCGGACCACCCTGCCCTCCCGTCTGAGAGTTCAGAGCAGAGGGGGGGAGCAGACCACCCTGCCCTCCCTTCTGAGAGTTCAGAGCAGAGGTGAGAGCGGACCACCCTGCCCTCCCTTCTGAGAGTTCAGAGCAGAGGTGAGAGCGGACCACCCTGCCCTCCCGTCTGAGAGTTCAGAGCAGAGGTGAGAGCGGACCACCCTGCCCTCCCTTCTGAGAGTTCAGAGCAGAGGTGAGAGCGGACCACCCTGCCCTCCCTTCTGAGAGTTCAGAGCAGAGGTGAGAGCGGACCACCCTGCCCTCCCGTCTGAGAGTTCAGAGCAGAGGTGAGAGCGGACCACCCTGCCCTCCCGTCTGAGAGTTCAAAGCAGAGGTGAGAGCAGACCACCCTGCCCTCCCTTCTGAGAGTTCAAAGCAGAGGTGAGAGCGGACCACCCTGCCCTCCCTTCTGAGAGTTCAGAGCAGAGGGGGGGAGCAGACCACCCTGCCCTCCCTCTGAGAGTTCAAAGCAGAGGTGAGAGCGGACCACCCTGCCCTCCCGTCTGAGAGTTCAGAGCAGAGGTGAGAGCGGACCACCCTGCCCTCCCGTCTGAGAGTTCAAAGCAGAGGTGAGAGCAGACCACCCTGCCCTCCCTTCTGAGAGTTCAAAGCAGAGGTGAGAGCGGACCACCCTGCCCTCCCTTCTGAGAGTTCAGAGCAGAGGTGAGAGCGGACAACCCTGCCCTCCCTTCTGAGAGTTCAAAGCAGAGGTGAGAGCGGACCACCCTGCCCTCCCCTCTGAGAGTTCAAAGCAGAGGTGAGAGCGGACCACCCTGCCCTCCCTTCTGAGAGTTCAAAGCAGAGGTGAGAGCGGACCACCCTGCCCTCCCTTCTGAGAGTTCAGAGCAGAGGTGAGAGCGGACCACCCTGCCCTCCCTTCTGAGAGTTCAGAGCAGAGGTGAGAGCGGACCACCCTGCCCTCCCTCTGAGAGTTCAGAGCAGAGGGGAGAGCGGACCACCCTGCCCTCCCGTCTGAGAGTTCAGAGCAGAGGTGAGAGCGGACCACCCTGCCCTCCCTCTGAGAGTTCAGAGCAGAGGTGAGAGCGGACCACCCTGCCCTCCCTATGAAAGTTCAGAGCAGAGGTGAGAGCGGACCACCCTGCCCTCCCTATGAAAGTTCAGAGCAGAGGTGAGAGCGGACCACCCTGCCCTCCCTTCTGAGAGTTCAAAGCAGAGGTGAGAGCGGACCACCCTGCCCTCCCTTCTGAGAGTTCAGAGGGGAGAGCGGACCACCCTGCCCTCCCTTCTGAGAGTTCAGAGGTGAGAGCGGACCACCCTGCCCTCCCGTCTGAGAGTTCAGAGCAGAGGTGAGAGCGGACCACCCTGCCCTCCCTTCTGAGAGTTCAGAGCAGAGGTGAGAGCGGACCCCCCCTGCCCTCCCTCTGAGAGTTCAGAGCAAAGGTGAGAGCGGACCACCCTGCCCTCCCTCTGAGAGTTCAGAGGAGAGGTGAGAGCGGACCACCCTGCCCTCCCTCTGAGAGTTCAGAGGAGAGGTGAGAGCGGACCACCCTGCCCTCCCTTCTGAGAGTTCAGAGCAGAGGTGAGAGCGGACCACCCTGCCCTCCCTTCTGAGAGTTCAGAGCAGAGGTGAGAGTGGACCACCCTGCCCTCCCTTCTGAGAGTTCGGAGCAGAGGTGAGAGCGGACCACCTTGCCCTCCCTTCTGAGAGTTCAGAGCAGAGGTGAGAGCGGACAACCCTGCCCTCCCTTCTGAGAGTTCAGAGCAGAGGTGAGAGCGGACCACCCTGCCCTCCCTTCTGAGAGTACAGAGCAGAGGTGAGAGCGGACCACCCTGCCCTCCCTTCTGAGAGTTCAGAGCAGAGGTGAGAGCGGACAACCCTGCCCTCCCTTCTGAGAGTTCAGAGCAGAGGTGAGAGCGGACAACCCTGCCCTCCCTTCTGAGAGTTCAGAGCAGAGGTGAGAGCGGACCACCCTGCCCTCCCTTCTGAGAGTACAGAGCAGAGGTGAGAGCGGACCACCCTGCCCTCCCTTCTGAGAGTTCAGAGCAGAGGTGAGAGCAGACCACCCTGCCCTCCCTTCTAAGAGTTCAGAGCAGAGGTGAGAGCAGACCACCCTGCCCTCCCTTCTGAGAGTTCAGAGCAGAGGTGAGAGCGGACCACCCTGCCCTCCCTTCTGAGAGTTCAGAGCAGAGGTGAGAGCAGACCACCCTGCCCTCCCTTCGGAGAATTCAGAGCAGAGGTGAGAGCAGACCACCCTGCCCTCCCTTCTGAGAGTTCACAGCAGAGGTGAGAGCGGACCACCCTGCCCTCCCTTCTGAGAGTTCAGAGGAGAGGTGAGAGCGGACCACCCTGCCCTCCCTTCTGAGAGTTCAGAGCAGAGGTGAGAGCGGACCACCCTGCCCTCCCTTCTGAGAGTTCAGAGCAGAGGTGAGAGCGGACCACCCTGCCCTCCCTTCTGAGAGTACAGAGCAGAGGTGAGAGCGGACCACCCTGCCCTCCCTTCTGAGAGTTCAAAGCAGAGGTGAGAGCGGACCACCCTGCCCTCCCTTCTGAGAGTTCAAAGCAGAGGTGAGAGCGGACCACCCTGCCCTCCCTTCTGAGAGTTCAGAGCAGAGGTGAGAGCAGACCACCCTGCCCTCCCTTCTGAGAGTTCAGAGCAGAGGTGAGAGCAGACCACCCTGCCCTCCCTTCTGAGAGTTCAGAGCAGAGGTGAGAGCGGACAACCCTGCCCTCCCTTCTGAGAGTTCAGAGCAGAGGTGAGAGCGGACCACCCTGCCCTCCCGTCTGAGAGTTCAGAGCAGAGGTGAGAGCGGACCACCCTGCCCTCCCTTCTGAGAGTACAGAGCAGAGGTGAGAGCGGACCACCCTGCCCTCCCTCTGAGAGTTCAGAGCAGAGGTGAGAGCGGACCACCCTGCCCTCCCTATGAAAGTTCAGAGCAGAGGTGAGAGCGGACCACCCTGCCCTCCCTATGAAAGTTCAGAGCAGAGGTGAGAGCGGACCACCCTGCCCTCCCTTCTGAGAGTTCAAAGCAGAGGTGAGAGCGGACCACCCTGCCCTCCCTTCTGAGAGTTCAGAGGGGAGAGCGGACCACCCTGCCCTCCCTTCTGAGAGTTCAGAGGTGAGAGCGGACCACCCTGCCCTCCCGTCTGAGAGTTCAGAGCAGAGGTGAGAGCGGACCACCCTGCCCTCCCTTCTGAGAGTTCAGAGCAGAGGTGAGAGCGGACCCCCCCTGCCCTCCCTCTGAGAGTTCAGAGCAAAGGTGAGAGCGGACCACCCTGCCCTCCCTCTGAGAGTTCAGAGGAGAGGTGAGAGCGGACCACCCTGCCCTCCCTTCTGAGAGTTCAGAGCAGAGGTGAGAGCAGACCACCCTGCCCTCCCTTCTAAGAGTTCAGAGCAGAGGTGAGAGCGGACCACCCTGCCCTCCCTTCTGAGAGTTCAGAGCAGAGGTGAGAGCGGACCACCCTGCCCTCCCTTCTGAGAGCTTAGAGCAGAGGTGAGAGCGGACCACCCTGCCCTCCCGTCTGAGAGTTCAGAGCAGAGGTGAGAGCGGACCACCCTGCCCTCCCTTCTGAGAGTTCGGAGCAGAGGTGAGAGCGGACCACCCTGCCCTCCCTTCTGAGAGTTCACAGCAGAGGTGGGAGCGGACCACCCTGCCCTGCCTCTGAGAGTTCAGAGCAGAGGTGAGAGCGGACCACCCTGCCCTCCCTCTGAGAGTTCACAGCAGAGGTGAGAGCGGACCACCCTGCCCTCCCTTCTGAGAGTTCACAGCAGAGGTGGGAGCGGACCACCCTGCCCTCCCTTCTGAGAGTTCAGAGCAGAGGTGAGAGCGGACCACCCTGCCCTCCCTTCTGAGAGTTCACAGCAGAGGTGAGAGCGGACCACCCTGCCCTCCCTATGAAAGTTCAGAGCAGAGGTGAGAGCGGACCACCCTGCCCTCCCTTCTGAGAGTTCACAGCAGAGGTGGGAGCGGACCACCCTGCCCTCCCTTCTGAGAGTTCACAGCAGAGGTGGGAGCGGACCACCCTGCCCTCCCTTCTGAGAGTTCAGAGCAGAGGTGAGAGCGGACCACCCTGCCCTCCCTTCTGAGAGTTCACAGCAGAGGTGGGAGCGGACCACCCTGCCCTCCCTCTGAGAGTTCCACTCTGGGCAGCTCTCCACAGACCCCGCAGAGCCCCTCACCCGGCCCTGAGCTCTGCTGAGGTGGGGGTAATGTCTCTCTCTGGGCTCTTCCTGTACACGTGTGTGTCTTTGTATATTACACTTTGCTCTAATAAAACACAACACACCATCCTCGTGAGATTCTCTGCTTGATCTTAAGGGAGCTCCCCGGGTGCTCGGCCCTATAGAGAGAGGTACCCGCCATTACTTGCTTGGTCCGTAATCCCTGATGAAGCACAGTGTGGCGAGAGGCCAGGTGCAACCTTACTGATCCTAGAGCTCGTCTATGGAAAATAACATGGGAGCGGGAGCCTGAGGGTCTGCCAATATGTCCTCCGCTGTTGGTTGTCCTTAAAGCAGAACAAAACTGGGCTTTTCACTATCATCCCAATTTGTGGCTGAAGATCCGGCTGTTTCTCTCTCAATCGCAAAAGGACAGAGCTGTTTATCAAATGACGGTTCTGATCGGATGCGAGTTCGCACATGCACCATAGGACCAGGGAGAGGTGGGGTATTATGGGCGATCGGGGGTGGGGGGTTTCACATAGTAATAGGGATGCCCGGGGGGAAAGGGACAAAACCCAGGATAGTCAAAATCCTGGGTTTTGTTCTGCTTTAAGGAGAATTTGGGATGCCCTGCTGCGTGAAATCGCCCCCGATTCCACCAACTCACTCAGCAGCAGTGGCACACCTCTAGCTAGGCACGCGCCAGGCCATCCTGAATTTGAATACCCTGCCTGAGATCAACAGCACCCAATAGAGTCTCTCTTGAGTTCGAGCAAGGAGGAAGCACAAAACAGGCTCTTTTAACCCTTTGCATGCGCTGTCCCTTTAAAGTGGATCAAAACCCAGCGCGATCGGCCCGAGAATCTTATAGATCGATTCCCTCCCCCTGGGGCATCCAAAATCGGGATGCCCAGCTGTGTGAAACCCCCCAGGTCATCCCATAGTCAAAATCCTGGGTTTTGGTCCACTCTTAGTCCCCATTCGGGATGCCCCTGGTTTCCCCATGCACTCCCCCTCAATCCTTGACACCCACTGCATCTCCGCTCACTCCAGCCTGCGCAACCCTGCCGGCTAGTCTTCCAAGCGCGGCTAGTGAGCAGAGCCGGGATGCCCCTGGAGGCCTGAGCGTGCTCTGTGGGATTGAAGATCGAAATAGGTATACGGGGGGGGGGGGAACACACTGCGGGCATCCCAAATCTGGATGCCCCAGGACAGGGAATTGCCTGGCTCTAGAATAGAGTTTTGGTCATCCCAGGTATATTTACCCCTTTGGTTAAAGGGACCATCCAGGCAAACGCTCCTCCCTCCCCTTGGGAAAAGTAAATGAGCCATGTCCAAGCACCTGCTGAGCTCTGATTGTATGTAAATATGAAGCGTATTCTAGACTAAGCTGTTTCCTACGCTTTAATTTTCAGCTGAGCTGGTAAGGGGCGTGTCATGGCTCAGCTTTATTAGTCATGAGCGTGCTCTGCTGTGGCCAGAGATAGCTGCGGGACCACTGTGGCTTGCCGTGTCATGGCTCAGATGTATGAGTCGTGAGCGCGCTCTGCTACGGTCACAGACAGCTGTTGGACCACTGTGTCTTGCCGTGTCATGGCTCAGCTTTATGAGCCATTAGCGTGCTCTGCTGTGATCAGAGACAGCTGTGCGACCACTGTGACCTGCCGCACACCAAGGGACCGAGAGGCCACAGGAGGCCTTTTTTTTTTTGCCTGCTCCTGGAAGAATAACATTGAAAAAAAAGGGGCAAACTTTAAAGCCCTGCTACAGCTTTTACCCGGCACAGCTGGAAATGAAGGAGGGGCGCGCAGGACAGGCTTCAGGTGAGTTGCTTGCTGACTAATGATTGCCATTTGGGTTTGGAGTCCCTTTAATAAAGTGGACCAAAACCCAGGCCATACAAGGGGGGGAAACATACGAGATAGAATCTTATTCAGAGTAAAGGTCTGGATTAATGTGGGCAATCTGTATGTACGGGGGGGGAACATACAAGAAAGGCAAAAATATTCAGGGTGAGGGTCCGGATTAATGTGGACAATCTGTATGTACAAGGCGGAAACATACAAGATAGGCTTTTATTCATGGTGAAGGTCCGGATTAATGTGGGCAATCTGTATTTACAGGGGGGAAACATACAAGATATGCTCTTATTCAGGGTGAGGGTCCGGATTAATATAAGCAATCTGTATGTAAATGGGGAACATACAAGATAGGCTCTTATTCAGGCTGAAGATCAGGATTAATGTGAGCAATCTGTATGTATAGAGGGGAAACATACAAGATAGACTCTTATTCAGGGTGAGGGTCCGGATTAATGTGATCAATCTGTATGTATAGAGGGGACACATACAAGATAGGCTCTTATTCAGGGTGAGGGTCTGGATTAATGTGGTCAATCTGTATGTACAGGGGGGGAAACATACAAGATATGCTCTTATTTAGGGTGAGGGTCCGGATTAATATAAGCAATCTGTATGTTAATGGGGAACATACAAGATAGGCTCTTATTCAGGCTGAAGTTCTGGATTAAAGTGAGCAATCTGTATGTATAAAGGGGAAACATACAAGATAGGCTCTTATTCAGGGTGAAGGTCCGGATTAATGTGGGCAATCTGTATGTACAGGGGGAAGGAAACATACAAGATAGGCTCTTATTAAGGGTGAAGGTCCGGATTAATGTGGGCAATCTGTATCTACGGGGGGGGGGGCATACAAGATATGCTCTTATTCAGGGTGAAGGTCCGGATTAATGTGATCAATCTGTATGTATAGAGGGGAAACATACAAGATAGGCTCTTATTCAGGGTGAGGGTCTGGATTAATGTGGTCAATCTGTATGTACAGGGGGGGAAACATACAAGATATGCTCTTATTTAGGGTGAGGGTCCGGATTAATATAAGCAATCTGTATGTTAATGGGGAACATACAAGATAGGCTCTTATTCAGGGTGAAGGTCCGGATTAATGTGATCAATCTGTATGTATAGAGGGGAAACATACAAGATAGGCTCTTATTTAGGGTGAAGGTCCGGATTAATGTGATCAATCTGTATGTATAGAGGGGAAACATACAAGATAGGCTCTTATTCAGGGTGAGGGTCTGGATTAATATAAGCAATCTGTATGTTAATGGGGAACATACAAGATAGGCTCTTATTCAGGCTGAAGTTCTGGATTAATGTGAGCAATCTGTATGTATAGAGGGGAAACATACAAGATAGGCTCTTATTCAGGGTGAAGGTCCGGATTAATGTGGGCAATCTGTATGTACAGGGGGAAGGAAACATACAAGATAGGCTCTAATTAAGGGTGAAGGTCCGGATTAATGTAAGCAATCTGTATGTACAGGGGGCAACATACAAAATAGGCTCTTATTCAGGCTGAAGGTCCGGATTAATGTGGGCAATCTGTATGTACAGGGGGGGGAACATACAAGATAAGCTGTTATTCAGGGTGAAGGTCTGGGTTTATGTGGGCAATATGTATGTACAGGGGAGGGGGAAACATACAAGATAGGCTCTTATTCAGGGTGAGGGTCCGGATTATTGTGGGCAATCTGTATGTACAGGGGGGAAACCTACAAGATAGGCTCTTATTCAGGGTGAAGGTCCGGATTAATGTGGGCAATCTGTATGTACAGGGTGGGTAACATACAAGATAGGCTCTAATTCAGGGTGAAGGTCCAGATTAATGTGGGTAATCTGTACGTACAGGGGGGAAACCTACAAGATAGACTCTTATTCAGGGTGAAGGTTCGGATTAATGTGGGCAATCTGTATGTACAGGGGGGAAACATACAAGATAGGCTCTTATTCAGGGTGAAGGTCCGGATAAATAAGGGCAATCTGTATGTATGGGGGGGGCATACAAGATAGGATCTTATTCAGGGTGAAGGTCTGGATTAATGTGAGCAATCTGTATGTACAGGGGGGGAAACATATAAGATATACTCTTATTCAGGGTGAGGGTCCGGATCAATGTGGGCATTCTGTATGTACAGAGGGGGGAAACATACAAGATAGGCTCTTATTCAGGGTGAGGGTCCAGATTAATGTGGGCAATCTGTATGTACGGGGGGGGGGGGGGGGGGACATACAAGATAGGCTCTTATTCAGGGTGAGGGTCCGGATTAATGTGGGCAATCTGTATGTACAGGGGGGAAACCTACAAGATAGGCTCTTATTCAGGGTGAAGGTCCGGATTAATGTGGGCAATCTGTATGTACAGGGTGGGTAACATACAAGATAGGCTCTAATTCAGGGTGAAGGTCCAGATTAATGTGGGTAATCTGTACCTACAGGGGGGAAACCTACAAGATAGAATCTTATTCAGGGTGAAGGTTCGGATTAATGTGGGCAATCTGTATGTACAGGGGGGAAACATACAAGATAGGCTCTTATTCAGGGTGAAGGTCCGGATAAATAAGGGCAATCTGTATGTATGAGGGGGGGGGGGCATACAAGATAGGATCTTATTCAGGGTGAAGGTCTGGATTAATGTGAGCAATCTGTATGTACAGGGGGGGAAACATATAAGATATACTCTTATTCAGGGTGAGGGTCCGGATCAATGTGGGCATTCTGTATGTACAGAGGGGGGAAACATACAAGATAGGCTCTTATTCAGGGTGAGGGTCCAGATTAATGTGGGCAATCTGTATGTACGGGGGGGGGGGGGGGGGAAACATACAAGATAGGCTCTTATTCAGGGTGAAGGTCCGGATTAAGACTACTGATGCGTATTTGATATATTTTTTATTGTTTCTTGAACAGGTACTTGAAAGAGGAAACTCCTGTTTTGTAGACCTTTTGTACCCCCCCGAGCTCTGCCTCGCCCTCATTCTTTTCTCTTTCGTATCTTAGCCAGATATATACTGTCATACTCGGTGTATTGATTTTTGCGCGGCCCTTTCGTTTTCTTGAGCTTCTCGAGGATCAGGCCGTTCTTTTCCAGCGCCGTTTTCAGGAAGGAATCATCGTAGGTCAGGCAGTGGATCGTCTGATCTCCAATTTTCAAATACTTTTTATTAAAAGCCCCGATGAGCAGCAGGCAGCCGCCGTCCTTCAGGTAAGTGGCCAGTTTCCCCAGGTTCTGGATGAATTCTTCTTTGGTTTTGCTGACTTGCTGGATCAGGTACATGCTCACGATGCAGTCGGCTTTGGGGAGCTTGTGAGGCTCCACCGGGTTCTCCTTCTTCGGATCGAATTTCCACACTTGCGTGACCTTCTCCCTCAGCGCGTTTTCTTTATCTTTCCAGAGATCCCTTCCGGGAAAGAAAAGAAAAAAAGGTGTAACATTAAAGGACACAAATAATGGAATGGACCCTGTTTTGCCAGCCCTGGATCCTAAAAGACTCCAAAGCAGGCCAATGACCTTCCCCTGGGGCTTCCCAAACTATAGGGTTGATTCAGAGCCACTTTCGCTTTATTGTGTATATTCAGAACATTACTCTATTAGCACAGCACTGTTCATACACAGAATTTAAAGATTACAGACGTCACAATCAGAAGCTTATTCACTGCAGACAAGAAAATACATTCAAGAGTGCATAAAAAAGTTCAATTCAAATAAATTAAAAGAAAAATAACCCCTAGGAGGAAAGGAGGTAAGGGGGAGTAAAGGACGGGGTCGAGGAAGGATCAGATGCTCATTAGGTTTACATCAAAATCTGTAGGCAGAAAATTCCAAACCCAAGGTTTTGACACCTCCATGAACAGCTCCAAAGGTGTTTTTAAAGGTGTTGAAGCTCAAGGTGGGGGACCTCCAAGCCCCGGCTATCACCAGCTTTGCCCCTGATAGGATATAATACAAGGTGGGGGACCTCCAAGCCCCAGCTATCACCAGCTTTGCCCCTGATAGGATATAATACAAGATGGGAGACCTCCAAGCCCCAGCTATCACCAGCTTTGCCCCTGATAGGATATAATACAAGATGGGAGACCTCCAAGCCCCAGCTATCACCAGCTTTGCCCCTGATAGGATATAATACAAGGTGGGGGAGCTCCAAGCTCCAGCTATCACCAGCTTTGCCCCTGATAGGATATAATACAAGGTGGGAGACCTCCAAGCCCCGGCTATCACCAGCTTTGCCCCTGATAGGATATAATACAAGGTGGGGGACATCCAAGCCCCAGCTATCACCAGCTTTGCCCCTGATAGGATATAATACAAGGTGGGGGACCTCCAAGCCCCAGCTATCACCAGCTTTGCCCCTGATAGGATATAATACAAGGTGCGGAACCTCAAAGCCCCAACTACCACCAGCTTTGCCCCTGATAGGATATAATACAAGGTGGGGGACCTCCAAGCTAAGCTATCACCAGCTTTGCCCCTGATAGGATATATTACAAGGTGGGGGACCTCCAAGCCCCAGCTATCACCAGCTTTGCCCCTGATAGGATATAATACAAGGTGGGGGACCTCCAAGCCCCAGCTATCACCAGCTTTGCCCCTGATAGGATATAATACAAGGTGGGGGACCTCCAAGCAATGTTCCCTCTAAGCCGGAGCAGCTGCTGAGCGGAGTAGCGAGGGAGCTGGGCAATGCCCGAGCGTGCTGGCGGCTGCATCCCCCGCTTCCTTCTAATAGGGAGATTGTCCACGCTGGCGATTCTGAAATGCCTGCTGTGGGTACGCACCCTGTTAAAGGGATAGCTGGGATGCGGCCGCTGCTCGCGCATGCGCTGTTGGACAGGGAAAGAAGGTGAGTTTCTGCCCAACCTGAGAGGTTTCACATAGCAGGGCATCCCAATTCTGGATGCCCCGGGGGGAGGGAATCAAGCGGCCCTGGAATTTTATAGATTCTTCGTGGGTTTTGGTCCACCTTACCGAAATCCCAGCTACACACATCGACAGTGGGTGGCATTGCTTGCATTCTTCAGCTGTGCGTTGGTCCACTTTAAAGAGGAACATGCCCTAAAAGGCAGCCGGCTGGCTGTCAGGGCGGGAGATGCTGGGGATGCAACCACATTGTTTACACTGTCCTTGGAGCCAGAATAAAAGAGAGTTTTGTGGAAACACGAGGGGGGTTGCACAAGGGGGCATCCCAAATCAGGCAGTCCCAAGGATGGAGAAAACTGGCCTTCCTGAATATACAGTCATTAAGCCCTCCCCACAAACATATATATCAGTAGCCCCCCGCCCAATAAACCCCCAAACATACACACCAGTTAGCCCCAGACACCAATTAAAGCGGATCACCAGGATTTTCACTATCATTGTCCCTGGGGCATCCCAATTCTGGATGCTCCACATGAGGCATCCCGAATCGCCCCAGATGCACTAATTCAACCAGCACACATGTAGGCCCACTTTAACTCCCATACACTCCAGTTATCCCATAACCCGTTACCCACACCCAAGGAAGAGCTTACCTTTTCCTTTGGGGACTTACCTATGATGGAGCAAGATGGCCGAACTGAGGGCATGGGGGAGCCTGGCTGGCTCCCTCTAATCACAGGAGCAGTGCCGGCAACTGGGATGGGACAGAGCTGGGAATAGAGAGATGGGATGGGACAGAGCTGGGAGAAGAGAGATGGGATGGAACAGAGCTGGGAATAGAGAGATGGGATGGGACAGAGCTGGGAGAAGAAAGATGGGATGGGACAGAGCTGGGAATAGAGAGATGGGATGGGACAGAGCTGGGAATAGAGAGATGGGATGGGACAGAGCTGGGAATAGAGAGATGGGATGGGACAGAGCTGGGAATAGAGAGATGGGATGGGACAGAGCTGGGAGAAGAGAGATGGGATGGGACAGAGCTGGGAAAAGAGAGATGGGATGGGACAGAGCTGGGAAAAGAGAGATGGGATGGGACAGAGCTGGGAATAGAGAGATGGGATGGGACAGAGCTGGGAAAAGAGAGATGGGATGGGACAGAGCTGGGAAAAGAGAGATGGGATGGGACAGAGCTGGGAATAGAGAGATGGGATGGGACAGAGCTGGGAGAAGAGAGATGGGATGGGACAGAGCTGGGAATAGAGAGATGGGATGGGACAGAGCTGGGAAAAGAGAGATGGGATGGGACAGAGCTGGGAATAGAGAGATGGGATCGGACAGAGCTGGGAATAGAGAGATGGGATGGGACAGAGCTGGGAATAGAGAGATGGGATGGGACAGAGCTGGTAATAGAGAGATGGGATGGGACAGAGCTGGGAATAGAGAGATGGGATGGGACAGAGCTGGTAATAGAGAGATGGGATGGGACAGAGCTGGGATAAGGGATAGATGAATGGGACAGAGCTGGGAACAGAGAGATGGGATGGGACAGAGCTGGGAAAAGAGAGATGGGATGGGGCAGAACTGGGAAAAGAGAGATGGGATTGGACAGAGCTGGGAATAAAGAGATGGGATCGGACAGAGCTGGGAAAAGAGAGATGGGATGGGACAGAGCTGGGAAAAGAGAGATGGGATAGTACAGAGCTGGGAGAAGAGACATGGGATGGAACAGAGCTGGGAATAGAGAGATGGGATGGGACAGAGCTGGGAGAAGAGAGAGATGAATGGGACAGAGCTGGGAATAGAGAGATGGGATGGGACAGAGCTGGGAAAAGAGAAATGGGATGGGACAGAGCTGGGAATAGAGAGATGGGATGGGACAGAGCTGGGAAAAGAGAAATGGGATGGGACAGAGCTGGGAAAAGAGAGATGGGATGGGACAGAGCTGGGAAAAGAGAAATGGGATGGGACAGAGCTGGGAATAGAGAGATGGGATGGGACAGAGCTGGGAATAGAGAGATGGGATGGGACAGAGCTGGGAGAAGAGAGATGGGATGGGACAGAGCTGGGAATAGAGAGATGGGATGGGACAGAGCTGGGAAAAGAGAGAGATGAATGGGACAGAGCTGGGAATAGAGAGATGAAAGACAGAGCTGGGAATAGAGAGATGGGATGGGACAGAGCTGGGAGAAGAGAGAGATGAATGGGACAGAGCTGGGAATAGAGAGATGGGATGGGACAGAGCTGGGAGAAGAGAGATGGGATGGGACAGAGCTGGGAATAGAGAGATGGGATGGGACAGAGCTGGGAAAAGAGAGAGATGAATGGGACAGAGCTGGGAATAGAGAGATGAAAGACAGAGCTGGGAATAGAGAGATGGGATGGGACAGAGCTGGGAGAAGAGAGAGATGAATGGGACAGAGCTGGGAATAGAGAGATGGGATGGGAAAGAGCTGGGTGAAGAGAGAGATGAATGGGACAGAGCTGGGAATAGAGAGATGAATGGGACAGAGCTGGTAATAGAGAGATGGGATGGGACAGAGCTGGGAGAAGAGAGAGATGAATGGGACAGAGCTGGGAATAGAGAGATGGGATGGGAAAGAGCTGGGAATATAGAGATGAATGGGACAGAGCTGGGAATAGAGAGATGGGATTGGACAGAGATGGGAATAGAGAGATGGGATGGGACAGAGCTGGGAATAGAGAGATGGGATGGGACAGAGCTGGGAATAGAGAGATGAATGGGACAGAGCTGGGAATAGAGAGATGGGATGGGACAGAGCTGGGAATAGAGAGATGGGATGGGACAGAGCTGGTAGAAGAGAGATGAATGGGAGAGAGCTGGGAATAGAGAGATGGGATTGGACAGAGATGGGAATAGAGAGATGGGATGGGACAGAGCTGGGAATAGAGAGATGAATGGGACAGAGCTGGGAATAGAGAGATGGGATGGGACAGAGCTGGGAATAGAGAGATGGGATGGGACAGAGCTGGTAGAAGAGAGATGAATGGGACAGAGCTGGGAATAGAGAGATGGGATGGGACAGAGCTGGTAGAAGAGAGATGAATGGGACAGAGCTGGGAATAGAGAGATGGGATGGGACAGAGCTGGTAGAAGAGAGATGAATGGGACAGAGCTGGGAATAGAGAGATGGGATGGGACAGAGCTGGGAAAAGAGAGATGGGATGGGACAGAGCTGGGAGAAGAGAGAGATGAATGGGACAGAGCTGGGAATAGAGAGATGGGATGGGACAGAGTTGGGAGAAGAGAGAGATGAATGGGACAGAGCTGGGAATAGAGAGATGGGATGGGAAAGAGCTGGGAATAGAGAGATGAATGGGACAGAGCTGGGAATAGAGATATGGGATGGGACAGAGCTGGGAAAAGAGAGATGGGATGGGACAGAGCTGGTAGAAGAGAGATGAATGGGACAGAGCTGGGAATAGAGAGATGGGATGGGACAGAGCTGGTAGAAGAGAGATGAATGGGACAGAGCTGGGAATAGAGAGATGGGATGGGACAGAGCTGGGAAAAGAGAGATGGGATGGGACAGAGCTGGTAGAAGAGAGATGAATGGGACAGAGCTGGGAGAAGAGAGATGTGATGGGACAGAGCTGGGAATAGAGAGATGAATGGGACAGGGCTGGGAATAGAGAGATGGGATGGGACAGAGCTGGGAATAAAGAGATGAATGGGACAGAGCTGGGAATAGAAAGATGAATAGGACAGAGCTGGGAATAGAGAGATGGGATGGGACAGAGCTGGGAATAGAGAGATGAATGGTACAGAGCTGGGAATAGAGAGATGGAATGGGACAGAGCTGGGAATAGAGAGATGAATGGGACAGAGCTGGGAATAGAGAGATGGGATGGGACAGAGCTGGGAATAGAGAGATGGGATGGGAAAGAGCTGGGAATAGAGAGATCAATGGGACAGAGCTGGGAATAGAGATATGAATGGGACAGAGCTGGGAATAGAGAGATGGGATGGGACAGAGCTGGGAATAGAGAGACGGGATGGGACAGAGCTGGGAATAGAGAGATGGAATGGGACAGAGCTGGGAATAGAGAGATGAATGGGACAGAGCTGGGAATAGAGAGATGGGATGGGACAGAGCTGGGAATAGAGAGATGGGATGGGAAAGAGCTGGGAATAGAGAGATCAATGGGACAGAGCTGGGAATAGAGATATGAATGGGACAGAGCTGGGAATAGAGAGATGGGATGGGACAGAGCTGGGAATAGAGAGACGGGATGGGACAGAGCTGGGAATAGAGAGATGGGATGGGACAGAGCTGGGAATAGAGAGATGGGATGGGACAGAGCTTGGAATAGAGAGATGGGATGGGACAGAGCTGGGAATAGAGAGATGGGATGGGACAGAGCTGGGAATAGAGAGATGGGATGGGACAGAGCTGGGAATAGAGAGATGATTGGGACAGAGCTGGGAATAGAGAGATGGGATGGGACAGAGCTGGGAATAGAGAGATGGGATGGGACAGAGCTGGGATAATAGAGAGATGGGATGGGACAGAGCTGGGATAATAGAGAGATGGGATGGGACAGAGCTGGGAATAGAGAGATGGGATGGGACAGAGCTGGGATAATAGAGAGATGGGATGGGAAAGAGCTGGGAATAGAGAGATGAATGGGACAGAGCTGGGAATAGAGAGATGGGATGGGACAGAGCTGGGAATAGAGAGATGGGATGGGACAGAGCTGGGATAATAGAGAGATGGGATGGGACAGAGCTGGGATAATAGAGAGATGGGATGGGACAGAGCTGGGAATAGAGAGATGAATGGGACAGAGCTGGGAATAGAGAGATGGGATGGGACAGAGCTGGGAATAGAGAGATGGGATGGGAAAGAGCTGGGAATAGAGAGATGAATGGGACAGAGCTGGGAATAGAGATATGAATGGGACAGAGCTGGGAATAGAGAGATGGGATGGGACAGAGCTGGGAATAGAGAGATGGGATGGGACAGAGCTGGGAATAGAGAGATGGGATGGGACAGAGCTGGGAATAGAGAGATGAATGGGACAGAGCTGGGAATAGAGAGATGGGATGGGACAGAGCTGGGAATAGAGAGATGAATGGGACAGAGCTGGGAATAGAGAGATGGGATGGGACAGAGCTGGGAATAGAGAGATGAATGGGACAGAGCTGGGAATAGAGAGATGAATGGGACAGAGCTGGGAGAAGAGAGAGATGGGACAGAGCTGGGAATAGAGAGATGAATGGGACAGAGGTGGGAGAAGAGAGAGATGGGATGGGGCAGAGCTGGGAATAGAGAGATAGGATGGGACAGAGCTGGAAATAGAGAGATGAATGGGACAGAGCTGGGAATAGAGAGATGAATGGGACAGAGCTGGAAATAGAGAGATGAATGGGACAGAGGTGGGAGAAGAGAGAGATGGGATGGGGCAGAGCTGGGAAAAGAGAGGTGGAGCGGGGAAAGGTGAGATTTTCCAGGTGTTCACCATTGCTATTGCTGTATAGGAGTAGCTTAAAAGAGTGTAGTGAGCCTTTGACCCAGGACATAGTTGCAGGGACAGTGTAGGTCCGCTTTAATGTAAGGGAACCAATCACATTGCAGCACAGGTGGGAACACTTAGCATGAAGCTGCAGCTGAATGAGTCTGTCACACCCACATCACTGAACACACTGTCACTCACCACAGCGACTCTATCAATGGAGGGTCACTTACCAGCTCCCCGCCGACCACCAGACACAGGCCTCCTGGTCACCCGCCAGCAGCAACACAACACCTCCTGCTCGCCAGCCCCACCTACTACCCCTCACTTGGTCTTTCCTCCTGGCCGCCGGCCCCGCCCCGTCTTTCCTCCTGCTCGCCGGCCCCTCCCACCAGCCAGGCACGCGGTCTTTCCTCCTGGCCGCCGGCCCCGCCCCCTGTCTTTCCCCCTGCTCGCCGGCCCCTGCCCACCGCCTCCGCACGCAGTTTTTCCTCCTGGCCGCCGGCCCCGGACACCTAGCGGCCGCGGCGACGTAAGGCGACCGTGCGTGGGCAGCAGACGGGGCTGCGCGGAGGGGCAGATGCGGGTGCGCGGCCGCGTGCCCGCGCACCTTAGAGGGAACGCTGCCTCCAAGCCCCGGCTATCACCAGCTTTGCCCCTGATAGGATATAATACAAGGTGGGGGACCTCCAAGCCCCAGCTATCACCAGCTTTGCCCCTGATAGGATATAATACAAGGTGGGAGACCTCCAAGCCCCATCTAACACCAGCTTTGCCCCTCATAGGATATAATACAAGGTGGGAGACCTCCAAGCCCCATCTAACACCAGCTTTGCCCCTCATAGGATATAATACAAGGTGGGGGACCTCCAAGCCCCGGCTATCACCAGCTTTGCCCCTGATAGGATATAATATAAAGTGGGGGAGCTCCAAGCCCCGTCTATCACCAGCTTTTCTTCTGATAGGATATAATACAAGGTGGGGGACCTCCAAGCCCCAGCTATCACCAGCTTTTCCCCTGATAGGATATAATACAAGGTGGGGGACCTCCAAGCCCCAGCTATCACTAGCTTTGCCCCTGATAGGATATAATACAAGGTGGGGGACCTCCAAGCCCCAGCTATCACCAGCTTTGCCCCTGATAGGATATAATACTAGGTGGGGGACCTCCAAGCCCCAGCTATCACCAGCTTTGCCCCTGATAGGATATAATACAAGGTGGGGGACCTCCAAGCCCCAGCTATCACCAGCTTTGCCCCTGATAGGATATAATACAAGGTGGGAGACCTCCAAGCCCCAGCTATTACCAGCTTTGCCCCTGATAGGATATAATACAAGGTGGGGGACCTCCAAGCCCCAGTTATCACCAGCTTTGCCCCTGATAGGATATAATACAAGGTGGGAGACCTCCAAGCCCCATCTAACACCAGCTTTGCCCCTCATAGGATATAATACAAGGTGGGAGACCTCCAAGCCCCATCTAACACCAGCTTTGCCCCTCATAGGATATAATACAAGGTGGGGGACCTCCAACCCCGGCTATCACCAGCTTTGCCCCTGATAGGATATAATACAAAGTGGGGGAGCTCCAAGCCCCATCTATCACCAGCTTTTCTTCTGATAGGATATAATACAAGGTGGGGGAGCTCCAAGCCCCAGCTATCACCAGCTTTTCCCCTGATAGGATATAATACAAGGTGGGGGACCTCCAAGCCCCAGCTATCACCAGCTTTGCCCCTGATAGGATATAATACAAGGTGGGGGACCTCCAACCCCGGCTATCACCAGCTTTGCCCCTGATAGGATATAATACAAAGTGGGGGAGCTCCAAGCCCCATCTATCACCAGCTTTTCTTCTGATAGGATATAATACAAGGTGGGGGAGCTCCAAGCCCCAGCTATCACCAGCTTTTCCCCTGATAGGATATAATACAAGGTGGGGGACCTCCAAGCCCCAGCTATCACCAGCTTTGCCCCTGATAGGATATAATACAAGGTGGGGGACCTCCAAGCTCAGCTATCACCAGCTTTGCCCCTGATAGGATATAATACAAGGTGGGGGACCTCCAAGCACCAGCTATCACCAGCTTTGCCCCTGATAGGATATAATACAAGGTGGGAGACCTCCAAGCCCCAGCTATCACCAGCTTTGCCCCTGATAGGATATAATACAAGGTGGGGGACCTCCAAGCCCCAGCTATCACCAGCTTTGCCCCTGATAGGATATAATAGAAGGTGGGGGACCTCCAAGCCCCAGCTATCACCAGCTTTGCCCCTGATAGGATATAATACAAGGTAGGGGACCTCCAAGCGCCCGCTATCACCAGCTTTTCCCCTGATAGGATATAATACAAGGTAGGGGACATCCAAGCGCCCGCTATCACCAGCTTTGCCCCTGATAGGATATAATACAAGGTGGGGGAGCTCCAAGCCCCGTCTATCACCAGCTTTTCTCCTGATAGGATATAATACAAGGGGGGAGACCTCCAAGCCCCAGCTATCACCAGCTTTGCTCCTGATATGATATAATACAAGGTGGGGGACCTCCAAGCCCCAGCTATTACCAGCTTTGCCCCTGATAGGATATAATACAAGGTTGGGGAGCTCCAAGCCCCAGCTATCACCAGCTTTGCCCCTGATAGGATATAATACAAGGTGGGGGAGCTCCAAGCCCCAGCTATCACCAGCTTTGCCCCTGATAGGATATGATACAAGGTAGGAGACCTCCAAGCCCCAGCTATTACCAGCTTTGCCCCTGATAGGATATAATACAAGGTGGGAGACCTCCAAGCCCAAGCTATCACCAGCTTTGCCCCTGATAGGATATAATACAAGGTGAGGGACCTCCAAGCCCCAGCTATCACCAGCTTTGCCCCTGATAGGATATAATACAAGGTGGGGGACCTCCAAACCCCAGCTATCACCAACTTTGCCCCTGATAGGATATAATACAAGGTGGGGGACCTCCAAGCCCCAGCTATTACCATCTTTGCCCCTGATAGGATATAATACAAGGTGGGAGACCTCCAAGCCCCAGCTTTCACCAGCATTGCCCCTGATAGGATATAATACAAGGTTGGGGAGCTCCAAGCCCCAGCTATCACCAGCTTTGCCCCTGATATGATATAATACAAGGTGGGGGAGCTCCAAGCCCCAGCTATCACCAGCTTTGCCACTGATAGGATATAATACAAGGTGGGGGAGCTCCAAGCCCCAGCTATCGTCAGCTTTGCCCCTAATAGGATATAATACAAAGTGGGGGACCTCCAAGCCCCAGCTATCACCAGCTTTGCCCCTGATAGGATATAATACAAGGTGGGGGACCTCCAAGCCCCAGCTATCACCAGCTTTGCCCCTGATAGGATATAATACAAGGTGGGGGAGCTCCATCCCCAGCTATTACCAGCTTTGCCCCTGATAGGATATAATACAAGGTGGGAGACCTCCAAGCCCCAGCTATCACCAGCTCTGCCCCTGATAGGATATAATACAAGGTGGGGGAGCTCCAAGCCCCAGCTATCACCAGCTTTGCCCCTGATAGGATATAATACGAGGTGGGGGAGCTCTAAGCCCCAGCTATCACCAGCTTTGCCCCTGATAGGATATAATACAAGGTGGGGGAGCTCCAAGCCCCGGCTATCACCAGCTTTGCCCCTGATAGGATGTAATAGGAGGTAGACGACCTCCAAGCCCCAGCTATCACCAGCTTTGCCCCTGATAGGATATAATACAAGGTGGGAGACCTCCAAGCTCAGCTATCACCAGCTTTGCCCCTGATAGGATATAATACAAGGTGGGAGACCTCCAAGCCCCAGCTATCACCAGCTTTGCCCCTGATAGGATATAATACAAGGTGGGGGACCTCCAATCCCAGCTATCACCAGCTTTGCCCCTGATAGGATATAATACAAGGTGGGGGACCTCCAAGCCCCAGCTATCACCAGCTTTGCCCCTGATAGGATATAATACAAGGTGGGGGACCTCCAAGCCCCAGCTATCACCAGCTTTGCCCCTGATAGGATATAATACAAGGTGGGGGACCTCCAAGCCCCAGCTATCACCAGCTTTGCCCCTGATAGGATATAATACAAGGTGGGGGACCTCCAAGCCCCAGCTATCACCAGCTTTGCCCCTGATAGGATATAATACAAGGTAGGAGACCTCCAAGCCCCGGCTATCACCAGCTTTGCCCCGATAGGATATAATACAAGGTGGGAGACCTCCAAGCCCCAGCTATCACCAGCTTTGCCCCTGATAGGATATAATGCAAGGTGGGGGAACTCCAAGCCCCAGCTATCACCAGCTTTGCCCCTGATAGGATATAATACAAGGTGGGGGACCTCCAAGCCCCAGCTATCACCAGTTTTGCCCCTGATAGGATATAATACAAGGTGGGAGACCTCCGATCCCCAGCTATCACCAGCTTTGCCCCTGATAAGATATAATACAAGGTGGGAGACCTCCAAGCCCCAGCTATCACCAGCTTTGCCCCTGATAGGATATAATACAAGGTGGGGGACCTCCAAGCTCAGCTATCACCAGCTTTGCCCCTGATAGGATATACTACAAGGTGGGGGACCTCCAAGCCCCAGCTATCACCAGCTTTGCCCCTGATAGGATATAATACAAGGTGGGGGACCTCCAAGCCCCAGCTATCACCAGCTTTGCCTCTGATAGGATATAATACAAGGTGGGGGACCTCCAAGCCCCAGCTATCACCAGCTTTTCCCCTGATAAGAAATAATACAAGGTGGGAGACCTCCAAGCCCCAGCTATCACCAGCTTTGCCCCTGATAGGATATAATACAAGGTGGGGGAGCTCCAAGCTCAGCTATCACCAGCTTTGCCCCTGATAGGATATAATACAAGGTGGGGGACCTCCAAGCCCCAGCTATCACCAGCTTTGCCCCTGATAGGATATAATTCAAGGTGGGGGACCTCCAAGCCCCAGCTATTACCAGCTTTGCCCCTGATAGGATATAATACAAGGTGGGGGACCTCCAAGCCCCAGCTATCACCAGCTTTGCCCCTGATAGGATATAATACAAGGTGGGGGACCTCCAAGCCCCAGCTATCACCAGCTTTGCCCCTGATAAGATATAATACAAGGTGGGGGACCTCCAAGCCCCAGCTATCACCAGCTTTGCCCCTGATAGGATATAATACAAGGTGGGAGACCTCCAAGCCCCAGCTATCACCAGCTTTGCCCCTGATAGGATATAATACAAGGTGGGGGACCTCCAAGCCCCAGCTATCACCAGCTTTGCCCCTGATAGGATATAATACATCAACCGCTTTTTCAGTCTAGAATTGTGGGGGAGTGGGGCGTTGAGGAGTTACCCAAGAGTCTCCGACCACAGATCTACCACATACCTTGCCGAGAACTTCAAAGATTCCTGACCAAAATCCCCAAACTACTGGGCAACAGAGCCCCTTTCTCATCATTTTTATGGAGGTCTTGCTACCAAATGAAAAATCATGCAAAAATGAAAACATTTCACACTAAAGCTCTCGCAGAAAAATGGCTTTGTTGAATCAGACGAGGGGACAAAATGAGTGAGAATGGAAATATTTACTCAAAAAAAAGGTGAGAAAGGGGCTCTGAATCAACCTTTATATTGGGCAAATGTTTTTTTTTTTTGCTGTAGCCAGTTGCATACCACTTTTCTACCAACTTTTCAGGATGGGAAAGAGGGACAAAGACTAAATATAGGGAAAATACTGCCCTGACGCAGAAAATGGAGAAGGTCCAAAAAGGGAGCAGACCACCAGCCCTACGCGTTCCGCTGCGCGCCCACTGCTTCTAGGCTCAACTGTTGTGTGTTTGGTATGACTTATGAATTGGGAGTCTAGGGGAGTCTTAATCATTTTTTTTTTTTGGTAAATACTGTGGTGCCCACTTTGTCTTTCTTAGTAAGTAATCCTCACTATTGACAACCTAGACTTTGGGAGCTATCTAAGAAACTTAGTGCCGGGTGAACGCTGGGCGCAGTAATTGAAAACCACATTTAAGAAAGTCAACATGGTAAATACCTCTAATAGCGTCATGTGGCGTTACATGTATCACTAGCGCCGGTGCTCTGGACTCAGGAGCGCCATGTAGCGTCACATGTATTATTACAGGCAGGTCAGTGTATAGTGCCTCTAACAGCGCCATGTAGCGTCACATGTATTATTACAGGCAGGTCAGTGTATAGCGCCTCTAACAGCGCCATGTAGCGTCACATGTATTATTACAGGCAGGTCAGTGTATAGCACCTCTAACAGCGTCATGTAGCGTCACATGTATTATTACAGGCAGGTCAGTGTATAGCACCTCTAACAGCGTCATGTAGCGTCACATGTATTATTACAGGCAGGTCAGTGTATAGCGCCTCTAACAGCGTCATGTAGCGTCACATGTATTATTACAGGCAGGTCAGTGTATAGCACCTCTAACAGTGTCATGTAGCGTCACATGTATTATTACAGGCAGGTCAGTGTATAGCGCCTCTAACAGCGCCATGTAGCGTCACATGTATTATTACAGGCAGGTCAGTGTATAGCGCCTCTAACAGCGCCATGTAGCGTCACATGTATTATTACAGGCAGGTCAGTGTATAGCACTTCTAACAGCGTCATGTAGTGTCACATGTATTATTACAGGCAGGTCAGTGTATAGCGCCTCTAACAGCGTCATGTAGCGTCACATGTATTATTACAGGCAGGTCAGTGTATAGCGCCTCTAACAGCGTCATGTAGTGTCACATGTATTATTACAGACAGGTCAGTGTTTAGCGCCTCTAACAGCGCCATGTAGCGTCACATGTATTATTACAGGCAGGTCAGTGTATAGCACCTCTAACAGCGCCATGTAGTGTCACATGTATTATTACAGGCAGGTCAGTGTATAGCGCCTCTAACAGCGCCATGTAGTGTCACATGTATTATTACAGGCAGGTCAGTGTATAGCGCCTCTAACAGCGTCATGTAGCGTCACATGTATTATTACAGGCAGGTCAGTGTATAGCGCCTCTAACAGCGCCATGTAGTGTCACATGTATTATTACAGACAGGTCAGTGTATAGCGCCTCTAACAGCGCCATGTAGTGTCACATGTATTATTACAGGCAGGTCAGTGTATAGCACCTCTTACAGCGTCATGTAGTGTCACATGTATTATTACAGGCAGGTCAGTGTATAGCGCCTCTAACAGCGCCATGTAGTGTCATATGTATTATTACAGGCAGGTCAGTGTATAGCGCCGGCGCTCTAGGTTCAGCATCGCCATGTAGCACCTGTCGCTCAGTGTCTCTCCCATACATTTCAATGGTGTTTCATTTGGTTGTATATAAATAGTGTGTTGCTATAGTGTACTTTGAAATTTTTGTCTTAAATCATTGTGTGTCTCTCCTGCCCGGCAACCAAACACATTTATTGTGTTTTTTTATTTTATTTTATGCAGAATTGTATGTGCAGGTCGGCCATTGCAGTGATGAGAAACAGACTTTTATCACATAGCGTCCGGTGCTCGACACTCGAGCGCCCAGTTTTAGAGCCAACGCCATGTGTGTGTAGTTTTTTCTTAAATAGGGGCTTCAGCGCCGAGTGCCGGACGCACTTAACTGGCGCTACCTATCGCTCGCTGCAGTGTTGTCCTGTTGTTAGATGTAGCGTCGTCTTGGGCGCTTTGATCTCGGGACACCACCTAGCGTTCTCCATTGGCTCTGCAGTGAATCTACAGCACCCCCTACAGATATCACATTTATCACTGCTGGACAGGATAGTACAGCGTCACTTGTCTGAACACTAAGCTAGGTCACAGCGCCCAACACCCACTTGCAGCATATACTAGCAGTCGTTACATAGACGCTCACATGGCAATACGTGGCGCTAGTCTTAAATCAACCTCCCCATCTCGGAACATGCCGGCTCGCCGCCTGGTGGCTTGCAGGCTGATTCGTGACTAGCGCCAGGTATAGGCAGATGAGCATCTGTACAGAGGCGCTTAGAGCGACCGCTAGTAGACACTGTGATCGTCTATCGGGCGCTGTAACAGAGCGCCTCAGTCGCTGTAGTGACCTGGCTGGCATTGATAAATGAGATGTATGTTGGGCGCTCTAACACCAGTACAGCATTGCAGAGAGCGAGAGGTAGCGCCAGCTCATTGCGACCGACGCTCAGCGACTCACACCATATTCAACAAAAAAACACACACACAGCGTCGGTGCTCTGGTTCTGTAGCATAGAGCGCCAGACGCTGTGTGATTAAAGTCTGTGTTTGATCACATATCCACCAGTAACAAAGCGAAAACACATGGAATGACATTGTTATAACATTGTGACATTAACACTTTAGTGCCAGACCTGTAATGACAATTCTGCCTAAAAATATAAAAAGTCACAAAAGTTTTCCAAAACTTTCTAGGCCAGGAGACGTCACACAATTATCTGAGGGAAAAAAATATAATTAAAAACAAAAAAAAAAACCCTGTTTAAACACAAGCAAAGTAACGTCCATTGACATGTATGGGAGAGCGACAGGTAGCGACAGGTAATACCTGGCTCTCTGGAAGCTAGAGCTCTGGCGCTATGCGCTGAGTCGCCTGTAACGATGAATCGTACGCTACATGGCGCTGTTAGAGGCGCTCACCAGATTCGACTTCATAAATGTGGTATTGCGTCCAGCACCCGGCGTTCACCAGGCGCTACCTTGCGCCATCTCTTGATGAATAAACCCCATTGTCTCCCTGCGCTTTCTTTTTGTCTCACTTTGTTTTACTCGGCTGAGCTCCTAAACCCAAAGTTTGTATCACTCACCCCTCTTCCCCTAAATCTTTGAAAGACTCAGAGAAATGCGACCAGTCGAAACAATCGTCGCCTTCGTCGCCGTTGTCGTCCAGCCATTTGTTCACTTCGGTGATGCAGGAATCGTTGTATTCCAAAATGATGACGTGTCTGAAACCCCTGCTTAGCAGAATCAGGTGAAACATGACGGGTCCGCTGGAGAAGTCTAACAAAAGATCCCCACAGAGGTCACCTGTTAAAAAAAAAAAAAAAAAATGAGTCGCCGCATGTGAGATCGCAATATTTTTTTTTTAAGTTTTAATTTGCATTTAACCAGACAGAAAAGACAAATTACATTGCAATATGGTGCCGCAGGCAAAACAACTGACACCATTCACTACGAATAATACTACGAATACTACGAATAACACTACGAATACTTTATTGGTCGCCAAGTAGGTAGAGAATACATACAAGGAATACTTTTTGGAAGGGGGGTGCTCCATAGAGCTTGAACCATTGCTAGACACACATATTATATACATCAATGGGGTTTAAACATTTGCTAGTTATACATATTATACAAGGGGCTTTAGTTACATACGACATTCTGGTAACTAACTGGTGATGCGCTGGGGACCGAAAGTTCTTGTAGGATTCTTAGAGTTGGTTATTTAGTGCTTTAACAGCTAGTGGGAAGAAACAGTTTTTGTACCGGGTGGTCCTGGACGAGATAGCCCGGTACCTCCGTCCAGAGGGTAGGAGATCGAAGAAGGGGTGACCTGGGTGTGTGGGGTCTCCAACTATTCTTTTTGCCCTTGAGCGGACCCTTCCCCTGAATTGTTCCTCTAGGTCAGGTAGGGGACATCCTATGATCCGCTCAGCAGTCCTGGTGTTCCTCTTCAGCCTGATCTTGTCCTTGGCAGTGATCCCACAATACCAGGCAGTGAAGGAGGAGCTCAGGAGTGAGCCTACTGCACCGTTGTAGAAGGTCTTCAGGACCCTTTTAGACATTCCATATTTCGCAAGTTGTCTTAGGAAATAAAGGGCCTTATTTATCAAGGAATAGCGACAGGTAGCGACTAGAGATGAGCGAACCGGTTCGGATGAACCGGAATTCGCTCCGAATTTCAGGAAATATTCGATTCGGCACGAACCCGAATATTTTGTGGTTCGTGCCGATCGAATTTTTTCTGAAATTAAAAAAAAAAAAATGCCGGCATGGTGGGAGCGGGCCGGCCGGCGGGCCGGTAAAGCCGGCGGGATCGCTCCCACCATGCCGGCATTTAAAAAACAAAACAAAAAAAAGCATTTTTGCCGGCATGGTGGTAGCGGGCCGGCCGGCTCCGCTGTCAGCGGAACCGGCCGGCCCGCTCCCACCATGCCGGCATTTTTGATGGGGAACTTCGTAAAAGTTCGATTCGGCCGAACCCGAATTTCTTTGTGAAATTCGGCGAATCGGCTGAATCGAACTTTTCAAAAGTTCGCTCATCTCTAATAGCGACAGATAGCGACTGGGGAGCAGGCCAGTAAAGCCAGGTACCGCAACTAGAACGCCGGCTCCCCTCCACAATCACACATTTATCAAGCCGATACTGCTTAGCGACTGAGATAGCGCCACCTAGCAACTCATTCATCATTATCCCAGCCTCATCCCACAGCGCCAGCGAACATCCTTGAACAGCGACAGGTATGAACTCTTGCTACCTGGCACTCTCCAATGCATTTCAATGGCAGAATGTATTTTAATTAATAATTATTTTTTAATATATATATATATTTTTTTTAAATTTCCAAAAAAAAATCTGTGAACACTTCTTCCTTTGAAAATGTATTTTTTGGGGATTTAAAAAAAAATTTTTTTTGCAGAATTGATATTACAGGTCTGATTTAAAACTATTCAGGTTTGAATATTATTTCAAAATCATTCCATTTTTTGGGGGGGCGGTTAGGGGGTTAAAAAACTACTTTTAACACATCGCCTACTGCGCTCTGGGATTTAAACATGCATTTCACAGCGCTAGGAATTTTTAAGGCTGATTTTTTAATGAATATGGTGGGTGCCGGTCGCTATGTCCAGTCGCTCCCATACAACAGCGACCCTGTCAAATAGCGACTCAGCGTCTTGTATTCAACATTACGGCACACCGACTGAGTCGCTATCATCCACCGAACAATGGGCGAGCACAGCGACTACTAGCGGTCGCTGTCAAAATACCGCTACAGTCGCTCAACAGTCGCTATCTGTCGCTATTAATGAATCAGCCTCCCCGTCTCTGTTGAGCCTTCTTTAGGACAACGGTGGCTTGCTTACTCAGCTTTCACACCGGACCCGTGTCTTGACAGATACATGTGAGTCTCGATTAGAAACCCAGGGAAGTTGATGGCTGCTGGCTATAGGAAAAAACTATGTATAGAAACATAGACAGACTCCGCGGGATGACAAGGGTTAATTAGTCCTCTCTTTTTTCCGTGCTCAAAAAACCTTCACTGTGTAACCAGCCACCGAAATTAAAATGCATGTACCAGATAGATTCTTGTAATCAAGCCCATCATATAAGTGATGTAGTGATATTTGATCAATCAACTCTTAATCCCGTCTTATCGTTCTCCATAGGTATAACTACTATACGGAGAACTACTACGGAGAACGATACGACGGGATTAAGAGTTGATTGATCAAATATCACTACATCACTTATACTTATATGATGGGCTTGATTACAAGAATCTATCTGGTACGTGCATTTTAATTTCGGTGGCTGGTTACACAGTGAAGGTTTTTTGAGCACGGAAAAAAGAGAGGACTAATTAACCCTTGTCATCCCGCGGAGTCTGTCTATGAGGCCGATTCATTAATAGCGCCAGGTAGCAACAGATGAGCGCCAGTAGCGTGATTTTCACAGCGCCAGCTAGTATTCGCTGTGCTTGGCCGTTGTTCGCTTGTTGACAGCGACTCAGTCGGTGTGCGTTAATGTTGAATACGTGGTTAGGTGTCGCTGTTTCACAGGTTCCGCGCTGTATGGGTGCGCCTGACAGCGAATGGCCAGAGCGAACGGCTCCCAGCATATTCATTAACAAATCACGCTCAAAAATTTCTCGCGCTGTGAAATGCTTGTTTAAACCCCAGAGCGCTGGCGGCGATGGGTTAAAAGTAGTTTTTAACCCCCAAACAAGCTTATTTTTTGATTAAAAAATTAAACAAGTTTTTATAAACATTTTGTAATATGAATATATTAATATCAGACCTGTAATATCAATTCTGCACAAATTTTATTTTTTTACCTTAAAAAAAAAAATCTAACATTGCAGAAGTGGTCACAGAATTTTTGACATTTAAAAAAAAAAAAAAAAAAACATTAATATCAATTAAATATGAATATTTAAAAATTGCTCCATTGAAATGCATTGGAGAGCGCCAGGGAGCGACAGGTCATACCTGGCGCTGTGATGGGATTAGCAGCAGCGCTGTTCGTTGCAGTCCGCTACATGATGAATCCCGCGCTAGCTGACGCTCTCGCCGGCGCTAGCCTCATTTAGCGTGATAAATGCGTGATTGTGTCCGCCGCCTGGCGTTCTGGAGTCGGTAGCCGCCGATAGCTGGCGCTACCTGGCGCTAGTGAGACACTACCTGGCGCTATCCCTTGATAAATAAGGGCCATCGTTTTTTCCATTAGTATCAATTGAGATTGGACTGACACAGTTTTTGACTCCCTGCGTAGGATTATATTTGTATTCATTTTCTAATCTCTTAGATTAAGTTGTGGATTTATTTGTGATTTTTTATTTTTAAAAAAATTAGCGCGGCTTTAAAAGTGAGAGAACTTTCTCTTACTTATCCAGTAAGGCTGCGGGCTATACATGACTGGGCTAGCGTTCCAAATGCCCTGCGTCATACACCTCCCACCACCAAAATAACCAGTCCGGACCACCATGTTTTTGGAAAGATTACATTTAATCGGCCACAGCCCAACATATCTGAACAAAATGTACAAGCAGAAAAGAGTTCCCCCTATTGTTCCGGGTCTGAGAAGCCTAGGATCACCAGAATGAAGGGAAGGGGAGGGAACAAAATTAACATCCCGACCCCCCACCAAGCGGAAGCCAACATAAACTCGGCCGCATACCTCCTAGGCCAGGGAGCTTGATCGGGCTAAAACATCCCCTTCCCTACTTGAACCCCAACCATCCGAAAATTCTTAACCAAAAATCGTCCTGGCCGGTTTCCACTGGAAACAGACGCATACCCTACCCATGGAAATGCTACCTCAGACCCGAAACCCGAGAGGAGACCCGCCCAACGGCTGTGACAAATACAAACCAAAATTTCCAAAAAAGAAAAACAAAAACGTAACATAAATCAATAACAATTCATTATTATATGTACAAAGTATGACACGTTCTTTTTTTTTTTTTGGGGGTACAACATACTTCAACACAAATGAATTACAAAATACTGCAGCACCCACAACAGGTGGCAACAGACATATTACAAAAATACTGTCTTTTTTTTTTTTTTTTTTTTTTTTAATACAATAAATAACAAGCCATATAAAACCTTAACACAGATTCAAAAACCCCCAAAGCCACCCCCCCCCCAGGACTGTGGCCGAGAAACCCAACCATGACCATAAACAGGGCGCGCGGGTGGGACTACTCGTTCCTCAAAGAGGAAGGAGAAGGGGACGGTCCGTCCCCTTTATACTCCCCCTCCCCCCTGAGGTCACTTCCCCCAGTGACCACTTCCACGTGGCCGGTCTGCCTCCGGACAGGAACGCAGGCCAGTCATGAGGGCTGCCCTCCTTAAAGTGGACCAACACCCAGGGGGGATCGGCCCGGGAATCTATAAGATTCCCGGGCCGATCAGATCCCTCCCCGCGGGACATCCCGATTTCGGTGAAACCCCCCAGGAAGCCCACAATCCTACCTCTTCCACGTTCCAGCGGCGAATGCGCGTCTGCCGCCGCCGCCTTCCGCGTGTCCCTCTAGCAGGGCGCGCTCCCTGTAAGACGGACGCGCGGGAGGCGGCGGCAGACGCGCTCTGCTTGTCCGGCGCTGCCTCTCACTTATCCAACGGCGGGGATTGGATGCAGTGGTCACGTGGGAGCGTGGTGAGGTGAGTGTTTCCGGGCGTTCTGGGGGGTTTCAGACAGCGGGGCACCCCCGATCGGGGTGCCCCACCGAAGTGGATCAAAACCCAGGATAGTCAAAACCTGCTTTCTTTTTGGGCGCACATATCTCCCGCAGTTTTTAATTCTAATTCTCCTCCCCCTCCAAACTGGCTTGTTTCCAACTCTCACGCATATCCAACCATATCAGAGATCATAGTTATACGGCCTCCCCACCCTAGCTCGTCTTCGGACGCTGACTCCTGACATTGTAGCCATGGATCCCAGACCTTCACAAACTTATCAGGAACCCCCCTCGCAGCTTATGTCAATTTATACATGGCGAGTTTCTGATTGACTAATCTCTTCCATGCTTGTACAAATGTATGATAGGGGTCCCCAAACACCCCCCCCAAAGAATTTGCCAGGAATTCGCAAGAAGTGGTGCTACCCTCCAAAGTAATAATAAAAAATCATTGTTTTATTGAAAATACATGTAACGAAAAAGACACCAGATACAATACATTTAAGACTACATCACATATACACAATAGACACCGGGGGGCGCCAGAGATCCATGATAACAATTCAAAATAAATAAGGCCCTTATTCATCAAGCGATAGCGCCAGGTAGTGTCCGACGAGCGCCAGGTAGCGGCAGCTAACGGCGACTACCGACTCAAGTACGCCCGGCGGCGGTCACAATGACGCATTTATCAAGCAAAATGAGGCTAGCGACGGCGAGAGCGACGGCTAGCGCGGCATTCATCATGAAGCCGCCTGGACCGAACAGCGCCGCTGCAAATTCCCTCACAGCGCCAGGTATGAGCTGTCGCTCCCTGGCGATGTCCAATGCATTTCAATGGAGCAATCTATAATAATTCATGATTAATTGGTAATAATTTTTTTTTAAATTTTTTTAATGTCAAAAAATCGGAGAACACTTCTGCAATGTTAGGATTTATTTTTAAGTAAAAAAAAAAAATAAAAAAAATATGTGCAGAATTGATCAAACAGGTCTCAGATTAATGTATTCATATTACAAAATGATTCTAAAAACATGTATAATGTTACATTCAAAAAATATGGTTGTTTAGGGGTTAAAAACTAGTTAATACACATCGCCGCCAGCGCTCTGGGGTTTAAACAAGGAATGGACAGCGACAGCACATTCGGAGCGTGATTTGTTGATGAATATGAAGCTAGCCGTTCGCTCTGGCCATTCGTTGTCAGGCGCTCACATACAACGCTGGACCTGTGAAACAGCGACCCCCCAGCCCGTATTCAACATTACCGCACACCGACTGAGTCGCTGTCATCAAGCTAATGCCGGCCAAGCACAGCGAATACTGGCTGGCGCTGAAAAAATCACGCTACAGTCGCTCATCTGTCGCTACCTGGCGCTATTGATGAATCGGCCTCTTTATCTCCTATTACCACAGCTGGTAGGTACAATAAAGCTTAAATAGCCCTCACACAATATATAATCAATAATCCTAAACTAATCTTATAAAAAAATTCATATGACAATACACAGTGTGCAAAAAATGCAATAAATGTGCAAATTAGTGCATAAAAACTTCTATATATAAATGATGAAGCTAATAAAGTGCCTGTGCCAGAAATATTGTACAAATTTCATAAGAATAAAAGGACCAACCAGGGTGAGCAAGAAAGACATACAACAAAATAATATACATACAGACCAACCGTGGATATGCCCGCCAACGCGCGTCGTAACGTGTGCCCGTTACTTCTTCAGGACGACTCTTCCATGCTTGCACTGACGGTTTCGCCGGGTGTCTCCAATTTAACAGTATGCACTTCCGGGTGTAGAAAAGCAGCAGCCGAAGCAGTGATTTCGAGATCGCAATATTTAATACCGGTGAGTACATCTACCTTCCAGAAGACACATCAGCTGCGACCTTACCAGCTCGGAACAATCGAATGCGGCCAAAGTATCAGGATACGCAACTGAAATGATCTTTAAAAGTTTTCCAAATTTTTGGATAACTACTTTTCACTTTATTGTCAACGATCACTCTCAGATTTTCCACTTTAAAGAGGACTTGTACCCTACCCTGTAGCCTATCTCAGGGCTGGTTTTAGACAAAGTGTGGCCCTAGACAAAAAGTGGACCCAAGATATTATAACAACCCTATGCCCAGTGGCTATAATACTGTCCCACAGGCCCAGTCTCTATTCAGCTTCCCTATGTGCACAGTCCCTGCTTTTATATCCCATGTAACCAGTCCCGATCCTTTTGAAGAGGAACATCAGAACTTTTTTTATGTTCAATCTTTGCAAAGAACCAGCACTCCAAAAGTTCGTGATAAACAAATCTTGGTGAGTTAAGTCCACCATGGGTTCCCCGGAACAATCGCCGGCTATTAATCATTATACACCATTAATTTGGGCAATAGTTTTACTGGCCAACTTTACATGTAAATATAGCGCCAATGACGTCATTGGTGACGTCAGGCGCAAATTTTGAAACCTGACACACGATTGGATTCCTATAGGGGTATACAGGTATATATGTATGGTATCTGTCTTTTTCTCTGTTTGTATGTGGTTGGTCCTGAGGAAGGGGGTTGAGTGCACCCCGAAACGTGGTGATTGGATTAATACAGATTTGTTTATCACAAACTTTTGAAGTGCTGGTTCTGCTGGTGCTGCTTCCCCCCGGGGCACCCCCTAAAGCCCACATCAACTCACCTCATCCCGGTCCTACTGCGCATGCGCAGCCGCTTGTCCAATCAGCGCGCTCGGAGCCGCTGAGCTATGCGCGTCTGAGCGACGTCTTAGCAGAGCGGCTCCGAGCACGCTGGCGGCCGCATCCCCCGCTTCCCTCTAACAGGGAGCGTGCCTGTGCCACCCATTCACAAATGCCTGGCACGGGCGCGCGCCCTGCTAGAGGGATGGCGGGGATGCGATCGCGGCCCGCACATGTGCCGTTGGATTGATAAGCAATGTAAGTGTATGGGGCGACCTGGGGGGTTACACACAGTGGTGCATCCCGATTTTGGATGCCCCCAGGGGAGGGAATCGATCGGCATGGGAATCTTATAGATTCCCGGGCCGATCTGGGTGGGTTTTGGTCCACTTTGAAGTAGGAAGCGGGGGATGCGGCCGCCAGCGTGCTCAGAGCCACTGAGGACAGGGGCTCCAAGCGCACTGATTAGACGAGCGGCCGCGCATACACTGTAGGACCGGGCAGAGGTGAGTTTCTTTGGGCGATCGCCAGCCTGCTTTGATATATAGAGTTGTAAGATTTAATGTCTGCCTGATAGATGTTTGTTCCATTGTCCCTCTTCTCACTCGGCTTTTGTCCTCAGTACTTAGGAGTTATTTGCAATTTATTGTTATGTTTGCACGCAATATTTTCATGAATTATGGGATATTATAGATTCAATTCTTGCACATGCACATTAGTAAGAGGGACTCGGGGATAAGGAGCATTTTTTGTTAATAGTGATTGTTATTGGGCTAGGCACCAGCGTCATCTGGTGTCCGTTTTTCATTATATGTTTTTTTTAGTGAAGTTTTAACTTGTATTGTTGTTTGTTAATTATGGCTAAATAAATTAATTAAATTTTACAACTATTTTCTTAGTAGTGCCACTCAATTTTCTGGGATTTTTTTTTTTTTTGGGGGGGGGGGGGGCAGTGGGACCCCTTTATTTTTCTGGTTGGTCGATCTGGGGGGTGCCGATCGGGGTGCCCCGGGGGAAATGACCAAAACCCTGGTTAGCCAAAATCCTGGGATTTGGTCCACTTTAACGATGTGTCATTAGGACACCAACAACCAAAACGCAGCCTAAACGTACTGTAAAGTTCCTCCCCTTTGCCCCTAGCAGTGATTTCCTGTAACTGTAATGATGAAACAATGACCAGTGCAGAAAAAATAATTTCAATGGGGAAAAAAATCCTAAATACGTGGGAAAGCGTCAGAATACCGGCGGTACAAAGTGGCGCTCACTGGCGCTGGGATAATCGACCGGCTGGTCTAACGGGTGCTGATATAGGCCGGCCAATACCTAATGCAACAATCAAAGCTAATTAGTAGCGTTCTGCGCAGCGACTGTTAGTGCCAATGTAGCGCCCAGCACAGCGCCAGATAAGACGGGAATGGCAGCGCTCCGAACCTGGCGCTATAGCTACAAAACAGTCGCTAACAGACGCACATCATAAATGAGTCTATAACATCAATCTATAACTTTTTATATACAAACCTGCTTCACTGCATTTCTTAAGCTCTTCCGTAGGAAAGGTCACCACCTCCTTAAACATCTCTTTATCGCTACAATCCGGAGAAAAGTAGGTACATAGGTAATTGTTGTGGTCGATGGTACCGTCCTGGTAGTAGGTGGTTTTGGCCATGGTGAGTGCAGAGAGGGAATGAGAGAGACGCTCCTGATGCGCTCCTATAAAAAGGAAGCCTGTGTGTCGTAGAGAATGACATAAAATGCATGACTCTGGGTCACATTACAGCCAGCTATGCCTCCTGAGCTTAATTGAAAAATCAAATATTAGGTAGGTAAAGAATTAACGTCTACTGTGTGAGATAACGCAGCTGAACTGAAAAACAAAAAGCTCACCACCCGTAGAAAGGAAAGTGGGCCCCGGTGTAAAACCGGCTCTATACTATAGCAAAGGACCATCGCCATGGACTCATTAGGATCCTTCTCCTCTTGCTGCAACTTAACGATATATAGTTAGGGTAAAAAAAAATTCACCAAATTTGGGCAAACATTAGAAAACTGTTTAATTCGGGACCGGAACTTGACTCGAACCCAATATTAGTCAATGGGAACCCAACGGTTGGTGGAATAAATAGTTAGGATAACAATAATCTAATAATATAATATAATACGGAAGAGCAAAGCCCTGGATGTTTGAGTTCATTGAATTCCTCCAAACATTAGAAGACTGTTTAGTTCGGGACCAGAACTTGACTCAAACCCAACAGTAGTCAATAGGAACCCAAATATTGGTGGAATATATATTTAGGATAAAAAGAATCTAATAATATAATATAATAAGGGATGAGCAGACCCCTGGATGTTCTGGTTCATCAAATTCGGCCAAATATTAGAAAACCGTTTAGTTTGGGGTGAGACTTATCTCAAACTCAATGGTAGTGAATGGGAACCTGAAGGTTGGTGGAATATATAGTTAGGATAAAAATAATCCAATAATACAATATAATTAGGGATAAGCGGACATCTGAATGTTCAGATTCACCTAATTTCGAAAACTGTTTAATTCGGGACCGGAACTTGACTCGAACCCAATATTAGTCAATGGGAACCCAACGGTTGGTGGAATAAATAGTTAGGATAAAAATAATCTAATAATATAATATAATACGGAAGAGCAAAGCCCTGGATGTTTGAGTTCATTGAATTCCTCCAAACATTAGAAGACTGTTTAGTTCGGGACCAGAACTTGACTCAAACCCAACAGTAGTCAATAGGAACCCAAATATTGGTGGAATATATATTTAGGATAAAAATAATCTAATAATATAATATAATAAGGGATGAGCGGACCCCTGGATGTTCGGGTTCATCAAATTCGGCCAAACATTAGAAAACCGTTTAGTTCGGGACGAGACTTATCTCAAACTCAATGGTAGTGAATGGGAACCTGAAGGTTGGTGGAATATATAGTTAGGATAAAAATAATCCAATAATACAATATAATTAGGGATAAGCGGACATCTGAATGTTCAGATTCACCTAATTCGGCCAAACATTAGAAAACTGTTTTGTTCTGCTGAACTGAAAATCAAAGTGCTCACCACCCGTAGAAAGGGAAGTAGGTCCAGGTGTAAAACAGGCTCCATACTATAGCAAAGGACAATCGCCATGGACTCATTAGGATCATTCTGCTCTTGCTGCGACTCAACGATAAATAGTTAGGGTAAAAATAATTCACCAAATTCGGGCAAACATTAGAAAACTGTTTAGTTCGGGACCAGAACTTGACTCAAACCCAATAGTAGTCAATAGGAATCCATATATTGGTGGAATATATATTTAGGATAAAATGAATCTACTAATATAATATAATAAGCCATGAGCGGACCCCTGGATGTTTGGGTTCATCGAATTCGTCCAAACATTGGAAAACTGTTTTGTTCTGGACCAGAACTTGACTCAAACCTAATAGTAGTCAATAGGAACCCAAAGGTTGGTTGAATATATAGTTAGGATAAACATAATATAATAAGCGATGAGCGGACCCCTGGATGTTCGGGTTCAACGAATTCAGCCAAACATTAGAAACTTGTTTTGGTTTGATCCCAAAACTTGACTCGAACCCAATAGTAGTCAATGGGAACCCGAACGTTGGTCTAATATATAGTTGGGATAAAAATAATCTAATAATATAATATAATAAGTGATGAGCGGACCCCTGGATGGTCAAATTCACCAAATTCGGGTCACCAAACATTAGATAACTGTTTAATTTGGGACTCGAACCCAGTAGTAGTCAATGGGAACCCGAACATTGGTGGAATATATAGTTAGGATAAAAATAATCGAATAATATAATTAGGGATGAGCTGATCCCTGGATGTGTGGATTTACCACATTCAGCCAAACATTAGAAAACTGTTTTGGTTCGGGACCAGAACTTAACTCAATAGTAGTCAATGGGAACCCAAACATTGGTGGAATATATAGTTAGGATAAAAATAATATAATATAATAAGGGATGAGCGGACCCCTGGATGGTCAAATTCATCGAATTTGGGAAAAACATTAGAAAACTTTTTAATTCTGGACCAGAACTTGACTCAAACCCAGTAGTAGTGAATGGGAACCTGAAGGTTGGTGGAATATATAGTTAGGATAAAAATAATCTAATATTATAATATAATTAGGAATGAGTGAACCTCTGGAACTAAACATTAGAAAACTGTTTAGTTCGGGCCCAAAACCTGACTCGAACCCAATAGGAACCTGAACGTTGGTGGAATATATAGTCAGGATAAAAATAATCTAACATTATAATATAATAAGGGATGAGCGGACCCCTGGATGTTCGGATTGTCAGGTCCCGTGGGACGCCCACCTTCCAATAAGTCTGCAACCCCCAATCTCCGCTGCTTTCTTCGCCTATAGACAAGCCCCCGTTTGCCGGGACACAGGACACGCCTCACCGGACACGGTTGCCCCCAGGACTTGAGTCTGCAAAGGATGCAGACTTATGCAGGGGAAGGCAAACGAACCAGGAACGAGCCTGGGTTGGGTCAAACGGGCAAAGGTCATACACGGCAGATCAATCCAACGAGGCACGGTACAGGAGGGTTGAGATAGAAGGTCAGGTCAAGCCAAAGGTCACACCGGGGAATCAGAGATACGCAGTACAGAGGAGTAGGCAGGAATCGTGGTCAAAAACAGGCAAAGGTCGGTCCAGGCAGCAATCAGGGATGGTCATACACGGCAAGAAACGTAACGAAACAGACACCAATTCGCACCCAGCAGCACGCTATCACGGGCAAGGATCAACTGCAATAGGAACACCTTTATAGGAAGTGACCGAGTAATAGAGGGACATGATTGGTGCAACTAGGAACCTGGGGCTGATTGCCCCATTCAAACCAGAAGGCGTTCCACCTAGAGTGACCTTGGGCTCATTGGCCCAGAACTAATTACCTCCGGCGGCCGCGCTGTGTGTAGCGCCGCCGGAGGGCATAAGTACAGAGTGCTCGCGCGCACGCGCGAGCACGATGCTGCGCGTCAGGAGCGCGCCGCGATGTCAGGGGCGCGGCCGCTCCAGACGCCGCCGAAGGGGAAGCCGCCCGAGCAGCCGCTCGCGACGGAAACAGTCGAGCGGCTGCTCGCGGCGGAAATAGCCGAGCGGCGGCCGGGAACAGAGGACGACGACGACGAGCCACCGCCTGCCGGGGACACCGCCCAGCCTGCGCACCGGCCGACCGAATACAGCCGGCGTGGGACCGGAGGACAGGTGAGTGCGTGGTCCCCGTGACACTACCCTCCCCTTCACGAGGGGCCTCAGGACCCTTACCAGGTTTATCAGGGTTCTCACGATGAAATCTATTGACTAAGGTTCTGGCATGAACATCCTTGGCCGGTACCCAACACCTCTCCTCAGGACCAAAACCTTTCCAATCAATTAAATACTGTAATGAATTTTGAACCAGACGAGCGTCGAGTATTCTGTTAATTTCATATTCAGGTTCATCTCCCATTACGACCGGAGGAGGAGATGACACCTGAATATTTCTGGCAGATTTTAACAAAGAGACATGAAAGGTTGATGGAATCTTCATGGACATAGGTAACTTGACTTTAAAGGTAACATTACTCAGTTTGTTAGTGATGGGAAAAGGGCCGATGTACTTAGGGCCTAACTTAGACGAGGGTTGTCTAAGGGCAATATTCCTTGTGGACACCCAGACCCAGTCTCCCACCTGAAATGGTGGTTCTCGCGATCTATGTTGGTCCGCAAACACTTTATATCTTCCAGAGGCTTTCTTAAGGTTCGTCTGTATCTCAGACCACACCTTAGTCCTCTCCCGTAGCCATTCCTCCAAGGCCGGCAGGTTGGAGGAAGGACCAGAGAAGGATGACGCCTTAGGATTCCTGCCATAGTTACAGAAAAATGGCGAAAACTTAGTCGACTCGCTAGGCGCATTGTTAAAGGCGAATTCTGCAAATTCGATAAATTCCGCCCATTGCTCTTGACGGTCAGACACGAAACAGCGTAAGTATTGTTCTAAACTCTGATTCACCCGCTCAGTCTGTCCGTTAGACTGGGGGTGATAAGCTGTAGAAAGAGAAACTTTAATACCTAAACGATTACAGAAAGCTTTCCAGAAACGGGATATAAACTGAACCCCCCGATCTGAAACAATATTCTGTGGTATACCATGGAGGCGAAAAACATGCTTAATGAATAATTGTACTAAGTCTGGCGCCGACGGAAGTTTTACTAAAGGGATAAAGTGTGCCATTTTACTGAAGCGGTCCACCACCACCCAGATTACAGTATTCCCCTGCGATGGAGGTAGATCGACAATGAAATCCATGGATATGTGAGACCATGGCTCACTAGGAATTTCTAGGGGTACTAATAATCCCGCTGGAGACCCATGGATTGTTTTACTCCGGGCACATACAGGGCATGCTTCGACAAAGGCGGTTATGTCACGTCTGACGGTGGGCCACCAAACATGACGTTTGGCGACTTTTCCGAATCCCTAAGTGACCGGCGGACTTGGTATCATGAAGTTCCTGTAAAACGGCGAGACGTAAATGAGGTGGAACAAATAAGCATTCAGAGGGTTTACCAGGAGGAGAATCCATCTGGAATGGCGTCAAAGAGCTAGACAAGTCAGGGAGAAGGGTACCCACTATACAACCTAAGGGCAGAATCGGTTCGGCATGACCAACTCGGTCCTTACAATCCCCAAAGTTTCGAGATAGGGCGTCCGCTTTGGTATTCTTATTCCCTGGTTTATAGGTAATAATGAAATTGAAACGAGAGAAGAAGAGTGCCCAGCGAGCCTGACGGGAGTTGAGCCTTTTGGCGGACTCTAAATATTCTAGATTTTTGTGATCAGTATATACGGTAATGGGGTGTAGGGAACCTTCTAGCCAGTGACGCCATTCTTCAAAGGCCAGTTTAATACCCAATAGTTCCCTATTCCCAACATCATAATTTCGTTCAGCAGGAGAAAATTTACGTGAGAAGAACGCACAGGGATGCAGTCTCTCCGGATTGCCCGAGTACTGGAAGAGAACTGCTCCTACCCCTAGTTCGGAGGCATCGACCTCTAACAGGAATGGGTGATTAGTATCGGGATGTATCAAAACCGGAGCTAAAGTAAAGGTCTCTTTCAGTCGTTGAAAGGCGCTTATTGCTGAGGGAGGCCAGTCCTCAACAAAAGCGCCCTTCCGAGTAAGATCAGTTAAGGGACCCACAATAGAAGAGAACCCCCTAATAAATTGTCTGTAAAAATTTGCAAATCCTAAAAACCTCTGAAGCGCCTTAAGGGTCCTAGGTTGCTCCCACTCCATTATCGTGGATACCTTGGAGGGATCCATAACCAACCCACGCTTGGAGATTAAATATCCCAGAAACGGAATTTCAGACACCTCAAATACACATTTGGAGATTTTTGCATACAGACGATTCTCCCGTAACCTTTGTAACACCGCTTTTACATGCTGACGGTGTTCCAACAGGGAACGGGAAAAAATGAGTATGTCGTCTAAATAGACCACCAGAAACCGACCCAGGAAATCACGAAATATGTCGTTCACGAAATCTTGGAACACTGCAGGGGCATTACATAGGCCGAAGGGCATCACCAAGTATTCATAATGACCATCTTTTACATTGAAGGCTGTCTTCCATTCATCTCCCTGGCGTATGCGAATAAGGTTATATGCCCCTCTGAGGTCTAGTTTGGAGAAAATCTGAGCCCCAGATACCTGATTAAAAAGGTCATTGATTAAAGGTAGCGGATATCTATTCTTGACTGTAACCTTGTTTAACCCCCGGTAGTCAATACAGGGGCGTAACCCGCCGTCCTTCTTCTCGACGAAGAAAAAACCTGCACCAGCAGGTGAGGTTGAAGGACGGATGAATCCCTTCTTGAGGTTCTCTGAAATATAATCTTTCATGGCCAGCTCTTCAGACCGGGTGAGATTATATATCTTCCCTCTAGGGGGCATTGTACCTGGGAGTAAATCGATAGGACAGTCGTAGGTCCTATGTGGGGGAAGAATGTCAGCGGATTTTTCAGAGAACACATCTGCCCAATCTGCGTAGGCTGGTGGTAACCCATCAAGGATAATCTGTGAGGATCTAAGGGATGTGGAGAAGCAATGCTCATAACAGAAAGGGCTCCATTTAACAAGATCCCCAGATTCCCAATTTATAACTGGATTATGGGTTTTTAACCATGGGAACCCTAGTACAATAGGGGAAACGGGACTCTCAATAATAAAAAATTCTAATTCTTCGGAATGGGCAGAACCCACAGTTAAATTCACCAAGGGGGTCTTGAAGGAGACCAACCCTCCCACAATGGGCTTGTTATTGACCGCCAGGACCCGAAGGGAATTTTCTAATGGAATCAAAGGAATATCAAGGGTGGAGGCGAGTGACCTATCCAAGAAATTGCAAGCCGCTCCACTGTCTATGAAAGCGGAGGCAACAATCTTGGAAGGACCCCAAGAGACCATAACAGGTAAGAGTAACCGATTAACAAGAGGGAATGATACCTGACCGCCTAGATGATGTCCCTCAGCAGGATCTAGGCGCTGCAGTTTCCCGCCACCGGAGCCTTGTTTGGACAGCTTTTGGCGAAGTGGCCAGGATTTCCGCAGTAAAGACAAAGGCCTTGAGTTCTACGCCGAACTTTCTCTGCCTGGGAAAGACGGGTTACGCCAAGTTGCATGGGTTCTTCAGACGTCGTGGAGGAAGAGGCAACTGCACCCCTAGGGCTTGACTCTTGGCGTGAGGGTCCCCAAGGCTGATCCTTGCCTTTCTCTTGGCGTCTTTCCCTGAGACGTCTATCTACTAATAGCCAGTTGCATATACTCATCAAGGCTCTTGGGTAGTGGATAATTAACTAGAACATCTTTTATGTTCTCTGAGAGTCCAATTCTAAATTGGCTGCACAAAGCTGGGTCATTCCACTTGGAATCAATGGCCCATCGCCGGAACTCTGCGCTATACTCCTCCGCTGAGCGTTTTGCCTGTCTAAGGTTCTGTAACTTGGAATCTGCCGTTGAAGCTCGATCAGGGTCTGCATATAATAGCTCCATGGCAGAAAAGAAGGAGGAAACTGATTGTAAGGCTTCATCAGAAGGTGCCAATCCAAATGCCCAGGTCTGAGGATCACCCTGGAGAAGTGAGATGACTAGGCCCACTCGTTGGGTTTCTGATCCAGATGAGTGGGGCCGTAGACGGAAATAGAGCTCACAAGAGTTCTTAAAGTTAGAAAACTTCAACCGTTCCCCGAAGAATTTCTCTGGAAGAGGAATCTTGGGCTCGATTGTAGGTCCAGGATCCAATGGCGCAGGAAGTTGGCGGCTTTCCTGTGTAGCCACTCGCTGGGCCAGCTGGTTGATGGCGGTAGCCATAGCTTGCACCTGCTGCATTAATTCTTCCATCTAGAATAATGTCTTTTGGGCCCGTGATAATGTCAGGCCCACCTTCCAATAAGTCTGCAACCGCCAATCTCCGCTGCTTTCTTCACCTATAGACAAGCCCCCGTTTGCCGGGACACAGGACACGCCTCACCGGACACGGTTGCCCCCAGGACTTGTTAGCACAAAGGATGCAGACTTATGCAGGGGAAGGCAAACGAACCAGGAACGAGACTGGGTTGGGTCAAACGGGCAAAGGTCATACACGGCAGATCAATCCAACGAGGCACGGTACAGGAGGGTTGAGATAGAAGAATGGTCAGGTCAAGCCAAAGGTCACACCGGGGAATGAGAGATACGCAGTACAGAGGAGTAGGCAGAAATCGTGGTCAAAAACAGGCAAAGGTCGGTCCAGGCAGCAATCAGGGATGGTCATACACGGCAAGAAACGTAACGAAACAGACACCAATTCGCACCCAGCAGCACGCTATCACGGGCAAGGATCAACTGCAATAGGAACACCTTTATAGGAAGTGACCGAGTAATAGAGGGACATGATTGGTGCAACTAGGAACCTGGGGCTGATTGCCCCATTCAAACCAGAAGGCGTTCCACCTAGAGTGACCTTGGGCTCATTGGCCCAGAACTAATTACCTCCGGCGGCCGCACTGTGTGTAGCGCCGCCGGAGGGCATAAGTACAGAGTGCTCTCGCGCGCGCGCGAGCACGATGCTGCGCGTCAGGAGCGCGCCGCGATGTCAGGGGCGCGGCCGCTCCAGACGCCGCCGAAGGGGAAGCCGCCCGAGCAGCCGCTCGCGACGGAAACAGCCGAGCGGCTGCTCGCGGCGGAAATAGCCGAGCGGCGGCCGGGAACAGAGGACGACGACGACGAGCCACCGCCTGCCGGGGACGCCGCCCAGCCTGCGCGCCGGCCGACCGAATACAGCCGGCGTGGGACCGGAGGACAGGTGAGTGCGTGGTCCCCGTGACACGGATTCACCGAAAAAGGCCAAACATTAGAAAACTGTTTTGTTCTGGACCAGAACTTGACTTCAACCAAATAGTAGTCAATGGAATATATGAAATATAATGTTAGGATAAAAATAATATAATAATATAATATAATAAAGGATGAGCAGACCCCTAGATGTTCAGATTCACTGAATTCAGGAAAACATTAGAAAACTGTTTAGTTCGGGACAAAACTTGTCTCAAACCCAATAGTAGTCAATGGGAACCTAAAGGTTGGTGGAATATATATGTATGCAAAATGGTGGACTGCCAGTACAGCCCCCCCCCCCCCCGAGCCCCCCAAATATCTATACAGATCAGCCGCTCTACAGATAATGTATTCAAAAAATTCTATAAATTCTAATACTATAAGCCAAGAAGACATACATCTAAAAACAATTAAAACACTATGCATGAGATGGGGGACATAACGGACTAATAGCAATAGATATATTTACTAAGAAAATTCATGAAATATAAAATTGTATAATCGATTATTAATTATTAATTATTACATTAGTGTACCAAATCTGCCCAGGAGTCTCCCCCTCTGAAAGTGCCAGTGCAATGTGCAATGTGCAGAGAGAAAGCCAAAATCATTAAATGAATGAAATGGGGATTAGCTGGGGATACCATGCAGAGGCGGGAATTTTTAGAATTTCAATACATATATACCTGGGACATTAACAGCACTGTCTGACAGTTTACCTTGATAAAGGGGGCTCCTTGACCCCCGAAACGTTGGTTTATAAGACTGTTGTTTGCCATCATATGGACTTTGGATCTTCACACAAATGTAATGGAATATCTCTATGATTGAATGCAGTCGATTTCACCACTAATTGGAGTGCCGGTCCTGTTTACTTATTTCAATCAGCATGTTCGTTCTTGCCCAAGTCTGCGTTGCGGGAACGTCAGGAAGGGGAGTGACCTGGGGCATACGTTCAGCGGGGCATCCCAAACTGGGAGAAACAACACCCCTAAAAGCCAAAATCGAGTGTGTTGTTCCTCTTTAATGCACTGCCTTTAGTTCTGTTTGGAACAGAGAAAGGGCACTGGCTGCATCCCCGGGCTCCCTGCGATATACGGCACACTCCCGCCCCTAGTTTATCTGAATCGCGGGACACAGTAGTGCAGCCTCAGCCAGAGCCGGCTTCAGGTTTATTTGGGCCCTTGGCCGGCATGTTCTCAGGGGGCCCCTTTGTGGTGAAGAGTCGCATCACATCACACGAGGGACGTCCCATATTTGGATGCCCCTCTAAGGATCAGGCTATTTGGACCAAAACTCTAGTTTTGGTCTCCTTTGAAGCTCACCAAACCCCTTTAAACCTGACCTCAGAGTCTAAACGAATCTAGATCCTCCTGATTTTGGATGCCCCTGTGTGTGACACCCCCCCCCCCCCCTTTGTTCATTACTTACCTGGAACTGGTGAATGCACTGTGTGATCGCCAGTTTGAGTTACCGGCCAAACCAGGGGGGTTCTTTCACAAACAGGGGCATCCCAAATTGAGATGCCCCTGTAAAGTGGACCAAAACTCAGGGGTGGAATTTCTTGCATAGTGGGTATGCCAGCGATCCCAGGGGGGTTTCGCACAGTAGGGTATCACAGATTGGGATGCTCCAGGGATAGGAAATCAGCTGGAGTGGGCAACTTAAAAGCAGAACGAAACCCAGCACTTGCTCCCCTGGAATCTAAATCGAGATGCCCCGTTGTGTGAAACCCCGCCATTCGAGGAGATGTGGGCACCAGCTGTGGCGGTGCCCTCCCAGTCCGCCGTTGGTCAAGCGCAGTCGCACACTTCAAAAGCCGGCCCTGTCAGTGGGCCCCCCAAATAGTGGGGGCCCCCAACAGCTGCCCCGCCTTGCCGGGTGATGAGGCCGGCCTTGGCCTCAGCCGCACATAGACCAGGGATTCCACTATGCCTCACTATCAGAGAGCGGAGGGGATAGGAGAGGTGAGTGGTGTTTGCGGTGTGATCACAGAGGGACATCCTGAATCATTCAAATAGACTCCAGGGCTGACCAGTTTGGTGCTACAGCAGTTCCTCAGCTCCTAACAGCACCTGTCCTAACAGCCCCAGTTCATAACAGTTCTGTCCTAACAGCCCCAGTTCATAACAGTTCTGTCCTAACAGCCACAGTTCCTTCAAGCGCCTAACAGCTCCAGCGCCTAACAGCCCCAGCGCCTAACAGCCCCAGCTCCTAACAGCTCTGTCCTAACAGCCCCAGCTCCTAACAGCCCAAGCGCCTAACAGCCCAAGCGCCTAACAGCCCCAGCTCCTAACAGCCCCAGCGCCTAACAGCTCCAGCGCCTAACAGCCCCAGCTCCTAACAGCTCTGTCCTAACAGCCCCAGCGCCTAACAGCCCAAGCGCCTAACAGCCCCAGCGCCTAACAGCTCCAGCGCCTAACAGCCCCAGCGCCTAACAGCCCCAGCTCCTAACAGCTCTGTCCTAACAGCCCCAGCTCCTAACAGCCCAAGCGCCTAACAGCCCAAGCGCCTAACAGCCCCAGCTCCTAACAGCCCCAGCGCCTAACAGCTCCAGCGCCTAACAGCCCCAGCTCCTAACAGCTCTGTCCTAACAGCCCCAGCGCCTAACAGCCCAAGCGCCTAACAGCCCCAGCGCCTAACAGCCCCAGCGCCTAACAGCTGCAGCGCCTAACAGCCCCAGTTCCTAACAGTTCTGTCCTAACAGCCCCAGTTCCTAACAGTTCTGTCCTAACATCCCCAGTTCCTAACAGCTCCAGCTCCTAACAGCCCCAGCGCCTAACAGCTCCAGCGCCTAACAGCCCCAGCTCCTAACAGCTCTGTCCTAACAGCCCCAGCTCCTAACAGCCCAAGCGCCTAACAGCCCCAGCTCCTAACAGCTCCAGCGCCTAACAGCTCTGTCCTAACAGCCCCAGTTCCTAACAGTTCTGTCCTAACAGCCCCAGCTCCTAACAGCCCAAGCGCCTAACAGCCCCAGTGCCTAACAGCCCCAGCTCCTAACAGCTCTGTCCTAACAGCCCCAGCGCCTAACAGCCCAAGCGCCTAACAGCCCAAGCCCCTAACAGCCCCAGCGCCTAACAGCTCCAGCTCCTAACAGCTCTGTCCTAACAGCCCCAGCTCCTAACAGCTCTGTCCTAACAGCCCCAGCTCCTAACAGCCCAAGCGCCTAACAGCCCCAGCGCCTAACAGCTCCAGCTCCTAACAACCCAAGCGCCTAACAGCTCCAGCGCCTAACAGCTCCAGCGCCTAACAGCTCCAGCACCTAACAGCCCCAGCTCCTAACAGCTCCAGCACCTAACAGCCCCAGCTCCTAACAGCTCTGTCCTAACAGCCCCAGGGCCTAACAGCTCCAGCGCCTAACAGCTCCAGCGCCTAACAGCTCCAGCTCCTAACAGCTCCAGCGCCTAACAGCCCCAGCTCCTAACAGCCCCAGCGCCTAACAGCCCCAGTGCCTAACAGCCCCAGCTCCTAACAGCTCTGTCCTAACAGCCCCAGCTCCTAACAGCCCCAGCTCCTAACAGCTCCAGCTCCTAACAGCCCCAGCGCCTAACAGCTCCAGCGCCTAACAGCTCCAGCTCCTAACAGCCCCAGCGCCTAACAGCCCCAGTGCCTAACAGCCCCAGCTCCTAACAGCCCCAGTGCCTAACAGCCCCAGCTCCTAACAGCCCCAGCGCCTAACAGCCCCAGTGCCTAACAGCCCCAGCTCCTAACAGCTCTGTCCTAACAGCCCCAGCTCCTAACAGCCCCAGCTCCTAACAGCTCCAGCTCCTAACAGCTCCAGCTCCTAACAGCTCCAGCGCCTAACAGCCCCAGCTCCTAACAGCCCCAGCGCCTAACAGCCCCAGTGCCTAACAGCCCCAGCGCCTAACAGCCCCAGTGCCTTACAGCCCCAGCTCCTAACAGCTCTGTCCTAACAGCCCCAGCTCCTAACAGCTCCAGCTCCTAACAGCCCAAGCGCCTAACAGCTCCAGCGCCTAACAGCTCCAGCGCCTAACAGCTCCAGCGCCTAACAGCCCCAGCACCTAACAGCCCCAGTGCCTAACAGCCCCAGCTCCTAACAGCTCTGTCCTAACAGCCCCAGCTCCTAACAGCTCAAGCTCCTAACAACTCACTATTTAACAATACTGCAGAGGGGTCGACAAAATGTAGGGCATGCCAAATTGGGCAGTGGGCACAAACAGGTAGAGCCCTTTCATGGTTTTGATCCTCTTTAAAGGGATGTGATTTTCATGCCACTTGCACTGAAAAAGTTTTTGACTGTTTAGTAGTTCAGGCCACTTGCATGGACAGTTTTGTGGAAACATTTGTTATTGTCCACTAATTCAGGCTACTTGCACGGGCAGTTTTGTGTAATAAAATATTTTTTTGGATTGTCCACTAGTTCAAGCCCCTTGCACAGGCAGTTTTGTGCAATAGAATATTTTTTGGGATTGTCCAGTAGTTCAAGCCACTTGCACGGCTAGTTTTGTGACTGTCCTAACAGCCCCAGCTCCTAACAGCTCTGTCCTAACAGCTCCAGCTTCTAAAAGCTCTGTCCTAACAGCCCCAGCCCCTAACAGCTCTGTTCTAACAGCCCCAGCTCCTAACAGCTCTGTCCTAACAGCCCCAGCTCCTAACAGCTCTGTCCTAACAGTAGTTCCTCTTTAAGGAATTGTTGCCATCAGCTTTGACACATAGACTATGAGGACCAGATGATCCTGCTGAGTAGAATGTGACTCCATTAGAGTTTACCTGCGCATCACACGTCTGCCACAGTCAACAAGCGCGTGAGAATCACAAGCGCCCATCATGTGCTTTTCCAGGGGTGGAGGGTGAGTCATAGAATCGCTCTCTAAAATCTCACTTCAATACCTGGCCCTAGAGTCTATAAGGCCCTGGGTCGGGGGGATTCGATATCGTAAGGGGGAATCCCGATATGAGATGCCCCATAGTGGAAAACCCATTCATGCCCCGTAAACTCACCTGCCACCTCAATCCTACGGCACATGCGCGGTTCGGCCATGGGATCACGGCTCGGTGGGTTCTTCTGCCTAGTGGACCCATCTACTGGTGCAAGCGTGCAGGGTGGAGGGAGCAGGGGCTGTGCAGCTGAGGTAATTGTCCTGCGGCATCCCCGCTCTCTCTGCAACCGAAAGCATGGGATGCCAGGGGAGGGCTGCACATGCACTGTAGTCAGTATTTAGCAATACTGCAGAGGGGTAGACAAAATGTAGGGCATGCCAAATTGGGCAGTGGGCGCAAACAGGGAGGGCCCTTTCATGGTTTTGATCCTTTTTAATGGGATGTGATTTTCAGGCCACTTGCATGGACATTTTTTTGAAACATTATGTTATTGTCCACTAATTCAGGCCACTTGCACGGGCAGTTTTGTGTAATAAAATGTTTTTTGGGATTGTTCAGTAGTTCAGGCCACTTGCACGGGCAGTTTTGTGTGATATAAAATGTTTTTGCTTATTCAGCAGTTCAGGCCACTTGCATGGGCAGTTTTGTGTACTAAAATATGTTTTGGAATTGTCCAGTAGTTCAGGCCACTTGCATGGGGCAGTTTTGTGTAATAAAATATTTTTCGGTATTTTCCAGTAGTTCAGGCCACTTACACGGGCAGTTTTGTGTAATAAAATATTTTTCGGTATTTTCCAGTAGTTCAGGCCACTTACACGGGCAGTTTTGTGTAAAACCCTTTTTGGGGATTGTCCAGTAGTTTTGTGTCTGTCCTAACAGCTCCAGCTCCTAACAGCTCTGCAATAACAGCCCCAGCTCTTAAAAGCTCTGTCCTAACAACCCCAGCTCCTTACAGCTCCTGTCCTAACAGTCCCAGCTCCTTACAGCTCCTGGCCTAACAGCCCCAGCTTCTTACAGCTCTGTCCTAACAGCCCCAGCTCCTTACAGTTCCTGTCCTAACAGCCCCAGCTTCTTACAGCTCTGTCCTAACAGCCCCAGCTCCTAACAGCTCCATCTCCTAAATATTCTGTCCTAACAGCTCCAGCTCATAAGAGCTATGTCCAAACAGCCCCAGCCAGCTCCTTACAGTTCCTGTCCTAACAGCCCCAGCTTCTTACAGCTCTGTCCTAACAGCTCCAGCTCCCAACAGCTATGCCCCAATAGTTCCTAACAACTCCAACTTCTAAAGGTTCTTTCCTTACAGCTCCAGCTCCTAACAGCTATGTCCTAATAGCTCCTAACAGCTCCAGATCCTAAATGTTCTATCCTAACAGCTCCTAACAGCTCCAGCAGTTATGCCTCCCCAAAATCTGGGGGGGGGGGGGGGGGCAGAAGAGCCCATGGCCCGTGAGGGTTATGTGGGCTTGTAGCCTTTAGAGCCACCCAGGCTTGCCCCTGGCCTTTGCCTACAAGCCCCTATAGCTGGTTTTGGTGGATAGGTTTTGCTGGATAGAGGGGGCCCCAATGCCATTTTGTAAGATGTTACCCTTGATAGTGTGCATACTAGTTGTATTTCATTTGAAAATGTCATAACAGCTCCTAACAGCCCTGTCCTAACACCTCCAGTTGCTAACAGCTCTGTCCTAACACCTCCAGCTGCTAACAGCTCTGTCCTAACAGCTCCAGCTCCTAACAGCTCTATCCTTACAGCTCCAGCTCCTAAAGGTTCTCTCATAACAGCTCCTTACAGCTCCAGCTCCTAACAACTCAGCCCTAAAAGCTCCCGCTCCCAACAGCTATGCCCCAATAGTTCCTAACAACTCCAACTTCTAAAGGTTATTTCCTTACAGCTCCAGCTCCCAACAGCTATGCCCCAATAGTTCCTAACAACTCCAACTTCTAAAGGTTATTTCCTTACAGCTCCAGCTCCCAACAGCTATGTCCTAACAGCTCTGTCCTAACAGCTCCAGCTCCTAACAGCTCTGTCCTAACAGCTCCGGCTCCTAAAGGTTCTGTCCTAATAGCTCCTTACAGCTCCAGCTCCTATCAACTCAGTCCTAAAAGCTCCAGCTCCCAACATCTATGTCCCAATAGTTCCTAACAGCTTCCCGCTTCTAAAGGTTCTTTCCTTTCAGCTCCAACTCCTAACAGCTATGTCCTAGCAGCTTCTAACGGCTCCTAACAGCTCCAGCTCCCAACAGCTATGTCCCAATAGTTCCTAACAGCTCCAACTTCTAAAGGTTCTTTCCTTACAGCTCCAGCTCGTAACAGCTATGTCCTAACAGCTCCTAACAGCTCTGTCCTAACAGCTCCAGCTCCTAAAGGTTCTGTCCTAACAGCTCTGTCCTAACAGCTTCTTACAGCTCCAGCTCCTAACAACTCAGTCCTAAAAGCTCCAGCTCGCAACAGCTAAGCCCCAATAGTTCCTAACAGCTCCAGCTTCTAAAGGTTCTTTCCTTTCAGCTCCAGCTCCTAACAGTTTTGTCCTAATAGCTCCTAATAGCACCAGCTACTAACAGCTCTGTCCTAACAGCTCTTTCCTAACAGCTCCTAAAGGCTCTGTCTTAACAGCTCTGTCCTTATAGCTCCTAACAGCTCCAGCTACTAACAGCTCTATCCTAACAAGCTATGTCCTAATATCTCCTAACAGGCACCATGTGACCCCGTCTCTCTCCTTCTCCTTGGGTGACATGTGGGCAGCACCAGTAACATCCCGCCTGGTTCCTCTGAACCGCATGAGGTTCGTGTTTGCGGCAAACCGAATTTACTTCAAAGTTCAAACCGAAAGTGGGTTCTACCAGTTCGGCTTTCTCATCTCTACACTTAAAGTTGGGAAATCATTTTATTGGTAAAATGATATGAGATGCCCCATAGTGGAAAACCCATTCATGCCCCGTAAACTCACCTGCCACCTCAATCCTACGGCACATGCGCGGTTTGCCATGGGATCACGGCTCGGTGGGTTCTTCTGCCTAGTGGACCCATCTACTGGTGCAAGCGTGCAGGGTGGAGGGAGCAGGGGCTGTGCAGCTGAGGTAATTGTCCTGCGGCATCCCCACTCTCTCTGCAACCGAAAGCATGGGATGCCAGGGGAGGGCTGCACATGCACTGTAGTCAGTATTTAGCAATACTGCAGAGGGGTAGACAAAATGTAGGGCTTGCCAAATTGGGTAGTGAGCACAAACAGGGAGGGCCCTTTCATGGTTTTGATCCTTTTTAATGGGATGTGATTTTCAGGCCAGTTGCATGGACAGTTTTGTGGAAACATTATGTTATTGTCCACTAATTCAGGCCACATGCATGGGCAGTTTTGTGTGATATAAAATGTTTTTGCTTATTCAGCAGTTCAGGCCACTTGCATGGGCAGTTTTGTGTACTAAAATATGTTTTGGAATTGTCCAGTAGTTCAGGCCACTTGCATGGGCAGTTTTGTGTAATAAAACATTTTTGGGGGATTGTCCAGTAGTTCAGGCCACTTGCACAGGCAGTTTTGTGTAATAAAATATTTTTGGGTATTTTCCAGTAGTTCAGGCCACTTGCACAGGCAGTTTTGTGTAATACACTTTTTGGGGATTGTCCAGTAGTTTAAGCCACTTGCAAGAGTAGTTTTGTGTCTGTCCTAACAGTTCCAGCTCCTAACAGCTCTGTCCTAACAGCTCCAGCTCCTAACAGCTCTGTAATAACAGCCCAAGCTCCTAACAGCTCTGTCCTAACAACCCCAGCTCCTTACAGCTCCTGTCCTAACAGCCCCAGCTCCTTACAGCTCCTGTCCTAACAGCCCCAGCTCCTTACAGCTCCTGTCCTAACAGCCCTAGCTCCTTACAGCTCCTGTCCTAACAGCCCCAGCTCCTTACAGCTCCTGTCCTAACAGCCCTAGCTCCTTACAGCTCCTGTCCTAACAGCCCTAGCTCCTTACAGCTCCTGTCCTAACAGCCCCAGCGCCTAACAGCTCTGTCCTAACGCCCCAGCTCCATCTCCTAAATATCCTAACAGCTCCAGCTCTGAAAGTTCTGTCCTAACAGCTCCAGCTACCAACAGCTATGTCCCAATAGTTCCTAACAACTCCAAGTTCTAAAGGTTCTTTCCTTACAGCTCCAGCTCCTAACAGCTATGTCCTAATAGTTCCTAACAGCTCCAGCAGTTATACCTCCCCAAAATCTGGGGGGGGGGGGGGGCAGAAGAGCCCATGGTCCATGAGGGTTATGTGGGCTTGTAGCCTTTAGAGCCAACCAGGCTTGACCCTGGCCTTTGCATACAAGCCCCTATAGCTGGTTCCTGGAAAGGTTTTGCTGGATAGAGGGGGCCCCAATGCCATTTTTAAGATGTAACCCTTGATAGTGTGCATACTAGTTGTATTTCATTTGAAAATGTCATAACAGCTCCTAACAGCTCTGTCCTAACACCTCCAGCTCCTAACAGCTCTGCCCTAACAGCTCCAGCTCCTAAAGGTTCTGTCCTAAAAGCTCTGTCCTAACAGCTCCAGCTCCTAACAACTCAGCCCTAAAAGCTCCAGCTCCCAACAGCTATGCCCCAATAGTTCCTAACAACTCCAACTTCTAAAGGTTCTTTCCTTACAGCTCCAGCTCCCAACAGCTATGTCCCAATAGTTCCTAACAGCTCCAACTTCTAAAGGTTCTTTCCTTAAAGATCCAGCTCCTAACAGCTATGTCCCAATAGTTCCTAACAGCTCCAGCTTCTGAAGGTTCTTTCCTTTCAGCTCCAGCTCCTAACAGCTATGTCCTAACAGCTCTGGCCTAACAGCTCCGGCTCCTAAAGGTTCTGTCCTAACAGGTCCTTACAGCTCCAGTTCCTAGCAACTCAGTCCTAAAAGCTCCAGCTCCCAACATCTATGTCCCATTTGTTCCTAACAGCTTCCAGCTTCTAAAGGTTCTTTCCTTTCAGCTCCAACTCCTAAAAGCTATGTCCTAACAGCTCCTAACAGCTCCAGCTCCCAACAGTTCCTAACATCTCCAACTTCTAAAGGTTCTTTCTTTACAGCTCCAGCTCCTAGCAGCTATGTCCCAATAGTTCCTAACAGCTCCAGCTTCTAAAGGTTCTTTCCTTTCAGCTCCAGCTCCTAACAGCTATGTCCTAACAGCTCCAGCTCCTAAAGGTTCTGTCCTAACAGCTCTATCCTAACAGCTTCTTACAGCTCCAGCTCCTAACAACTCAGTCCTAAAAGCTCCAGCTCCCAACAGCTATGTCCCAATAGTTCCTAACAGCTCCAGCTTCTAAAGGTTCTTTCCTTTCAGCTCCAGCTCCCAACAGCTATGTCCCAATAGTTCCTAACAGCTCCAGCTTCTAAAGGTTCTTTCCTTTCAGCTCCAGCTCCTAACAGCTATGTCCTAATAGCTCCTTTCAGCTCCAGCTCCTAACAGTTTTGTCCTAACAGCTCCAGCTACTAACAGCTGTATCCTAACAAGCTATGTCCTAATATCTCCTAACAGGCACCATGTGACCCTGTCTCTCTCCTTCTCCTTGGGTGACATGTGGGCAGCACCAGTAACATCCCGCCTGGTTCCTCTGAACCGCATGAGGTTCGTGTTTGCGGCAAACCGAATTTACTGCAAAGTTCAGACCGAAAGTGGGTTCTACCAGTTCGGCTTTCTCATCTCTACACTTAAAGTTGGGAAATCATTTTATTGGTAAATATTTATGTATTAAACAAGGATTTTAATTAAATGAGTTACAGAACCAAGATTATATTTATATTACATAAGGTAGTAAAATAGATACAGTAGTAGAAATTGTTTTACAGAGAAACAGTAATGCAGCCAACTATACTGTGAGTGTGTAGAGGTAATACAAGATTATGGCCACTAGGTGGCGATATTGCCCTGTTCCAGCCATGTCATTTTGCGAAAACAGAGGAAAATAAATGCAGCTCATATGCGTGACATGTTTGAAATCCAGCCTAGTCCAATGGGTAATGGCAGTGACACTTCCAAAAGTACGATATACCAACTATGCATAGGAGTTACGAGAAAAAGGCAAATCATGTGACCCCAGCTGACGCCACAGCTTCCCAGAATCACGCAATACGCTAATCCTCAGCGCGGCCTGTCAACGAAAAATATCAGGTAAGAAACTAGCCCAGCAGCTTGTAACTTAACCAACAGGCACGGACTTCTGAATTCTGATCAAGGCAAACAGGCAGCTCAAGTCAATTATATGCTTTAATGTGATAAGTGCACACAAAGCAACAATACAAGGAATTTTACAAATACAGTTTTGAGAGCAGAATACAGGTAAGTAATTACAAGCAGAAGTGTACGGACAGGTCCGATTTACCTTAGCCAAATGGATGTATGGATGAGTTGTGGACAGCCTGCTGGTTTCCTGGTACCTCCAACGCGAACACAAGGGGCAGTTATGACCTAGAGGTGGGGAAACAGGCTTGTGACTGGAAGTTGGCAGATTCGATTCCCAACCATGGGACATGACTGAAGTGCACTTGAGCAAAGCACCTAACCCCCAATTGCTCCCCGGGCCCTGAGTTTAGGGAAGCCCACTGCTCCTGGCACATGTGCACTTCACTGCCCCTTAGTGTGTAATTCACTTACATGGTGTTTATTCACTGGTGTGTCCACTGTGTCTAACTCACCTGTGTGCATCCACTAATATACTTTTTATTCACTGGTGTATATGTGTTGTTCACAAGTGCACGGATGGGTAAATTGCGGAGGAAGAATTCCATGTGTGTGTATTCTACTATTATCAGAACAATTGACTCCCCCGAACAGTGACAACTGTGCTGCTCCATTTTCTCGTTCCTCCCTCCCCTCTGGGAGGAGGGCTTTCCCTTTCCCCCTAGCTCACATCCGGAGAACTGACAGAACCATTTTCAAGTCATAACTTTCGCTAGGGGGGTCGCAGGGTCCTGGTTCTGGTGCCAAGCGCTCTGGCGCGATGCAGTGAATCTGGTAGGTCCAAGAACTGGGGGTTGGGGTGGATCAGAAATGCAGATCTCCATATCTCTAGTTCTGAACACATTTCTGTAATGAGAAAATTATGGGTGGATGCATCTTCGCCTCTTGGTTCTGAATCTGTATTCCGCTTGAGTCTAGTGCAAACGGCGTCCCAGTAATTTCCGGTTCTGTGTTGGAGGCTGGATATCTAGTGGTCCATTTGAAGCTGTCCAGCCACTGGAGCTTCCTGGTCAGGGTTCACATGTGGTTCCATTCAGTCTGATGAAGGTTTGAGGGGAACCAGCGGGGGGGTCTTTGAACCCTTTGAACTGGGGGACTGCCTGTATTTTCTGATCTATCACAGCAAGTGTCAATCCTCCCTTTCCAAATACAGCCTTCCTCTTCCTGCAAGGCTTCTGTTATGTGGGGGAAATGGAGATCTCCATATCCCCAGTTCTGAACTCATTTCTGTAATGAGAAAATATGGGTGGATGCGCCTTTGCCTCCCGGTTCTGATTCTGTAATTCGCTCGAGTCTAGTGCAAACGACGTCCCAGTAATTTCCGGTTCTGTGTCAGAGGCTGTAGGTCTAGCGGTCAGTTTGAAGCTGCCCAGCCATTGGAGCTTCCCGGTCAGGGTTCACATGTGGTATCATTCAGTCTGATGAAGGTGTGAGGGGAAGCAGCGGGGGGTCTTTGAACTCTTTGAATTGGGGGGATTTGCTTGTGTTTGCTCATCTATCACAGCAAGTATCAATTCCCCTTGCCCACATATAGCCTTCCTCTTCCTGCAAGGCTTCTGTTATGTGGATCTGCTGCTGGATCTGCTGTTAGGGGCCTGGATATCTCAGAGATTTTAAGATTTTCCCCACAGGAGTAGAAGCATTTACCTAGTTTAGGCAAATTTGCTCGTCACAAACCACAAGAAAATTTGGATTCGTGTGAATTGATTTTGCCCCTGATATACGTAGTGGTCTTCGGCTCGAATGCATCAGTTTGCTCACCTCTAATACAGATGGCAATAAGTGGTGGCCTATTGGGCATTGTCCCAGTCTGGCCCTATGGATATAGCAATCGTTATCTGACACATCCCAGCTCAGCCCATTGTGGCATCTCACAGAGAAGCCAATGAAGGGCATTTAAGATTTCAAGATAGCACGATGAACCAGGGCCCCAAATGGAGATTTAAAGAGAGCTGCATCTGTAGTTAGGAAAAAAAAAAGCCCAACAAAGTAAGTTTGTCCCCTTGCTTGCTTTCAGCGCAAATGGATTTTTGTGATAAAATTCACTCACATCATGGACAGAAGGAAAAAAAACAGACTTACTGGTAACGTTTCTTTTAGGTATCCTTTAGTTTGACCGACAACATGGAGAGATGGGGTGGAGCCCCATCTCTCCATGTGGTCGGTCAAGCTTAAGGAAGACTTAGAAAAATATGTTTCAAACCGCAGCGCGGTCCTTTATCAAGGAATCAGAATCAAGAAGACGCATTTTTATTAGGATTCCATGACCAGTGCGGTTTGAAACGTTGGATTTTTTCCTTGTGTCCACTCTGTGCCTGAGCTAGTTATATGCTTCTTCTCCTATGTTTATATTGCATAGTGTACTTTTCGAAGTGTCACTGCCATTACCCATTGGACTAGGCTGGATTTTAAACACGTCTCGCATAGGAGCTGTACTTATTTTCCTCTGTCCTCGCAAACTGACTTGCCTGAAACGGGGGGATGTTGCCACTTGGTGGCCATAATCTTGTATTGCCTGCAACACTCTGAGTGTATGTAAATTACATTATAGATGGTGTCGTTACTGTTTCTCTGTAAAACTATTGTGTATCTATTTTACGAACTTATGTAATAGAAATATAATCGTGATGCTGTAAATCATTTAGGCTACTTTCACGCCTGTCTGGTCGCGTTAGCTCTTGGATAACAACCCGCTCCGGCTCTGACCCTATGGCTCTTGGATTAGGACCCGCTCCGGCTCTGACCCTATGGCTCTTGGATTAGGACCCGCTCCGGCTCTGACCCTATGGCTCTTGGATTACGACCCGCTCCGGATCTTACCCTCTGGCTCTTGGATTACAACTCACTCCTGCTCTGACCCTATGGCTTTTGGACTACGACTGCTCCGGCTCTAACCCTATGGCTCTTGGATTACAACCCGCTCAGGATTTGACCCTATGACCCTTGGATTACAACCCGCTCCGGCTCTAACCCTCTGGCTCTTGGATTATGACTCACTCTGGCTCTGACCCTATGGCTCATATACTACAACCCACTCTGGCTAAGATCCTATGGCTCTTGGATTACAACCCGCTCCGACTCTGACTCTACGGCTCTTGGATTACGACCCGCTCTGGCTCTGACCCTCTGGTTTGGGCACAGACCTCTCTCTGGCTCTCGACTAACAGCTTGGTTGATTGCCTGTTTTGGCTCTATGAACTTTGGCACTGTATTACGGCTTTCCCTGGGTCTGGATGCTCTGGATTCCCTGCATCGGCTTCCCCGAAAGCCTGGACTAGACTTCTCCCATATTTGGGCTCACTGTTCCTTGGTAACAAGGAAGTTGGGACTCTGAATTTTCTGCAGCACAGTCCGACCTTCCTTGTCGAAGGCTCCGGCGATAACCAGATCTGTCAGCAGACTCCCCATGCTGAAACCAGTGCATGGCACTCTACCAATTACTCCTCACTGGCTTACCTCAGTTACAGTCAGCCTTAGTTCTCTATTGCCTTCCAGATCTCCCTCAGTTCCTTCCTGGTGTTCCTAGTTCTGCGTAATCATGTTCCCACTTGACACTCCGGCCCTCCCCTCTGCTGAATTTCCCCAGTCTCATCTCTCTGGGGATGTCGCACAGGATATTGCTGGCAGCTGTCTGTATCTACATCGGCCTGGTCTCCAGAAAGGTATGTGACAGTCACCCACAGGACGCGTGGCTGGTTGGTGAGGTGCTGAGGACGAGGGGGAGACTGTTTTTGGAAATGATGCTTTAATAATTGCATGATTTGAATTCATTTCAATTAAATAAATTTCATTTATTTCACTTGCCTGTAACACGTAGAATTGTAATTGGATTGTTCACTATGGGGTTGATTCAGAGCCAGGTGAGAATTTCCACTTCTTTTTTAGGAGAGAAAAAGCTTCCACTCACTTTCATTGTCTAATGGGTGTAAATTTTTCACCTGGCTCTGAATCAGCCCCAAGGTGTACAATGAAAGTGACCCGCTCCGGCTTTGACCCTATGGCTCTTGGATCACGACCCGTTACAGTCAGCTTTAGTTCTCTATTGCCTTCCAGATCTCCCTGGGTTCCTTCCTGGTGTTCCTGATTCTGCGTAATCATGTTCACACTTGACACTCCGGCCCTCCTCTCTGCTGAATTTCCCTAGTCTCATCTCTCTGATGAAAGTGAATAGCAGCTTTCTCTCCTAAAAAAGGAATGAGAATTGCCACCTGGTTCTGAATCGACCCCAATATGAGATTATCCCATGGGCACTCTCAGGTGTAAATTTGAGTGATTTGGGACGTTGTTGATTTGTTAACGGGGCGGGATGTTAGATAGTTAATACTAGACTTTGCAGGTTATACATTAATTTGTGGACCTGGATCCTAGGCGGGGCTTCTGTATGTTTTTTGCACACACATATATTTTATTTTTATTTATTTACTTTTTTATATAATGATTGATTGTTCTGTATATTTATTGTTTCCTCCTGATCTCTACCTCTTTGTGTTGTGTATATATATATATATATATATATATATATATATATATTGTAGACATGTCACTGGAGAAGTGATCGAGGGGGTGTACATTTCACCTAGGTTACTACGCTGGGTGAGATGGTAAGTCCAGGATTGATTTGTTTCCCAGCAGTGATATGCTGCTGAGGTGTTGTTTAATTTTGCCGGGCCTGGATTTATATGGAATGGCAGGTAGGTTTGGTAGAGGGACCTGTCATTCCACACCTCCCCGATCCAGTTTGGGTTTTGAATCAGGTGAGCTCTGATCCTAATTAGCCTGGAAAGGTAAAAGCTCTGCAGAGACTGCAGGCTATTGCTCTCAGCCAGGAATGAACAGCCTGTGTGTGTGTTTGAAGGAAGCTGCGAACGCAGCCACTGCTGGAGCTAAAAACTCACCCTGCGATATCCAGGCTAACGCTGTGTTTTGAAACTGCCAGATAGGTGAGAAGAACCTGTTAGTAAGCGCCCAGACGGGCTAGGTCTTTTATTTTGTTTGTACACAAAAGAAGCACGTGGTTGCTGTATATTTTGTTTGCTGGACTGTTTATGCCATGAATAAACGCCAAGATCTGCTTTTATAACGTCTGAGTCTGCCGTGAACTGTGTCCAAACACACCATCCCCCCGGGAAGATCCCTACAATTGGTGCTGCGGAGCGGGCAAAACGGTTGCTAGGGGCAACGGTGTGGACAGACTTGGCTACAGCTGCTTATGTCTTGGGTGAAAGCTGCAACTACACTCCAAGAACAGTCGGGCAACATGGAGGAGATGCTGAAGCAGTTTATGCAAGTGAGTTTGCAACAGCAACAGGCTCAGATAGAGGCCAATAGACAACTTATTGAACACCTGATTGCAAAACAAGAGGCGCCTGTGGTTGCTAACCCCCACACAGTGGTGCGAGCCGCTCCAGAGACTTTTGATGTGAAAAGAGCTGTGCAGCGAGCGCTGCAAAAGATGACTGCTGAGGATGATGTTGAGGCCTTCCTAACTGGGTTTGAGCGTGCGGCTGAGCGAGAGAAGTTACCCGTCGCTGAGTGGGCAGAGGTAATTGCGCCCTATTTAACAGGAGAACCTCAAAAGGCCTACTATGACCTCAGTGAGCAAGAGGTTAAGGACTATACTCGGCTAAAAGCGGAGATACTTGCCCGACTAGGCGTTACTACTGCGGTCCGTGCCAGGAGGGTACGCAACTGGAGCTACAGTTTGGACAAATCGGCGAGGTCCCAGATGTATGACCTGATCCATTTGGCGAGAAAGTGGTTGGAGCCCGACACTTCTACTCCTGCACAGATCCTAGAGAGGGTTGTGATGGATCGCTACCACCGAGCACTTCCTGCTGACCTGCAACGCTGGGTGGGACAAGGTGACCCTAAGAATGCAAACGAACTTGTCAACCTTGTGGAGAGGTTCCAGGCGACTGAGGACTACCTCCGTGATGTTTCTGCAGCCTCCTCACCTCCCCGGAGTGCCAGATCTGTGCCATCAGCTGGTAAGAGACTTCCATCTATTGGGGGAGTGTGGAGGGGTGCTGAGGGAGGAAAAAGGGCTCAAGTGGTGTCTCAGGGGCAAAAGACTGGGGATGGTCCCGGGTGGCTAAGTGGCCCTAAAAAGGACTCCTTGCCAAGGAGACCAGGCTCTATCCAGTGCTGGAGATGCCATGAGATGGGACACGTGTCTGCCCATTGCCCTCTTACCACTGAGCCCATGGAATGTGAGGCTAATCGACGTCAGTCACTATTTGCGGAACCATCTTGTGTTGCAGTTCCTGGACTAGAGACTGAACCGCAAATCTGCAACGTTACAATTAATGATTTTCCTGTTAAGGCGTTGCTGGACTCAGGAAGCCTCGTAACCTTGGTGCATGCCAGCCTGGTGGCTGGCGACTTTGAGTGTAAAAAGCATATGAGTGTTGTTTGTATACATGGGGATACAAAAGTGTACCCTATAGTGCTGGCTGAAGTCGGGACTGAACAAGGCACCGTACAATATGAAGTGGGTGTGGTTAAAAATCTCATGCATAACGTAATATTGGGGCGCGATTTTCCATTATTCTGGGCTCTCTGGGGAAAAAGAAAATCCCCCGAAAGGAGTGAGGATACTCCTAAGGTTGTTGCATTACCCCCTGTAAATGATAAAAGTGTGCAGGATGAAAATGATTGTTTTCCTTTGCAGGTCCTGGCTGGAGAGGAGGAGGCTCCTCCCACTGAGCAAAATATACCCGACTTAGAGGTGTCTAGGGATAATTTTGGGACTGCACAGTTACAGGACCCCACTCTCAAAAATGCGAGAGAGCAGGTTGCTGTCATGAATGGGGTACCTCAGGAACCAGATGCTGAGAAAAGATTTCCACATTTTTCTGTGACTAATGATCTTTTCTATAGAGTCACCAAGATTAAGGATGAGATTGTGGAACAGCTTCTGGTGCCTAAGCCGTACCGGCGTCAGGTGCTGGACATGGCACATAACCATGTTCTTGGGGGACACTTGGGGACTGACAAAACGCAGGAGAGGGTTCTCCAGAGGTTCTACTGGCCGGCGATATATGGTGATATTAAAAAGCACTGCGAGTCGTGCCCCACATGTCAGCTTAGTGCCCCAGTGTCACATTTTCGCAGTCCTTTGGTTTCGCTCCCTATTATAGAGGTGCCTTTTGAGCGTATAGCCATGGATTTAGTGGGTCCCATTGTAAAATCCGCTAGAGGACACCAATATATTCTGGTGGTCATGGATTATGCGACCCGCTATCCTGAAGCTGTGCCCTTAAGAAACACCGCATCTAAAACAATTGCACGTGAGTTGTTTTATATGTTCTCTAGGACTGGAATCCCCAAAGAAATCCTGACTGACCAAGGTACACCCTTTATGTCAAAGGTGATGAAGGAGTTATGCAAACTATTTAAAATCTCACCCATCCGTACCTCTGTATACCACCCCCAGACGGACGGATTGGTGGAGAGATTTAACAAAACTTTGAAACATATGCTGAAAAAAGTGGTGGAAAAAGATGGCCGTGACTGGGATCATTTGTTACCCTACCTCATGTTTGCTATTAGGGAAGTGCCCCAAGCGTCCACAGGGTTCTCACCATTCGAGTTGGTCTATGGTCGTCACCCTAGGGGTCTACTGGACATTGCAAAAGAGACATGGGAGAGCGAGTCCACCCCATACAAGAGCGTTATTGAGCATGTAGCACAAATGCAGGACCGTATAGCCGCTGTAATGCCCCTAGTAAGGGAACACCTCCAGAGGGCGCAAGAGGCCCAAAGTAGAATTTACAACCGGTCTGCAAGAATCAGGACATTTAACCCAGGCGATAGGGTCCTTATACTAGTTCCCACTGTTGAGAGTAAATTCCTGGCGAAGTGGCAAGGTCCCTATGAGATTGTGGAAAAGGTCAGTGAGGTGAACTACAAGGTGCACCAACCAGGTAGAAGGAAGCCTTTCCAAGTTTACCACATAAACTTGATTAAGCCCTGGAAAGACAGGGAATCCTTGGGGGCGACAAATACTGTTAATAATTTGTCACAACCAATCCCTCCAGTCAAGGTTGGTGATACCCTATCAGTGTCACAGAAACAGGAGGCTCAGGAATTTTTACAGAAAAACAAAGACAAGTTTTCTGACCTTCCAGGGCGTACACACCTCATCTATCATCACATTGAAACTGAGCCTAGAAGCAGAGTAAACCTCAAGCCCTATAGGATCCCGGAAGCCCGTAGGGAAGCCGTGTCTGCCGAGGTAAAACGTATGCTTGATCTGGGAGTAATTGAGAAGTTGGGTAATGCCAGGTACATAACCACCCTCGATCTCACAAAGGGCTACTGGCAGATTCCACTTACTGATGAGGCTAAAGAGAAAACTGCATTCTCCACCCCTGATGGGCTATTCCAGTATGTAGTGATGCCGTTCGGGTTACATGGAGCTCCTGCGACTTTCCAGAGGTTGATGGACTTGATTTTGCGACCACATTGTGATTACTCAGCTGCCTACCTCGATGATGTGGTCATTTTTAGCCCTGATTGGGAAAGTCACCTCTGTAAGGTACAGGCCGTATTGGATACCATAAGTGATGCAGGGTTGACCATAAATGCCGAGAAGTGTGCAATAGCCCTAGAAGAGGCCAAGTATCTGGGCTACATTATTGGAAGAGGGTTGATTAAGCCACAGCTAAATAAAATTGAGGCAATACAGAATTGGCCCAGACCCCTGACAAAGAAACAGGTCAGAGCTTTCCTTGGTATTACGGGCTATTACCGTAGATTTGTGCCGAACTTTGCCTCAGTTGCTGCTCCCCTAACTGACTTGACAAAGGGCGGAAAGAGAGCAATGATCACGTGGACTCCAGAGGCCGAGAAGGCTTTCCAAAGCCTTAAATCTGCCTTGTGCCAACAACCTGTGTTAGTTACCCCCGATTTCAGGCGAGAATTTCTGGTCCAGACAGATGCTTCTAACACAGGCTTAGGTGCAGTACTCTCACAAGTAGTAAATGGTGAGGAGCATCCGGTGATGTACTTGAGTAGGAAGCTAACCCCGGCCGAGAAAAATTATGCCATTGTGGAGCGAGAATGTTTGGCGGTGAAGTGGGCCCTCGAATCCCTAAAATATTACTTGCTAGGCAGGAAATTCAAGTTAGTGACAGACCATGCCCCCCTAACATGGATGAAGTTAAACAAGGAGAGAAACGCAAGAGTGACTAGATGGTTTCTGTCCCTACAAAACTTTAATTTCACTGTGGAACACAGGCCAGGGAAATTACAGGCAAATGCTGACGCATTGTCGAGGGTACATTGTCTGTGGGGACAAAATGCTCAGCCCTCCGGTCTGAAGAAGAGGGGGGGGATATGTAGACATGTCACTGGAGAAGTGATCGAGGGGGTGTACATTTCACCTAGGTTACTACGCTGGGTGAGATGGTAAGTCCAGGATTGATTTGTTTCTCAGCAGTGATATGCTGCTGAGTTGTTGTTTAATCTTGCCGGGCCTGGATTTATATGGAATGGCAGGTAGGTTTGGTAGAGGGACCTGTCATTCCACACCTCCCCGATCCAGTTTGGGTTTTGGATCAGGTGAGCTCTGATCCTAATTAGCCTGGAAAGGTAAAAGCTCTGCAGAGACTGCAGGCTATTGCTCTCAGCCAGGAATGAACAGCCTGTGTGTGTGTTTGAAGGAAGCTGCGAACTGCTGGAGCTAAAAACTCACCCTGCGATATCCAGGCTAACGCTGTGTTTTGAAACTGCCAGATAGGTGAGAAGAACCTGTTAGTAAGCGCCCAGACGGGCTAGGTCTTTTATTTTGTTTGTACACAAAAGAAGCACGTGGTTGCTGTATATTTTGTTTGCTGGACTGTTTATGCTATGAATAAACGCCAAGATCTGCTTTTATAACGTCTGAGTCTGCCGTGAACTGTGTCCAAACACACCATCCCCCCGGGAAGATCCCTACAATATATATATATATATTATTCTATATGACTAGTTAAAGTTACCCCTATATACTCTACTGACAGGTGTTAAAGTGGACCAAAACCCACTGTGATCAGCCTGGGAATATATAAGTTTCCCACTTACCTTGTTTCCCGATCCAATGGCGCATGCTTGAGCCACGGCCACATCCCCGATACCTCTCTAGCAGGGCACATGCCCACGCCAGGCATTACTGAGAGGCTGGCGGGGGCACGCTTCCTGTTAGAGGGTACGAAGCATTAGATGACGTGACGTTAGCGGCTCCAAGCTTATAGGACAAGCAGCTGTACTTGCGCCGTAGGGCCGTTAAGAGGTAAGTTGGTTTCGGCGACCTGGGGGGTTTCACACAGCGGTGCACCACCGATCAGGGTGCCCCGGGGGAAAGGACCGAAAGCCAGGATAGTCAAAATCCTGGGTTTTGGTCCACTTTAAACAGCAATTATGCTAACTTACCCATATGATGTTGACCTGTGTGCTCCCTGCCCTGTCTCCTTTATATATTAAAATAATTGATATATTTATTATTATTATAATTTATATTAATCTCTCTGATGTAATTTCTGTTAACAATACAAAGGCCCTTATTTAAGAAGGAATAGCGTCAGGTAGTGGCTGGTTAATGAGAGGTAGCGACAGGTGAACGCCGGACACAGCAGCAATTACACATTTATTAAGCAGAATCTGTTTAGCGACAGGGATAGCGCCATGTAGCGTCTGATTCATCATTTTCACAGCGACTGAGTCACTATGAAGTAGCGACCCACGGTTGAGCACAGCGACTACTAGCGGGCGCTCTGAAAATGCTGCTACAGACGCTCATCTGTCGCTACCTGGTGTTAGTGATGAATCAGCCTGAATGATATCTGTATGTACATTTTTATCCTGGGCAATTGCATCCACATAACAGTCTTCTGTGTGTCAGTCTCTAATCACCTATGGTAAGTAGTTAGTGACACACTCACGCTGGTTTATATCCAGGGTGATCCCCAAATAGGATCCTTCTTCTTATCCCAATACAGACAAATAAATTAAAGTATCAATCGCACACCAAATTAAGCTTATAAAAATTCTTTCGATGTATTTTTTCTTTTTCTCTGCAGTTAAGGCCCATATTTAGAGATGAGCGAACTTTTGAAAAATTCGATTCGACTGATTCGCCGAATTTTCCGACAAAAATCGTTTCGACCCGAATAAATTCGGGACGAATCACTATTAAAAATGGCTATTTCTGAGCCTCCTAGAGCCTCAATAGGGTTGTAAACCATTCTGCCTTGCTGTAACACGCACAGGATGCGTGCTGGGTAAGTTAAATAATACTTTGAATAAATATCTCATGCAGATCAGAGGCATCGCTAATAGAATCGCAGAGTGGCACAATTGAATTCAAGAGAGTTGAAGTGGCATCACTATGAGGGGCAGGAGCCCAAACATTGCTTTAAAGAGACACTGGAGTTGGCAGCAGCAGGAGCCCAAAAATTGGATGAATCACACCCTGGAGTTGGCAGCAGCAGCAGGAGCCCAAACATTACTTTAAAGAGACACTGGGGTTGGCTTCAGGAGCCCAAAAATTTGATGATTCACACCCTGGAGTTGGCAGAAGTTGGCAGCAGCAGCAGCAGGAGCCCAAATATTACTTCAAAGAGACCCTGGGGTTGGCTTCAGGAGCCCAAAAATTGGATGAATCACACACTGGAGTTGGCAGCAGCAGCAGCAGGAGCCCAAATATACACTGGAGTTGGCTTCAGGAGCCCAAAAATTGGATGAATCACACCCTGGAGTTGGCAGAAGTTGGCAGCAGCAGCAGCAGCAGGAGCCCAAACATTACTTTAAAGAGACCCTGGGGTTGGCTTCAGGAGCCCAACAATTGGATGAATCACACCCTGGAGTTGGCAGGAGTTGACAGCAGCAGCAGCAGGAGCCCAAATATTACTTTAAAGAGACCCTGGGGGTTGGCTTCAGGAGCCCAAAAATTGGATGAATCACACCCTGGAGTTGGCAGAAGTTGGCAGCAGCAGCAGCAGGAGCCCAAACATTACTTTAAAGAGACCCTGGGGTTGGCTTCAGGAGCCCAAAAATTGGATGAATCACACCCTGGAGTTGGCAGAAGTTGGCAGCAGCAGCAGCAGGAGCCCAAACATTACTTCAAAGAGACCCTGGGGTTGGCTTCAGGAGCCCAAAAATTGGATGAATCACACCCTGGAGTTGGCAGAAGTTGGCAGCAGCAGCAGCAGGAGCCCAAACATTACTTCAAAGAGACCCTGGGGTTGGCTTCAGGAGCCCAACAATTGGATGAATCACACCCTGGAGTTGGCAGGAGTTGACAGCAGCAGCAGCAGGAGCCCAAATATTACTTTAAAGAGACCCTGGGGTTGGCTTCAGGAGCCCAACAATTGGATGATTCACACCCTGGAGTTGGCAGCAGCAGCAGGAGCCCAAACACTACTTTAAAGAGACCCTGGGGTTGGCTTCAGGAGCCCAAAAATTGGATGAATCACACCCTGGAGTTGGCAGCAGCAGCAGCAGGAGCCCAAATATTACTTTAAAGAGACACTGGGGTTGGCTTCAGGAGCCCAACAATTGGATGAATCACACCCTGGAGTTGGCAGGAGTTGGCAGCAGCAGCAGCAGGAGCCCAAACATTACTTCAAAGAGACCCTGGGGTTGGCTTCAGGAGCCCAAAAATTGGATGAATCACACCCTGGAGTTGGCAGAAGTTGGCAGCAGCAGCAGGAGCCCAAACATTACTTTAAAGAGACCCTGGGGTTGGCTTCAGGAGCCCAAAAATTGGATGAATCACACCCTGGAGTTGGCAGAAGTTGGCAGCAGCAGCAGCAGGAGCCCAAACATTACTTCAAAGAGACCCTGGGGTTGGCTTCAGGAGCCCAAAAATTGGATGAATCACACCCTGGAGTTGGCAGAAGTTGGCAGCAGCAGCAGCAGGAGCCCAAACATTACTTCAAAGAGACCCTGGGGTTGGCTTCAGGAGCCCAACAATTGGATGAATCACACCCTGGAGTTGGCAGGAGTTGACAGCAGCAGCAGCAGGAGCCCAAATATTACTTTAAAGAGACCCTGGGGTTGGCTTCAGGAGCCCAAAAATTGGATGAATCACACCCTGGAGTTGGCAGAAGTTGGCAGCAGCAGGAGCCCAAACATTACTTCAAAGAGACCCTGGGGTTGGCTTCAGGAGCCCAACAATTGGATGAATCACACCCTGGAGTTGGCAGGAGTTGACAGCAGCAGCAGCAGGAGCCCAAACATTACTTCAAAGAGACCCTGGGGTTGGCTTCAGGAGCCCAAAAATTGGATGAATCACACCCTGGAGTTGGCAGAAGTTGGCAGCAGCAGCAGCAGGAGCCCAAACATTACTTCAAAGAGACCCTGGGGTTGGCTTCAGGAACCCAACAATTGGATGAATCACACCCTGGAGTTGGCAGGAGTTGACAGCAGCAGCAGCAGGAGCCCAAACATTACTTCAAAGAGACCCTGGGGTTGGCTTCAGGAGCCCAAAAATTGGATGAATCACACCCTGGAGTTGGCAGAAGTTGGCAGCAGCAGGAGCCCAAACATTACTTCAAAGAGACCCTGGGGTTGGCTTCAGGAGCCCAACAATTGGATGAATCACACCCTGGAGTTGGCAGGAGTTGACAGCAGCAGCAGCAGGAGCCCAAATATTACTTTAAAGAGACCCTGGGGTTGGCTTCAGGAGCCCAACAATTGGATGAATCACACCCTGGAGTTGGCAGGAGTTGACAGCAGCAGCAGCAGGAGCCCAAATATTACTTTAAAGAGACCCTGGGGTTGGCTTCAGGAGCCCAACAATTGGATGATTCACACCCTGGAGTTGGCAGCAGCAGCAGGAGCCCAAACACTACTTTAAAGAGACCCTGGGGTTGGCTTCAGGAGCCCAAAAATTGGATGAATCACACCCTGGAGTTGGCAGCAGCAGGAGCCCAAATATTACTTTAAAGAGACACTGGGGTTGGCTTCAGGAGCCCAACAATTGGATGAATCACACCCTGGAGTTGGCAGGAGTTGGCAGTAGCAGCAGCAGGAGCCCAAACATTACTTCAAAGAGACCCTGGGGTTGGCTTCAGGAGCCCAAAAATTGGATGAATCACACCCTGGAGTTGGCAGAAGTTGGCAGCAGCAGCAGCAGGAGCCCAAACATTACTTTAAAGAGACCCTGGGGTTGGCTTCAGGAGCCCAAAAATTGGATGAATCACACCCTGGAGTTGGCAGAAGTTGGCAGCAGCAGGAGCCCCAAAAATGGCCTAAAGACATAAATATGTTTTGCACCATTTGGAAAGTGTAAAACGTGGCACCATGCTGAATCTAGTCGCATGCATCAGGCATTGGTGGGTGGAAATCCTGGCTGATCCATCCCTGATTCATTTTGACAAAGGTGAGTCTCTCCACATTTTTAGTTGACAGACGAGTTCTCCTCGCCGTAACTATGGCCCCCGCCGCACTAAACACCCGCTCAGATGGCACGCTACTTGCCGGGCAGGACAGCTTTTCCAGGGCAAACTCTGCTAGTTGCGGCCACAAATCAAGTTTGGCTGCCCAGAAGTCCAGCGGATCCTCAAGGTGTGTTGGCATGGTCATGTCAAAGTATGACATGACCTGCTGGTTCAGGTCCTGCTCCAGGTCTTCCTGCTGCTCATGAGTAGCCTCACTATGCGGGTGTAGAAAGCTACTCATTAGCGACTGAAGACTGAGGCTGCTGCTGCTGATGGAGCTGCTGCTGCTGCTCCTGCCAACCCCCCCAGCGGCCATGGCAGTGGAAGGTGAGCGCAGAGGTCCCCTCGAGTCAGACCTGCGAGAGTATGGACCATGGCGCAGATAGGCATCGGCCAACTGCCTACGTAGAATGTCTTTGTAGTAGTTGAGTTTGTCCTCCCTCTTGGTGGGTTTAAAAAATGCCCCCATTTTGTGCCGGAAGCGAGGGTCCAATAAGGTGGACAGCCAGAAGTCATCCCGCCGACAGATGGAAACAATTCTGGGGTCACTACGCAAGCACGTGAGCATGCTTCGTGCCATTTGCGCAAGTGACTCGGATGGACTACCTGTCTCCATCTCCACTGCATACTGCCACGGTGTGCCCGGGTCCTCTGTCTCGCCTTCCTCAAAAACCTCTAGCTCCTCTGGCTGCTCCTGCTCCTCCTCTCCTGTCCGCTGACTAGATAAACCAGCCATTTCGCCAAGCCTAAACTGTGTTTCGCTGGGCAACTCCTCCTCCTCCTCCTCCTCCAGTTCAGCTCCAACGGGGTTCATGTGGCCGTAAGATGTAAACGCCATGTCTCCAGTGCCCTGACCAGCCATGGTTTCCAACATGTGCTGTAGTACATGAAGCAGTGGAATCACGTCGTTCATCCCGTAATCCTGCCGACTGACAAATAAAGTGGCTTCCTCAAAGGGCCTGAGCAAACGGCAGGTGTCACGTATGAGCTGCCACTGGTTGACATTGAAGTTACACAGGGGAGTCCCCCTATCTGCTTGGATCATCAGGAAATCCGTGATGGCTTTTCTCTGTTCATATAATCGGTCCAACATGTGAAGGGTGGAATTCCAACGGGTGGAAACATCGCAAATCAGACTATGTTGGGGGATACCATTCTGACGCTGTAGCTCAAGAAGGGTGTGTTTGGCGGTGTAGGAGTGGCTGAAGTGCATGCAAAGTTTCCTTGAAGTTGTTAGGATGTCTTGCAGATGGGGGGAACACTTCAGAAACCGCTTGACAACCAGATTGAAGACGTGAGCCATGCAGGGGGCATGGGTCAGGCTTCCTTGGCGCAGCGCAGACAAAATGTTCTTCCCATTGTCGGTAACCATGATTCCCATTTTAAGTTTTCTCGGAGTAAGCCATGTTTGGATTTCCTGATGAATACATTTAAGCAGTTCCTCCCCTGTGTGACTCCGTTCGCCAAGACAAACCATGTGAAGCACTGCGTGACACCTCCGTGCCCTGCACACATGGTAGACTGGAGGGGCACTGAGACTTGAGCCTACAGTGGAGGGTGAGGAGATGGCGGAGGATGAGGAGGCCGAGTCGCACGGTGTCACAGGCCCAATGGGCAGAGAGCGCGGTGGCCGAAGCGGCGTGACCTGTCCAAGTTGCTGCTGCTGCTGCAAAGGGACCACATTCACCCAGTGGGCCGTAAACAACATGTACTGCCCCTGACCGTAGTTACAGCTCCAGATGTCGGCGCTGCCATGTATTTTGCTACACACCGACAGGCTCAAGGACTGGCCCACCTTCTGTTCAACAAAAGTGTGCAGCGCTGGTACTGCCTTCTTGGCAAAGAAATGACGGCTTGGGACTCTCCACCTCGGCTCAGCACAAGCCATCAGTTCTCTGAAAGGTGCAGATTCCACCACCTGAAAAGGGAGCGACTGAAGCACCAGCAACTTGGACAGGAGCACATTCAGCTTCTGCGCCGTAGGATGAGTGGGCGCATACTGCTGTCTCTTGGACATGGCTTCGCTGATGGATTGCTGGCGGGATGCATGACTTGGAGGAGGAGGAGCAGGAGCGACAGAGGATGGGTATGACGCACAGCTGCCTTCGGCTGAGGTGCTGGAGCCTTGGCTGGCAGAAATTGGGAGCTCACTTGGTGAGGAAGCAGACTGGACCACCCCTTGGGAGCCTCGGTTCTCCCAGGTCGTTTTATGGTGACGCATCATATGTTGACGCAGGGCCGTGGTGCCAACATTTGGACCCTGGCCACGCTTCACCTTTTGCCTACATATCTTGCATGTGGCCATGTTACCCTCCTGCGGATGCCTCAGGAAAAACTGCCACTCTGCCGAGTAGCTACTTTTCCCACCCCCTGGCCTCACTGATTCACTGCTGCTGTTGCCAACTCCAGGAACCCCTGCTCCACTACCTCCCGATAAGGTAGACTGCCGCACAGCAGGTGCTCTACCCCGGCCCCGGCCGGCTCCAGCCTTTGGAATTGTGCCCCCATGCTGACTGCTACCACCTTGCTGCCTCAGCTGCTGACTCCGGGGCAACCTGCGCCCCTCTTCTCCTGATGATGACGATGAAGCCCCTTCATCACCCGGCTCCCAAGTGCGATCGGCTTCATCGTCATCATCATCATCACCGAGTTGTGGCTGTACGTCACTGATGTTCGTGGATTCGTCAACAGTGTCTGGCGCAGGAGCTGGAACGCTCGCAGCACCCACGACACTGTCCACATCACTATTTGTCTGCCTAGCTAAAGAAGCCACCTCCATTTCTTGGCTGGGCAGTAGCTGCTGACTGTCCTCCTGTATCTGATCGTCCTCCTCACTAAAGAGTGGAGCTGAACCCAAAGCATAGGATACGTCGCTGGGGGAGGGAACGGCGTAGGACAGAGGCAATGGGAGGACAGGGACTGCTCTCGGGGCATGCCAACTCAGGGTTGTGTCAGAGGAACCTAACGTCTGAGACCCCCAGTCTAGGGTCGGAAGTTGTGATGATGTTGTTGATGAGCGCGTCAACCAATCTACCACGGCAGATGCGTTACTGGTGGAGACCCGACCGCTAGCAGATACTGGCAGATTAGGTCTCTCAGCGTGACTCCTGCTGCTACTGGCCCCCAGTCTGATGCGAGCTCTGCCTGCGGAATCTTGGCCTCTGACACTCCTCTTTTCACTTCCAGGCACTTGTCTGCCCGACATAGTCTAACTGGCGTGGTAGTAGGTGATATTTAAAGAACCCCCGGGCAGCGGTGGGTCTATATGAAACAGAATATAATGCACACCAAAAGTGAGCAGTAACACTCAGCCTCCAACAGGCCTGCTTAGTGTAAATAAGAGAGCTGCTTAGTGTAAATAAAGAGGGGTATGCTATGTTACAGAATGGGATGCCCCAACAGAAGTGCACCTGGCAGGCAGCAGTAAGTCTATGCCCAGCAAAAGTGTCTTTATCAGGCTAATTTCAATTATAATAAGAGCAAATGGTTATTGTCACGCTCCCGGAACCACGATTACCACTTGGACAACTCCAGCTCTCTTAGTAAGGACCTCAACCCCCAATCTCCGCAGCCAGCTTCACCTATAGGAGCCCCCGCTTGCCGAGACGCAGAGCACGCCTGCTCGGGATCGGTTGCCCCCAGGACTTTATGGCTCAAAGGATGAGGTCTTACCGTACAGAGAACTGGAGAGCCCGCGGCTGGAAGTGGAATCGGGTAGCCGGTATGTGAGCGTAAGGTGGAAGTCCAGCAGACAGGCAAGGGTCGGTAACAGGAGTGGAGATCGAGGATGGTCAAAGGCAAGCAAGGGTCGGCAACAGGAGTGGAGATCGAGGATGGTCAAACAAGCGAGGGTCGGCAACAGGAGTGGAGATCTAGGATGGTCAAGGCAAGCAAGGGTCGGCAACAGGAGTGGAGATCGAGGATGGTCAAACAAGCGAGGGTCGGCAACAGGAGTGGATATCTAGGATGGTCAAGGCAAGCAAGGGTCGGCAACAGGAATCAGGATCAAACTCAGGGATAAGCAAATACTAGGGTCTAGGCGCTATAACAGGCAATGACAGACTGACTGGGTTGAGGTTAAATAGGGAACAGACATAATTGGCCAAGGAGAGTCAGTGTAGTGATTGGTGCAACCAGGAACTTCAAACAGATTGGACATGGGGGGGAACCGCCCAGAACACAAGGGCATCTGATTGGCCCAGTGTCAGTGGGGAGGTCCCACTAATGCAGCTGGGGCTTTAATTAATCATTTAACCTTCCTCCGGCGGCCGCGCTGAGAGCAGCGCCGCCGGAGGGAATAAACTGAACGTGCTCGCGCACGCGCGCGAGCACGAGAAGGGACGCCGGAGCCGCCGAGTGAGCAGGGAGGCGCGTGCGCGCCAGCCTGCACAGAAGCCGCCGCCCGCCGCGGCCGCCGGACAGGTGGCTGCGCAGCGGGAGCGGGCGGCTGAGGACCCGGGACGACGCTGGAACGGGGAACCGGTAAGGAGGTAATGACATTACCCCCCCCCTCACGAGGGGCCTCCGGACCCTCACCCGGCTTCCCCGGGTTGTCACGGTGAAATTTCCGTACAAGAGCCCTGGCATGGACATCACAAGAAGACACCCAGCACCTCTCCTCAGGACCGTAACCAACCCAATCAATTAAATATTGTAACGTATTGCGAACCCTACGCGAATCCAAAATCTTGTTCACTTCATATTCTTGCACATTATCCACTAAAACGGGAGGAGGACCAGCAGGAGAAGAGTTTTTAGCTGGTTTCAACAGAGAAACATGAAATGAGTCGGAAATCTTCATAGTAGAAGGAAGCCGTACTTTATAGGTAACATTATTAAGTTTCCTGATGATAGGGTAAGGACCAATAAATTTAGGACCCAATTTATAAGAAGGCTGACGGAGAGCGATATTCCTAGTGGAAACCCAAACAAGGTCTCCACACTGAAGGATAGGTTCCTGAGACCTGCGACGATCAGCAAACCTTTTATATTTAACGCGCATAGTTTCTAAATTTTCCTTGACGCGTGCCCAAACCTCTTTCCGTTTCTGAAGCCACTCTTCTAAGACCGGAAAATCAGAAGGTGCTGCAGAAATAGAAGAAGCTCTAGGATGCTTTCCATAATTACAAAAGAACGGGGATACTTTGGTACTGTCACTTGGCGCATTATTATACGCGAACTCTGCAAAGTCAATAAATTCCGACCACTGCTCCTGAGTGTCAGAGATGTAACATCTTAAATATTGTTCTAAGCTTTGATTTGTTCTTTCAGTCTGCCCATTAGACTGGGGATGGTACGCGGAAGACAAAGAAACCTGAATCCCCAAACGTGAACAAAAATTTTTCCAAAATCGTGATATAAATTGTACACCCCGATCGGAAACAATATTTACTGGAATACCATGAAGACGAAAAATATGCGAGATGAACAAGTGCGAAAGTTCAGGAGCCGAGGGTAGCTTGGGTAAAGCAATAAAATGAGCCATCTTACTGAATCTATCGACGACTACCCAAACGACAGTGTTCCCATGCGAAAGAGGTAAATCAACAATAAAGTCCATTGAGATGTGCGACCATGGTTCTTTAGGGATCTCAAGCGGAATCAGGTACCCACTAGGGGCCTTGTGTACCCCTTTACTTCGTGCACAAACAGGACATGCGTCGATAAGGGTAGTGATATCACGTCTCATAGAAGGCCACCATACGCGGCGCCGAGCTAAAATAAAGGTCTTACGAACTCCCAGATGCCCAGCAGTCTTTGCGTCGTGGAATTCGCGAATAACATCAGAACGCAAATGCGGCGGTACAAATTGACATCCTATAGGTGCGTTTACAGGCGATTCATCTTGGAATGGTGCCAAAACATTAGAGAGATCAGGGAGCAAGGCCCCGACTACACAACCTGCAGGTAAGATAGGTTCACCAGTGTCCCCCCGATCCTTACACTCACCAAACATGCGCGACAGAGCATCGGCCTTAGTATTTTTCACACCCGGCTTAAAGGTAATAATAAAGTTGAAACGCGAAAAAAACAATGCCCAACGGGCCTGTCGAGAATTTAACCTCTTGGCGGCGCCTATATATTCGAGATTCTTGTGATCGGTATATACAGTGATAGGATGTAAGGAACCCTCCAACCAATGACGCCATTCATCAAATGCTAGTTTAATAGCTAATAGTTCCCTATTGCCGACATCATAATTTTGTTCTGCGGTATTAAATTTCCGGGAAAAATAGGCACATGGGTGCAAACGTTCAGGAGACCCGGAGAATTGCGACAAAACAGCTCCAACACCTAATTCAGACGCATCTACTTCAATAACAAAAGGTTTGTTGACGTCGGGGTGCACTAAAACTGGCGCCGAAGTAAAAGCCTGTTTTAGGACACGGAAGGCTTCAATAGCTGATGGTGACCAGTTAGCAGTGAACGCGGCTTTGCGGGTGAGATTGGTGAGAGGCGCAACGATACTAGAAAAACCCTTGATAAAACGTCGATAAAAATTAGCAAATCCTAAAAAGCGTTGTAATTCTTTTAAGGATTTGGGTTGTTCCCAATCCCGTACTGCCGAAACTTTTCCCCCATCCATCTCCAACCCCTGACTAGAAATAATATATCCCAGGAAGGGAACGGAGGCGACCTCAAACATACACTTAGAGATTTTAGCGTATAAATTATTCTCTCTCAATTTCTGAAGGACCAGTTTTACATGTTGCCTGTGTTCGGAAAGGTTCTTAGAGTAAATGAGGATGTCATCCAAATAAACCACAACGAAGTTACCCAAAAGTCACGAAACACGTCATTAACGAAGTCTTGAAAGACCGCCGGAGCATTACAAAGGCCAAAAGGCATCACTAAATATTCATAATGACTGTCTTTAACATTGAACGCCGTTTTCCATTCGTCCCCTTGCCGAATACGGATCAGGTTGTAGGCCCCCTTTAAATCTAGTTTAGAAAAAATACGAGCCCCCACTACCTGATTAAATAAATCACCTATTAAGGGAAGAAGATAACGATTTTTAACGGTGATCTTATTCAAGGCTCTATAATCTATGCAAGGCCTTAAACCTCCATCCTTCTTCTCAACAAAAAAGAAACCGGCACCCGCCGGTGATGTTGATGGGCGGATAAAGCCTTTGCTCAGATTTTCAGAGATATATTCTTTCATAGCCTGCTCTTCAGCTCGATTCAGATTATAGATCTTGCCCCTAGGAGGAATAGTTCCAGGAAGTAGGTCGATGGGACAGTCATAGGGTCTGTGTGGGGGAAGATTATCAGCGGACCGCTCAGAAAAGACATCTGCCCAATCTATATAAGGCAGAGGCAGTTCTTGGGGCGAAATCTGCACACTCCTAAGGATAGTGGAGAAGCAATGTGATCTGCAGAAATCACTCCACTTAACCAGATCACCAGACTGCCAATTAAATACGGGGTTATGGAGTTTTAGCCATGGGTATCCCAAAACTACTGGTGTTTCCGGACAATCAAACACCAGAAATTCTATATGTTCAGTATGAGATGCGCCGGCCACCAATCTGAGAGGAGGGGTCTTGTGACTGACCGGCCCTCCCAGGATAGCCTTCCCATTTATGGCCAAAACCTGAAGAGACTTTTCAAGGGGTACCAGTGGAACCCCTAGGATGGAGATTATGCTCCGATCCAGGAAGTTACCTGCAGCTCCACTATCAACAAAAGCAGGTACTGCCTGTTTGGAAAGACCCCAGAAAAGCTCTGTAGGGATTAACATCTTATCATGGTGAGAGTAATGCTTCCATCCACCTAGGTCAGCACCCTCTTCCTGACCTAGGCGAGAAAGTTTCCCGCCGGATATCCCTTATTAGGACAAGACCTGGCAAAATGCCCCGGGGACCCACAATAGAGACAAAGACCCAAAGACCGTCTTCGTTGTTTCTCGTCCTGAGAAAGACGGGCTCTGCCAACCTGCATTGGCTCCTCTTGAGAGGGGGAGGAGGAGTTTACCCCACCAGGAGTTGAAGGACTGGGAGTTTGTGCAGGTCTAAAGGGAGTAGTAACCCTAACCCTTTCCCTGGCTCTCTCCCTAAGACGTCTATCGATCCTGATGGAGACCTGCATAAGCTGGTCCAAATCTTTAGGAGTGGGAAAGTTGACCAGGGCATCTTTAATATTTTCAGACAGCCCCATACGGAATTGGCTGCATAGGGCTGGATCGTTCCAGGTAGATTCTACTGCCCAGCGCCGGAACTCAGTGCTGTAGTCCTCGGCGGAATTCCGACCCTGCTTCAGGGCCCGAAGCCTGTTTTCCGCCGTGGACTGACGATCTGGATCCGCATACAACACCCCCATAGCTGAAAAAAAGGATGTCACGGAGTGTAAGGCAGGATCTTCAGGGAGCAAGCTGAAAGCCCATGACTGGGGATCTCCTTGTAGCAAAGAGATAATTAAACCCACCCGTTGGGTTTCTGTGCCAGAAGATAAAGGCCGCAGCCTGAAGTAGAGTTCACACGAATTCTTGAAATTCGAAAAGCCGGCCCGGTCTCCAAAGAATTTTTCAGGTAAAGGAACCTTAGGCTCAGGAAAATGAGGTGGTACAGCGGGTGTTGAAGTCTGGCGAGTTTCTTGATTGGCCACCCTCTGGGCAAGTTGATTGATAGCGGTGGCCATCGCCTGAACTTGCTGTACCAGGTCTTCCATATTGATATTTTAAGGCCTGTTATATTGTCACGCTCCCGGAACCACGATTACCACTTGGACAACTCCAGCTCTCTTAGTAAGGACCTCAACCCCCAATCTCCGCAGCCAGCTTCACCTATAGGAGCCCCCGCTTGCCGAGACGCAGAGCACGCCTGCTCGGGATCGGTTGCCCCCAGGACTTTATGGCTCAAAGGATGAGGTCTTACCGTACAGAGAACTGGAGAGCCCGCGGCTGGAAGTGGAATCGGGTAGCCGGTATGTGAGCGTAAGGTGGAAGTCCAGCAGACAGGCAAGGGTCGGTAACAGGAGTGGAGATCGAGGATGGTCAAAGGCAAGCAAGGGTCGGCAACAGGAGTGGAGATCGAGGATGGTCAAACAAGCGAGGGTCGGCAACAGGAGTGGAGATCTAGGATGGTCAAGGCAAGCAAGGGTCGGCAACAGGAGTGGAGATCGAGGATGGTCAAACAAGCGAGGGTCGGCAACAGGAGTGGAGATCTAGGATGGTCAAGGCAAGCAAGGGTCGGCAACAGGAATCAGGATCAAACTCAGGGATAAGCAAATACTAGGGTCTAGGCGCTATAACAGGCAATGACAGACTGACTGGGTTGAGGTTAAATAGGGAACAGACATAATTGGCCAAGGAGAGTCAGTGTAGTGATTGGTGCAACCAGGAACTTCAAACAGATTGGACATGGGGGGGAACCGCCCAGAACACAAGGGCATCTGATTGGCCCAGTGTCAGTGGGGAGGTCCCACTAATGCAGCTGGGGCTTTAATTAATCATTTAACCTTCCTCCGGCGGCCGCGCTGAGAGCAGCGCCGCCGGAGGGAATAAACTGAACGTGCTCGCGCACGCGCGCGAGCACGAGAAGGGACGCCGGAGCCGCCGAGTGAGCAGGGAGGCGCGTGCGCGCCAGCCTGCACAGAAGCCGCCGCCCGCCGCGGCCGCCGGACAGGTGGCTGCGCAGCGGGAGCGGGCGGCTGAGGACCCGGGACGACGCTGGAACGGGGAACCGGTAAGGAGGTAATGACAGTTATATGGTCTTAAACAGAGGCTGTTGTAGTCACAGAATGGGATGCCACAACAGAAGTGGACCTGGCAGGGTCCAGAAGTACTATGCCCAGCAAAAGTGTCTTTATCAGGCTAATTTCAATTATAATAAGTGCAAATGGTTATATGGTCTTAAACAGAGGCTGCTGTAGTCACAGAATGGGATGCCACAACAGAAGTGGACCTGGCAGGGTCCAGAAGTACTATGCCCAGCAAGTGTCTTTATCAGGCTAATTTCAATTATAATAAGAGCAAATGGTTATATGGTCTTAAACAGAGGCTGCTGTAGTCACAGAATGGGATGCCACAACAGAAGTGGACCTGGCAGGGTCCAGAAGTACTATGCCCAGCAAAAGTGTCTTTATCAGGCTAATTTCAATTATAATAAGAGCAAATGGTTATATGGTCTTAAACAGAGGCTGCTGTAGTCACAGAATGGGATGCCACAACAGAAGTGCACCTGGCAGGGTCCAGAAGTACTATGCCCAGCAAAAGTGTCTTTATCAGGCTAATTTCAATTATAATAAGAGCAAATGGTTATATGGTCTTAAACAGAGGCTGCTGTAGTCACAGAATGGGATGCCACAACAGAAGTGCACCTGGCAGGGTCCAGAAGTACTATGCCCAGCAAAAGTGTCTTTATCAGGCTAATTTCAATTATAATAAGAGCAAATGGTTATATGGTCTTAAACAGAGGCTGCTGTAGTCACAGAATGGGATGCCTCACAGCAGACTTAAGATCAGTTCAGTATATATGCACAGTTAGTTAGTATAAGCAGCCTGAAAACGCTAACAAAGCCTGTCGGGCTGGATGAAAAAAAAAAAAAAACTCCCTGTGACAGCCTCCGATTTTTCTACCTTTCCCTGTTTTTTCGCTGACTTTCTGTCTGTCTCCTGTCTGTCTCCTGCCTGTCTCCAGCCTGTCCCTGTCTGTCCCTGCCTGTCTAACTGCCTCTCTCCCTCAGCTACACAACGTTCTGTCTCTCACTAATGCAATAGAGAAATGAGGCAGGAAAGCAAGATGGCCGGCCTTAAATACCGCTGTGACGTCACCGGGCTTGCTGGCTGCTGATAGGCTGCATGTGACTGTCCCAGCTTGCACTGGCGCGGGGTTGATGTCTGGACATGTCCCGTCCGCCATCTTAGAATGCCTGTAATGTAAATGAATGGATGTTAAAGGAAAACTTCGAGCGATCGAATCGCGGGGAAATTCGGATTCGATCCGAATCAAATTTTTCCTGAAATTCGGATCGAATCCGGGTTCGTCCGGATCGATTCGCTCATCCCTACCCATATTCTTTCATATGAGCAAGAAATAGTAATAGTAATACATCAGCAGAAATATTTACACTTGCAACTAGTTCCAAAAATGTATCCAGATAAGAAAAATACCAACAATCTCTTTTTGTTTTGAGATGACACTGTGGTTTAAAAAGAAAGAAAAGCAGCTGCTCTGTAGAGGACAAATGTAGCAAAAAATGTTTACAAGAAAAGTATGTCACCACAGTGATAGCCTCAGAGAATGGGTTATATGGCCAGGAATTTAGAGCTGGGCAGGCTGATTCATCACTAACGCCAGGTAGCGACAGATGAGCGTCTGTAGCGGCATTTTCAGAGCGCCCGCTAGTAGTCGCTGTGCTCAGCCGTGGGTCTCTACTTCATAGCGACTCAGTCGCTGTTCAGTAAATACAGTTGAATACACCGTGAGGAGTCGCTATTTGACCAGTACAGCGCTGTATGGGAGCGCATGTTAGCGACTGGTCAGTGCGACCGACTCACAACATATTCAGCAAAAAATATCCTCACAAAACTACGGCGCTGAAAAATGCTTCTCTGAAGCCCAGAGCGCAGGAGGCTGTGTGATTAAAGTCTGTTTCTCAGCATCTATCCACCAGTAACAAAGCGAAAACATATGGAATTACATTGTAACAACATTGTAACATGAACACTTTAATGGCAGAGCTGTGATGTCATTTCTGAAGAAATATATAAAAAATGAAAAAATTGTGAATAAACTGCTTATTCAATGTCAGGAGAGGTCACAGAATTATTTGAGATTTAAAAAAAAAAAAAAAACTGTTTAAAGAGAAGAAAAGGATCATCCATTGAAATGTATGGGAGAGCGACAGGTAGCGAGAGGTCATACCTGGCGCTGTGCAAGGCTGAACGCCGGTGCTGTTCGCTGAGGCTGTGAAAATGATGAATTGGACGCTACATGGCGCTATCCCAGTCGCTAAACAGACTCTGCTTAATAAATGTGTAATTGCGTGCCGTGTCCGGCGTTCACCAGTCGCTACCTCTCATTAACCAGCCACTACCTGACTCTATCCCTACTTAAATAAGGGCCTAAATCGCTAGGAACTAGCGACCCACGGCCGAGCACAGCAACTGCTAGCGGGGGCTTTGAAATGCTGCTACAGACGCTCATCTGTCGCTACCTGGCGTTAGTGATGAATCAGCCTGTTAGATCCTAATGCAATTCTTTATTGATAGATTTCGTGCGTTTGCTTCTCTCGCCGGCGGCCACTTCTCTGGCACAAAGCCGTCTCGTGATATTATCAGCTGCAATTCTTTGTATTAAGGATTAGTGAAGTTACATTAGATTATAGTTTGCAGCTGAGAACATTAACCCAACAATCGCTCGGTCACGAGTATCTGTTATACTAATAAAATGCTATCACGCTGGTAAATTCTGTTTTACCCAGGGGCCGGATTAAGAGCGATGGAGGCCCCTGGGCCCAGAATCTGATGGAGGCCCCAGATACAGTATAAAATAATAGTCCAGCCAAGTAACTGATCGGTGGTTCTCTGGCCCCGCCTACTTACTGGAACGTCACTTATCTATCTTACCATAGTGGAAATTGCTTGTTTTAAAGCCGTTTAAAGTACATGTCAGTGTTGCTGTTTCAGTTTTAAGTTAATTTGCCCAGAATTTAGCGTATTTATATTTCGCTGCTGTAGGCTCAGCGGCGCCAGGTATTACCTGTCACTCAGTGTCGCTCTCCCATACACTTCAATGGCCGTTCAATATGATCCCCTCCTGCTGGATGATCAATGTTCTACCACCCACGCGTTCCGTGACGCTATGTCACTTTCTCAAGGTGCAGCTGTGACGAGGGCGCAGCCGGGCGCAGGAGCATGTGGGATCGCAGGGGAGCTGGGGATGCACAAAACACTGCACAAAGTGCACCCTGTTCAGCACCACCACAAAAATTGTATAACAAAAAAGGAAGGAGTGCGCCAATCCGGTATCCCAAAGTTACATTATAACACCCAAGAGAACCTGCGGATTCTAACTTCTGGTGTACTAACAGACAAGCAATGATGGGGCTGCCAGCACAGTCCCAAAAAAACCTATAACAGAAAGAGCCGCACTCATTAATTTCAACATTTATATTCCAGGCCTTTATTGGAATATACAAATACAAGACTAATAATGGTTAAAAAACATAGAAAAAGGGTGTTGAGGAAGGACCTAAATTATATGCATCTAATACATCAAATATAATTATCATTATAAAAGCAGTAAATTAAAAAAAAAATATATATATATATATATATATATATATATATATATATATATATATTTCTCTGGTTCTGCAAAAAGTGTGCACCGTGCACTATAAAGTGCCAATAGTGCTATCTCGAAGTGCAACTAAATATATAAAGGGACAAGTGCTATATAGATAACAAGTGCTACATGACATATAGGCCCTTATTTATGAAGGGATAGCGACAGGTAGCGACTGGTGAGCGGCCGGTAATGACGGGCACCGCCACGAGAACGCCGGCTCCCCACCACAATCACACATTTATCAAGCCGATCCTGCTTAGCGACTGAGATAGCGCCATATAGCGACTCATTCATCATTATTCCAGCCTCAGCCCAGAGCGCCAGCAGGCGACCTTGAACAGCGACAGGTATGACCTCTCGCTACCTGGCGCTCTCCAATGCATTTCAATGGAGCAATCTTTAAATAGTCATAATTAATTGTTATTAATTTTTTTTTTCTTTTAAATGTGAAAAATTCTGTTACCACTTCTGCAATGTTAGATAATTTTTTTAAGGGAAAAAAAATTTAAAAAAAAATTGTACAGAATTGATATTACAGGTCTGATATTATTGTATTCATATTACTAAATTATTTAAAATATATAATTATTTTTGGTTTCCAAAAATAAGGTTGTTTGGGGGTTAAAAAACTACTTTTAACCCATCGCCGCCAGCGCTCTGGGGTTTAAACATGCATTTCACAGCGCGAGAATTTTTGGAGCGTGATTTTTTGATGAATATGGTGGAAGCTGGTCGCTCTGACTAGTCGCTATCATGCGCACCCATACATCGCGGAACCTGTCACATAGCGACTCGTAACCTTGTAGTCAACATTACCGCACACCGACTGAGTCGCTGTCAACAACCGAACAACGGCCAAGCACAGCGACTACTAGCGGGCGCTGTGAAAATACCGCTACAGTCGCTCAACTTGTCGCTACATGTGGCTATTAATAAATCAGCCTCATAGTGTGATATGTCTGCCGAAGATAAAATGAAAATTATATCACCAAGTCAATAAAGATGGAGCCAGGTCCCCTCACCAAGCAGCCTTTCAGACCGTCGACGCGTTGCGTGCGGAGTTACCCAGCACTTCGTCAGGACGTCTGAAAAAAGTATATATATACAAAATACTACAATGTGAACAAGGTAACCATCTGGGATAAAATCACCTCAGTGCAAAATATGATCCCCTCCTGCTGGATGATCAATGTTCTACCACCCACGCGTTCCGTGACGCTATGTCACTTTCTCAAGGTGCGGCTGTGACGAGGGTGCAGCCGGGCGCAGGAGCATGTGGGATCGCAGGGGAGCTGGGGATGCAGCCGCCGGTAGACCCGCCGGGATCAGATTAGATCACCGGTGCCCCCAGGGGGGGTTCGCACAGCCGGTGCAGCTTGAAAGTTGGGAAACTTGCTGAGTTGTCAGAAATCACTATAGATGCTATGCACAAAGCGGGCACTTAAAGTGGACCAAAATCCACGGAGATCAGCCTGGGAATGCCCCGCTGTGTGATACCCCTCCAGGTCGCCCATACCTTTACCTTCTTTCCCGGTCCAACAGTAGACAAAAAATGATGATGCTGCCAGCAACCATCCTGATAGTTCCAAAAAGCAGCACCCCCCCCCCCCGCACCACAATTATTAGATTAAGCCAAATCTCATGAATTCATATTTATTGAATATTATTTAAAAAGTCACATTAAGACACACAAATTAAAAAAAACACATATACAGCACAGACAATCCATTTCTAGGGGTATCCCAAGCGGGTCCATTGTACATACAACAAAAGCCCAAAATTGATAAGAAATGTAAAACACAATTCATCCAACTATAAAGTGCACATATCTATAACTATGAGGCCGATTCATTAATAGCGCCAGGTAGCGACAGATGAGCGCCAGTAGCGTGATTTTCACAGCTCCCGCTAGTACTCGCTGTGCTTGGCCGTTGTTCGGTTGTTGACAGCGACTCAGTCGGTGTGCGTTAATGTTGAATACGGGGTTAGGAGTCGCTGTTTGACAGGTTCCGCGCTGTATGGGAGCGCCTGACAGCGAATGGCCATAGCGACCGGCTCCCAGCATATTCATTAACAAATCACGCTCAAAAAATTCTGGCGCTGTGAAATGCTTGTTTAAACCCCAGAGCGCTGGCGGCGATGTGTTTAAAGTAGTTTTTTAACCCCCAAACAACCATATTGTTTGTTTAAAAAATTAAACAAGTTTTTCTAAACATTTTGTAAGATGAATACATTAATGTAATATCAATTCTGCACAAAATATTTTTTTATTTTTTTTTACCTTAAAAAAAAATATCTAACATTGCCGTAGTGGTCACAGAATTTTTCACATTTAAAAAAAAAACAAAAAACAATAATATCAGTTAATTAGGAATATTTAAAGATTGCTCCGTTGAAATGCATTGGAGAGCGCCAGGTAGCGACAGGTCATACCTGGCGCTGTGATGGGATTAGCAGCGGCGCTGTTCGTTGCAGTCGGCTACATGATGAATCCCGCGCTAGCTGACGCTCTCGCCGGCGCTAGCCTCATTTAGCGTGATAAATGCGTGATTGTGTCCGCCGCTTGGCGTTCTGGAGTCAGTAGCCGCCGATAGCTGGCGATACCTGGCGCTAGTGAGACACTACCTGGCGCTATCCCTTGATAAATAAGGGCCTATATATAGTTATATCTATATATTATGGCCCTTATTTAAGAAGGGATAGCGTCAGATAGCGGCTGGTTAATGACAAGTAGCGACAGGTAGCGACTGGTGAACGCCGGACACGGCAGCAATTACACACTTATCAAGCAGAATCTGTTTAGCGACTGGGATAGCGCCATGTAGCGTCTGATTCATCATTTTCACAGCCTCAGCGAACAGAGCCGGCGTTCAGCCTTGCACAGCGCCAGGTATGACCTCTCGCTACCTGTCGCTCTCCCATACATTTCAATGGACGTTCTTTTATTTCTCTTTAAAGAGGGTTTTTGTTTTTTGTCAAAAAATTAAATCTCAAATAATTCTGTGACGTCTCCTGACATTGAATAAGAATTTTTTTTTCACAATTTTTTTTATTTTTTATATATTTCCTCAGAAATGACATCACAGCTCTGCCATTAAAGTGTCATGTTACAATGTTGTTACAATGTAATTCCATATGTTGTCGCTTTGTTACTGGTGGATAGATGCTGAAAAACAGACTTTAATCACACAGCCTCCTGCGCTCTGGGCTTCAGAGAAGCATTTTTCAGCGCCAGAGATTTGTGAGGCTGTTTTTTTGCTGAATATCGGTCGCTATGAGCAGTCGCTATCATGCGCTCCCATACAGCGCTGTACTGGTCATATAGCGACTCCTCACAATGTATGCAACATTATTGCACAGCGACTGAGTCGCTATGAACTAGCGACCCACGGCCGAGCACAGTCACTACTAGCGGGCGCTCTGAAATGCCGCTACAGACGCTCATCTGTCGCTACCTGGCTTTAGTGATGAATCAGCCTGTAAACCACTAAGCTAATGTGGCAAGATGAGCAAGGTGCTAACTGTGCAAAAACCACAATAAATACATAATGAAAACAACACATCACCTGAGTGTGGATCCCGGGATGTCCCCCCCCCAAACAATGGTAGATGCCAGGAGAAGGTCCCCAACGCATTTCGTAGCCCCAGACCCAGGCGACTTTCTCCAGGTATTCTTTCCCGGTCCAACAACGCATGTGCGAGCTGCGGCCACATCCCCGCTATCCCTCTAGCAGGGCGCTAGGCATTTGTGAGTGGCCGGCGCTGGGGACGCTCCCTGTTTGAGGGAAGCAGGGGATGCACCCATCAGCGCGCTCAGAGCCGCTCGCCTAAGATGAAGGCGCGGAGGCTGATTCAGTACTAGCGCCAGGTATCGGCAGATGAGCGCCTGAATAGCAGCGTTTTGAATGACCACTAGTAGATGCTGTAAGCGGGTATCGGGCGCTGTAACAGAGCGCCTCAGTCGCTGTAGTAACCTGGCCGGCATTGATGAATGTGATGAGTGTTGGGCGCTCTAACACCAGTACAGAGCTGCAGCGAAAGGTAGATCCAGCTCGATGCGTCCGGCACTCGGCACTCCACCATACTTTTAAAAAAGTACACACACAGCGTGGGCGCTGTAGCATAGAGAGCCAGACGCTGTGTGATTAAAGTCTGTTTTTGAACACATATCCACCAGTAACAAAGCGAAACCACATGGAATGACATTGTTATAACACTGTGACATTAACACTTTAATACCAGACCTGTAATGACAATTCTGCATAAAAATATAAAAAGTCAAAAAAGTTTTCAAAAATGACTCTTTCTAGGCCAAGAGACGTCACACAATGATTTGATAAAAAAAAGAAAAAAGAAAAAGAAAACCCTGTTTAAACAGAATAAAAGTAATGTCCATTGAAATGTATGGGAGAGCGACACTGAATAACAGGTACTACATGGCGCTGCTGAGCCTAGAGCGCCGGCGCTATACACTGACCTGCCTGTAATAATACATGTGACACTACATGGCGCTGTTAGAGGCGCTATACACTGACCTGCCTGTAATAATACATGTGACGCTACATGACGCTGTTAGAGGTGCTATACACTGACCTGCCTGTAATAATACATGTGACGCTACATGACGCTGTTAGAGGCGCTATACACTGACCTGCCTGTAATAATACATGTGACGCTACATGGCGCTGTTAGAGGCGCTATACACTGACCTGCCTGTAATAATACATGTGACGCTACATGACGCTGTTAGAGGCGCTATACACTGACCTGCCTGTAATAATACATGTGACGCTACATGACGCTGTTAGAGGCGCTATACACTGACCTGCCTGTAATAATACATGTGACGCTACATGGCGCTGTTAGAGGCGCTATACACTGACCTGCCTGTAATAATACATGTGACGCTACATGACGCTGTTAGAGGCGCTATACACTGACCTGCCTGTAATAATACATGTGACGCTACATGGCGCTGTTAGAGGCGCTATACACTGACCTGCCTGTAATAATACATGTGACGCTACATGACGCTGTTAGAGGCGCTATACACTGACCCGCCTGTAATAATACATGTGACGCTACATGACGCTGTTAGAGGTGCTATACACTGACCTGCCTGTAATAATACATGTGACGCTACATGACGCTGTTAGAGGTGCTATACACTGACCTGCCTGTAATAATACATGTGACGCTACATGACGCTGTTAGAGGTGCTATACACTGACCTGCCTGTAATAATACATGTGACGCTACATGACGCTGTTAGAGGCGCTATACACTGACCTGCCTGTAATAATACATGTGACGCTACATGACGCTGTTAGAGGCGCTATACACTGACCTGCCTGTAATAATACATGTGACGCTACATGGCGCTGTTAGAGGCGCTATACACTGACCTGCCTGTAATAATACATGTGACACTACATGGCGCTGTTAGAGGCGCTATACACTGACCTGCCTGTAATAATACATGTGACACTACATGGCGCTGTTAGAGGCGCTATACACTGACCTGCCTGTAATAATACATGTGACACTACATGGCGCTGTTAGAGGCGCTATACACTGACCTGCCTGTAATAATACATGTGACGCTACATGGCGCTGTTAGAGGTGCTATACACTGACCTGCCTGTAATAATACATGTGACGCTACATGGCGCTGTTAGAGGCGCTATACACTGACCTGCCTGTAATAATACATGTGACACTACATGACGCTGTTAGAGGCGTTATACACTGACCTGCCTGTAATAATACATGTGACGCTACATGGCGCTGTTAGAGGTGCTATACACTGACCTGCCTGTAATAATACATGTGACACTACATGACGCTGTTAGAGGTGCTATACACTGACCTGCCTGTAATAATACATGTGACGCTACATGGCGCTGTTAGAGGCGCTATACACTGACCTGCCTGTAATAATACATGTGACGCTACATGGCGCTGTTAGAGGTGCTATACACTGACCTGCCTGTAATAATACATGTGACGCTACATGACGCTGTTAGAGGCACTATACACTGACCTGCCTGTAATAATACATGTGACGCTACATGGCGCTGTTAGAGGTGCTATACACTGACCTGCCTGTAATAATACATGTGACACTACATGACGCTGTTAGAGGCGCTATACACTGACCTGCCTGTAATAATACATGTGACGCTACATGGCGCTGTTGGAGGTGCTATACACTGACCTGCCTGTAATAATACATGTGACGCTACATGGCGCTGTTAGAGGCGCTATACACTGACCTGCCTGTAATAATACATGTGACACTACATGACGCTGTTAGAGGCGCTATACACTGACATGCCTGTAATAATACATGTGACGCTACATGGCGCTGTTAGAGGCGCTATACACTGACCTACCTGTAATAATACATGTGACGCTACATGGCGCTGTTAGAGGCGCTATACACTGACCCGCCTGTAATAATACATGTGACGTTACATGGCGCTGTTAGAGGTGCTATACACTGACCTGCCTGTAATAATACATGTGACGCTACATGACGCTGTTAGAGGCGCTATACACTGACCTGCCTGTAATAATACATGTGACGCTACATGACGCTGTTAGAGTCGCTATACACTGACCTGCCTGTAATAATACATGTGACGCTACATGACGCTGTTAGAGGTGCTATACACTGACCTGCCTGTAATAATACATGTGACGCTACATGACGCTGTTAGAGGCGCTATACACTGACCTGCCTGTAATAATACATGTGACGCTACATGACGCTGTTAGAGTCGCTATACACTGACCTGCCTGTAATAATACATGTGACGCTACATGACGCTGTTAGAGACGCTATACACTGACCTGCCTGTAATAATACATGTGACGCTACATGACGCTGTTAGAGACGCTATACACTGACCCGCCTGTAATAATACATGTGACGCTACATGACGCTGTTAGAGGTGCTATACACTGACCTGCCTGTAATAATACATGTGACGCTACATGACGCTGTTAGAGGCGCTATACACTGAGCTGCCTGTAATAATACATGTGACGCTACATGGCGCTGTTAGAGGCGCTATACACTGACCTGCCTGTAATAATACATGTGACACTACATGACGCTGTTAGAGGCGCTATACACTGACCCGCCTGTAATAATACATGTGACGTTACATGGCGCTGTTAGAGGTGCTATACACTGAGCTGCCTGTAATAATACATGTGACACTACATGGCGCTGTTAGAGGTGCTATACACTGACCTGCCTGTAATAATACATGTGACGCTACATGGCGCTGTTAGAGGCGCTATACACTGACCTGCCTGTAATAATACATGTGACGTTACATGGCGCTGTTAGAGGTGCTATACACTGACCTGCCTGTAATTATACATGTGACGTTACATGGCGCTGTTAGAGGCGCTATACACTGACCTGCCTGTAATAATACATGTGACGTTACATGGCGCTGTTAGAGGCGCTATACACTGACCTGCCTGTAATAATACATGTGACGCTACATGGCGCTGTTAGAGGTGCTATACACTGACCTGCCTGTAATAATACATGTGACACTACATGGCGCTGTTAGAGGCGCTATACACTGACCTGCCTGTAATAATACATGTGACGCTACATGGCGCTGTTAGAGGTGCTATACACTGACCTGCCTGTAATAATACATGTGACACTACATGGCGCTGTTAGAGGTGCTATACACTGACCTGCCTGTAATTATACATGTGACGCTACATGACGCTGTTAGAGGTGCTATACACTGACCTGCCTGTAATAATACATGTGACACTACATGGCGCTGTTAGAGGCGCTATACACTGACCTGCCTGTAATAATACATGTGACGTTACATGGCGCTGTTAGAGGCGCTATACACTGACCTGCCTGTAATAATACATGTGACGCTACATGGCGCTGTTAGAGGTGCTATACACTGACCTGCCTGTAATAATACATGTGACACTACATGGCGCTGTTAGAGGTGCTATACACTGACCTGCCTGTAATAATACATGTGACACTACATGACGCTGTTAGAGACGCTATACACTGACCTGCCTGTAATTATACATGTGACACTACATGGCGCTGTTAGAGGCGCTATACACTGACCTGCCTGTAATAATACATGTGACGCTAGATGGCGCTGTTAGAGGCGCTATACACTGACCGGCCTGTAATAATACATGTGACGCTACATGACACTGTTAGAGGCGCTATACACTGACCTGCCTGTAATAATACATGTGACACTACATGACGCTGTTAGAGGCGCTATACACTGACCTGCCTGTAATAATACATGTGGCACTACATGACGCTGTTAGAGACGCTATACACTGACCTGCCTGTAATTATACATGTGACACTACATGGCGCTGTTAGAGGCGCTATACACTGACCTGCCTGTAATAATACATGTGACGCTAGATGGCGCTGTTAGAGGCGCTATACACTGACCGGCCTGTAATAATACATGTGACGCTACATGACACTGTTAGAGGCGCTATACACTGACCTGCCTGTAATAATACATGTGACGCTACATGACGCTGTTAGAGACGCTATACAATGAGCTGCCTGTAATAATACATGTGACGCTACATGACGCTGTTAGAGGCGCTATACACTGACCTGCCTGTAATAATACATGTGACGCTACATGACGCTGTTAGAGGTGCTATACACTGACCTGCCTGTAATAATACATGTGACGCTACATGACGCTGTTAGAGGCGCTATACACTGACCTGCCTGTAATAATACATGTGACGCTACATGACGCTGTTAGAGGCGCTATACACTGACCTGCCTGTAATAATACATGTGACGCTACATGACGCTGTTAGAGGTGCTATACACTGACCTGCCTGTAATAATACATGTGACGCTACATGACGCTGTTAGAGACGCTATACAATGAGCTGCCTGTAATAATACATGTGACGCTACATGACGCTGTTAGAGGTGCTATACACTGACCTGCCTGTAATAATACATGTGACACTACATGGCGCTGTTAGAGGTGCTATACACTGACCTGCCTGTAATAATACATGTGACGCTACATGACGCTGTTAGAGGTGCTATACACTGACCTGCCTGTAATAATACATGTGACGCTACATGGCGCTGTTAGAGGTGCTATACACTGACCTGCCTGTAATAATACATGTGACGCTACATGGCGCTGTTAGAGGTGTTATACACTGACCTGCCTGTAATAATACATGTGACGCTACATGGCGCTGTTAGAGGTGCTATACACTGATCTGCCTGTAATAATACATGTGACGCTACATGACGCTGTTAGAGGTGCTATACACTGACCTGCCTGTAATAATACATGTGACGCTACATGGCGCTGTTAGAGGCGCTATACACTGAGCTGCCTGTAATAATATATGTGACGCTACATGGCGCTGTTAGAGGTGCTATACACTGACCTGCCTGTAATAATACATGTGACGCTACATGGCGCTGTTAGAGGTGCTATACACTGACCTGCCTGTAATAATACATGTGACACTACATGGCGCTGTTATATGTAATAATACATGTGACGCTATATGGTGCTGTTAGAGGCGCTCACCTTATTCGCTTTCTTAAATATGGTTTTGCGTACAGCGCCCTGCAATCACCAGACGCTGCCTGCCGCTACGAGGCGCTACCTGGCGCTATCCCTTCTTACAGAACCCCCTTAGATGACATGACATCAGTGGATGTGAGAGCGCTGATTGGACAAGTGGCAGCACATGCGCTGTAGGACCGGGAAGAGGTGAGTTGGTTTTGGCAACCTGGGGGGTTCCCGTATTGAGGTGCCCCAGGGGCAAGGAGCCGCTCCCAGGAGAGGCAAAGTACACTTTAATACAGGTGAGGGATTGTAATGCGTGTGTCTGAAGATACAGCACTGTTTTTTTTTTCCATTGTCTATAATATAAGAACATAACATGTTCAGAGGTTTCAAATGATACTTGTCCTTTAAAGCTGACCTTCACCCTGAATAAGATCCTATCTTGTATGCCCCCCCCCCCCCCCCGTACATACAGATTGCCCTTATTTATCCGGACCTTCACCCTGAATAAGAGCCTATCTTGTATGTTTCCCCCCTGTACATACAGATTGCCCACATTAATCCGAACCTTCACCCTGAATAAGAGCCTATCTTATATGTTTCCCCCCACTCTACATACAGATTGCTCACATTTATACAGAACTTCACCCTGAATAAGATTCTATCTTGTAGGTTTCCCCCCTGTACGTACAGATTACCCACATTAATCCGGACCTTCACCCTGAATAAGAGCCTATCTTATATGTTTCCCACACCCTGTACATACAGATTGCTCACATTAATCCGAACCTTCACCCTGAATAAGAGCCTATCTTATATGTTTCCCACACCCTGTACATACAGATTGCCCACATTAATCCAGACCTTCACCCTGAATAAGAGTCTATCTTATATGTTTCCCACACCCTGTACATACAGATTGCTCACATTAATCCGGACACTCACCCTGAATAAGAGTCTATCTATATGTTTCCCACACCCTGTACATACAGATTGCCCACATTAATCCGGACCCTCACCCTGAATAAGAGCCTATCTATATGTTTCTCACACCCTGTACATACAGATTGCCCACATTAATCCAGACCTTCACCCTGAATAAGAGTCTATCTATATGTTTCCCACACCCTGTACATACAGATTGCCCACATTAATCCGCACCCTCACCCTGAATAAGAGTCTATCTATATGTTTCCCACACCCTGTACATACAGATTGCCCACATTAATCCGGACCCTCACCCTGAATAAGAGCCTATCTTGTATGTTTCCCACACCCGATACATACAGATTGCTCACATTAATCCAGACCCTCACCCTGAATAAGAGCCTATCTTATATGTTTCCCACACCCTGTACATACAGATTGCTCACATTAAAAACCATCCTACCTGCATCTATTGCATTTTACGAGACTTAAAACATCCAAGATGGCGTCCCATGGAGGTGCAGGCAGCCTGCAAACAGGAAGTGTCTTCTGACTGTGTTGCTCTGCATTCTGGGATTGCTGACCTTTCCCTGACCCCCAGGTCTGCTCTGTCTGTGCAAAGCACAGCTATAACCCCGCCCCCTGTATTTATGACCCCTCTCCTCTTCTCAGTATGTGATGCTACTGAACCAAGATGGCGGCGCCCATATCCTAGAGTGCTGAACAGAGTTCAGAAAGAATAAAAAGTAAGTGATTAAAAACTTTAACTATATTAATTTTAGATGCTGGGGAATAGTTTATTAAGGGTTTGAGCTTTTCAAACAGACCCGAACCTGCAAAGCTGGGGTTCGAGTTCCCAAACCTGACCATGAACTTCAGCCAGAAGCCTGTGTTGGAGTTCTGTGTCCAGCCCGAACCTAAAAAGACTGGTTGATGGGCCGCTGAGCCGGGGCTTCAAAAAGATGGCCGCCAGCTCCCGTGAGTGAGGACACTTCTCAAGTGTATGGGAGCCGACGGCCATCTTCCTGTAGCCCTTCTGGGGCCCGATTAGAGCGCAAATGGCAGAAGGGGCTCAGATAAGTTGCAGCAGCGATTCTGCTGCACACTCTGCAGCCCCCGCCGTAGCCACCCTCCAAAGATCAGGTTCCCATTGATTTCAATGGGGACTGGGTTCGGGTTTCCCAAACCCGAACATTTATTTAAAGTTCTGCCGAAGTTGCCATGACCTCTGTCTCCTCTGTATATACAAAATAAAGAACCTATTTGGAAGGCATCAATTATTATGAACAGCTGAGAGTGTTTTGTATATAATTAACTTTTGGCTTTACTTTTCTGGAGTGGTGTTGAATTCGAGCTTTCTCTCGGCAGCCATTTTCAGATTCCAGGGCTGCCCACCCTGGGTTTTGTTCCATTTATTATATATAATATTATTATTATTATTATTATTATTATTATTATTATTATTATTATTATTATTATTATTATATCATTATATATTATTATTATATCATTATATATTATTATTATATAGGGGATTCCAATGGATTTGGAAGCCGTTTGAAATACAAAACGTTTTGGGGTATTGAAAAAGTCCGAGCAGATATAGGGATAGGTAGTGGCGAGCTGGGGCCAAAAATCACCAGCCCATGGCCGGCCCAAGACAAGAAGCCCCCAACCATACAAATAATATAAAAAGAATGCGCACCTTACTACTGCGGGTTGTAGATTGCAGAAAAGACTGTATTCAAAATAGTGCAGTTACTACAAATATATACATTAGTTTCTTTTACCAGTTTAAAGAAATACAATATTCACCATCATTAGTCAAGTAGATATAGACCAAATTATCCAAAAGCCATATATTAGTATCTAATACTACTAATATAGTACTAATATATGGCATTTGGATAATTTGGGGGGTTATTTATGAAGGGATAGCGTCAGGTAGTGGCTGGTTAATGAGAGGTAGCGACAGGTAGCGACTGATGAACGCCGGACACTGCTCATGGCTGGCCTCAGCAACATGGGATGGTCAGCAACAATGGAGAAGGTGGCCTGGAATGGAGGGCAACTGATGGAAGCTCAGAGGGGGCGAGAACCAGGTGACAACTCACAGCAATGATGGAGTCTTTAGTGGTAGAGGAGCAAGCAGTAAGGGCTGGAGGCTCAGTTGGTGGCTATAGGGAAGGCAATAAGGACTGGAGGGTGATTGGTGGCTATAGGGAAGGCAATAAGGACTGGAGGGTGATTGGTGGCTATAGGGAAGGTAATAAGGACTGGAGGATGATTGGTGGCTATAGGGAAGGCAATAAGGACTGGAGGGTGATTGGTGGCTATAGGGAAGGCAGTAAGGACTGGAGGGTGATTGGTGGCTATAGGGAAGGCAGTAAGGACTGGAGGGTGATTGGTGGCTATAGGGAAGGCAGTAAGGACTGGAGGGTGATTGGTGGCTATAGGGAAGGCAGTAAGGACTGGAGGGTGATTGGTGGCTATAGGGAAGGTAATAAGGACTGGATGGTGATTGGTGGCTATAGGGAAGGCAATAAGGACTGGAGGGTGATTGGTGGCTATAGGGAAGGCAATAAGGACTGGAGGGTGATTGGTGACTATAGGGAAGGCAATTAGGACTGGAGGGTGATTGGTGGCTATAGGGAAGGCAATAAGGACTGGAGAGCGATTGGTGGCTATAGGGAAGGCAATAAGGACTGGAGGGTGATTGGTGGCTATAGGGAAGGCAGTAAGGACTGGAGGGTGATTGGGTGGCTATAGGGAAGGTAATAAGGACTGGATGGTGATTGGTGGTTATAGGGAAGGCAATAAGGACTGGAGGGTAATTGGTGGCTATAGGGAAGGTAATAAGGACCTGGATGGTGATTGGTGGCTATAGGGAAGGCAATATGGACTGGAGGGTGATTGGTGGCTATAGGGAAGGCAGTAAGGACTGGAGGGTGATTGGTGGCTATAGGGAAGGCAATAAGGACTGGAGGGTAATTGGTGGCTATAGGGAAGGTAATAAGGACTGGATGGTGATTGGTGGCTATAGGGAAGGCAATATGGACTGGAGGGTGATTGGTGGCTATAGGGAAGGGCAGTAAGGACTGGAGGGTGATTGGTGGCTATAGGGAAGGTAATAAGGACTGGATGGTGATTGGTGGCTATAGGGAAGGCAAATAAGGACTGGAGGGTAATTGGTGGCTATAGGGAAGGTAATAAGGACTGGATGGTGATTGGTGGCTATAGGGAAGGCAATAAGGACTGGAGGGTAATTGGTGGCTATAGGGAAGGTAATAAGGACTGGATGGTGATTGGTGGCTATAGGGAAGGCAATAAGGACTGGAGGGTGAATTGGTGGCTATAGGGAAGGCAGTAAAGGACTGGAGGGTAATTGGTGGCTATAGGGAAGGTAATAAGGACTGGATGGTGATTGGTGGCTATAGGGAAGGCAATAAGGACTGGAGGGTAATTGGGTGGCTATAGGGAAGGTAATAAGGACTGGATGGTGATTGGTGGCTTATAGGGAAGGCAATAAGGACTGGAGGGTGATTGGTGGCTATAGGGAAGGCAATAAGGACTGGCGGATGATCAGCAGCAGGAGATGACCCCCTTTTGTGGCAGCGGAGCATTGAGGGCTGGAGTTCCTCATCCGAGAGTTGGGAAGCAGCAGCCCAACTGCCCCCAAAGTGGTGGGGCCCACCGGGTTCCTCCTGCATCTCCCTATGGCCAGTCCGCCCCTGCGACATAGGTTCCCAAGGCTTGAGAGGCTATAAAACATTGAGGGGAGGGGGGGTGAGCTTGTGTTAATAGGATTTTCACAGTCACGAGGATTTTGTTAGCTTCTTGCTTCTTCAATATTTTCCTTAGCCACGGATGTGAGTCATGTGACCCTCCCTCCAGGTGATGATTTGTTTGTACCACCCCACTATTCATGTGTGATGAGGAGCCATAAAAGGAGCGAGGCGAGGAGATGGTGCGCACACGCAAAGGATAGACACCGCGCAGAAGAGAAGCCGGAGATGGAGAAGCTCAAGTGCTACCGCAAGGACACATTCGATAACAAACAGGTTATCGACACTTTATTCTACACCCCCGACGAGCCGACGGTGATGGAGGAAATTGTGGCCTTCCCCATGAAGATTATTTCTAAACTGTGCGCTTCAGGTAACTGCTTATAAAACAACTGCAGTTGGTATCCCAACTAAAAGCGGACCTTCACTCTGAATAAGAGCCTATCTTGTATGTCCACCCCCCCCCCTGTACATACAGATTGCCCACATTAATCCGGGCCTTCACCCTGTATAACAGTCTATCTTGTATGCCCCCCCCCTGTACATACAGATTGCCCACATTAATCCGAGCCTTCACCCTGAATAAGAGCCTATCTTGTATGTTTCCCCCCCTGTACATACAGATTGACCACATTAATCCGGGCCTTCACCCTGTATAACAGTCTATCTTGTATGCCCCCCCCCCCCCCCTGTACATACAGATTGCCCACATTAATCCGAGCCTTCACCCTGAATAAGAGCCTATCTTGTATGTCCCCCCTGTACATACAGACTGCCCACATCAATCCAGACCCTCACCCTGAATAAAATCTTGTATGTACCCCTCTGTACATATAGATAGGCTGTGCCCGTTTCCTAGAGTCCTGAACAGAGTTGCAGCCCAGTGGGGGAGAGAATAATAAGTGACTAAAAAACTTTAAATGTTAATTTTAGATGCTGGGGAATCGTTTTCTTAAGGATTTCGGCTTTTCATTAAATCATGCTGTAGCTCCGCTTTAACTTATTTCCAAAAGGGCCCCCAGGTCACCCTGTTCACTTACCTTGCCTCTTGTTCCAATTGCGCATGCGCGAGCCGCAGGACCAAAACCCAGGATAGTCCAAATCCTGGGCTTTGGTCCACTTTAAACTGGGACCTCTTTCGTTAAAGCCGGGCGCTGGCTGTTCTTGATTATCTTTGGTTAACTAAACAAATTTCAATAAGCGCTGCAATTCACATTGCAACCACTAATATGAATATAACTAGAACTAATATAATATGGTGGTGAATTTTAGGGACGGCGTCAGCACTGGGTGCACGGGGGCAGGTGCCAGGGCCCTTGCAGTTCGGGAGGGCACATCTTATGTTATACACAGCAGCTATATTTCTCCATCACCTGAGGGTTTGACCAGGACCAGATAAATGAAGTAACGTATTGGAGTAAACCATTTTAAATTTGGGTGATCTAATAACTATGTATAAATATATTCTGTCCCAGATCTTATACCCTGGGGTGTAACCAAAATCCGAGGGCATCCACTAAGGTTAGAGGAAAGGTGCTTTCTCCACCGACATAGGAGACATAGGAGGGGATTCTTCTCTGTAAGAGCAGTGAGACTATGGAACTCGCTGCCAGAGGAGGTAGTTATGAAGGATACAGTAAAATCGCTCAAGAGTGCCCCGGATTCCCTCCGTGCATGTAATAACATTACCAGCTATGGCTACTAGACCACTGGAAGGAGATCTATAGTGGCCGGGATGCCCTCCTTGCATGTAATAACATTACCAGCTATGGCTACTAGACCACTGGAAGGAGATCTATAGTGGCCGGGATGCCCTCCTTGCATGTAATAACATTACCAGCTATGGCTACTAGACCACTGGAAGGAGATCTATAGTGTGCGGGATGCCCTCCTTGCATGTAATAACATTACCAGGTACGGCTACTAGACCACTGGAAGCAGATCTATAGTGGCCGGGATGCCCTCCTTACATGTAATAACATTACCAGCTATGGCTACTAGACCACTGGTAGGAGATCTATAGTGGCCGGGATGCCCTCCTTACATGTAATAACATTACCAGCTATGGCTACTAGGCCACTGGAAGGAGATAAACAGGCTGAACTGGACAGACTAAAGTCTTTATTCAGCCACACATACTATGTAAATTGTAAATGTGCTTTTTGTCTTGTCCCGACTCTTCTGTTTTCTCTCATTTACAGAAACTATTGCTGGAAACGTTTTGATCGATGCCTCGGCGGGCTGCCACTTCTTCCATCTCATCCCTCTGTGCGAGTCTTTCTCAGAGATCATCTTATTAGATGCCAGTGACTCGTCAATAGAGGGGACAGAAGCCTGGAGGAAGCAAGAAGAAGAAGAACCCTTCGACTGGTATTTTACTACAGAATTTGCTCCAGAGCTTAAAATAACCAGGTACAATTTCTATTGATATAAACTACTGTAATGCAAATATAGAGATAGAAACGTCTATGTGCGAGCCTAGGAAAGGGTAACATTATGTTCCATTATAAAATGATTGGTTTGGAAGTTCACATCTTGTGAATCATCTTGTTCTGTTCCTTCAGTTCAAGGACTGGTGAGTATTTCAACAATCCATGGTTTCCTCTGGTGGCCCCAAGAATGATTTCCTCTGGTAGCTCCAAGAATGATTTCCTCTGGTAGCCCCAAGAATGATTTCCTCTGGTGGCCCCAAGAATGATTTCCTCTGGTAGCCCCAAGAATGATTTCCTCTGGTGGCCCCAAGAATGATTTCCTCTGGTGACCTCAAGAATGATTTCCTCTGGTAGCCTCAAGAATGATTTCCTCTGGTGGCCCCAAGAATGATTTCCTCTGGTGACCCCAAGAATGATTTCCTCTGGTAGCCTCAAGAATGATTTCCTCTTGTAGCCCCAAGAATGATTTCCTCTGGTGGTCCTAAGAATGATTTCCTCTGGTAGCCCCAAGAATGATTTCCTCTGGTGGCCCCAAGAATGTTTGTCTCTGTGGTGGCCCCAAGAATGATTGTCTGTCTGGTGGCCCCAAGAATGATTTCCTCTGGTGACCCCAAGAATGATTTGCTCTGGTGACCCCAAGAATGATTTCCTCTGGTGGCCCCAAGAATGATTTCCTCTGGTGACCCCAAGAATGATTTCCTCTGGTGGCCCCAAGAATGATTTCCTCTGGTGACCCCAAGAATGATTTCCTCTGGTGGCCCCAAGAATGTTTGTCTATCTGGTGGCCTCAAGAATGATTTCCTCTGGTGACCCCAAGAATGATTTCCTCTGGTGGCCCCAAGAATGATTTCCTCTGGTGACCCCAAGAATGATTTCCTCTGGTGGCCCCAAGAATGATTTCCTCTGGTGACCCCAAGAATGATTTCCTCTGGTGGCCCCAAGAATGTTTGTCTATCTGGTGGCCTCAAGAATGATTTCCTCTGGTGGCCCCAAGAATGTTTGTCTATCTGGTGGCCTCAAGAATGATTTCCTCTGGTGACCCCAAGAATGATTTCCTCTGATGTCAAAGCAACAATATTTCTCTAGGGATTTAACAATCGCTGAAAGAAACCTATGTGCAGAATGAGCCGGGGTAGTGAGGTTAAAGTGATACAGCAGGGAAAGGTAAGTGTTACACCATTATGTCGCTGTCCTAAACTGTTTTCCATTTTTAAACAGAAGCAGAAATGGCCGAGATATCGGGGTTTACAGGCTCAGCCAATGACATCCAAAATCGGGATGCCCCGCTATGTGAAACCCCCCAGGTTGCCCCATACACTTTCCATGCTTCCCTGTCCAATTGTGCATGCACAAGCTCGGCCGCATTCCCGCTATCCCTCTAACATCTGTAAATGGCCGGCGCAGGCATGCTCCCTATTAGAGGGAAGCGGGGGATGCGGATGTCAGTGCGCTCGTGGCGGCTGGCCTTAGACGCTGGCTTAGATGACTTGACTCCAGCGACTCCGAGTACGCTGATTGGACAAGGGCCCGCACATACGCCGTAGGACCGGGAAGAGGTGAGTTGGGCTCGGCAATCTGGGGGATTTGAAGAAACGGGGCATCCCCGATCGGGGTGCCCCGGGAGAAATTACCAAAGCACAGGATAGTCAAAATCCTGGGTTTTGGTCCACTTTAAGGGAACATGCTTTTTTTGAAACCGTAAATAAGTCAAATGAAACCTAATTGCCAAAGTTCAAAACTTTTGAACTTTTAATTTAAAGCGGACCAACAGTCACAAATGACTAAAACCAGACCAACACAGCAAACATTTCTCATATACCATGCCCCCTCCATGGGGCAATTTAGATTTTGGATGCCCCGGGGGAGGGGGGGAAATTAATCGACCCGGGAATCTATAGATTGCACTGGATTTTGGTCAAAAATTCCTAATCAGAATGTCGGGTTTGCATCTTCCTTAACCTATTGGATCCCTTCATTTCAGGGACATGTGGAAGCAGAAGGAAGAAATCTTGAGATGTAAAATTTCGAAGGTTTTGAGGGTCAACCTATGCGACGAGCACCCCAGCGACCTGAGCAGCCTTCCCAAGGCAGATTGCGTGATGACCATGTACTTACTGAACCCTGCCAGCAAGAACTACCAAAGCTTCTGCCTCAATCTGAAGAGTCTGGCCTCTCTCCTGAATCCCGGGGGCATGCTGCTGTGGTTCGGGGCATACCACGGAAAGTCCTACAAGGTTGGAGAAGACACGTTCTTCCTCTTGGACATAACGAAGGATCAGGCGATGGAAGCCATGAAGGGGGCGGGGCTGACCGTCCAAAAACACGAGACCCTGAAGAGTAAAATATGCTGCGATAACCTCAAATGTGATCAGCTGGTGTTTGTTAAAGCAATTAAAGAGTGAGAAGCCCGTGAATGTTAAAGCCTGGCTTCGCTCTACTTATATTTACTCATAACTCCCAACCAAGGCTGGCTCCAGGCCTATGCGGGCCCGTGGATGACACCCTGCCACCCTTCAGTTCTGCTGCCACTCAAGATTAAGTATGGTGGAGCAGACCTCCCAATTGTCCCCATGTCCCCGTTGTTCCCATTTGTCCCTCTTTGAGGTGTAACATGCAGATCTGCAGCAATAAATGATTCATTCTCCTATTCAATGTGTTTCTATTGTTGTAACTGTTACAATGTATCTCATATCTATCCCTCAATGAGGAGGCGTGGCTTCATTCATCCCTCAATGAGAGGGCGTGGCTTAATTTACATACACTTTGAGGTGTAACATGCAGATCTGCAGCAATAAATGATTCATTCTCCTATTCAAATTGTTTCTATTGTTGTAACTGTTACATCCTACCTCCTATCCATTAATCAATAAAGGGGTGTGGCTTTATCCATCCCTCAATGAGAGGTGTGGCTTCATTTACATATCGTCCCTCTTTGAGGTGTAACATGCAGATTTGCAGCAATAAATGATTCATTTGCCTATTCAAAGTGTTTCTATTGTAGTAATTGTTACATCCTATCTACTATCCATCAATCAATGAGGGGGTGTGGCTTCATCCACCCTGCAATGAGGGGGCATGGCTTCATCCATCCCTCAATGAGGGGTGTGGCTTTATCCATCGCTCAATGAGTGGGTGTGGCTTCATCCATTCCTCAAAGAGGGGCGTGGCCTAATTTAACAAATGCCCCTCTTTCCCACCCTGAAAAGTCAGTAGGTTTGCATTATTCCTTCTTGCTGTATTTTTAGACCCGTGGCTTTGTAAAATCATAACCAATATCTCCTTGCCTGGCTCTCAGATTTGTAAAAACAATTTTGTCTCCCGAAAGTCCCGAAAATATATATATATATTAGTAACTGGCCAATTGTATGACAATGGATACACACAAAGATTGTAGGAACTGTTAGATATCTGGTAATCCAAAGAACATCAGTGAGACAAATGGTAAACAAAGACTTATATTAGGGTACAATAACACGAGATGCAATCAAATCTTACAACACAACAAGATACAACACGCTATGATTCAGAGTTATATGACAGGCATACACATATACAGTGCTTAAGGCAGACTTAAGAGCATTACCTGATTAGCAACAGATATAGTCATCCTCCTGAACCCACAAGCAGGCCTTCAAGCTAGCAGCCTCGGCCTCCTTTCTCCTCCTAGAGCCATTAGCTTAGCTCTCTCTTGGATCCTCCTCCTCGGGCTCCCCCTTCTAAGCCCCACTCTCTGTCAGTTATACCCTGATATTCCTTTGATGTCCAGACTTGCCCTCCTGATTTTGCTAGCCTGAAACCTGTGAAAACCTCAGGCTTTTGCCCAGACCCTGAAACTGGTCTTGCTAATTATGGTTTTGGTTTTAAGAATTTTTATAACTTTAGGGTTTGATAGTCTGTTTGTGGTTTTGAGTGGAATACCCTCTGTTGATGAAAACCTGTTTTTATTAGGGTGGGAAAAAGAATGTGGACTGACGAGCCTCTGGGCTTGTAGGGGACATTAGCTTGCCTGAATGACCTGACCTATGTACGACTGGTCAAATGCAGCTGGTTAGACATAGCGAGAGATACAAATACTTTAAAACATTACATATATTTTAACAATATTAATTTTCCATAAAGGCCCCTTGTTTACAACCTACATATTTGGTTACCTTAACAATTGATCTCCTCCTTGGGGGTACTCGGCTGTAACTGCTTGTTGCTGGGGGGTAATCTGCATAAAAAGGTTGTGGACCATTGCTCTAGTCCTTGTTAATGCTGATGGTCCTCTGACCCTGGTCGCCTTCTCCCAAGAATGATTTCCTCTAGTGACCCCAAAAATGATTTCCTCTGGTGACCCCAAGAGTGATTTCCTCTGATGTCAAGGCAACAATATTTCTCTAGGGTTTTAACAATCGCTATAAGAAACCTATGTGCAGAATGAGCCGGGGTAGTAAGGTTAAAGTGATACTGCAGGGAAAGATTAGTGTTACACCATTATGTCAGGTTACATTTGGCGCTGTCCTAAACTATTTTCTGTTTTTAAACTGAAGCAGAAATGTCCGAGATATCGGGGTTAACAGGCTCAGCCAATGACATTCTCCTTTTCATCCCATCTGGACGGTGAACAGTGTCAGCAGGGAACTCGCTGCTAGAGGGACAGCCGGGATGTGGCGCTGCTCGCACCTGCGCTGTTGGACCTGGGCTGAAGGTTAGTATACCGGGCGATTGGTTAGTGGAGGGTGATTGGTGTCTATAGGGAAGGCAATAAGGACTGGAGGGCGAGTTGGTGGGTGGAGAGTGATTGGTGGCTATAGGGAAGACAATAAGGACTGGAGGGTGATTGGTGGCTTTAGGAAAGGCAACAAGGACTGGAAGGTGATTGGTGGCTATAGGAAGGGCAATAAGGGCTGGAGGATGATTGGTGGCTTTAGGGAAGGCAATAAGGACTAGAGGATGATTGGTGGCTATAGGAAGGGCAATAAGGGCTGGAGGATGATTGGTGGCTATAGGAAAGGCAACAATGACTGGAGGGTGATTGGTGGCTATAGGGAAGGCAACAATGACTGGATGGTGATTGGTGGCTATAGGGAAGGCAATAAGGACTGGAGGGTGATTGGTGGCTATAGGGAAGGCAATAAGGACTGGAGGATGATTGGTGGCTATAGGGAAGGCAATAAGGTCTGGAGGGTGATTGGTGGCTATAGGGAAGGCAATAAGGACTGGAGGGTGATTGGTGGCTATAGGGAAGGCAATAAGGACTGGAGGATGATTGGTGGCTATAGGGCAGGCAATAAAGACTGGAGGGCGATTGGTGGCCATAGGGAAGGCAATATGGACGGGAGGCAGATCAGCAGCAGGAGATGACCCCATTTGTGGCAGCAGAGCTTAAAGGTGACATCATGTGACTCACTACTTTGGGGCCCACTAAGACTCTCTTGCCCAAGGGCCCCCACAATCCTGGAACCGGCCCTGGGTATAGCCCCCCTAACCATGAGTGTGCACCCCCACATAGCCATGATGCTGGGGCTATAGCAGGGGGCTGGGTGTTGGAAGCAGCAGCCCACCTGGCCCCAAAGTGGTGGGGCGCACCAGGATTTTTTCTGCGTCTCATTATGGCCAGTCCGCCCCTGAGGCATAGGTTCCCAAGGCTTGAGAGGCTCTAAAACAGAGAGGGGAGGGGGTGTAAGGAGTGAGCTTCTGTTAATACGTTTTCACAGTCACAAGGATTTTGTTAGATTTTCGCTTCAATATTTTCCTTAGACACGGATTTGAGTCATGTGATCCTCCCCCAGGTGATGATGTTTGTACCACCCCACTATGCATGTATGATAAGGAGCTGTAAAAGGAGTGAGGTGAGGATGGTGCGCACACTGCACTAAGGATAGACACCGCGCAGAGGAGAAGCCGGAGATGGAGAGCCACAAGTGCTACCAAAATGACCCCTTCGATAGCAAACAGTTAATTGACACCTTATTCTACACACCAGAAGAGCCAACGGTGATGGAGGAACTTGTGGGCTTCCCGATGAAGATTATTTCTGCACTGTGCACTTCAGGTAACTGCTAGGATGATGACTTGTTATAAAGTGACCGCAGATGTAGCCCAACTTAACTTCTCCCCAAAATGGTTAAAGTGGGACCTCTGGCGCGAAAGCCGGGCGCCGGCTATTTTTGATTATCTTTGGTTATCTAAACTAATTTCAATAAGTGCTAATATGAATATAACTAGAACTAATATAATATGGTGGTGAATGTCAGGGCCGGCGTCAGCACTGGGTGTACGCGGGCAGTTGCCAAGTCCCTTGCAACTTGGGAGGGCCCACCTTATGTTATACACAGCAGGTATATTTCTCTGAGGGTTTGGCCAGGACCAGATTAATGGAGTAACGTACCCTCTCATTGCCCACAAATTAATTTGGGCAGAAATTAAAGCCGTTTTAAATTTGGGTGATCTAATATCTATGTATATATATATATTGGGGGGTCAATACAAATATCTGTCCCATAATCTATTTATACCCCGGAGTGTAACCATAACCCGAGGGCATCCACTAAGGTTAGAGGAAAAGCACCTTTTCCACCGACATAGGAGGGAATTCTTCTCTGTAAGAGCAGTGAGACTATGGCACTCGCTGCCAGAGGAGGTAGTAATGGATACAGTAAAAACGTTCAAAAGTGGCCATGATCCCTCATCATGTAATAACATTACCAGCTATGGCTACTAGACTACTGGAAGGAGATCTATAGTGGCCGGGATGCCCTCCTTGCATGTAATAACATTACCAGCTATGGCTACTAGACCACTGGAAGGAGATCTATAGTGGCAGGATGCCCTCCATGCATGTAATAACATTACCAGCTATGGCTACTAGACCACTGGAAGGAGATCTATAGTGGCCGGGATGCCCTCCTTGCATGTAATAACATTACCAGCTATGGCTACTAGAACACTGGAAGGAGATCTATAGTGGCCGGGATGCCCTCCTTGCATGTAATAACATTACCAGCTATGGCTACTAGACCACTGGAAGGAGATCTATAGTGGCCGGGATGCCCTCCTTGCATGTAATAACATTACCAGCTATGGCTACTAGACCACTGGAAGGAGATCTATAGTGGCCGGGATGCCCTCCTTGCATGTAATAACATTACCAGCTATGGCTACTAGACCACTGGAAGGAGATCTATAGTGGCCAGGATGCCCCCCGTACATGTAATAACATTACCAGCTATGGCTACTAGACCACTGGAAGGAGATCTATAGTGGCCGGGATGCCCTCCTTGCATGTAATAACATTACCAGCTATGGCTACTAGACCACTGGAAGGAGATCTATAGTGGCCGGGATGCCCTCCTTGCATGTAATAACATTACCAGCTATGGCAAGGAGATCTATAGTGGCCGGGATGCCCTCCTTGCATGTAATAACATTACCAGCTATGGATACTAGACCACTGGAAGGAGATCTATAGTGGCCAGGATGTCCTCCGTGCATGTAATAACATTACCAGCTATGGCTACTAGACCACAGGAAGGGGATCTATAGTGGCCGAGATGCTCTCCTTACATGTAATAACATTACCAGCTATGGCTACTAGACCACTGGAAGGAGATCTATAGTGGCCAGGATGTCCTCCGTGCATGTAATAACATTACCAGCTATGGCTACTAGACCACTGGAAGGAGATCTATAGTGGCCGGGATGCCCTCCTTACATGTAATAACATTACCAGCTATGGCTACTAGACCACTGGAAGGAGATAAACAGGCTGAACTGGACGGACTAAAGTCTTTATTCAGTCACACATACTACCGTATGTAAATTGTAAATGTGCTTTTTGTCTTGTCCTGACTCTTCTGTTTTCTCTCATTTACAGAAACTATTGCTGGAAACGTTTTGATCGATGCCTCGGGGGGCTGCCACTTCTTCCATCTCATCCCTCTGTGCGAGTCTTTCTCAGAGATCATCTTATTAGATGTCAGTGACTCGGCAATAAAGGGGACAGAAGCCTGGAGGAAGCAAGAAGAAGAAGAACCCTTCGACTGGTATTTTACTACAGAATTTGCACCAGAGCTTAAAATAACCAGGTACAATTTCTATTGATATAAACTACTGTAATGCAAATATAGAGATAGAAACATCTATGTGCGAGCCTAGGAAAGGGTTGCATTATGTTCCATTATAAAATGATTGGTTTGGAAGTTCACATCTTGTGAATCATCTTGTTCTGTTCCTTCAGTTCAAGGACTGGTGAGTATTTCAACAATCCATGGTTTCCTCTGGTGAAGCCAAGAATGCTTTCCTCTGGTGACCCCAAGAATGATTTCCTCTGGTAGCTCCAAGAATGATTTCCTCTGATGTCAAAGCAACAATATTTCTCTAGGGTTTTAACAATCGCTGAAAGAAACCTATTTGCAGAATGAGCCGGGGTAGTGAGGTTAAAGTGATACAGCAGGGAAAGGTAAGTGTTACACCATTATGTCGCTGTCCTAAACTGTTTTCCATTTTTAAACAGAAGCAGAAATGGCCGAGATATCGGGGTTTACAGGCTCAGCCAATGACACCCAAAATCTGGATGCCCCGCTATGTGAAACCCCCCAGGTTGCCCCATACACTTTCCTTGCTTCCCGGTCCAATGGTGCATGCACAAGCCACGGCCGCATTCCCGCTATCCCTCTAGCATCTGTAAATGGCCGGCGCAGGCATGCTCCCTGTTAGAGGGAAGCGGGGGATGTGGATGTCTGTGCGCTCGGGGCGGCTGGCCTTAGACGCTGGCTTAGATGACTTGACGCCAGCGGCTCCGAGTACGCTGATTGGACAAGGGCCCGCACATGCGCCGTAGGACCGGGAAGAGGTGAGTTGGGCATGGCAATCTGGGTGATTTGAAGCAACGGGGAATCCCTGATCGGGGTGCCCCGGGAGAAATTACCAAAACCCAGGATAGTCAAAATCCTGCTTTTTTTGAAACAAAAAAAAGCCAAACGAAACCTAATTGGCAAAGTTCAAGTTTTGAACTTTGAATTTAAAGCAGACCAACAGTCACAAATGACTAAAACCAGACCAACACAACAAACAGTGCTCATATACCATGCCTCCTCCCTGGGGCAATTTAGATTTTGGATGCCCCGGGGGCAGGGAATCAAGCGACCTATAGATTGCGCTGGGTTTTGGTCAAAAAAGCTCTGCATCTTCCTTAACCTATTGGATCCCTTCATTTCAGAGACATGTGGAAGTAGAAGGTAGACATCTTGAGATGTAAAATTTCGAAGGTTTTGAAGGTCAACCTATGCAAGGAGCACCCCAGCGACCTGAGCTACCTGCCCAAGGCAGATTGCGTGATGACCATGTACTTGCTGAACCCCGCCAGCGAGGACTACCAAAGCTTCTGCCTCAGTCTGAAGTGTCTGGCCTCTCTCCTGAATCCCGGGGGCATGCTGCTGTGGTTCGGGGGATACCACGGAAAGTCCTACAAGATCGGAGAAGACACGTTCTTCCTCTTGGACATAACGAAGGATCAGGCGATGGAAGCCATGAAGGGGGCGGGGCTGACCATCCAAAAACACGAGACCCTGAAGAGTAAAATATGCTGCGATATCATCAAATGTGATCAGCTGGTTTTTGTTAAAGCAATTAAAGAGTGAGAAGCCCGTGAATGTTAAAGCCTGGCATCGCTCTACTTCTGTTTACACATCCTATCTGCTATCCATCAATCAATGAGGGGGTGTGGCTTCATCCACCCTGCAATGAGGGGGTGTGGCTTCATCCATCCCTCAATGAGGGGTGTGGCTTTATCCATCGCTCAATGAGTGGGTGTGGCTTTATCCATCGCTCAATGAGTGAGTGTGGCTTCATCCATTCCTCAATGAGGGGCGTGGCCTAATTTAACAAATGCCCCTCTTTCCCACCCTGAAAAGTCAGTAGGTTTGCATTATTCATTCTTGCTGTATTTTTAGACCCGTGGCTTTGTAAAATCATAACCAATATCTCCTTGCCTGGCTCACAGATTTGTAAAAACAATTTTGTCTCCCGAAAGTCCCGAAAATATATATATATATTAGTAACTGGCCAATTGTATGACAATGGATACACACAAAGATTGTAGGAACTGTTAGATATCTGGTAATCCAAAGAACATCAGTGAGACAAATGGTAAACAAAGACTTATATTAGGGTACAATGACACGAGATGCAATCAAATCTTAAAAGTTACAACACAACAAGATACAACACGCTATGATTCAGAGTTATATGACAGGCATACACATATACAGTGGTTAAGGCAGACTTAAGAGCATTATCTGATCAGCCACTGATATATTCACCCTCCTGACAGGGGAACCCACAAGCAGACCTTCAAGTTGGCAGCCTCGGCCTCCTTTCTCCTCCTAGAGCCGTCTCCTTCAGCTCTCTCTTGGGCCCTCCTCCCCCTTCTAAGCCCCTCTCTCTGTCAGTTATACCCTGATATTCCTTTGATGTCCAGACTTGCCCACCTGATTTTGCTAGCCTGAAACTTGTGAAAACCCACTTTGCAGAGAAACCTCAGGCTTTTCCCCAGACCCTGAAGCTGGTCTTGCTAATTATGGTTTTAGTTTTAGGAAGTTTAATAACTTTTATAACGTTTTATAACTTTAGAGATGGTTGTCTGTTTATGGTTTTGGGTGGAATACCTTCTGTTGATGAAAACCTTTTTTTTTATTAGGTTGGGAAAAAGAATGTGGACCGACGAGCCTCAGGGCTTGTGAGGGATATTAGCCTGCCTGAATGACCTGACTAGAGATGAGCGAACTTCTTGAAAGCTCGATTCGGGCGATTCGCCGAATTTCCCCAAGAAATTCGGGTTCGCCCGAATCGAACTTTCACGAATCGCTCATCTGAAAAAAAAAATGCCGGCATGGTGGGAGCGGGTTCCGCCGCCCGCTGACAGCGTAGCCGGCCTGCCCGCTCCCACCATGCCGGCATTTTTTTAAAAAGCAAACACTTACCTGCATGGTCGGAGCGTGGAGGCCGGCGCCGCTCTCAGCTGTCATCAGAGGACGTGTCATCAGAGGACGCGTCATCAGAGGGCGCCTGAGAGTGGCGCCGGCCTCCATGCTCCGACCATGCAGGTAAGTGTTTGCTTTTTAAACAAATGCCGGCATGGTGGGAGCGGGCAGGCCGGCTGCGCTGTCAGCGGGCCGGCTTCCGCCCCCCGCTGACAGCGTAGCCGGCCTGCCCGCTCCCACCATTCCGGCATTTTTTTTTTTTTTATTTCAGGGAAAATTCGATGGGCAAGAACCAAAAAAAATTTGGGTTCGTGCCGAATCGAATTTTCCCTGAAATTCGGAGTGAATTCCGGTTCGTCCGAACCGGCTCGCTCATCCCTAGACCTGACCTATGTACGACTGGTCAAATGCAGCCGATTAGACATAGCAAGAGATACAAATACATTAAAACATTACATAATATTTTAACAATATTAATTTTCCATAAAGGCCCCTTGTTTACAACCTACATATTTTGGTGACCTTAACAATTGATCTCCTCCTTGGGGGTACTCGGCTGTAACTGCTTGTTCCTGGGGGGTACTCGGCATAAAAAGGTTGTGGACCATTGCTCTAGTCCTTGTTAATGCTGACGGTTCTCTGGCCCTGGTCGCCTTCTCCGCTGCCACAAATCACCCATCTGAACCTCCTCCCAGTCCCTGCTGCCTTCTCTGCTGCCAGTTATATTACATTGCTGCCAATCGTCCTCCGATCCTCGCCACCTCCACTGCCACTTAAACCGGACCCACACCCGTTTTTTTTTTCTATAACGGGTGTTGGTCCTGCAGTCAGCTAATCACAACAAGCTCGGGGAGTCCCCCCCCCCCCCAGAATGCCAGATATCCTCACTTTCACTACGAGCCAGCGATTGGCCATTGGGCGACCAAGGGGGCAGGACATTCCAGTGCCCGGCGCCGAGGAGGTGCAACCAAGGCCCATGTGTCTGACCGGCAGCCAATTGTGGGACTCCTTTCCCAGAACTGGCTTGTAGTGAAGGTGAGGATTACGGGCATTCTGGGGGTTATGTGCGAGGGGGATCCAGCATTCTGGATGCCCCCCGAGCTTGTTTTGATTAGCTGACTGCGAGACCAACACCGTTAAAGAAAAAACGGGTTTTGGTCCGGTTTAAAGTGGTTTAAAACCCAGGGTTTTGACTATCCTGGGTTTTAGTCCTTGCCCCCGGAGAACCCTGATCGGGGATGCCCCACTGTGTGAAACCCCCCATGTCGCAAACTCACCTCTTCCCGATCCTACACCGCATGCGCAGCCGCTCATCCAATCAGCATGCTCGTACCTGCTTGAGCACCTATGTCCGGGAGCTCGGCTAATACAAGCGGATCTGAGCGAGGTGACAGCCACATCCCCCCGCTACCTTCTAACAGGGAGCGTGCCCACAGCCGGCCATTCACAAATGCCTGGTGCAGGCACGCACCCTTCTAGAGGGATAGTCGGGATGCGCCCGCTGCTCGTACATGCGCCGTTGCACCGGGAAAAAAGGTAAGTTTATGGGCGACCTGGGGGGTTTCACATAGAGGGGCATCCCGATTCAGAATGCCCAGAGGCGAGGGAAACCATCTTATAGAATAGGCAAACAAATTATTTATTGCTGCAGATCTGCATGTTACACCTCAAAGAGGGACAAATAGGAACAACGACGGACAGGGGTACATGGACTCCAAAGAGGGACAGTCCCTCCAAATCAGGGACACCCTGTTGGCAGAGTAGGACAACTAGAGCTGTCTGTGCACCCCACAGACTCGGTGAGCGAATCCATATCACTCCACATACACTTTAATTTAATTTAATTCAAAAGCCCCACCCTGCGCAGCCCCCTAATTTTTCAATAATTAAAGTGGACCAAAAGTCTTAAAAGTCTCTTGGTCTGCTAAGTCTCAAATGGGAAAAGTTATGGGGCATAAGTAAGTGTACCAAGAGTCCTTTTAGTCATTCGGTCCGCTTTAAAATGGACCAAGACCTGTTCACCTCTGATTCCTTCTAATCTGCAATTCAGGTTTGCTGTGTCCCTTTCCCTGTAGTCATTGTAAAATGTACCTTTCTGGTGATCCCACGGCACATGCACCGACTGGGGCGTCACCCCTCCAGCTGATGTGCTGTCCTGCCTCAGGCCTATCTACATGGGCACCGTGGGCATGCACTGATGGAGGGGAATGACCAGTGGCAGGCACCCAGCAAGCTGCTGGCCTTCCTTTGGGGCATCCTAAATCGGGATAATCTTTAAGTTGGGACCCTCAGGTTACCGCAAAACTCACCTTTGCCCTGCCTACTATAGTGAGCTAAACAATGCAGGCCGCATCCTCAGACTCTCTAGGCTGAGGCGCACTCCTTTCCTCTGGTGGCCCCAAGAATGATTTCTTCTGGTGGCCCCAAGAATGATTTCCTCTGGTGGCCCCAAGAATGATTTCCTCTGGTGGCCCCAAGAATGATTTCCTCTGGTGACTCCAAGAATGATCTCCTCTGGTGGCCCCAAGTATGATTCCCTCTGGTGACCCCAACAATGATTTCCTCTGGTGACTCCAAGAATGATTTCCTCTGGTGGCCCCAAGTATGATTTCCCCTGGTGATCCCAAGAAAAATTTCCTCTGGTGGCCCCCAGAATGATTCCCTCTGGTCAGCCCAAGAATGATTTCCTCTGGTGACCCCAAGAATGATTTCCTCTGGTGGCCCCAATAATGATTTCCTCTGGTGGCCCCAAGAATGATTTCCTCTGGTCAGCCCAAGAATGATTTCCTCTGGTGACCCCAAGAATGATTTCCTCTGGTGGCCCCAATAATGATTTCCTCTGGTGACCCCAAGAAGGATTTCCTCTGGTCAGCCCAAGAATGATTTCCTCTGGTGACCCCAAGAATGATTTCCTCTGGTGGCCCCAATAATGATTTCTTCTGGTGGCCCCAAGAATGATTTCCTCTGGTGACCCCAAGAATGATTTCCTCTGGTGAGCACAAGAATGATTTCCTCTAGTGACGACAAAAATGATTTCCTCTGGTGGCCCCAAGAATGATTTCCTCTGGTGGCCCCAAGAATGATTTCCTCTTGTGAGCCAAAGAATGATTTCCTCTGGTGGCCCCAAGAATGATTTCCTCTTGTGAGCCAAAGAATGATTTCCTCTGGTGGCCCCAAGAATGATTTCCTCTGGTGACCCCAAGAATGATTTCCTCTGGTGACCCCAAGAATGATTTCCTCTGGTGACCCCAAGAATGATTCCCTCTGGTGACTCCAAGAATTATTTCCTCTGGTGACCCCAAGAATGATTTCCTCTGGTGAGCCCAAGAATGATTTCCTCTGGTAACCCCAAGAATAATTTCCTTTGGTGACCCCAAGAATGATTTCCTCTGGTGGCCCCAAGAATGATTTCTTCTGGTGACCCCAAGAATGATTTCCTCTGTTGACCCCAAGAATGATTCCCTCTGGTGACCCCAAGAATGATTTCCTCTGGTGACCCCAGGAATGATTTCCTCTGGTGACCCCGAGAATGATTTCCTCTGGTGACCTCAAGAATGATTTCCTCTGGTGACCACAAGAATGATTTCCTCTGGTGATCCCAAGAATGATTTCCTCTAGTGACCCCAAGAATTATTTCATCTGGTGGCCCCAAGAATGATTTCCTCCGGTGACCACAAGAATGATTCCCTCTGGTGACCCCGAGAATGATTTCCTCTGGTGAACCGGGGATGATTCCCTCTGGTGATCCCAAGAATTATTTCCTCTGGTGACCCCAAGAATGATTCCCTCTGGTGGCCCCAAGAATGATTTCCTCTGGTGACCCCAAGAATGATTTCCTCTGGTGACCCCAAGAATGATTTCCTCTGGTGACCCAAGAATGATTTCTTCTGGTGACCCCAAGAATGATTTCCTCTGGTGACCCCAAGAATGATTTCCTCTGGTGGCCCCAATAATGATTTCCTCTAGTGGCCCCAGGAATGATTTCCTCTGGTGGCCCCAATAATGATTTCCTCTGGAGGACCCAAGAATGATTTCTTTTGGTGGCTACAAGCATGATTTCCTCTAGTGGCCCCAGGAATGATTTCCTCTGGTGGCCCCAAGAATGACTTCCTCTGGTGGCCCCAAGAATGATTTCCTCTGGTGGCTCCAAGAATGATTTACTCTGGTGGCTCCAATAATGATTTTCTCTGTTGACCCCAAGAATGGTTTCCTCTGGTGACCCAAAGAATGATTTCCTGTGGTGACCCCAAGAATGATTTCCTCTGGTGAACCCAAGAATGATTTCCTTTGGTGAACCCCAAGAATGATTTGCTCTGGTGAACCCCAAGAATGATTTCCTCTGGTGGCCCCAAGAATGATTTCCTCTGGTGAACCTCAAGAATGATTTCCTATGGTGAACCCCAAGAAAGATTTCCTCTGGTGGCCCCAGGAATGATTCCCTCTGGTGACCCCAAGAATGATTTCCTCTGGTGACCCCAAGAATGATTTCCTCTGGTGAACCTCAAGAATGATTTCCACTGGTGAACCCCAAGAATGATTTCCTCTGGTGACCCCAAGAATGATTTCCTATAGTGGCCCCTGGAATGATTTCCTCCAGTGGCCCCAGGAATGATTTCCTCTGGTGGCCCCAAGAATTACTTCCTCTGGTGGCCCCAAGAATGATTTCCTCAGGTGGCTCCAAGAATGATTTCCTCTGGTGGCTCCAAGAATGATTCCCTCTGGTGGCTCCAATAATAATTTCCTCTGGTGACCCCAAGAATGATTTCCTCTGGTGACCCCAAGAATGATTCCCTCTGCTGACCCCAAGAATGATTTCCTTTGGTGGCCCCAAGAATGATTTCCTCCGGTGGCTCCAAGATTGATTGCCTCTGGTGAACCCAAGAATGATTTCCTCTGGTCAGCCCAAGAATGATTTCCTCTGGTGACCCCAAGAATGATTTCCCCTGGTGACCCCAAGAATGATTTCCTCTTGCGGCCCCAATAATGATTTTCTCTGGGGAACCCAAGAATGATTTCCTCTGGTGAACCCCAAGAATGATTTCCTCTGGTGGCCCCAAGAATTATTCCCTCTGGTGACCCCAAGAATTATTTCCTCTGGTGACCCCAAGAATGATTTCCTCTGGTTGCCCCAGGAATGATTTCCTCTGGTGGCTCAAAGAAAGATTTCCTCTGGTGACCCTAAGAATGATTTGCTCTGGTGGCCCCAAGAATGATTTCCTCTGGTGGCCCCAAGAAGGATTTCCTCTGGTTGCCCCAAGAAAGGTTTCCTCTGGTGGCCCCAAGAATTATTTCCTCGGGTTGCTCCAAGAATGATTTCCTCTGGTGAACCCCAAGAATGATTTCCTCTGGTGAACCCCAAGAATGATTTCCTCTGGTGGCCCCAAGAATGATTTCCTCTGGTGGCCCCAAGAAAGATTTCCTCTGGTGGCCCCAAGAATTATTTCCTCGGGTGGCTCCAAGAATGATTTCCTCTGGTGAACCCCAAGAATGATTTCCTCTGGTGAACCCCAAGAATGATTTCCTCTGGTGGCCCCAAGAATGATTCCCTCTGGTGACCCCAATAATGATTTCCTCTGGTGACCCCAAGAATGATTTCCTCTGGTGGCCCCAAGAATGATTTCCTCTGGTGGCCCCAAGAATGATTTCCTCTGGTGTCATGCCCTCTCCATTCATTGCAATGGAGGTAGTGGGCTGAGGCCTGACCGCCCCCCCTTCATTGTAGCGAATGGCCACACCCCTGCGGGTGGAATGGGAAGCGGTGGTAGTTGGCGTTTCAGGACATGTGATGCGGTGACTGCAGAGATCAGGTGACCTACTGATTACCGGACTGGCTCCCTTTTGTTTTTATATGTGACCTCTGAATTATCTTAATTTATTTATTTGCTTCCTCCATTAAAGTGGACCAAAACCCAGGATTTTGACTATCCTGGGTTTTGGTCCTTTCCCCCAGGCACCCGCAATCAGGGATGCCCTGCTGTGCGAAACCCCCCAGATCGCCGAGCGCAACTCACCTCTGCCTGGTCCTATGGCATGTCTAAGAGAAGTGGCTCCGAGCGCGCTGACAGCCACATCCTCCACTTCCCTCTAACAGGGAGCGTGCCCACGTCGGCCATTCACAAATGCCTGGTGCGGTCACGTGCCAGGCTAGAGGGATAGCAGGGATGCTGCTGCGGCTCACGCATGCGCCGTTGTACCGGGAAACAAGGTAAGTGCATGGGGTGACCCGGGGGGTTTTACAAAGAGGGGCATCCCGATTTTGGATACGCTGGGGGAAGAATCAATCGGCCCAAGATTCCCAGGCTGATGGCGCTGGGTTTTGGTCTTTTATACAGACGCCATGGAACTAAAAGAAGCCACCACCATGGCAGACCCTAAAAGTTGATCTCTCCTGCAATCCAGCCGCTCTGCTATTCCTGTGTGTCTGTGTGAAACGCAGGCTGGGATTTCTCCGAGTGTCTGTAACATAAGGGGGAAGCACCTTTTCTGTTCATTTAAAAAACTACCGAACATCAATAGACACTTTCAAATTAAAACAAGATTTTGTTTATTTGCTCTCAGTAAAAATTTGCATTACAACGAAGCAGAGAAAAGACCTATAAGCTCACACAAGCATTGGAAGGCCCCACACAGCAAGAGAGGCAGAGATAGGTCCACCCCAAGGGCTATAGAAAAGGTGGTCATGAACAAATAACATCCAAGACCAGGGTAAATAGAAAATCCAGGATCAGGGGAAATAGAAAATCCAGGACCAGGGGAAATAGAAAATTCAGGACCAGGGTGCAGAAATAGGGTCTGGATCTCAGCTGCAGCAGCACAACAGAATTAATCCTTTACATGGAAGGTAAGCAAACAAGACTTAGCCTGGACAATACCTCGCTTTTTGTCCCCCGCAGTGGATCTGTCCTACTCTGGCCACCCACCCAATCACTGGTAAGGCAGTCGCGGCCTAGAGGTAAGGAAGCGATTCTTTGAATGGGGGGTTGCAGGTTCAAGTCCCAGCCGGAACATGAGTGAAATGCTCTTGAGCAAGGCACCTAGCCCCCTAACTGCACCCCCCCCCCCTTACGGCTAGGGCACGACTGCCTTACCAGCGTTCAGGTTAGTCCACCGCCATAGGACTGATCAGCTGCTGGGGAACAAAAGGTAAGTACTAGTGATGAGCAAACCTCCTAAAGTTCAGGTCTTGATTTCATGGTTCCCACTGAATTCAAGACCCGAACTAAAAAAAAAATATCATGGCGAGTTAGGGGAGGATTGGGGTGTTGCTCAGAGTTAGTAGCTGGAAGTGGGCTGTAACTTACCTGAGTCCCGCAATCCCAGTCCCAGCGGTCCCAGCATCCGTTTCACCGGCTTGCAAATTTTCTACAGGCGGGGCCACTGAAAGATGGCCGCCACTTCCATGAGAGAGGAGAGGGCAGGCAGTGCTGCCACTCACGCATGGGAGTGGAGGCCAGAGTCCCAAAGTTCGAGTTTGGGAACCTGAACTGGAAGTAGGCTGTAATTTACAGTTCCTGCATTCATCGCACAGAAAGATTGCCGTGAGTGAGAAGCTGAGCTGGCAAAAGGAGTGTCCTCACGCATGGGAGTGGCGGCCCCGGACAAGGACCATGTCAAGGGACACAGGGCTTGGGTAAGTTACAGCCCATTTCCAGTTGCACACTCTGCATAGGTAAGCTGGGATGTGTGATGACGGTCCGTGTTTGGCCCGAACACCAAACTCGAACACGGACTTCTGGCCAAAGTTCGAGTTTGGGAACCGAACTGGAAGTGGGCTGAAACTTACCTGTGTCCCACAATTCAGTTCCTGCATCCGTCGCACCGACTTGCAAATTGTCTACGAGTGGGGCCACAGAAAGATGGCCACCACTCTCATAAGTGAGGACACACCTAGTGGCAGCTGGGCGTGTTCGGCCCAGTCCGGCTCCAATGAGTGAGGAGCTGAGCTGGCACTAGGAGTGTCCTCATTCATGGGAGTGGTGGCCAACTTTCTGTGGCCCGGCTCGTAGACAATTTGCCAGTCGGTGCGACGGATGCAGGCACTGGATCATGGGACTCAGGTAAGTTACAGCCCACTTCCATTTCGGGTTCCCAAACTCGAATATGGCCAGAAGTCTGAGTTCGAGTTTGGTGTTCGGCCCAAACATGGACCGTCATCCCAGCTTACCTGTGCAGAGTGTGCAGCTGGAACCAGGCTGAAACTTACCCGAGCCCCGTGATTTGATCCCAGCGGCGGCATTCCTTTGAAATGATCCTCTGCTGGACACGCCTGGTGCCAGCTGGCACTAGGCGTGTCCTCACTCATGGGGGCGGCAGCCATCTTTCTGTGGCCCCGCTTATATACAATATGAAAGTCAGTGCGATGGATGCCGGGACCGGATGGCGGGACTCACAGGGCTCGGGTAATTTACAGCCCGTATCTAAATGCACACTCTGCATAGGTAAGCTGGGATGGCGGGCGGTCCCATGTTCAAATTTGGAACACAAACTAGCAAATTTGGTATGATAGGCGGTATCATGTTTGGGCAGAACGCAAAACTCGAACATGAACTTCTGGCCAGAGTTTGGGAACCCGAACTAGAAAAGTTAGGTTGGAACCTGAACTTTGGGTTTGCCCAACATCTTGGGTGGTCAATCCTTTTAATTGGAGGGGCGTTACAATAGGGCTAAACCTGGGGGGATTATATCATCTCTCACTCTCTAATCGCCTTCAAAAACACCACTTTTTCATATTGGGTAGAATTACAGCGCACTTTGCTTTTCAGGGTCTCGTGGCATTGGACGGTGAGGCCCGCCTCCTTCAGGGCCTTCATCAGCATGTCTTCCGTCAAGCTGAAGAGGAAGAACTTTTCTTCTCCAAGATAGTAGAAAGTTGCATTGTACACACCCGCCAGCAGCAGGACGCCACCCGGGTTCAGGAGAGACGCCAGCATCCTGATATTGTGGCAGAACGATGGGTAGTCCTTACTAATGGGGATCAGCAAATACATACACAGCAGGCAATCAGCTTTCGGCAGGTCCGCGGGATTGTCGCGGCGGAAGTCTACCCTCGAAACCTTCTTTATTTTGCATCTTAAGGCGTCTTCCTTCTCCCTCCATTGGTCACTGAAAATAACGGTATAGAGACAGTGTCAGTCAAACGTTTGGAGTCACCTTTTCATCCTATTGTTTTAATTTTTTATTTTAAAGGGTAATTCCACTTCCGATAAGATCCATCAGATGTCATCAGAGAATGTTGCTTGACCAATGTCACTGGTATAACCAAGGAAGAAGTGTAGCACCGACTCAAGCAGATTAAAATTGATAAATCCCCAGGACCAGATGGCATACATTCCCGTGCTTTAAGGGAGTTATGTACAGTATTGTATTTATTTTTTATTTCAAAGGGTAATTCCGATAAGATCCATCAGATGTCATTAAAGAATGTTGCTAAGAGATGCCCTAAACTGCATTGACTGGGAAAATGTCCTTAAAAAACAAATGGGAAAATGGTTTGTTTTGCATATTAACGCTTGTAGCGATAACCCTTATCGCCGGAGGGCTTTACCGCCCGAGACGTCCTTTTCCCAATCGTAAGAGGTGCTGCAGGAGTCCCAGAGTCGTCCGTGAGGAACCAGGAACAGCCCTTACAAGGGCTAGTGAATTGTAATATAGCGTTTCCCCCAATAAGAGACAGAACTCAGTATTGAGGGTGAAGGTGAGGTAGACTTTATTAGTGCCACTCTAGGCCTTATATACACAAGTCTCCATGCAATGACAACCACACTGACCAATAGCAGCAGGGCACACAATCCCTCAACTCTGCCGGTGACGCAATCAGTAGAACAATAGCAGGCTGTAATACCATCAATCAGGACAATGCCATTGACTGTGACGTAATCAACAATACACAATGGCAGTCAAAATACAATGACATTGCCTGTAACAGTATCAAAATACAATGACCTAATTAAGAAAAGGCCAGTGAATGACCCGGTGGGCAACTGAATAGTGATGACATCCAAAAGACAGAGTGTCTGTCACAACGCTTAATAATTTAACTATCATTTTTTTATTGTTTGTGTTTTTGCTAAACTTTGGAGCCCGGTAGGCCACATTTTTGTTCTTTGCACCTTGATTTGTGTAATTTTTGACCGTTTTTCAAATTTTTTGCCAAAAAAAGGGTCCGATCCCTAAAAAGAACTTGCGGTTGACACTTCCATTGTTCGAAAACATGCAGGATGCTGCCGCCATGTGTTTTCGCAGTGAAACAAGACTGTTACTCATTGGAATCGGCAGTTTCTTCCACCTATTTGCTGGAGGAAATTCACTCTTCGAATTGCCACATTTGCACACGCTTTGCTGCCCTCTAGGTGTGACCTATGGGCAGGTGTATCTTATATGGCGAACATACAGTAATTATAACACAAGCGGTGCGCTGTGAATACGGTTTTCTCTTGAAGAGCTCTATCCCGAGGGACCACCCTTGATTCATATGGGTCTATGATTTTGACTGCTATTTGATTAAGGACATTCACAACACTGTTCTTTTTGTTCCCTGTGTGTAGTTATTTTAAATAAGTGGATAAATTTGTTGAACGCAGTTCGGGGGTGAACTCAAACTAACACCCCCCCTTTGTAAGTCAGTGAAAGATGTTAGGCATTGCACTGTAGAAGGTTCCAATATGTGATGCAGTACAAAAATCACAACCATTCTCTGAAGACATCTGATGGTGTCTGGTAGGGATGAGCGAATCGGTTCTAACAAACCTGAATTCGCACCGAATTTCAGGAAAAATTCAATTCAGCACGAACCCGAATTTTGGGTAGTTCGTGCTGACCCAATTTTCCCTGAAAATTAAAAAAAAAAATGCCGGCATGGTGGGAGCGGGGAGGCTGGCTGCTCTGTCAGCGGGCGGCGGAAGCCGGCTTCCGCCGCCCGCTGACAGCGCAGCCGGCCTCCCCGCTCCCACAATGCCGGTAAGTGTTTGCTGTATAGTGGGAGCAGGGAGGCCGGCTGCGCTGTCAGCGGGCAGCGGAAGCCGGCTTCCGCCGCCCGCTGACAGCGCAGCCAGCCTCCCCGCTTCCACCATGCCAGCATTTTTTTTTTATTTCAGGGCTTGGTGGGAGCGTGGAGGCCGGCTGCGCTGTCAGCAGGCGGCGGAAGCCGGCTTCCGCCACCCGCTGACAGCGCCGCCGGCCTCCCCGCTCCCACCATGCCGGCAGAGATGAGCAATTCTTTAAAGTTCTTGGAGAAATTCGGCGAATCGCCCGAATCGAATTTTTAAGAAGTTCGCTCATCTCTTGTGTCTGGTGGGTTCTAGTGAAACTAGTCCATCAGATGTCATCAGAGAATGTTGCTTAGAGATGTCCTAAACTGCACTGACTTGGAAAATGTCCTTAAAAAACAAAAGCACGGACAATGGGAAAATGGGATACTTTCAAAAAAATCCTCAATTGTCATTGTGATAGATATATATGTACAGGAATAAAAAGGTTAGAAACAAGAGTAGACCAATGTGGCTAAACATAAAGGTTAGGGGGGCAAAAAACAACAAAAAAAGGCATTTAAACGTTTAAAGCAGGAAGGGACTGTGAAAGTGTTACAAAACTATGAAGAAGAAAATAAACTACGTAAACAACAGATAAGGACAGAGAAGCTGGAGACGGAAAGATGGAGAGTAAAACTAATCCTAACATAGGTAGCTACATAAATAGTAAAAGATACAAACGTGAGAACATGGGCCCCCTGAAAAGCAAGTAGAGGATGCCCATAGAGGTGGATGAGGAGAAAGCAAATGTACTAAACATTTTTTTGCTTCCATATTCACAAAAGAATGTGAGATGTCTGGTGAAATGCAAAGCAATAACACAAACTCTCCATTAAATGTCACTGGTCTAACCAAAGAAGAAGGGCAGCGACATCTCAAGCAGATTAAAATTGATACATCTCCAGGACCAGATGGCATACATCCCCGTGCTTTAAGGGAGTTGTGTAGAGTATTGTTTTTATTTTTTATTTTAAAAGGTTATTCCACTTCCGATAAGATTCATCAGATTCCATCAGAGAGTGTTGCTTAGAGATGCCCTAAACAGCATTGACTGGGAAAACGTCCTTAAAAAACAAATACACAGACAGCAAATGGGATACTTTCAATGAAATCCTCAATTGTCATTCTGATAGATATATATGTACAATAAAAAGGTAAGAAGCAAGAGTAAACCTATGTGGCTAAACAAAAAGGTTAGGGGGCAAAAAAACAACAAAAAAAGGCATTTAAATGTATAAAGCATGAAGAGACCGCCAAAGTGTTACAAAACTATAAAGAAGAAAATAAACTATGTAAACAACAAATAAGGGCAGCTAAGCTGGAGAGTGAAAGACTGGTCGCCAAAGGGAGTAAAACTAACCCCAAAATGTTCTTTAGCTACATAAACAGTAAAAGATACAAACGCGAGGGTGTGGAACACCTGAAAAGCAAGGAGGGGACGCCTATAGAGGGTAATGAGGAGAAGGCAAATTTACTAAACATCTTTTTTGCTTCTTTATTCACAAAAGAATGTGACATGCCAGGTAAAGTACAGGGCAATAACCGAAACCCTCCATTAAATGTCACTGGTCTAACCAAGGAAGAAGGGCAGCGACGTCTCAAGCAGAATAAAATTGATAAATCCACAGGACCAGATGGCATACATCCCCATGCTAAGGGAGTTATATACAGTAATAGACAAGCCATTATATCTTATATTTGTAAATTCAATAATTACAGGGGCTGCTCCGAGGGATTGGCGCTTAGCAAATGTGGTGCCAATATTCAAAAAGGGGTTTAAGGGGGAACATGGGAACTACAGACCGGTAAGTTTAACATCTGTGGTGGGCAACCTGTTTGAAGGTTTTTTAAGGGATAATAGGGTTGATTCAGAGCCCCTTTCTCACCTTTTTTTGCTTGAATATTTCCATTCTCGTTCATTTTTTCCCCTCGTCTGATTCAGCAAAGCCTTTTTTCTGCAAGAACTTTAGTGTAAAATGTTTTCATTTTTGCATGACTTTTCGTTTGGTAGCAAGACCTCCAAAAAAATGATGAGAAAGGGGCTCTGAATCAACCCTATTATCCTGGAGTATCTTGGGGAAAAAGACATTATTACTCCATATCAGCATGGATTTACGAGGAATCGCTCCTGCCAGACAACCCTAATCAGCTTTTATGAGGAGGTAAGTTCAAGATTGGATTAGGGGGAGTCACTGGATATTATATATCTTGATTCTATTGATTGATACTGTGCCACATAAACAACTGATACAAAAGATGAGGATGCTTGGACTGGGTGAGAAACTGGCTTAATGACTGGAAGCAGAGGGTGGTTATCAACGGTACATACTCAGGACCGACCGCTAGCCTGCCCCTGGGGCATCCTATGCCACATGCCCTGCTGTGTGAAACTTGCCGGGGAGCCAGTAATCTTACTTTATCCCAACGGCTCCCCTCGACACTGTCTTCACCAGCGGGAGCATCCCCGGCATTGAGAAAGGCTCGGCACGTGGGAGCACACACCCCACAGGGTGGAGCTGCGCAGTTCAAATCAGCGGCTTTATGCTGTGCATTAGTATGTGTCGCATAAAGCGCTGATTGGATGAACACCTGCACCATGGGGACAGGAAAGGGTGAGCGAAACTGGGCAATCTGGGGGGGGTTCATAATGGGAGGTGCATCCTACATCGGGATGCCGCCGGGGCAGGGGCGTAACAACAGTATAGTGCTGCAGCAAGCAAGAGGGAGCGACACTGAGCGACAGGTACTACATGGCCGTCTGTGATGATGAATCGGACGCTACATGGCGCTGTTAGAGGCGCTCACCAGATTCGCTTTCTTAAATGTGGTTTTGCGTACAGCGCCCGGCGCTCACCAGACACTGCCTGCCGCTATGAGGCGCTACCTAGCGCTAACCCTTCTTACATAACCCCCTAAATAACTGAAAGCAGTTAGATCATCCTACAAAGATTCTGGTCGTTTCTATCAAAGTGGGCGACACCATGAATTAGAGGCAAAAGTTTGTAGCATAAGAAATGGCGGGTATGAGCAGGGGGGTGTATAGTATTATTATTATTATTGTTTACTTATATATCATCATCATTTTCCGTAGCGTTGTACAAAGTAGTAATTACAGACAGGGTAGAAACATACAATAAAAAAAAAAAATAACTTCCCCCACCCCAACACCCTTGGTTGAACTTGATGGACATATGTCTTTTTCAACCGTATTAACTATGTAACTATGTATACAGTACATAGACTATTACAGATGCAGTATTACAGAGTTTTCATTGGATATCCTGAATACAAGATACAATAGGAAAGATATATAGTATGTATATATAGTATGTATATTATGTATAGTATGCATATGTATATATAGTATGTATATTATGTAGTATGTATAGTATGTGTATGTATATATAGTATGTATATTATGTATATTATGTAGTATGTATATTATGTATATTATGTAGTATGTATATGTATGTATATTATGTATATTATGTAGTATGTATAGTATGTATATTATGTATATTATGTAGTATGTATATGTATGTATATTATGTATATTATGTAGTATGTATAGTATGTATATTATGTAGTATGTATATGTATGTATATTATGTATATTATATAGTATGTATATGTATATATTTGTACCTGCTCAATTTGAGCCCCTCGCTGAACTCTGAAGCGAACTGCCAGTCGAGGGCCCCTTCTTCTTTGTTCCTCCAGGCCTCTATTTCCCTAAGTGATGACTCGCTAAATTCCAGAATGGTGACTTCGGAAAAGAACTCGCTACACGGGACAAGCTGGAACAAGAGGGAACTCACCGAGGCGTCCATCAAGACTCTGCCGCTGAGCTTTCCTGCGAACATATTAAAGAGACACAACCGAAAGTTCAACCGTAGGAATAAGCAAATACTTTCCGAATTTGTTTAATGCCGATTCCTCCATTTGTTATCTCAAACCAAAACTTGAAGCAAAAAACAGAAAAATGCAAAACTAGCTGAAGCTACAAGTAGTGTGCACACCGCAGGATAGATAAATACTGTGTAGAAAAACAAACACAATACTATCAAAACAAACAAGTGGCACCACTATTTTTTATAATGAAAATGGTATAATTTTATTAGAATTCAAAACCAACATTGACATATATTTACACACATTTGTTCGCCCTGAGAAAGTGACGCATGTGACGTCACGCAACGCGTCGGCGGGGAGCTGGGGGTCCTATTCGCTTTGTTTACCACCAATACCTTGGACAGATTTTAATATGGCTATCTATAACTGTGCCTACTCCTACCGGGTTTGTCCTCATTATTTTTGAAGCACTTTAGCACAAAGCACTTTTTTGAGATATATATATGATTGTTTATATGTATTATACACAGTAAAGAAGAAAAGAAAGGACCTGCACCACTAAAGTAGTAACATTAAAAGGGTCCTGGCTTGGACGCGTTCCCCTTAGGGGAATACTAGATAATTTATATAAATATGGCTCCCAGACCGGCCAACTGCACCCGCAAATATATGCCGCACACTTATAATAAAATGTACATGTTTTATTATGTTTCAAGTAAGCGCATACATACAAACATATATCACACACATTTAAAAACAACACAAAGTTGAAAATGGATATAACCTATACAATTTAATATGAATGTTCCCTATGCCAATTAAACTAAAGTGCCAATATTGGTTACTAAAAAAGCTATACATATAAACCTACAAGTGGAAACACTGAATAAATAGGAAGTGAGCTGTGCAAATAAAGTTACCAGTGCAATCCAGAAGTAGAACTGAATTGATAAGACTGGGAGGCCGATTCATTAATAGCGGCAGGTAGCGACAGTTGAGCGACTGTAGCGCCATTTTCACAGCGCCCGCTAGTAGTCACTGTGCTTGGCCATTGTTCGGTTGTTGATAGCGACTCAGTCGGTTTGCCGTAATGTTGAATATTGGGTGAGGAGTCGCTATTTGACAGGTTCCGCGCTGTATGGTAGCGCATGATAGCGACTGGCCCTAGCGACCGGCTCCCACCATATTCATTAACAAATCACGCTCAAAAAATTCTGGCGCTGTGAAATGCATGTTTAAACCCCAGAGCGCTGGCGGCGATGGGTTAAAAGTAGTTTTTTAACCCCCAAACAACCATATTTTTGGAAACCAAAAAAAAACAAGTTTATAAAAACATTTTGTAATATCAATTCTGCACAATTTTTTTTTTTTTTTCATTGCAGAAGTGGTCACAGAATTTTTCACATTAAAAAAAAAAAATAAAATAAAAAAACATTAATATCAATTAATTATGAATATTTAAAGATTGTTCCATTGAAATGCATTGGAGAGCGCCAGGTAGCGAGAGGTCATACCTGTCGCTGTTCAAGGTCGGACGCTGGCGCTGTGGGCTGAGGCTGGAATAATGATGAATGAGTCGCTATATGGCGCTATCTCAGTCGCTAAGCAGGATTGGCTTGATAAATGTGTGATTGTGGTGGGGAGCCGGCGTTCTCGTGGCGGGGCCCGTCATTACCGGCCGCTCACCAGTCGCTACCTGGCGCTATCCCTTGTTAAATAAGGGCCTTAATCTATACAATAAGGTTACCAGTGCAATATAATATTAAATACATATAATATAATATAATAAAAAACTACAACCAATTTCATAAACAATGTGCTAAAGTCATATGTTGTGTGCAAAACATCTAAGCCATACAAGAATGCCAACCTGTGCAATAGAAATACTAATCACATGGGAACTAATCAAAAATATTTGAATTATATCACTATATTAGATCGAGCCGTTATCCATGCAGACCCACCGACGCGTTACGTAATGGCAACCCCACTACTTCATCAGGATGCACTTTTTGAGATATATGTTTGCACGCAAAGTTTATATATGATTGTTTATATGTATTATACACAGTAATTCTGACTGGGAATATTAGGGATAGGTGAGGTCTGATTGCCATTTAGTTATCATCATAATAGCAACAGGTATCTTAGCAATAGCGCCCCCTTGTGTTTGTCTATGTTTTATGTTTTTTAGATACTTTTAAAGTGTAAATATATGTCAATGTTGGCTTCTGAATTCTAATAAAATGATTTTCATTATAAATAATAGTGGTGCCACTTGCTTGTTTGGATGGTATTGGGGGGATTGTGGGACCCCTCAACCTTTGTTTTAAACCAAAACTTGCTGTAAGAACCCCAGGTTCGTCTGATGCACGACTGGTGGCTGGCATTATTGATTATTCATCCCGTCTGCAGTTCCATCAGCCACCAGCAGAGCCCTGGTTGCTCTCTCCCCATCTTCTGCTGCACCTGGTGTGATGGCTATTTAAGTGGATCCACCCTCCACCTGATGCAGCAGGATTTTGTGTTGCTTGTGTTCTTTGTTTCTGGCGCTCTGAATCTAAACCTGAGTCTGTATCTGAGCCTGAGTCTGTATCTGAACCTGAACCTGAGTCTGTATCTGAACCTGAGTCTGTGTCTGAACCTGAGTCTGTATCTGAACCTGAACCTGAGTCTGTATCTGAACCTGAGTCTGTGTCTGAACCCGAGTCTGTATCTGAACCTGAGTCTGTATCTGAACCTGAGTCTGTATCTGAACGTGAACCTGAGTCTGTATCTGAACCTGAGTCTGTATCTGAACCTGAGTCTGTATCTGAACCTGAGTCTGTATCTGAACCTGAGTCTGTATCTGAACCTGAACCTGAGTCTGTATCTGAACCTGAGTCTGTATCTAAACCTGAACCTGAGTCTGTATCTGAACCTGAGTCTGTATCTAAACCTGAACCTGAGTCTGTATCTGAACCTGAGTCTGTATCTGAACCTGAACCTGAGTCTGTATCTGAACCTGAACCTGAGTCTGTATCTGAACCTGAACCTGAGTCTGTATCTGAACCTGAGTCTGTATCTGAACCTGAGTCTGTATCTAAACCTGAGTCTGTATCTGAACCTGAGTCTGTATCTGAACCTGAGTCTGTATCTGAACCTGAGTCTGTATCTGAACCTGAGTCTGTATCTGAACCTGAGTCTGTATCTGAACCTGAACCTGAGTCTGTATCTGAACCTGAGTCTGTATCTGAACGTGAACCTGAGTCTGTATCTAAACCTGAGTCTGTATCTGAACCTGAACCTGAGTCTGTATCTGAACCTGAACCTGAGTCTGCACCTGTACCTACCAGAGTCTGGAGACTGCTGGCATCTGTCATAGGTCCTTCGGTAAATTGTCCCTTACTTTTTTTTCTGAATCAAAGATCTTTTTGTTGCCTTTTCCTTTAATAAATCCTTGTTAGAAGATTTTGTTTTGTTGTGTCTTTGCTCTGGCCAAACTTTCTGTTCCCCTGGCGGAGAGAACTCTCCAGCCTGAAAGTTGCACAGTTGAGAGAAAAAAACCTAGTCCCCCAAAACTCACTATCCCTATTTGGAGGCATGAAACTGAATCAGTGAGGAACAGAGGGCTGGATTAAGTGTGGTGGAGGGCGCTGGGCTCAAAATCTGGTGGAGGCCCCAGATACAGTATAAAATAATAGTCCAGCCAAGTAACTGATTGGTGGTTGTCTGGCACCCGCCCACTTACCGGAACATCAGATCGAGTCCCTTGTGCCACCCTTGTGCAGGCTGCTTTGGAATTCCTGCTTTGCCCTTCTGGGTGGGGGGGGGGGGGGGGGGTTTGTGTAGTCGCCCGGCTGGTGCACATTGTGAGGAGTCGCTATTTGACCAGTACAGCGCTGTATGGGAGAGCATGTTAGCGACTGGTCAGTGCGACCGACTCACAACATATTCAGCAAAAAAACAGCCTCACTAAACTCTGGCGCTGAAAAATGCTTCTCTGAAGCCCAGAGCGCAGGAGGCTGTGTGATTAAAGACTGTTTTTCAGCATCTATCCACCAGTAACAAAGCGAAAACATATGGAATTACATTGTTATAACATTGTAACATGACACTTTAATGGCAGAGCTGTGATGTCATTTCTGAAGAAATATATAAAAAATGAAAAATTTGTCACAAAACTGCTTATTCAATGTCAGGAGAGGTCACAGATTTTTTTGTGATTTTTTGAAAAAAAAATAAATAAACAAAAACCCCGTTTAAAGAGAAGAAAAGGATCGTCCATTGAAATGTATGGGAGAGCGACAGGTAGCGAGAGGTCATACCTGGCGCTGTGCAAGGCTGAACGCCGGCGCTGTTCGCTGGGTCTGTGAAAATGATGAATCGGACGCTACATGGCGCTATCCCAGTCGCTAAACAGATTCTGCTTGATAAATGTGTAATTGCTGCCGTGTCCGGCGTTCACCAGTCGCTACCTGTCGCTACCTCTCATTACCCAGCCGCTACCTGACGCTATCCTTTCTTACATAAGGGCCATAGTTGCTGCTCACACTTATCATATCATAATTGAATTATGTCCAGAATATTATCTAATTCACGCTCAGTTGGACAATATCTAATATCAGTGCCAATAATAAGAAAAATATACCAATAGTGAAACAATATATACAATCTATCCCCAAGCAATATCCAGAAACTTATATCTATCCAAGTCTTATACTTAACTTACCCTTATGACTAATAAAGTGCAATGTGCAATTAGGTGCCATGATTGATTCAAAGTATTCAGACCAGCCGGGAAAGAAAAAAATTGGGATAAATCAATAGTATAACAAAGGAGCTCTCACGTATCCAGGAGCCTCGTCCCCCCATCTCACCGCCGACGCGTTCCGTGACGTCACCGCATCACTTCTTCAGGGCGAGTGACCAATATATAAATACATACATATATATATATATATATATATATATATATATATATCTGTATAACAATCTACATATTACTCTATACCATATCAGCCCAAAACCAATAGAAGACCTATAAAAAACCTGTATGAGCCAAGACCCAAAATGCAATCAAACAACATCCTGCTGCGTAAAATAGAAGAAAACGCCAAAAATTATAATGAAAGCGGTTAGTATTTCTCCCCACTGCCTGCTGCCTCAATAGGAGCCACGCGTTTCGTGGGTCATAGGAGCCACTTCATCAGGCAACAGTATGGGAACAATTTTCAAGGGGGTTTTAAAATAAAGTATTTTTGGGGGAATAATGATGTAGCAATTACCTTCCATGCATAGCTTAGATATCATTCTCACTGGAAACCCCACCAATTCCTCCAGCATGGTCTTGTCACAGGTCGGATAGAAAAAGCTCTTGACAAATAGTTTTTCGTCAAACGCGTCTCTATCATAGCACTTCAAGTCTTTGATCAACTCCATCTTCTAATCTGCTGCTACGTCCTCTATCGTCAAAAGTGCGGCATCTACTTTTTAAACCTTTTTTCTATAGACATTTGTGGTGGTTCTCATGATCGCTTGTTTGAGATGGGCAAACATATGTATTTGTATTTCATTTGTTTTGCTTTTCTGCTTATTTGCTTCACATTTCTTTTACATTTACAATACAGAAAAGACAAACAAAACAAACAAACAAAAAAAAAAAAGACAGAATTTTGGGAAAGTAACATAGTGTGTGCAACTGAAAAAAGACCTCAGGCCATCCAGTTCAGCCTGTTTATTAAAGGAGATCTCCTTCCAGTGGTCTAGTAGCCATAGCTGGTAATGTTATTACATGCACGGGGGGCATCCCGGCCACTATAGATCTCCTTCCAGTGGTCTAGTAGCCATAGCTGGTAATGTTATTACATGCACGGGGGGCATCCCGGCCACTATAGATCTCCTTCCAGTGGTCTAGTAGCCATAGCTGGTAATGTTATTACATGCACGGAGGGCATCCCGGCCACTATAGATCTCCTTCCAGTGGTCTAGTAGCCATAGCTGGTAATGTTATTACATGCCAGGAGGGCATCCCGGCCACTATAGATCTCCTTCCAGTGGTCTAGTAGCCATAGCTGGTAATGTTATTACATGCACGGAGGGCATCCCGGCCATTATAGATCTCCTTCCAGTGACCTAGTAGCCATAGCTGGTAATGTTATTAAATGCAAGGAGGGCATCCCGGCCACTATAGATCTCCTTCCAGTGGTCTAGTAGCCATAGCTGGTAATGTTATTACATGTAAGGAGGGCATCCTGGCCACTATAGATCTCCTTCCAGTGGTCTAGTAGCCATAGCTGGTAATGTTATTACATGTAAGGAGGGCATCCCGGCCACTATAGATCTCCTTCCAGTGGTCTAGTAGCCATAGCTGGTAATGTTATTACATGTACAGAGGGCATCCCGGCCACTATAGATCTCCTTCCAGTGGTCTAGTAGCCATAGCTGGTAATGTTATTAGATGCAAGGAGGGCATCCCGGCCACTATAGATCTCCTTCCAGTGGTCTAGTAGCCATAGCTGGTAATGTTATTACATGCAAGGAGGGCATCCCGGCCACTATAGATCTCCTTCCAGTGGTCTAGTAGCCATAGCTGGTAATGTTATTAGATGCAAGGAGGGCATCCCGGCCACTATAGATCTCCTTCCAGTGGTGTAGTAGCCATAGCTGGTAATGTTATTACATGCAAGGAGGGCATCCTGGCCACTATAGATCTCCTTCCAGTGGTCTAGTAGCCATAGCTGGTAATGTTATTACATGCAAGGAGGGCATCCCGGCCACTATAGATCTCCTTCCAGTGGTGTAGTAGCCATAGCTGGTAATGTTATTACATTCACGGAGGGCATCCGGCCACTATAGATCTTCCAGTGGTCTAGTAGCCATAGCTGATAATGTTATTACATGCAAGGAGGGCATTCCGGCCACTATAGATCTCCTTCCAGTGGTCTAGTAGCCATAGCTGGTAATGTTATTACATGTACAGAGGGCATCCCGGCCACTATAGATCTCCTTCCAGTGGTCTAGTAGTCATAGCTGGTAATGTTATTACATGCACGGAGGGCATCCCGACCACTATAGATCTCCTTCCAGTGGTCTGGTAGCCATAGCTGATAATGTTATTACATGCAAGTGTCAGGTCCCGTGGGACGTCTTCCTTCCAATAAGTCAGCAACCCCCAATCTCCGCTGCTTTCTTCGCCTATAGCCAAGCCCCCGTTTGCCGGGACGCAGGATACGCCTCACCGGACACGGTTGCCCCCAGGACTTGTTAGCACAAAGGATGCTGACTTATGCAGGGGAAGGTGGACGAACCAGGAACAAGACTGGTAAGACAGACGGGCAAGGGTCATACACGGGTGATCAGTCCAAGGAAGCACGGTACAAGAGGATTGAGACGGAAGAATGGTCAGGGCTAGCCAAAGGTCACACCAGGAGGTCAGAGATACGCGGTACAGAGGAGCAGGCAGGAATCGTGGTCAAAACAGGCAGGGTCGGTCCAGGCGGCAATCAGGGATGGTCATACACGGCAGAATCGTAAGGGAAATAGCAATCACAAACACACCCAGCAGCACGCTATCACGGGCAAGGAACAAGTGCAGAGTGAACAGCTTTATAGGAGTGATGGAACAGGAAGAGGGAAATGATTGGTGCAATTTAGGAACCCTGAGGCTGATTGCCCCATTCAAACTGACCAGTTTGGGCTCATTGGCCCAGATCTAATTACCTCCGGCGGGCGCCCTGTGTGCAGCGCCACCGGAGGGCATAAATGGAAGCAGCAGACGCGCGCGCGCGTGTAGGAGGCTGCGCGCCGGGAGCGCGCCGAGATGACAATGGAGCGGCCGCTCCCGACGCCGCCGGAGAGGAGACCGCCCGAGCAGCCGCTCGCGGCGGAAAGAGCCGAGCGGCTGCTCGCGGCGGAAATAGCCGAGCGGCGGCCGGGGAGAGGAGACGCCGAGCCGCCGCCTGACAGAGACGCCGCCCAGCCCGCGCGCTGGCCGAGCGGGAGCCGCCGACGTGGGACCAGAGGCCAGGTGAGTGTAAGGGGTTCCCCGTGACACTACCCCCCCCTTCATGAGGGGCCTCAGGACCCTTACCCGGTTTATCCGGATTCTCACGATGGAATCTATTAACTAAGGTTCTGGCATGGACATCTCTAGCTGGTACCCAACACCTCTCCTCAGGACCAAATCCCTTCCAATCAATTAAATACTGTAATGAATTTTGAACTTCCCGGGCATCGAGTATTCTATTAATTTCATACTCAGGCTCATCTCCCACTATGACCGGAGGAGGAGATGACACCTGAATATTTTTGGCAGATTTTAACAAAGAAACATGAAAGGTCGACGGGATTTTCATGGATAAAGGTAACTTAACCTTAAAAGTAACATTGCTCAGTTTGTTAGTAATAGGAAAAGGACCGATGTACTTAGGGCCTAACTTAGCCGAAGGTTGTCTAAGAGCAATATTTCTAGTAGATACCCAAACCCAGTCACCCACCTGAAATGGTGGTTCTTGCGACCTATGTCGATCTGCAAAATTCTTATAACTTCTAGAGGCCCTCTTAAGGTTTGTCTGTATGTCAGACCATACTTTACTTCTTTCACGTAGCCATTCCTCCAAGGCCGGCAAGTTGGAGGAAGGACCAGAGAAGGATGTTGCCTTAGGATTCTTACCGTAATTACAAAAAAACGGTGAAAATTTAGTCGACTCACTGGGCGCATTGTTAAAGGCGAATTCTGCGAAGTCGATAAATTCCGCCCATTGCTCTTGGCGGTCGGACACAAAGCAGCGCAAGTATTGCTCTAGACTCTGATTCACCCGTTCAGTCTGACCGTTAGATTGGGGGTGATAAGCTGTGGAAAGCGACACTTTAATACCTAAGCGATTACAGAAAGCCTTCCAGAAACGAGATACAAATTGGACCCCCCTGTCAGAAACAATATTTTGTGGTAAACCGTGGAGGCGGAAAATATGGTTCACAAATAGTTGTACTAAATCTGGTGCCGACGGAAGTTTCGTTAGAGGGATAAAGTGAGCCATTTTGCTGAAGCGATCAACCACAACCCAGATTACCGTATTCCCCTGCGATGGGGGTAGGTCAACAATAAAATCCATGGATATGTGTGACCAGGGTTCTTTGGGAATTTCCAGAGGGACCAGTAATCCCGCTGGCGAGCCATGAGTGGTCTTACTTCGGGCGCATATAGGACATGCTTTCGGCGTTTGGCGATGGCCAGGGTTTTCCGAATACCACAATGACCGGCGGTTTTGGTATCTTGTAATTCCTGTAAGACGGCAAGACGTAGATGAGGTGGCACAAATAAACACCCAAGCGGTTTACCAGGAGGGGCATCAACCTGAAATGGCGTTAACGAGTGCGACAAGTCAGGAAGAAGAGCACCTACTACACACCCAGAGGGTAAAATAGGATCAGCAGTACCTATTTGATCCTTACAATCCCCAAAGTTCCGAGACAGGGCGTCTGCCTTGGCATTCTTCTTCCCAGGTTTATAGGTAATAATGAAATTGAAACGAGAGAAGAAGAGAGCCCAGCGCGCTTGACGGGAGTTGAGTCTCTTGGCGGACTCTAAATATTCAAGATTCTTATGATCAGTGTATACCGTAATGGGGTGTAGAGAGCCTTCTAACCAATGACGCCATTCTTCAAAAGCCAGTTTAATACCCAATAATTCCCTATTCCCAACATCATAGTTGCGTTCGGCAGGAGAGAATTTACGAGAAAAGAACGCACAGGGATGCAATTTCTCTGGATTGCCTGAATATTGGGAGAGAACTGCCCCTACCCCTAGTTCAGATGCGTCAACTTCTAATACAAAGGGGAGTTTGGTATTGGGGTGTACCAAAACTGGAGCTGAAGTAAAGGTTTCCTTCAGTAATTGGAAGGCGTTTATTGCTGAGGGAGGCCACTCCTCAACAAAAGCGCCCTTCCGGGTAAGATCAGTTAGGGGACTCACAATAGCGGAGAATCCTCTTATAAATTGTCTATAGAAATTCGCAAATCCCAGAAATCTCTGAAGCGCTTTAAGGGTTCTAGGTTGCTCCCACTCCATTATAGCGGACACCTTGGAGGGATCCATAACCAACCCATCTTTAGAGATTATATAACCCAGGAATGGAATCTCAGACACTTCAAACACACATTTGGAGATCTTGGCATACAGATGGCTCTCCCGTAACCTCTGCAACACCGCTTTGACATGCTGACGGTGTTCCGACAGGGAACGGGAAAAGATGAGTATGTCATCTAAGTAGACTACTAAAAATTTGCCCAGGAAATCACGGAATATGTCATTTACAAAATCCTGAAACACTGCAGGGGCATTGCACAAACCAAAAGGCATCACCAAATATTCATAATGCCCATCTTTTACGTTGAAGGCAGTCTTCCATTCGTCCCCCTGACGAATGCGGATTAAGTTGTAGGCCCCTCTAAGGTCCAATTTAGAGAAGATCTGCGCGCCCGAAACCTGATTAAATAAATCATTGATCAAAGGTAGAGGGTACCTATTCTTAACAGTAACCTTGTTTAACCCCCGATAATCTATACAAGGGCGTAGTCCACCGTCCTTCTTTTCCACGAAAAAGAAACCTGCACCGGCTGGTGAAGTGGAGGGACGGATGAACCCTTTCTTGAGGTTTTCTAAAATGTAATCCCTCATGGCCTGTTCTTCGGATCGTGTAAGGTTATAAATTTTCCCTCTAGGGGGCATTGTCCCAGGGAGTAGGTCGATAGGGCAATCGTAGGTCCTATGTGGGGGAAGAACATCGGCAGATTTCTCCGAGAACACATCTGCCCAACCAAGATAGGCTGGAGGCAACCCATCCGGGGTGACCAGTGAGGTCCCAAGGGTTATAGGGAAACAGTGGTCATAACAAAAAGGGCTCCATTTTACTAGGTCCCCAGTTTCCCAATCTATCACAGGATTATGGGTCTTCAACCAAGGAAACCCTAAAACAATAGGGGACATAGGACTCTCGATTATAAAAAATTCCAATTCTTCAGAATGAGCTGAACCCACCATTAACTTAACCCGGGGAGTCTTAGAAAAGACCAACCCACCCTCAATAGGCTTGTTATTGATCGCCAGGACCCGAAGGGAATTCTTTAATGGAATTAACGGTATATCAAGGGTGGCGGCTAATGCCTTATCCAAAAAATTGCCAGCCGCTCCACTATCAATAAAAGCGGAGGCAAATGTCTTGGATGACCCCCAAGAAAGCATAACGGGCAGGAGTAACCGATTGACTAGAGGGAATGATACCTGACCGCCTAGACGAAGTCCCTCAGCAGGGTCTAGGCGTCGTAGTTTTCCGTCACCGGAGACTTATTCGGGCAATTCTTGGCGAAGTGGCCTGAGTCTCCACAGTAAAGGCAGAGGCCTTGAGTTCTGCGCCGGACCTTCTCAGCCTGAGATAAACGGGTTACTCCCAGTTGCATAGGTTCTTCAGGTGCCGGAGATGGAGAAGCAGCTGCACCCCTAGAACTTGGTTCTTGGCGAGAGTGTACCCATGGTTGGTCCTTGCCTTTCTCCTGACGCCTCTCTCTGAGACGTCTGTCTACTTTAATGGCTAATTGCATGTAGTCATCCAGATTCTTGGGTTGAGGGAAATTAACCAGAGCATCTTTTATGCTCTCAGAGAGTCCAATCCTGAATTGGCTGCACAAAGCCGGATCATTCCATTTGGAATCAATCGCCCATCGTCGAAATTCTGCGCCGTATTCCTCCGCAGAACGTTTAGCCTGCCTCAGATTCCGTAATTTGGAATCAGCAGTAGAAGCCCGATCAGGATCGGCGTATAAGAGTCCCATGGCGGAGAAAAAAGAGGAGACTGATTGCAGGGCCTCATCAGAGGGTGATAGACCAAAGGCCCAGGTCTGAGGGTCACCCTGCAGAAGCGAGATGACCAGGCCCACCCGTTGAGACTCAGTTCCAGAGGAGTGAGGCCGCAGACGAAAATAAAGTTCACAGGAATTTTTAAAATTTGAAAACTTGGTCCGGTCCCCCAGAAACTTCTCGGGTAGAGGAACCTTTGGCTCGATTGAGGGCCCCGGATCCAAGGGTGCAGGTATTAGGCGACTCTCCTGCGTAGCCACCCGTTGGGCCAGCTGATTGATGGCGGTAGCCATGGCTTGCACTTGTTGCATTAATTCTTCCATTTACGTGGATAGATATTTTTTTTTTTTTTTTTTTTTTTTTGGGCCCGTGATAATGTCAGGTCCCGTGGGACGTCTTCCTTCCAATAAGTCAGCAACCCCCAATCTCCGCTGCTTTCTTCGCCTATAGCCAAGCCCCCGTTTGCCGGGACGCAGGATACGCCTCACCGGACACGGTTGCCCCCAGGACTTGTTAGCACAAAGGATGCTGACTTATGCAGGGGAAGGTGGACGAACCAGGAACAAGACTGGTAAGACAGACGGGCAAGGGTCATACACGGGTGATCAGTCCAAGGAAGCACGGTACAAGAGGATTGAGACGGAAGAATGGTCAGGGCTAGCCAAAGGTCACACCAGGAGGTCAGAGATACGCGGTACAGAGGAGCAGGCAGGAATCGTGGTCAAAACAGGCAGGGTCGGTCCAGGCGGCAATCAGGGATGGTCATACACGGCAGAATCGTAAGGGAAATAGCAATCACAAACACACCCAGCAGCACGCTATCACGGGCAAGGAACAAGTGCAGAGTGAACAGCTTTATAGGAGTGATGGAACAGGAAGAGGGAAATGATTGGTGCAATTTAGGAACCCTGAGGCTGATTGCCCCATTCAAACTGACCAGTTTGGGCTCATTGGCCCAGATCTAATTACCTCCGGCGGGCGCCCTGTGTGCAGCGCCGCCGGAGGGCATAAATGGAAGCAGCAGACGCGCGCGCGCGTGTAGGAGGCTGCGCGCCGGGAGCGCGCCGAGATGACAATGGAGCGGCCGCTCCCGACGCCGCCGGAGAGGAGACCGCCCGAGCAGCCGCTCGCGGCGGAAAGAGCCGAGCGGCTGCTTGCGGCGGAAATAGCCGAGCGGCGGCCGGGGAGAGGAGACGCCGAGCCGCCGCCTGACAGAGACGCCGCCCAGCCCGCACGCTGGCCGAGCGGGAGCCGCCGACGTGGGACCGGAGGCCAGGTGAGTGTAAGGGGTTCCCCGTGACAGCAAGGAGGGCATTCCGGCCGCTATAGAACTCCTTCCAGTGGTCTAGTAGCCATAGCTGGTAATGTTGTTACATGCAAGGAGGGCATCCCGGCCACTATAGATCTCCTTCCAGTGGTCTAGCAGCCATAGCTGGTAATGTTATTACATGTACGGGGGGAATCCCGGCCACTATAGATCTCCTTCCAGTGGTCTAGTAGCCATAGCTGGTAATGTTATTACATGCAAGGAGGGCATCCCGGCCACTATAGATCTCCTTCCAGTGGTCTAGTAGCCATAGCTGGTAATGTTATTACATGCAAGGAAGGCATCCCGGCCACTATAGATCTCCTTCCAGTGGTCTAGTAGCCATAGCTGGTAATGTTATTACATGCAAGGAGGGCATCCCGGCCACTATAGATCTCCTTCCAGTGGTCTAGTAGCCATAGCTGGTAATGTTATTACATGTACGGGGGGCATCCCGGCCACTATAGATCTCCTTCCAGTGGTCTAGTAGCCATAGCTGGTAATGTTATTACATGCAAGGAGGGCATCCCGGCCACTATAGATCTCCTTCCAGTGGTCTAGTAGCCATAGCTGGTAATGTTATTACATGCAAGGAGGGCATCCCGGCCACTATAGATCTCCTTCCAGTGGTCTAGTAGCCATAGCTGGTAATGTTATTACATGCAAGGAAGGCATCCCGGCCACTATAGATCTCCTTCCAGTGGTCTAGTAGCCATAGCTGGTAATGTTATTACATGTACGGGGGGCATCCCGGCCACTATAGATCTCCCTCCAATGGTCTAGTAGCCATAGCTGGTAATGTTATTACATGCACGGAGGGCATCCCGGCCACTATAGATCTCCTTCCAGTGGTCTAGTAGCCATAGCTGGTAATGTTAATACATGCAAAGAGGCCATCCCGGCCACTCTAGATCTCCTTCCAGTGGTCTAGTAGCCATAGCTGGTAATGTTATTACATGCAAGGAGGGCATCCCGGCCACTCTAGATCTCCTTCCAGTGGTCTAGTAGCCATAGCTGGTAATGTTATTACATGCAAGGAGGCCATCCCGGCCACTATATGGCTTGATGCAGAGCCTCCCCGTTCAGCTCCCCCGTGCGTTTTCCCGTTGGTTTTGGGCTTTGATCGGGTCAGGAAAGGGTGCTACGTTGATTTTAGTGTGCGCTTACGCGCTCAGGTGTGCGCTCAGCCGCCTTTCCGATTGTCGGCTCGCACGAGGCTGTTTCCCGGCAAAACGGACGCCTCGTTCATTGGCCCGTTTTTTCCAGTGATGCAGAGCCTTGATTTCCGATTGAAATCAGCCTAATAAAACGGGGCCGCCGAGCCTTCACTTACGGCCAGTCTGACCAGCCGTATTGGAGCTCCGTGCTTTTTGGGAATGCATTCCTCTGTGGGCCAACATCAAAGGCGCCAGCTACGCCGTCTGATAGTTCTGAGTATGGCAGAAACCAGGCTGCAGCGCACGCCTTTGGACATCGATGGCATGAGTGACATTGGCCTATTCGAGCTCACCCGCCTTAACCGTGTTTCTCTCCATGCCTTGTATAGCGAGCTGCGGCCATGGTTAGCCCCCACCACAAGAAAGGGGGCTGCCTGCAATTTTTGGCGAACGGCTCATTCCAGAGACTGGGTGCCTTCTCCCTGGGGATGTCCCAGTCTACGCTGAGCCGCAGCCTAACCAAGTTTTTGGATTGCATGGCTACCCTGGCACAGAATTACATTTTTTTCCCTCAAACAGGGGAAGCCTGGAATGCGGTTAAGTTGGGCTTTTATAACATAGCCGACATGCCCAACGTCCTTGGTGCAATCGATTGCACACATGTCTCGCTCATCCCCCCTGCGGACCAGGAATATCTGTTCAGGTATGTGGTTTGGGTCTGCTTTTTTTCTGGTTATCACACATTTTTTAAGGCTCACACTAATTACACTTGTGTTTTGCTTGGTGCAGGAACAGGAAGATGGGCCATTCCATCAATGTTCAGGCAGTGGCGGGCCCTGATCTTCAATTTTTCAGTCTGTTTGCTGGCTTTCCTGGGTCCACGCATGATGCGCACATTTTGAGGAACTCCAGCCTCTATCAACGGTTTCAATCTGGAGATATTTCTGGAGGATGGTTACTGGGTATGTGTCTTAAAGTTGTAGTTGTTGGCCCCCAGGTTTGAATGTGGATTTGCCACTACCCCACTAATCTGTGAGACATTTCCATGAAACTTGAAAATGTTTTTTATTTAGTTTGTTTAAAAATTAATGGGTGAAAGTATTCTCCACTATTGGCTTATGTTCTGGCCCTCTTATCTCAGTAGCATTACGCAGACATTTTTAAGGAGTGTACAGGTTGCATGTGTTTGTAGGCTCATTAAAAATGTCAATTCCTCCCACCATACCTAGCTCACCTATTTGTCCCTGTGTACTAATGTTTCTATGCACACCTAAACCTTTTTTTAGCCATTCACCTTATGTTTGTCTTTTGGATTTTTGCAGGTGACTCAGGCTATCCCTTGTTACCATGGCTGCTCACACCCATCCTGCACCCATCTTCCCAGGCACAGGAGCGCTACAACACAGCCCATAGGAGGTCTCGCTCTGTGGTGGAACGTGCCTTTGGGTTGTGGAAGATGCGTTTCCGATGTCTGGATCAGAGTGGGGGTTCTCTTCAGTATCAGCCTGGCAAGGTTATCAAAATAATTATTGCTTGTGGGGTCCTACACAACCTTGCCATTAGAAGCAGGATTGCTCGATATACTGACCTGGGTGCAGAACCTTTCCCTATTTCTGACGAGCAGACCCCTCCTTACACTGGTACACAAAGTGGGCCAGCACACACAATCCGTGCTGACCTTGTGGCCAATGTATTTTCTTGAAACCACCCCCTGTCTGCAGGCTGGGGAAGATTAAATCACACCTAAGAAGTGTTACATGCTGGTCCAAAAGCGACTCTAAATGCATTTGGGCTTTACCTCTGCTGCCGGCGCATGTCCATTTTTGGACAACTATATGATTTCAGGTCCACAACTGTCCGCTTGATTTGTTTAGTATCTCGACGGACAGAACCCCATAATGTACCCAAACAGCATTGGCAACAGCCATGCTTTGTGCTTAGGTTTTGTGGGTCTGCTTGGTGTGTTGAGGTTGAGTATGCTGCAGGGTCTTACTAGATTTAGCATCCTGGTGTGTTTGTTTGTTTTTTTCTGGCGGGGGTGAATGGGTTAATGTCTCCTTGCTCCTGCATTTTGGGGAATGTGCCTGTGTCTGTGGAGTACCCACTGTTTTAGTTGGTGCATGTTCTGCATGTGTGTTGTGCCTGCTCTTCTGTTTTATTTAGAATGAGGCATGTGTGCGGCTGCTATGTGCCTTTGGCCTTGCTTGGCTTTTTTTGATCACTTTAGGTCTGCCCATATTGATATGGTATCCTACACCGAGCTGAGTGCCTTGTGCTTTAAATATGTTTCCCGTGTGGGCGTGCCCAACAGCGAGTGCGCGCCTGCGCGCACGCACGTCACCGCGGGGGAACGTCAGAGCTATACCTTGGTAAAGAAGACAAGATGTCGCCCGCCATCTTTACCCCGGAGCAGGACGACATCATCATGGATGTGAGTATGCGAGCGTGCGTTTATGTGCGCGCACACATTCCTTGTAATAAAAAAAAACAAAGCGCAAGAAAAGTCTGAAACAACTTAGTTTGTCATGTTACAGACCAGCCCACCTTAGTTTAACACATGTACGCAGCAACAAACTAGCCTACATGCAGATAGCAGAACTAGGGCAATGTGAGGCAGCAAGAGGTTAATAAAGTGACTTGAGTTAGGCCAGGAAACTTGTTAATGTATTTGGTGGATTAATGGTGGGTCCTGGTATCTTTTTTTAACAGATCGCTGAGGAATCGCTACGACTTCCTGCCGTCAGATTATGACAAGCGCACGTTGGCCCTGGAGGTGGTGGACGCGATCGCACGATGATCCCAAACCACCTATACCTTCACCCAGATCGCCCAACACTGGTCTGATTTAAAGAGAAGGCATAAGCCCTGGGTGAGGCGGTACTTCGCCAAACATTTCCCATGTAAGTGTTGAAAATGTAAATGCACCTATAACCCTGGCATCGCCTGGGCGTGGTTTAATGATTGTGTTTGTATTTCAGCCTCATTCTCATGGAATCTACGGTTCCGCCCCACCCGGACCAGGACACGCAGCCCAGTGTTGGGTGAAACAGGTGAAGGTGTAGGTGGGCCACCGCCAGGGTCAACGGCCACCCCCTCCTCTGTAAGTGACTCGGAGGAGCCACTGGACCTCAGCATGCAGGGGACGGGGGAATCTGACGGCAGGGAGTATAGCCTAAATGAGCCTCAACCTGACTCCGGTAAGGGAAATATAGTGAGATATGTGGAAATACATGCATTAAATACAGATACTCATGTGCACTATTGTTAGTTGTAGATTCAGACGTCGCAGGGACATCCCAAGGGATGAGCGAGGAAGGGGGCGACGAGGAAGAGGTTGCTGGGGAAGGTGAGTAGATTGATACCTAGAAGCCTAACTTAATATTATATTCATGAGACAACAACAGTCTCTAATATCAGTGTGTTTGTCATCCAAACAGATTCACAGCAGCAACAGAGGGAGGCTGAAGGGAGACTCCGCCCCCGACGCAATGTGCGCCCAAAACCTTGTAAGTGGTGTTTATTTCAACTAAAGAAAATGAGCAAACAATTCCATTTGAAAACTAAAAATCTCAAACATTTCCATAATAAATTTGACAAAAAAGCCCTTAAAGCGGAGCTTAACTCTGAATAACAGTCTATCTTAGATATTTCACACACCCTGTACATACAGATTGGCCACCTTACAAATCATCCTACCTGCACCTAGTGCATGTTATGAGCCTTTATACATCAAAGATGGTGGATTATGGAAGCTGCCATGTTATCAGGCAGCCTGCAAACAGGAAGTTCCTTCTAACTGTGCTGCTCTGCATTCTGGGATTGCTGACCTTTTCCAGAGCACAGCTCTGCTCTGTGTGAGCAAAGCACAGCTATAACCCACCCCCTGTACCTTATCCCACTCTCCTCTCCTCAGTAAGTGTGATGCTTCTGAGTCAAGATGGCGAGCCACGTATCCTAAATTCCAGAACTGAGTTGCAGCCCAGTGGGGGAAAGAATAATAATTGATTGACTAAAAAGTTACTATATATTAGTTTAAGATGCTGCAGAATCTTTTTAAAAGAGTTTGTGCTTTTCATTAAATCACGCAGAAGGTCCGGGTTAAAAAGGGCCCCAAAAAAACCACGCCCAACCAAACCAAAAAACAATGCTAAACTAATGTTGTTTTTCATTCACAGATCAAAGAATACAACATCCACAAGACCCCGAGGCCTAATTTTTTTTATAATTTTAAAAATGTTAAGATTTATTTTTTTCTGTTTTCCAAAAAAAAAAAAAAAACCTTAAAAAAACAAAAAAAAAACCAACGTTTTAATAATAAAAAAATTATAATATTTTGAGAGTTGTCTTTCCTGCAAAAGTACAATCACACAACATCAGCACACATTTACATGACACAAAAGGTTTAGATATGGGACAATAAATCAGAAAAACTCACAAACAATTAAGGTAAGTATTAATGGCAAGGAAGAAGGAACAAACAAGGAGATTAAGGTATGCATTAAGGACAAGGAAGAAGGAACAACCAAGGAGATTAAGGTATGCATTAAAGCCAAGGAAGAAGGAACAACAAAAAATGTATTTAAATATATATATATGTGTGAAATTGGCAGTTGTTGCCATATGTATATTCCAATGGTTGAGGGATGTGCGCTTGTGTGTAGCCAGACTGACAACTGAAGAGCCATGGAGATGTAAGTATACTTGAAAAAACCACCAAAATGGAAGGTCAAATACGACGGAAGGGGCAAGCAGGTACGTTCAAAAAGCAAGGAAAAAGCAGGGAAAAACGGGCCGCCCGTGTGAACGGGAACGGAAGCCCCGATCAAATTGAAGGCACCCGAGAGAGCAAAAAACACTTCCCGAGTGAAGACAAATTGACGGATCAGTTAGGGAGCCATTCCGACGGAGGCTCTGCATCACATTTGTGCCACGATTCAAACGGGAGCCCCGGACAATCGGAAGGTTTTAAGCTCAGACCGGGGGAGGCTCTGCATCAGGCCCTATATGTTTTACCCTGTCTGTAATCATACCATGTAAAGCGCTACAGAAGTTGATGGCGCCATATAAATAGACAATAACAATAATAATAATAATAATTGTGTAAGTTATGGCATATGTCATTTTTTGTTGTTTGTGATACATTAAGGTCTTCTACACGAATGTGCACAAAGGGACTTGGATGTTGTATGGTTAATCCTCAAATAGTGTACCAAGGCCGATCCAGATTGCTGGGTTGCTTGGGCATCTGAATCATCGGATGTCTCTCTTACAGATGGGGTTTGTGTAAGAGCTTGAAACAATAGCTCATCCTGGAAATCAACACACGTCCATTTTGATTTAGCTTCCTGACAAACAGCAGCATGCACACATAGTAAGTGTCACAATAAATGATTTATTACTATTCATTCACGTTTCACATACCTGTGTTGCCTCCTCCCCTGAGGTTTCCGATATCTGTGGTTGTGTGGACAGCTGCTCTTCGTCAGATAATGGTGTGCACTCCTGCTCTTTTAGGAGATGAAAAGACACTGGATGGGACATCAGAAAGTGGTACGGGTAAGCACTTTCTGCTTTGAAGTGGACCAAAACCCACCGCAATTGGCCTGGGAATCTATAAGATTCCCGGGACGAACGATTCCCATCCCCCGGGGCATCCAAAATCGGGATGCCCCACTGTGTGAAACCCTCCCGGTCGCCCCATTCACTTACCTTGCTTCCCGGTCCAACATCGCATGTGCGAGCCACAGCCGCATACCCACTATCCCTCTAGCAGGACGTGTGCCCGCGTCAGGCATTTGTGAGTGGCCGGCGCGGGTACACTCCCTGTTAGAGGGAAGCAAGGAATGCGGCCATCAGCGCATTTGGAGCTGCTGGTCTTAGACGCTGGCTTAGATAGCGATTCATAGCAATCTGGAGGGTTTCACGCAGCAGGGCACCACCGATTGAGGGGCTCTGGGGAAAAGGACCAAAACCCAGGATAGTCAAAACCCTGGGTTTTGGTCCACTTTAAATAATGCTGAGGTTCAGGTTATAATTATAGCTTTCTCGCAATAAATTGTTTGTATTTTTGCTGCTTCTTATTTTATTGCGGTGCCTTGAGAGGAAACCGTAAGGCAATGCGGCCCCTGGGCCACAAAAGGTTGTGCACCCCTGATCTAGAGAGATCTTCTGGCACCATCTTAGGGCTGGGACTTTCTATTCTGTATGTCAGCACACCAGCACACCAGGCTTCCCAACCCGGGCCGTCCGAGTTCCACTCCTTGGGGCATTGAATTGGGATGTGTGAAACCCCCTCAATCACCAGTTTCACTCACCTTCTCCTGGAGCCCTCGCCGCGTCTGTGCGCTCACCTCTAGCCGTACGCGCGCCCGTGCCTGGCCTTTCTGAATGGGCAGCGCCGGCACTCCATGGCTCCAGGGTGGGTGGGGTATGAGGCTGGTGGCGCAGCTTGGCTGCTTAGCCGTCCGGATGGCTTAGCCAAAGGGAGTCGAGTGACAGCGAGCGTGTTGATTGGCTGAGTGCCCTGCTCAGCCAATTAGCACACTCGCTCTCGCCCGAGTCTGTGCCGTGGGAGTGGAATGAAGGTGAGTGAATCTGGGCCACCTGGGGGATACACACAGTGGGGCATCCCAATACGGGATGCCGCCACACAGAGGAACAACACATGGGAAAGTCATATTCCTGTGTGTTGTTCCTCTTTAAAAGTCCATCAGTCACAGAAGCACTGATACGCCCTCTAATTTTATCGCAAATGGAGGGAGCATTCCAAGGTCTGACATGAAACCAAAGGCAGCCTATAGAGAGGGGCAAAATGGCCAGCCAATCATTTAGTGGTGTCTCCTAATCAATAGCATACGGGTCGGAGATGGCAGTCAACTAAACAATGGAGAGGAGAAAAAAATTCACGTTTTGCTGGGTGATTTCATAGTTTCACAGGGTGACCGGGTGATGGGGGGGTCAAATCTGGGTGACTCCATGAAAAACGGGGTGACGCGCATCTCTGGCTCTGGTCATCGAGGAGTTGAACTAATTCATTTTAATGAAAATATCGAGATTCTCGTAAACAGAATTGTAAGTTTCTTGAATTGTAAGGATAAATAACACTGAGATGTATTTTCCCATTTTGTAAAGCTTCGTGTCACAAACACACAAACAAAAACACGGAGGCCCCCTTAAGCTATGTAACAACACAAACATGTATTGCGAGTCCCAAGCAATGTTTGGGTACAAAATGTGCCGACTGTGTTTACAGAATGTCGGAGCGAGACGTATCATGAGACTGGCTCCCGGGAAAATAACTGCAAATAAGTTGAATAATGGGAAAAAAAAATAATCATTGCATTATTTATATCTAAATACAGCACCACATTCTATACAAAACCTACAAATTCACATATAATTTACCATATTTTTAATCTTATATGATGCACCTACTGTAGGATTTGTAGAAGGAAAATAGGAAAAATAATATTCTGAACCAAGTAATAGGCGATAAGATGCAGGGCCCAGCTTTGGCGGCCCCCGCCCTGCAGGCTACAAGCCCACACAGCATCTGCCCCCCCTGGGCTTTGGGGAGGCAGGTAATTGGGGAACCAAGTCACTGGGGAGCCGTTAGCCATAGGTGACTTGGCAGCCCACTAAGCCTTGTGAACTGTTATATGGTTCTCATGGATCCCTCACCAGTTCACGAAAAAGATAGATGTAAAAAAAGACACCACACAGGTAGAAAAAAATAATGTATTATTTTTAATACTTGCCTCTCATGGATCCATTCCTGAACACTGTGTCCCCGTCGCCAATCACTCTGGCTTCTGCTTTCCTGCTGATGCTGGAAGCTTTTTAAGTGATGGGACATAATGGGTTAATTAAAAAAAAAAATGACATAAGGTCCCCCCCTCACAATTTTAGGGGTAAAAACCTTTAAAAGTCCCAAAAAGTGACAAGGGCCCCTTGCCCAGCATGACCATAACAAGGACTATCTATGCAGGGCTTGTAGAACAGGGTGTAGGGGCCAGCTTTGGTGCCCCCGCCCTGCAGGCTACAAGCCCGCACAGCCTAAATGGCCCTGAGCTATTCTGAACCCCTTGGGCTTCGGGGAGGCAGGGCCTTGGGCCTTGTGAACTGGTAAAGGGGTCTCATGGATCCCTTGCCAGTTCACAAAGGATAAAATGTAAGAATAAACACACACAGATACAGAGAAAAAAATGACATTTAGTAAATTTCTTTTTTCTACTCACCTACGATCCTGTATCCCATGCTGCTGTCTCACACCGATGACAGCTGCTGGTGGTGATTGGAGCAAGGCAGATGGGGTTGTGGGAGATCAGAGCTCCCTGGCCTCCCACCCACTCCACACTCCGGTACTATCGACATCTGTCAGAGCCAGAGCTGATCTGGAAACTGACCTCATCCTGCTCCTTTCACAAATAGGCATGGCTAGAAGCAGTTTGGGGGCCTGTTCTGAGCCCTCACCTGAAGCCTGTGTAGCCCAGAGGGGATCGGAGCCACCTGGTGAAGAGAAGACCTGGCTGGGGAGGATCGAGCGAGGAGGTGAGTGAATGTTATTTTTTTTTTTTACAGCCGCAAGTGTCAGCGGTGGCGGAAGTGGAGGGGCCCAATTTTGGTGGCGGGGATTGGATGCCCTCCGGAGGAAGAAGAGGCCCCCAACTTTTGATTCAGACTGGAGGTGAGCTTTTTTTCTTTATTATTTTGACAGTAGAATGGGAAAATGGCAAGCACGTAGCTTCTATGTGCTTGGCATTTAAAGTGGACCAACACCCAGGATTTTGACTATCCTGGGTCTTGGTCCACTTCGGTGGGGCACCCCCGATCGGGGTGCCCCGCTGTGTGAAACCCCCCCTAACCCCCCGAAAAACTCACCTCTTTCCGCTCCCAGCGCCGACGTACAAGCCTGGTCCAGGAACGTCTAAGCGGCTGCCGCCGCCGCCGCCTCCCGCGCGTCCCTTTTGACGCGCGCGCGCCCGCGTCGGCCATTCGCAGACGGCCGGCGCGGGGCGCGCGCACGGCTACAGGGGCGCGAGGGAGGCGGCGGCGGCCGGCCGCCGCCGAAGATCAGGTAAGGTTTTTCGGGGGTTTTGGGGGGGTTACACCCCGCGGGACATCCCGATCTCGGATGTCCCGCGGGGTGGGGGGTGATCGGCCCGGGAATCTTATAGATTCCCGGGCCGATCACCCGTGGGTGTTGGTCCACTTTAATGGTACATAGTGAGCACACAGAAACTACGTGCTTGGCTTTTAAAGGGTTAAATGCACTTACACATGAAAAAGTGTGTGTGTGTGTGTGTGTGTGTGTGTGTGTGTGTGTGTCTTTTTGTGTATTTTGGTCTATTTGCGTGTGTTTTTTTTTATGTATTAGCACTTGCGTACACGCGTTTAAGCCTTTTTGGCCCGTATCTATTGTGTATTTGCTTCATGTTGTTTACGCGTTAATACATGTACTATGTGCTTAGCATGGGCTTGCACATGATTCAGAGCCTTGATTAGGCATGATTTCAGCTTCGAGACGGGCCATAAAAACAGGTTCTATCCACTTACGGGCTCTATGAAGGAATGATCCAGTTTAAATGTGAAAAACCCACAGATACAAGTCTGGAGTTCCCCCGTTATTGCCCCCTGTAGCATTAAGACTTTCTAGTCATAAATATGCACATGACCTAATCTCCCCTAGGAAGGAGAATTAGAATTTATGAGTTGAGCCAAGCACAGATCACAGACTCCCTGCTGATTCTCTCACACCTCCAGCCTGGGAAGGCCCCGATGGGTCTGCAGACTGTATGAGCCCTGGCTGTGAGCAGACCAGCGGCACCAACACAAATTGGACCGTAGCTGGGCCACCATGTGTCCCAGCACCAAGCCAGGTACAGACCCAGAAACCGCATGTATAGGTAGGTTTTCCAGGCCCTGCAACAAATGGAACCTAGAGAAATGGAGATCTAAGTTTCTGACCTATTTAGGGACACCATCTTTGGACTCATCAGATGCCTGGCATCTAGCCCAATCTTTTGGTGCATATTCAGAGCCATACGACCCCCCTGCTCAAAGTTATAAACCCTAAAAGGTTTTAGGTGCTAAAGCAGACTACACAACAGTGGGAGGGGACAATCCAGGCCACAGAAGGGAGGGAGTGAAAGGATCCCGAGGCATATAGGGGGTAACCCTGGGCCAGGCTTTTATCACTTCTGGGGGAGGTCATGCGGCAGCGTGCTGGAGGAGCCCATCAATAGGCTTTCCACTCACCTTCATTCTGTGGGAGCTCTTCATCACCACTCTACAACTGCTTCTTAAATGACTGTTTTATCCCTGTGTAACTCACTGTAACCTGTAATCAACTACTCAGAACAGCATTTGTTTTCATTCATATTCCATTATAGCCAAATGTTTGTTATCACTGCCTAGTGTGCGCTCATTGCATTAAAACCTATATTTAACTTGAGCAATCTTTTTGCCTTAGCCAAGAATCTGTGTGTCTGAAGGCTTTTGGGCCTGGTAGTCCTGCCAGGAGGGCAAACAGACAGGGTTTTGGGAAGGCGGGCTGCATGATCGGAGGTCCTTGACTGGTTATTGGATCACATGGCTCATGGTTCCCTGACAGGCTTTATTTTCTGGTGGGAGTGTGGTGTCATGGTGTGCGGGTGAGTGTCATAGAGCTCTCGGAGTAATACCTTGTGGAGTACCAGTGTCTGCAGTGTCGCTGCATTCTGTGCATGTCAGACTTTAGATTGCACTGGGCGCATGTGGATGTTGATCGCATGCATGATGTTGAGCTATTCGAGCTGACCCGACTTAACCGTGTTTCCCTTGAGAAACTGTATTGTGAGTTGCGGTCATGGTTGGCCCATGCCACAAGCAAGGGGCATGCAATTGTGGCTGTGACCAAATTGGTTGGCTGCCTTCAATTTTCAGTAAACGGCTCATTCTAGAGGTTGGCCACCTCCTCTGTGGGCATGTCCCAGTCTACGATCAGCCACACTATGAATACATTTTTCTTAATGGCATGACTACCTTGGTGGACAAGTACATCTGTTTTCCTGACATCATGGTAGCCTGGAATGCAGTTAAGTTTGGCTTTTACGAGCTGGCTGATATGGCCAACGTCATGGGTGCGATCAACTGTACGCACATGGTACCACCGGTTGCTGTTGAATATCTTTTTAGGTATTGTCAAGCTTCCTGGCTACAATCATGGGAAGAGCTGAGCTAAGTTCCAGGTGTGGGGCGAAGTGAAGCAAATAATCCCAAAGAGCAAAATAAAAAAAATCTTGGCAGATGGCAGAGTCCAATGGATGAATCCGGGGTCAGAGGCTGGTAGAAAACAAGCAAAGTCCAGTGAGCAAGTCCGAGTCAAAACCGAGTTATCCGTCCGAGGGTAAATCCAGGCATTCAGATCAGGAATTCAGGAGTCAGGGAAACAAAGTCCAGGAAGTAAGCTAATAACACAGCATTGGATGCAGGTCACTTCATGTCCATTCAGACTCAGGAAACCAGGAAGTAAAATCAAGCCCAGGAGCTTTCACTCTAGGCTTCGTGCACTTGCAGTGGGCTGAACGCCAGGGGTCCCTGTTGAGCAATGCAACAGATGAACAGCCTGCTCTGTTACAAACATCCAGCCGAGCATGTCTGCTGCTGCATGCAGTCCGAGATAAAGCACGCTCACGTTGCTTTAAAGGGCAAGGAAGGTCAGGAGATGGACAGGTATGTGTTTGGTTTCCCTTTGCCTCCTTCATTTCATGCAATGTAGTTATTTATTTTTTGTTTTTAGTCTAGCTTCCCCATATTTAGTGTGTCTTGGCCCTTGCATTGTATTGGCTCCTGTAAATTGGACCTCAATCTCCCCTTTCAGCTAGTAACCCCTTGTTTCCTGTAGCTGCTTCACTCTAAAGCTGGGCAATATTATTCATTTTAATTTAATTTAAATTCTAATTTAATTTAATTAATATTTATTATATATTATTAAATTATGATTAATTATGAGCACTTCCTTGTCCTTTTTCTCACACAAGTTATGGCCTCTCACCTTACACAATCTGCCTTTTTCTTACTCACCCAAAGAAGGCACTTACCAGTGGTTGTCCCTTTCTGCATAGCATTTGTTCTGTGGGTGTGGATGTGCTTGAATGTTGCTTTGCTCTTGACCGATGTGCTTTGTGTGTTTTGTGCTGGAACCGTAAGATGGGGCCTTCCATCAATGTCCAATGTGCAACGGATCTGTGATGCCCAGCGGGACACCAGCCTTCTATGAGCAGACAACCCCCAATCTCCACCGCCGCTTCCGCCCCCGTTTGCCGGGACGCTAGGTACGCCTCGCCGGACATGGGTGCCCCAGGTCTTAATTGGCGCAAAGGATGGCTGCTTACGTTGAAAGTCGATGAACCACGAGGGTATGCCGAAGCCGAGGAGTACAGGGATGAGACAGGTACGTAGTCAGGGGTAGCCAAAGGGTCAAGCCGGGAGGTCAGAGATAGCAGGGTATCCAATGGGACAGGCAGGGTTGAGGTCAGACAAAGCAAAGGTCGGTACAGGCAGCGGACAGGAATGGTTGATCAAGCCGGGTCAGAAACAGATAATCACTAGTCAAATCACACCCTAATCACAAGAGACTATCACGGGGACTGAGTACTGAGCCGACTCCATATTTATTGGGGGAGTGTATGTGCTGATTGGTGCAATGTGATTGGTGTAACTTACAACACTGTGAGTGATTGGACATACTATCCAGGGACTGGTCAGTCTTGGCAGCAAGGCTGACCAGTCCCTGATTCCCATCAGGTATGGAGGACGCTGCACCACCTGCCACTCGCAGTGCAGCGCCTCCTAGTGGCGATACTGACAGACTGCAGGGGGGGGGGGGCGTGCCTGCACAGCTAGTGAGGGGCGGGGGAGGCTGCCAGAGTAACGCGCCACGCTCCCCGTCATCCAGGAGCGGCCACGCTCAGCAGCAGGAGCATCGCGCCAAGTGCCGTGTCGCCCAGCAGATGCTCGCCATGGGCCCCAAGACGCAGGTAAGTCTCTTACAGGCTCCTGACCTGCGGTTTATGAGTGTGATGCCTGACGTCAACATCCTTTGAGTCCGCTTTGAGTCTGGCGAGTTGTCCGAGAGGTGGCTACTTGCTAAGTCTTATCATTATTAGTCCTTTATTGTTCTATTTTATGCTCATGTATACCTAGTGTATTTGTGGATGCACCCCTTGCCCCCCATCCATTTTTTATTTGTTTAATTGTTTTTTATTTTTTCACGTGATATTGTTTGTATGATGAATGTGGCTCATATTTTTTTCTGTAAGTGATTCCGGCTACCCCCTGCTTCCATACATCATGTCCCCAATTCAGTGGCCTCACACTCATCCACATGCCGTCTACAGCCGGGCACATAGGGCTGTTGTGGAGTGTGCGTTTGGCTTACTGAAGCCATACAGGGGAGTGTCCTCCATTACCAGCCACAGAAAGGTATTCCAATGATTGTGGCACGCATGGTACTACACAATGTCCCCCCCTGCAGAAGATCTCTCCTCCTCTCCAGCATTTTGGATATTCCATAATCTGTTTATCGGGACACACAGAGTGCCTCTGGTCAGTCTGTCTGTAATCACCTTGTCTTCTAATTTTAGTTCATTTATATCTATTTTATTTTTGTTTCCCAGTGTCATTATGTTTATATGTCTATATGTGAATCTAGATTGGATGCAAGGCTTGACCTTTGAGATGTGTTATGTATGCTTCAAACATTCTTTTTATGTATTGGGTGAAAATAAACTGAAAGATAAAGTCACTTCTGTTTTTTTTTTTTTTGTATACTGCTGATTATACTGCTGATGCTAAACTATTACATAATAGCAGCTGCAGACCTAAAGTGTTGGAGGGGTGTGGGCTGGTAACAACCTGCCGGGCTTTTTATTAATATGTATGTACTCTAAATACATATTAGATGATAATGACGTACCGCTATGACTTACTGTCCCACATATATGCCAAGAGGATGTTGGCACTTGATAAAGAAGTAACGCTGGAGGAGGAGACCAACATCACCTACACACAGATCATCCAGCATTGGTCAGACCTGAAAAGGAGGAAGAAGCCCCGGGTGAGGACGTTTTTCCGAAAACTATTCCGAAGTAAGAGCATTGGTGGTAAGAGCATTGATTGGTCCCAGCAGGAAAAAAGGTGGGGGGGGGGGGGGGTTATTATCTCATATTGCACTGAGGTGGATTTTCTTTAGAATTATTTGTATTACATTGTTGAGCTTGTGTATTGTATTTTTGCACTATATGCACTTTATCTCTTAAATGCACGATTGCACTTTTTTGATCAGTATTGGCTTTGTATCAGATTGAATATGGGTATTGATGGTTTTTTTTTTTACTTATCCCTGCTGCTGGGGTTTGTTATATGTTTTTTAATGTCTATTATGGTATTTTAATGTTCAATGAATTAAAATATAAGATATTTTAATTATAGATGGTGTCATCAATGAATTGTTGAGGGGTGAGTGGTGCCTTCAGGTTGTGTTCCTTTTGTGCGGTGTGCTGGGACCGCATTTAGCTATATGGTGTTTGTTTAAAACGACTTTTGGGACACTGAAATGGCACATTTGCGTTTGTGGCGCTGGACTGATCGCACTGTGTGCAGATTGCATTTGTATTCCCAAGTAACTGACAATTCTTGCCTAAACAGTCACTATTACAATCACATTAGCCAGGCCTGTGTATAAAACAATGCTATTCTATTCTAGTGTCAGAGTTCCGCCAAAGAGTGCGGCACACCCAGAGGCAACTAGTCCGGCCAATGCTGGGAAGATCTTGTAGATGTGGAGGTGGTTTGGGTCAAGTGCCAACAGCCTCACCCTCCTCTGCAGGTGAGCCCCGAGCTCACCTGGACCAACCTGCAGAGGAAGAGGCCCAGATAGTGGCCATGATGAGTCACGTATGAGCATCACACACAAACACACACAGGAAAACACAGACTAAACACTCACATATATGAGTTCCAATGTTGTCTTTAGGGATATTTTATTCTAGATCAGCAAGAGGGCCATGCGGGTGAACAGCGAGGGGACGCAGATGTTGGGACGCCCCATCAAGAACAAGAAGGTGGGCGATGTCCCACACACAACACAAGACAATTAACACCTTCACTGACAATTTTAGGTTTCTTCAACAGACTCGGACCAAGAGGTGTGGCAGGTCCCAGTGAGAAGGGTGGCTCCCAACCGCGACTCCCCCCACCAGCCTAGTAAGTTTATAGACATGTGACTATTTACTAACCTGCCTTCTTCAGCAGGTTTGCAGGAAGCAAATGCTGGACACTAATTGTTTGATTTTTGTCTTTTATAGTCCACAGAGAAGGTGCACATCAGTGTCTGCAATAACTTCCAGCTGCTGTGCATAGGCTGGTGGGGGAGCCATGGGGAGCCACCCACCTTGAGACACTGGGAGCCTGTCACCTTCTTTTAACCCCCCCCCACATTGTATATAGTTTTTATAGAAATGTGTTTTTTTGTATAATTTATTTTTATTGCGAAATTTTAAACAAATCCAAACTTTTATACATTTAAAAATAAATAATTCCCCCAAAAATCTTTAAAATGTTTTGAATTAAGAATTAAATAACGCTGTGGTGTCTTTCATTTAATATAATTTGCAACCATAGTAATGTTTACAATATATCTATGTGGGCATCCCAAATATACAACTATCAAGGAGAATGGGCTTCACTTGAGAGAAGAAGAGAAGTGGTAAAGGTATGCATTAGGAAGAATATTAGAACAATGCATGCCAAGCATGAAAGTGGTGAAGGTAAGCATTAGGAAGAATAGAAGAACAATGCATGCCAAGCATGAAAGTGGTAACGGCAAGCGTTAGGAAGAATAGAAGAACAATGCATGCCAGGCATGAAAGTGGTGAAAGTAAGCATTAGGAAGAATAGAAGAACAATGCATGCCAAGCATGAAAGTGGTAAAGGTAAGCATTAGGAAGAATAGAAGAACAATGCATGCCAAGCATGAAAGTGGTAAAGGTAAGCATTAGGAAGAATAGAAGAACAATGCATGCCAAGCATGAAAGTGGTAAAGGCAAGCATTAGGAAGAATAGAAGAACAATGCATGCCAAGCATGAAAGTGGTAAAGGCAAGCATTAGGAAGAATAGAAGAACAATTCATGCCAAGCATGAAAGTGGTAAAGGTAAGCATTAGGAAGAATAGAAGAACAATGCATGCCAAGCATGAAAGTGGTAAAGGCAAGCATTAGGAAGAATAGAAGGACAATGCATGCCAAGCATGAAAGTGGTAAAGGCAAGGATTAGGAAGAATAGAAGAACAATGCATGCCAAGCATGAAAGTGGTAAAGGTAAGCATTAGGAAGAATAGAAGAGCAATGCATGCCAAGCATGAAAGTGGTACAGGCAAGCATTAGGTAAAATAGAAGAGCAATGCATGCCAGGCATGAAAGTGGTAAAGGTAAACATTAGGAAGAATAGAAGAACAATGCATGCCAAGCGTGAAAGTGGTAAAGGCAAGCATTAGGAAGAATAGAAGAGCAATGCATGCCAAGCATGAAAGTGGTAAAGGCAAGGATTAGGAAGAATAGAAGAACAATGCATGCCAAGCATGAAAGTGGTAAAGGCAAGCATTAGGAAGAATAAGCATGAAAGTGGTAAAGGTAAGCATTAGGAAAAATAGAAGAGCAATGCACGCCAAGCATGAAAGTGGTAAAGGCAAGCATTAGGAAGAATAGAAGAACAATGCATGCCAAGCATGAAAATGGTAAAGGTAAGCATTAGGAAGAATAGAAGAACAATGCATGCCAAGCATGAAAGTGGTAAAGGCAAGCATTAGGAAGAATAGAAGAACAATGCATGCCAAGCATGAAAGTGGTGAAGGCAAGCATTAGGTAAAATAGAAGAACAATGCATGCCAAGCATGAAAGTGGTAAAGGTAAGCATTAGTAAGAATAGAAGAACAATGCATGCCAAGCATGAAAATGGTAAAGGTAAGCATTAGGAAGAATAGAAGAACAATGCATGCCAAGCATGAAAGTGGTAAAGGCAAGCATTAGGAAGAATAGAAGAACAATGCATGGGACATCCTAAATAAACACCAAGCAAGGAGGAGCATAGCTGGAGAGAAGGATGGGCAGAGCTAAGCACTTTGGAGCCGAAGACACTTGGCACAGCACTAAGAAATGGATTGCCGGTGCCAGGGGATGAAGAATGGAAAAAACTAAAAATGAGAGGCTCGCATATGCTTACAAGCCTGTGTATGAATCCCGGATAAAAGTACAAAAAACAGGTTTCACTGGCTAAATTAAGGAAAAAAACAGCTCTTTTCACAACAAAACTAGTAGGACTTTGCTGGACACTGAAACTTTCCGCAGCAAGGAACGTTAAAAAATGCCCTAAAACTGCTGGAGGACGGGTCGTTCGCTCAGCGTAAATGAAACTGTAGCCTAAGCCGTGAAAGCTGTACGCGCAGCGCTTTTAATGGCTTATGCAACAACTAGGACAGAACAAAGCGCTTCCGACGGAGGCTCTGAATCATGTGAACGCACCTACAAGCAAGGAAAAATTATGTGTAACGAACGCTCTTACGCATAAAAATGAAAACAATTATAGAAGTCTCTGAATCAACCCTAATGTTCTGCCTTGATATAAGCCTTGAAAAATGTGACCATTTTGTGCATCGCAACGTAGACCTGCGGTTGTGTAGGCCTAGTAGTAGCAGAGGGCAGCAGTGGAGGTGCTGTTGGTGGTAGTAGTGGCATTAGCAGGACTTTAAGACTAGGCAGAGGGACATGAGACCTGTGGTGGTGGTTGTGTAGGGCTGGTGTTAGTAGACAGCAGCAGTGGTGCTGGTGGTGGTAGCATTAGCAGAGGCGCAGATTTTAAAGACTAGGCCAAAGTACAAGAGACCTGGTTGTTGTGTAGGCCTTGTGTAGGCCTGGCACTGGCAGTAGCTGACAAGTACTCAAAAAATGATCCCATATTTAGAGGGGATTGGCTTCCTGGAATATGAAGAAGGGCATTTCGATTTTCCCACGCAGCTCTGTGATGCCGCTCCAGGTGCCTATGTAGAGCCATGGAGCCATGATGAGTCAGGTATGAGCATTACACACAAACACACACAGGAAGACACAGACTAAACACTCACACATGTGTTCTAATGTTGTTATTTTATTCTAAATTTTAGATCAGCAAGGGGGCCATGCGGGTGAACAGCGAGGGGACGCAGATGTTGGAACACCCCGTCAAGAACAAGAAGGTGGGCGATGTCCCATACACAACACAAGCCAATTAACACTTTTACTAACAATTTTAGTTTTCTTCAACAGACTCGGACCAAGAGGTGTGGCAGGTCCCAGTGCGAAAGGTTTCTCCCCAACTGCGGTTCCCCCCCACTGGCCTAGAAAGTTCATGGACATGTGACTATTTACATGTCTTCTTCAACAGGTTTGCAGGAAGAAGGTGCTAGAAACTAATTGTGTGATGTTTGGCTTTTACAATCCACAGAGAAGGTGCACAGCAATAACTTCCAGCTGCTCTGTGTCAGCCCCCCTGGCTACAACCATGTGGCGAGCTGAGCTGAGCTCCAGGTATGGGGCGAAGTGAAGCAAAATAATCCCAAAGAGCAAAATAAAAAGTCTGGGCAGAGTCCAAGGGTGAATCCGGGGTCAGAGGCAGACAGAAAACAAGCAAAGTCCACTGAGCAATCCGCGTCAAAATCGAGTTATCCGTGTATAAATCTAGGTATTCAGATCAGGAATTCAGGAGTCAGGGGAAACAGAGTCCAGGAAGTAAGCTGATAACACAGCATTGGCTGTAGGCCAACTGTCCTCTTAAATAGGGCTATCAATCAGCACAGGGAGGGATGTGTCAGAGTCTGGTGAAGTCACTTCCTGTCCATTCAGACTCAGGAAACCCGGAAGTGAAATCAAGCCCAAGAGCTTACACTCTAGGCTTTGTTACTTCCAATGGGCTGAACATCAGGTGTCGCTGTGGAGCATGCGACAGATGAACAGCCTGCTCTGTTACAAACATCCAGCCGAGCATGTCTGCTGCTGCATGCAGTCCGTGGCATAGCGCGCTCACGATGACTTAAAGGGCAGAAAAGGCGAGGAGACTGACACTCTGCATAGGCTGGTGGGGGAGATTGACCACAGCCATGGGGAGCCACCCACCTTAAGGCACTGGGGCATGCCACCTTTTTTTAACCCCCCCCCCCCCCATATTGTAAACACCATATTTTTTCGCCCTATAAGATGCACTTATTTTCCCCAAAAGTGGTCTGTGCGCCTTATCGGGCAAATGTAAAAAAAAAAAGTAAACTCACCACCCGTTACTGGTGCTCCCGCGTTGCCTGTCACACTGCGAGAGGCCAGAAGAAGACAGAGGAGCGGCGGGCTCCGTCCCCGTCGCCGCTATTGCTGTCTTTTAGCATATTAACTGAATTTGTATATTTATTTAGAGGGGGTTGGCCCAGTATTAATCATGTATGATAACTATTAGCCGTATACTTACAGAATATGACATGACTTTAAATTATTATTAATTTATATTGTTACAATATTTTTGCTGTATAATTCCCGGGTGCTTTAGAAAAATCTTTTAACATGTGTTGTCTTTTTATGTCTCTTGTGTCTTATATAGTTCTTTGATGGCTTTAACACATACAATAAAATTCTTGTAATATTTTTAACCCGGTTGAGTGCCCCCCGATTCTGATTGGACTGCTTGGTTGGGTTATTCTTTAGCTTGTGCTACGTCTTTTGCAGCAGCGACAGCAGCGGCAGGGACAGAGACAACGCCCGCCGCTCCTCCATCTGCTGCCTCTTCTGGCTTCAGCACACCCGAGCACCAGGGTCAGTGCAGCAGGTGGGCGTGGCCAAATCACCCTGGAAGGAAGTGGCAGAATCCCCCCATAACATGCTGAGTGGTAGAATCCCCCCATAACATGCTGAGTGGCAGAATCCCCCCATAACATTCTGAGTGGCAGAATCCCCCATAGCATGCTGAGTGGAAGAATCCCCCCATAACATGCAGAGTGGCAGAATCCCCCCATAACATGCTGAGTGTCAGAATCCCCCCATAACATGCTGAATGGCAGAATCCCCCCATAACATGCTGAGTGGCAGAATCCCCCCATAACATGCTGAGTGGCAGAATCCCCCATAACATGCTGAGTGACAGAATCCCCCCATAACATGCTGAGTGGCAGAATCCCTCCATAACATGCTGAGTGGCAGAATCCCCCCATAATATGCTGAGTGACAGAATTCCCCCATAACATGCTGAGTGGCAGAATCCCCCCATAACACGCTGAGTGGCAGAATACCCCCATAACATGCTGAGTGGCAGAATCCCCCCATAACATGCTGAGTGGCAGAATCCCCCCATAACATGCTGAGTGGCAGAATCCCCCCATAACATGCTGAGTGGCAGAATCCCCCCATAACATGCTGAGTGGCAGAATCCCCCATAACACGCTGAGTGGAAAAATCCCCCCATAACACGCTGAGTGGCAGAATCCCCCATAACATGCTGAGTGGCAGAATCCCCCCATAACATGCTGAGTGGCAGAATCCCCCCATAACATGCTGAATGGCAGAATCCCCCCATAACATGCTGAGCGGCAGAATCCCCCCATAACAGGCTGAGTGGAAAAATCCCCCCATAACATGCTGAGTGGCAGAATCCCCCATAACATGCTGAGTGGCAGAATCCCCCCATAACATGCTGAGTGGCAGAATCCCCCATAACATGCTGAGTTGCTGAGTGGCAGAATCCCCCCATAACATGCTGAGTGGCAGAATCCCCCCATAGCATGCTGAGTGGCAGAATCCCCCCATAACACGCTGAGTGGCAGAATACCCCCATAACATGCTGAGTGGCAGAATCCCCCCATAACATGCTGAGTGGCAGAATCCCCCCATAACATGCTGAGTGGCAGAATCCCCCCATAACATGCTGAGTGGCAGAATCCCCCATAACACGCTGAGTGGAAAAATCCCCCCATAACACGCTGAGTGGCAGAATCCCCTAATAACATGCTGAATGGCAGAATCCCCCCATAACATGCTGAGCGGCAGAATCCCCCCATAACAGGCTGAGTGGAAAAATCCCCCCATAACATGCTGAGTGGCAGAATCCCCCCATAACATGCTGAGTGGCAGAATCCCCCATAACATGCTGAGTTGCTGAGTGGCAGAATCCCCACATAACACGCTGAGTGGCAGAATACCCCCATAACATGCTGAGTGGCAGAATCCCCCCATAACATGCTGAGTGGCAGAATCCCCCCATAACATGCTGAGTGGCAGAATCCCCCCATAACATGCTGAGTGGCAGAATCCCCCATAACACGCTGAGTGGAAAAATCCCCCCATAACACGCTGAGTGGCAGAATCCCCTAATAACATGCTGAATGGCAGAATCCCCCCATAACATGCTGAGCGGCAGAATCCCCCCATAACAGGCTGAGTGGAAAAATCCCCCCATAACATGCTGAGTGGCAGAATCCCCCCATAACATGCTGAGTGGCAGAATCCCCCATAACATGCTGAGTTGCTGAGTGGCAGAATCCCCACATAACACGCTGAGTGGCAGAATACCCCCATAACATGCTGAGTGGCAGAATCCCCCCATAACATGCTGAGTGGCAGAATCCCCCCATAACATGCTGAGTGGCAGAATCCCCCCATAACATGCTGAGTGGCAGAATCCCCCCATAACATGCTGAGTGGAAAAATCCCCCCATAACACGCTGAGTGGCAGAATCCCCTAATAACATGCTGAATGGCAGAATACCCCCATAACATGCTGAGCGGCAGAATCCCCCCATAAAAGGCTGAGTGGAAAAATCCCCCCATAACATGCTGAGTGGCAGAATCCCCCATAACATGCTGAGTGGCAGAATCCCCCCATAACATGCTGAGTGGCAGAATCCCCCATAACATGCTGAGTTGCTGAGTGGCAGAATCCCTCCATAACAGGCTGAGTGGCAGAATCCCCCCATAACATGCTGAGTGGCAGAATCCCCCCATAACATGCTGAGTGGCAGAATCCCCCCATAACATGCTGAGTGGCAGAATCCCCCATAACACGCTGAGTGGAAAAATCCCCCCATAACACGCTGAGTGGCAGAATCCCCTAATAACATGCTGAATGGCAGAATCCCCCCATAACATGCTGAGTGACAGAATCCCCCCATAACATGCTGAGTGGCAGAATCCCCCCATAACAGGCTGAGTGGCAGAATCCCCCCATAACATGCTGAGTGGCAGAATCCCCCCATAACATGCTGAGTGGCAGAATCCCCCATAACATGCTGAGTGGCAGAATCCCCCCATAACATGCTGAGTGGCAGAATCCCCCATAACATGCTGAGTGGCAGAACCCCCCATAAAATGCTGAGTGGCAGAATCCCCCCATAACATGCTGAGTGGCAGAATCCCCCCATAACACGCTGAGTGGCAGAATCCCCCCATAAAATGCTGAGTGGCAGAACCCCCCATAAAATGCTGAGTGGCAGAATCCCCCCATAACATGCTGAGTGGCAGAATCCCCCATAACATGCTGAGTGGCAGAATCCCTCCATAACAGGCTGAGTGGCAGAATCCCCCCATAACAGGCTGAGTGGCAGAATCCCCCATAACATGCTGAGTGGCAGAACCCCCCATAAAATGCTGAGTGGCAGAATCCCCCCATAACATGCTGAGTGGCAGAATCCCCCCATAACACGCTGAGTGGCAGAATCCCCCCATAAAATGCTGAGTGGCAGAACCCCCCATAAAATGCTGAGTGGCAGAATCCCCCCATAACATGCTGAGTGGCAGAATTCCCCCATAACAGGCTGAGTGGCAGAATCCCCCCATAACATGCTGAGTGGCAGAACCCCCCATAAAATGCTGAGTGGCAGAATCCCCCCATAACATGCTGAGTGGCAGAATCCTCCCATAACATGCTGAGTGGCAGAATCCCCCCATAACATGCTGAGTGGCAGAATCCCCCCATAACATACTGAGTGGCAGAATCCCCCCATAACATGCTGAGTGGCAGAATCCCCCCATAACATGCTGAGTGGCAGAATCCCCCCATAACATGCTGAGTGGCAGAATCCCCCCATAACATACTGAGTGGCAGAATACCCCCATAACATGCTGAGTGGCAGAATCCCCCCATAACATGCTGAGTGGCAGAATCCCCCCATAACACGCTGAGTGGCAGAATCCCCTAATAACATGCTGAATGGCAGAATCCCCCCATAACATGCTGAGTGGCAGAATCCCCCCATAACATGCTGAGTGGCAGAATCCCCCCATAACAGGCTGAGTGGCAGAATCCCCCCATAACATGCTGAGTGGCAGAATCCCCCCATAACATGCTGAGTGGCAGAATCCCCCATAACATGCTGAGTGGCAGAATCCCCCCATAACATGCTGAGTGGCAGAATCCCCCATAACATGCTGAGTGGCAGAACCCCCCATAAAATGCTGAGTGGCAGAATCCCCCCATAACATGCTGAGTGGCAGAATCCCCCCATAACACGCTGAGTGGCAGAATCCCCCCATAAAATGCTGAGTGGCAGAACCCCCCATAAAATGCTGAGTGGCAGAATCCCCCCATAACATGCTGAGTGGCAGAATCCCCCATAACATGCTGAGTGGCAGAATCCCCCATAACATGCTGAGTGGCAGAATCCCTCCATAACAGGCTGAGTGGCAGAATCCCCCCATAACAGGCTGAGTGGCAGAATCCCCCATAACATGCTGAGTGGCAGATCCCCCCATAAAATGCTGAGTGGCAGAATCCCCCCATAACATGCTGAGTGGCAGATCCCCCCATAAAATGCTGAGTGGCAGAATCCCCCCATAACATGCTGAGTGGCAGAATCCCCCCATAACACGCTGAGTGGCAGAATCCCCCCATAAAATGCTGAGTGGCAGAACCCCCCATAAAATGCTGAGTGGCAGAATCCCCCCATAACATGCTGAGTGGCAGAATTCCCCCATAACAGGCTGAGTGGCAGAATCCCCCATAACATGCTGAGTGGCAGAATCCCTCCATAACATGCTGAGTGGCAGAACCCCCCATAAAATGCTGAGTGGCAGAATCCCCCCATAACATGCTGAGTGGCAGAATCCCTCCATAACATGCTGAGTGGCAGAACCCCCCATAAAATGCTGAGTGGCAGAATCCCCCCATAACATGCTGAGTGGCAGAACCCCCCATAAAATGCTGAGTGGCAGAATCCCCCCATAACATGCTGAGTGGCAGAATCCTCCCATAACATGCTGAGTGGCAGAATCCCCCGTAGCATGCAGAATGGTAGAATCCCCCCATAACATGCTGAGTGGCAGAATCCCCCCATAACATGCTGAGTGGCAGAATCCCCCCATAACATGCTGAGTGGCAGAATCCTCCCATAACATGCTGAGTGGCAGAATCCCCCCATAACATGCTGAGTGGCAGAATCCCCCCATAACATGCTGAGTGGCAGAATCCCCCCATAACAGGCTGAGTGGCAGAATCCCCCCATAACATGCTGAGTGGCAGAATCCCCCCATAACAGGCTGAGTGGCAGAATCCCCTCCATAACATGCTGAGTGGCAAAATCCCCCCATAACATGCTGAGTGGCAGAATCCCCCATAACATGCTGAGTGGCAGAATCCCCCCATAACAGGCTGAGTGGCAGAATCCCCCCATAACATGCTGAGTGGCAGAATCCTCCCATAACATGCTGAGTGGCAGAATCCCCCATAAAATGCTGAGGGGCAGAATCCCCCCATAACATGCTGAGTGGCAGAACCCCCCATAAACTGCTGAGTGGCAGAATCCCCCCATAACACGCTGAGTGGCAGAATCTCCCAATAACATGCTGAGTGGCAGAATCCCCCCATAACATGCTGAGTGTCAGAATCCCCCCATAACATGCTGAGTGGCAGAATCCCCCCATAACATGCTGAGTGGCAGAATCCCCCCATAACATGCTGAGTGGCAGAATCCCTCCATAACAGGCTGAGTGGCAGAATCCCCCCATAACAGGCTGAGTGGCAGAATCCCCCATAACATGCTGAGTGGCAGATCCCCCCATAAAATGCTGAGTGGCAGAATCCCCCCATAACATGCTGAGTGGCAGAATCCCCCCATAACATGCTGAGTGGCAGAATCCCCCCATAACATGCTGAGTGGCAGAATCCCTCCATAACAGGCTGAGTGGCAGAATCCCCCCATAACAGGCTGAGTGGCAGAATCCCCCATAACATGCTGAGTGGCAGATCCCCCCATAAAATGCTGAGTGGCAGAATCCCCCCATAACATGCTGAGTGGCAGAATCCCCCCATAACACGCTGAGTGGCAGAATCCCCCCATAAAATGCTGAGTGGCAGAACCCCCCATAAAATGCTGAGTGGCAGAATCCCCCCATAACATGCTGAGTGGCAGAATTCCCCCATAACAGGCTGAGTGGCAGAATCCCCCCATAACATGCTGAGTGGCAGAATCCTCCCATAACATGCTGAGTGGCAGAATCCCCCGTAGCATGCAGAATGGTAGAATCCCCCCATAACATGCTGAGTGGCAGAATCCCCCCATAACATGCTGAGTGGCAGAATCCCCCCATAACATGCTGAGTGGCAGAATCCTCCCATAACATGCAGAGTGGCAGAATCCCTCCATAACATGCTGAGTGGCAGAATCCCCCCATAACATGCTGAGTGGCAGAATCCCCCCATAACATGCTGAGTGGCAGAATCCCCCCATAATATGCTGAGTGGCAGAATCCCTCCATAACATGCTGAGTGGCAGAATCCCCCCATAACAGGCTGAGTGGCAGAATCTCCCAATAACATGCTGAGTGGCAGAACCCCCCATAAAATGCTGAGTGGCAGAATCCCCCCATAACATGCTGAGTGGCAGAATCCCCCATAACATGCTGAGTGGCAGAATCCCCCATAACATGCTGAGTGGCAGAATCCCTCCATAACAGGCTGAGTGGCAGAATCCCCCCATAACAGGCTGAGTGGCAGAATCCCCCATAACATGCTGAGTGGCAGATCCCCCCATAAAATGCTGAGTGGCAGAATCCCCCCATAACATGCTGAGTGGCAGAATCCCCCCATAACACGCTGAGTGGCAGAATCCCCCCATAAAATGCTGAGTGGCAGAACCCCCCATAAAATGCTGAGTGGCAGAATCCCCCCATAACATGCTGAGTGGCAGAATTCCCCCATAACAGGCTGAGTGGCAGAATCCCCCATAACATGCTGAGTGGCAGAATCCCTCCATAACATGCTGAGTGGCAGAACCCCCCATAAAATGCTGAGTGGCAGAATCCCCCCATAACATGCTGAGTGGCAGAATCCCTCCATAACATGCTGAGTGGCAGAACCCCCCATAAAATGCTGAGTGGCAGAATCCCCCCATAACATGCTGAGTGCCAGAACCCCCCATAAAATGCTGAGTGGCAGAATCCCCCCATAACATGCTGAGTGGCAGAATCCTCCCATAACATGCTGAGTGGCAGAATCCCCCGTAGCATGCAGAATGGTAGAATCCCCCCATAACATGCTGAGTGGCAGAATCCCCCCATAACATGCTGAGTGGCAGAATCCCCCCATAACATGCTGAGTGGCAGAATCCTCCCATAACATGCTGAGTGGCAGAATCCCCCCATAACATGCTGAGTGGCAGAATCCCCCCATAACATGCTGAGTGGCAGAATCCCCCCATAACAGGCTGAGTGGCAGAATCCCCCCATAACATGCTGAGTGGCAGAATCCCCCCATAACAGGCTGAGTGGCAGAATCCCCTCCATAACATGCTGAGTGGCAAAATCCCCCCATAACATGCTGAGTGGCAGAATCCCCCATAACATGCTGAGTGGCAGAATCCCCCCATAACAGGCTGAGTGGCAGAATCCCCCCATAACATGCTGAGTGGCAGAATCCTCCCATAACATGCTGAGTGGCAGAATCCCCCATAAAATGCTGAGGGGCAGAATCCCCCCATAACATGCTGAGTGGCAGAACCCCCCATAAACTGCTGAGTGGCAGAATCCCCCCATAACACGCTGAGTGGCAGAATCTCCCAATAACATGCTGAGTGGCAGAATCCCCCCATAACATGCTGAGTGTCAGAATCCCCCCATAACATGCTGAGTGGCAGAATCCCCCCATAACATGCTGAGTGGCAGAATCCCCCCATAACATGCTGAGTGGCAGAATCCCTCCATAACAGGCTGAGTGGCAGAATCCCCCCATAACAGGCTGAGTGGCAGAATCCCCCATAACATGCTGAGTGGCAGATCCCCCCATAAAATGCTGAGTGGCAGAATCCCCCCATAACATGCTGAGTGGCAGAATCCCCCCATAACATGCTGAGTGGCAGAATCCCCCATAACATGCTGAGTGGCAGAATCCCTCCATAACAGGCTGAGTGGCAGAATCCCCCCATAACAGGCTGAGTGGCAGAATCCCCCATAACATGCTGAGTGGCAGATCCCCCCATAAAATGCTGAGTGGCAGAATCCCCCCATAACATGCTGAGTGGCAGAATCCCCCCATGACACGCTGAGTGGCAGAATCCCCCCATAAAATGCTGAGTGGCAGAACCCCCCATAAAATGCTGAGTGGCAGAATCCCCCCATAACATGCTGAGTGGCAGAATTCCCCCATAACAGGCTGAGTGGCAGAATCCCCCCATAACATGCTGAGTGGCAGAATCCTCCCATAACATGCTGAGTGGCAGAATCCCCCGTAGCATGCAGAATGGTAGAATCCCCCCATAACATGCTGAGTGGCAGAATCCCCCCATAACATGCTGAGTGGCAGAATCCCCCCATAACATGCTGAGTGGCAGAATCCTCCCATAACATGCAGAGTGGCAGAATCCCTCCATAACATGCTGAGTGGCAGAATCCCCCCATAACATGCTGAGTGGCAGAATCCCCCCATAACATGCTGAGTGGCAGAATCCCCCCATAATATGCTGAGTGGCAGAATCCCTCCATAACATGCTGAGTGGCAGAATCCCCCCATAACAGGCTGAGTGGCAGAATCTCCCAATAACATGCTGAGTGGCAGAATCCCCCCATAACATGCTGAGTGGCAGAATCTCCCAATAACATGCTGAGTGGCAGAATCCCCCCATAACACGCTGAGTGGCAGAATCTCCCAATAACATGCTGAGTGGCAGAATCCCCCCATAACATGCTGAGTGTCAGAATCCCCCCATAACATGCTGAGTGGCAGAATCCCCCCATAACATGCTGAGTGGCAGAATCCCCCCATAACATGCTGAGTGGCAGAATCCCCCCATAACATGCTGAGTGGCAGAATCCCCCATAAAATGCTGAGGGGCAGAATCCCCCCATAACATGCTGAGTGGCAGAACCCCCCATAAACTGCTGAGTGGCAGAATCCCCCCATAACACGCTGAGTGGCAGAATCCCCCCATAACATGCTGAGTGGCCGAATCCCCCCATAACATGCTGAGTGGCAGAATCCCCCCATAACATGCTGAGTGGCAGAATCCCCCCATAACAGGCTGAGTGGAAGAATCCCCCCATGACATGTTGAGTGGCAGAATCCCCCCATAACATGCTGAGTGGCAGAATCCCCCCATAACATGCTGAGTGGCAGAATCCCCCCATAACAGGCTGAGTGGCAGAATCCCCCCATAACATGTTGAGTGGCAGAATCCCCCCATAACAGGCTGAGTGGCAGAATCCCCCCATAACAGGCTGAGTGGCAGAATCCCCCCATAACATGCTGAGTGGCAGAATCCCCCCATAACACGCTGAGTGGCAGAATACCCCCATAACATGCTGAGTGGCAGAATCCCCCCATAACATGCTGAGCGGCAGAATCCCCCCATAACAGGCTGAGTGGCAGAATCCCCCCATAACATACTGAGTGGCACAATCCCCCCATAACATGCTGAGTGGCAGAATCCCCCATAACATGCTGAGTGGCAGAATCCCCCCAATAACATGCTGAGTGGCAGAATCCCCCCATAACAGGCTGAGTGGCAGAATCCCCCCATAACATACTGAGTGGCACAATCCCCCCATAACATGCTGAGTGGCAGAATCCCCCATAACATGCTGAGTGGCAGAATCCCCCCAATAACATGCTGAGTGGCAGAATCCCCCCAATAACATGCTGAGTGGCAGAATCCCCCCATAACAGGCTGAGTGGCAGAATCCCCCCATAACACGCTGAGTGGAAAAATCCCCGAATAACATGCTGAGTGGCAGAATCCCCCCATAACATGCTGAGTGGCAGAATCCCCCCATAACATGCTGAGTGGCACAATCCCCCCATAACACGCTGAGTGGAAGAATCCCCGAATAACATGCTGAGTGTCAGAATCCCCCCATAACATGCTGAGTGGCAGAATCCCCCCATAACATGCTGAGTGGCACAATCCCCCCATAACACGCTGAGTGGAAGAATCCCCCCATAACAGGCTGAGTGGCAGAATCCCCCCATAACATACTGAGTGGCAGAATCCCCCCACAACATGCTGAGTGGCAGAATCCCCCCATAACATGCTGAGTGGCAGAATCCTTCCATAACATGCTGAGTGGCAGAATCCCCCCATAACATGCTGAGTGGCAGAATCCCCCCATAACATGCTGAGTGGCAGAATCCCCCATAAAATGCTGAGGGGCAGAATCCCCCCATAACATGCTGAGTGGCAGAACCCCCCATAAACTGCTGAGTGGCAGAATCCCCCCATAACACGCTGAGTGGCAGAATCCCCCCATAACATGCTGAGTGGCCGAATCCCCCCATAACATGCTGAGTGGCAGAATCCCCCCATAACATGCTGAGTGGCAGAATCCCCCCATAACAGGCTGAGTGGAAGAATCCCCCCATGACATGTTGAGTGGCAGAATCCCCCCATAACATGCTGAGTGGCAGAATCCCCCCATAACATGCTGAGTGGCAGAATCCCCCCATAACAGGCTGAGTGGCAGAATCCCCCCATAACATGTTGAGTGGCAGAATCCCCCCATAACAGGCTGAGTGGCAGAATCCCCCCATAACAGGCTGAGTGGCAGAATCCCCCCATAACATGCTGAGTGGCAGAATCCCCCCATAACACGCTGAGTGGCAGAATACCCCCATAACATGCTGAGTGGCAGAATCCCCCCATAACATGCTGAGCGGCAGAATCCCCCCATAACAGGCTGAGTGGCAGAATCCCCCCATAACATACTGAGTGGCACAATCCCCCCATAACATGCTGAGTGGCAGAATCCCCCATAACATGCTGAGTGGCAGAATCCCCCCAATAACATGCTGAGTGGCAGAATCCCCCCATAACAGGCTGAGTGGCAGAATCCCCCCATAACATACTGAGTGGCACAATCCCCCCATAACATGCTGAGTGGCAGAATCCCCCCAATAACATGCTGAGTGGCAGAATCCCCCCAATAACATGCTGAGTGGCAGAATCCCCCCAATAACATGCTGAGTGGCAGAATCCCCCCATAACAGGCTGAGTGGCAGAATCCCCCCATAACACGCTGAGTGGAAAAATCCCCGAATAACATGCTGAGTGGCAGAATCCCCCCATAACATGCTGAGTGGCAGAATCCCCCCATAACATGCTGAGTGGCACAATCCCCCCATAACACGCTGAGTGGAAGAATCCCCGAATAACATGCTGAGTGGCAGAATCCCCCCATAACATGCTGAGTGGCAGAATCCCCCCATAACATGCTGAGTGGCACAATCCCCCCATAACACGCTGAGTGGAAGAATCCCCCCATAACAGGCTGAGTGGCAGAATCCCCCCATAACATGCTGAGTGGCAGAATCCCCCCACAACATGCTGAGTGGCAGAATCCCCCCATAACATGCTGAGTGGCAGAATCCTTCCATAACATGCTGAGTGGCAGAATCCCCCCATAACACGCTGAGTGGCAGAATCCCCCCATAACATGCTGAGTGGCAGAATCCCCCCATAACACGCTGAGTGGAAAAATCCCCGAATAACATGCTGAGTGGCAGAATCCCCCCATAACATGCTGAGTGGCAGAATCCCCCCATAGCATGCTGAGTGGCAGAATCCCCCATAACAGGCTGAGTGGAAAAATCCCCCCATAACATGCTGAGTGGCAGAATCCCCCCATAACACGCTGAGTGGCAGAATCCCCCCATAACATGCTGAGTGGCAGAATCCCCCCATAACACGCTGAGTGGAAAAATCCCCGAATAACATGCTGAGTGGCAGAATCCCCCCATAACATGCTGAGTGGCAGAATCCCCCCATAACATGCTGAGTGGCAGAATCCCCCCAATAACATGCTGAGTGGCAGAATCCCTCCATAACATGCTGAGTGGCGGAATCCCCCCATAACATGCTGAGTGGCAGAATCCCCCCATAACATGCTGAGTGGCAGAATCCCTCCATAACATGCTGAGTGGCGGAATCCCCCCATAACATGCTGAGTGGCAGAATCCCCCCATAACATGCTGAGTGGCAGAATCCCCCATAACAGGCTGAGTGGAAAAATCCCCCCATAACATGCTGAGTGGCAGAATCCCCCCATAACATGCTGAGTGGCAGAATCCCCCCATAACATGCTGAGTGGCAGAATCCCCCCATAACATGCTGAGTGGCAGAATCCCCCCATAACATGCTGAGTGGCAGAATCCCCCCATAACATGCTGAGTGGCAGAATCCCCCATGACATGCTGAGTGGAAAAATCCCCCCATAACATGCTGAGTGTCAGAATCCCCCCATAAAATGCTGAGTGGCAGAATCCCCCCATAACATGCTGAGTGGGAGAATCCCCCCATAACATGCTGAGTGGCAGAATCCCCCCATAACATGCTGAGTGGGAGAATCCCCCCATAACATGCTGAGTGGCAGAATCCCCCCATAACATGCTGAGTGGCAGAATCCCCTCCATAACACGCTGAGTGGCAGAATCCCCCCATAACACGCTGAGTGGCAGAATCCCCTCCATAACATGCTGAGTGGCAGAATCCCCCCATAACATGCTGAGTGGGAGAATCCCCCCATAACATGCTGAGTGGCAGAATCCCCCCATAACATGCTGAGTGGCAGAATCCCCTCCATAACACGCTGAGTGGCAGAATCCCCCCATAACACGCTGAGTGGCAGAATCCCCTCCATAACACGCTGAGTGGCAGAATCCCCTCCATAACACGCTGAGTGGCAGAATCCCCTCCATAACACGCTGAGTGGCAGAATCCCCCCATAACATGCTGAGTGGCAGAATCCCCCCATAACATGCTGAGTGGCAGAATCCCCTCCATAACACGCTGAGTGGCAGAATCCCTCCATAACATGCTGAGTGGCAGAATCCCCCCCATAACATGCTGAGTGGCAGAATCCCCCCATAACATGCTGAGTGGCAGAATCCCCCCATAACATGCTGAGTGGCAGAATCCCCCCATAACATGCTGAGCGGCAGAATCCCCCCATAACATGCTGAGTGGCAGAATCCCCCCATAACATGCTGAGTGGCAGAATCCCCCCATAACATGCTGAGTGGCAGAATCCCCCCATAACATGCTGAGTGGCACAATCCCCTCCATAACACGCTGAGTGGCAGAATCCCCCCATAACATGCTGAGTGGCAGAATCCCCTCCATAACATGCTGAGTGGCAGAATCCCCCATAACATGCTGAGTGGCAGAATCCCCCCATAACATGCTGAGTGGCAGAATCCCCCCATAACATGCTGAGTGGCAGAATCCTCCCATAACATGCAGAGTGGCAGAATCCCTCCATAACATGCTGAGTGGCAGAATCCCCCCATAACATGCTGAGTGGCAGAATCCCCCCATAACATGCTGAGTGGCAGAATCCCCCCATAATATGCTGAGTGGCAGAATCCCTCCATAACATGCTGAGTGGCAGAATCCCCCCATAACACGCTGAGTGGCAGAATACCCCCATAACATGCTGAGTGGCAGAATCCCCCCATAACATGCTGAGCGGCAGAATCCCCCCATAACAGGCTGAGTGGCAGAATCCCCCCATAACATACTGAGTGGCACAATCCCCCCATAACATGCTGAGTGGCAGAATCCCCCATAACATGCTGAGTGGCAGAATCCCCCCAATAACATGCTGAGTGGCAGAATCCCCCCATAACAGGCTGAGTGGCAGAATCCCCCCATAACATACTGAGTGGCACAATCCCCCCATAACATGCTGAGTGGCAGAATCCCCCATAACATGCTGAGTGGCAGAATCCCCCCAATAACATGCTGAGTGGCAGAATCCCCCCAATAACATGCTGAGTGGCAGAATCCCCCCATAACAGGCTGAGTGGCAGAATCCCCCCATAACACGCTGAGTGGAAAAATCCCCGAATAACATGCTGAGTGGCAGAATCCCCCCATAACATGCTGAGTGGCAGAATCCCCCCATAACATGCTGAGTGGCACAATCCCCCCATAACACGCTGAGTGGAAGAATCCCCGAATAACATGCTGAGTGGCAGAATCCCCCCATAACATGCTGAGTGGCAGAATCCCCCCATAACATGCTGAGTGGCACAATCCCCCCATAACACGCTGAGTGGAAGAATCCCCCCATAACAGGCTGAGTGGCAGAATCCCCCCATAACATGCTGAGTGGCAGAATCCCCCCACAACATGCTGAGTGGCAGAATCCCCCCATAACATGCTGAGTGGCAGAATCCTTCCATAACATGCTGAGTGGCAGAATCCCCCCATAACACGCTGAGTGGCAGAATCCCCCCATAACATGCTGAGTGGCAGAATCCCCCCATAACACGCTGAGTGGAAAAATCCCCGAATAACATGCTGAGTGGCAGAATCCCCCCATAACATGCTGAGTGGCAGAATCCCCCCATAACATGCTGAGTGGCAGAATCCCCCCAATAACATGCTGAGTGGCAGAATCCCTCCATAACATGCTGAGTGGCGGAATCCCCCCATAACATGCTGAGTGGCAGAATCCCCCCATAACATGCTGAGTGGCAGAATCCCTCCATAACATGCTGAGTGGCGGAATCCCCCCATAACATGCTGAGTGGCAGAATCCCCCCATAACATGCTGAGTGGCAGAATCCCCCATAACAGGCTGAGTGGAAAAATCCCCCATAACATGCTGAGTGGCAGAATCCCCCCATAACATGCTGAGTGGCAGAATCCCCCCATAACATGCTGAGTGGCAGAATCCCCCCATAACATGCTGAGTGGCAGAATCCCCCCATAACATGCTGAGTGGCAGAATCCCCCCATAACATGCTGAGTGGCAGAATCCCCCATGACATGCTGAGTGGAAAAATCCCCCCATAACATGCTGAGTGTCAGAATCCCCCCATAAAATGCTGAGTGACAGAATCCCCCCATAACACGCTGAGTGGCAGAATCCCCTCCATAACATGCTGAGTGGCAGAATCCCCCCATAACATGCTGAGTGGGAGAATCCCCCCATAACATGCTGAGTGGCAGAATCCCCCCATAACATGCTGAGTGGCAGAATCCCCTCCATAACACGCTGAGTGGCAGAATCCCCCCATAACACGCTGAGTGGCAGAATCCCCTCCATAACACGCTGAGTGGCAGAATCCCCTCCATAACACGCTGAGTGGCAGAATCCCCTCCATAACACGCTGAGTGGCAGAATCCCCCCATAACATGCTGAGTGGCAGAATCCCCCCATAACATGCTGAGTGGCAGAATCCCCTCCATAACACGCTGAGTGGCAGAATCCCTCCATAACATGCTGAGTGGCAGAATCCCCCCATAACATGCTGAGTGGCAGAATCCCCCCATAACATGCTGAGCGGCAGAATCCCCCCATAACATGCTGAGTGGCAGAATCCCCCCATAACATGCTGAGTGGCAGAATCCCCCCATAACATGCTGAGTGGCAGAATCCCCCCATAACATGCTGAGTGGCACAATCCCCTCCATAACACGCTGAGTGGCAGAATCCCCCCATAACATGCTGAGTGGCAGAATCCCCTCCATAACATGCTGAGTGGCAGAATCCCCTCCATAACACGCTGAGTGGCAGAATCCCCCCATAACATGCTGAGTGGCAGAATCCCCTCCATAACATGCTGAGTGGCAGAATCCCCCATAACAGGCTGAGTGGAAAAATCCCCCCATAACATGCTGAGTGGCAGAATCCTCCCATAACATGCTGAGTGGCAGAATCCCCCCATAACACGCTGAGTGGCAGAATCCCCTCCATAACACGCTGAGTGGCAGAATCCCCTCCATAACACGCTGAGTGGCAGAATCCCCCCATAACATGCTGAGTGGCAGAATCCCCTCCATAACACGCTGAGTGGCAGAATCCCCCCATAACATGCTGAGTGGCAGAATCCCCCCATAACATGCTGAGTGGCAGAATCCCCCCATAACATGCTGAGTGGCAGAATCCCCCCATAACATGCTGAGTGGCACAATCCCCCATAACATGCTGAGTGGCAGAATCCCCCCATAACATGCTGAGTGGCAGAATCCCCCCATAACATGCTGAGTGGCAGAATCCCCCCATAACATGCTGAGTGGCAGAATCCCCCCATAACATGCTGAGTGGCAGAATCCCCCCATAACATGCTGAGTGGGAGAATCCCCCCATAACATGCTGAGTGGCAGAATCCCCCCATAACATGCTGAGTGGCAGAATCCCCCATGACATGCTGAGTGGAAAAATCCCCCCATAAAATGCTGAGTGGCAGAATCCCCCCATAACACGCTGAGTGGCAGAATCCCCTCCATAACATGCTGAGTGGCAGAATCCCCCCATAACATGCTGAGTGGCAGAATCCCCCCATAACATGCTGAGTGGCAGAATCCCCCCATAACATGCAGAGTGGCAGAATCCCCCCATAACACGCTGAGTGGCAGAATCCCCCCATAACATGCTGAGTGGCAGAATCCCCTCCATAACATGCTGAGTGGCAGAATCCCCCATAACAGGCTGAGTGGAAAAATCCCCCCATAACATGCTGAGTGGCAGAATCCCCCCATAACATGCTGAGTGGCGGAATCCCCCCATAACATGCTGAGTGGCAGAATCCCCCCATAACATGCTGAGTGGCAGAATCCTCCCATAACATGCTGAGTGGCAGAATCCCCCCATAACATGCTGAGTGGCAGAATCCCCCCATAACATGCTGAGTGGCAGAATCCCCCCATAACATGCTGAGTGGCAGAATCCCCCCATAACATGCTGAGTGGCAGAATCCCCCCATAACATGCTGAGCGGCAGAATCCCCCCATAACACGCTGAGTGGCAGAATCCTCCCATAACATGCTGAGTGACAGAATCCCCCCATAACATGCTGAGTGGCAGAATCCCCCCATAACATGCTGAGTGGCAGAATCCCCCCCCCCATAACATGCTGAGTGGCAGAATCCTCCCATAACATGCTGAGTGGCAGAATCCCCCCATAACATGCTGAGTGGCAGAATCCCCCATAACATGCTGAGTGGCAGAATCCTCCCATAACATGCTGAGTGGCAGAATCCCCCCATAACATGCTGAGTGGCAGAATCCCCCCATAACAGGCTGAGTGGCAGAATCCCCCCATAACATGCTGAGTGGCTAAATCCCCCCATAACATGCTGAGTGGCAGAATCCCCCATAACATGCTGAGTGGCAGAATCCCCCCATAACAGGCTGAGTGGCAGAATCCCCCCATAACATGCTGAGTGGCAGAATCCTCCCATAACATGCTGAGTGGCAGAATCCCCCATAAAATGCTGAGGGGCAGAATCCCCCCATAACATGCTAAGTGGCAGAACCCCCCATAAACTGCTGAGTGGCAGAATCCCCCCATAACACGCTGAGTGGCAGAATCTCCCAATAACATGCTGAGTGGCAGAATCCCCCCATAACATGCTGAGTGTCAGAATCCCCCCATAACATGCTGAGTGGCAGAATCCCCCCATAACATGCTGAGTGGCAGAATCCCCCCATAACATGCTGAGTGGCAGAATCCCTCCATAACAGGCTGAGTGGCAGAATCCCCCCATAACAGGCTGAGTGGCAGAATCCCCCATAACATGCTGAGTGGCAGATCCCCCCATAAAATGCTGAGTGGCAGAATCCCCCCATAACATGCTGAGTGGCAGAATCCCCCCATAACACGCTGAGTGGCAGAATCCCCCCATAAAATGCTGAGTGGCAGAACCCCCCATAAAATGCAGAGTGGCAGAATCCCCCCATAACATGCTGAGTGGCAGAATTCCCCCATAACAGGCTGAGTGGCAGAATTCCCCCATAACATGCTGAGTGGCGGAATCCCCCCATAACATGCTGAGTGGCAGAATCCCCCCATAACATGCTGAGTGGCGGATTCCCCCCATAACATGCTGAGTGGCAGAATCCCCCCATAACATGCTGAGTGGCAGAATCCCCCATAACAGGCTGAGTGGAAAAATCCCCCCATAACATGCTGAGTGGCAAAATCCCCCCATAACATGCTGAGTGGCACAATCCCCCATAACATGCTGAGTGGCAGAATCCCCCCATAACATGCTGAGTGGCAGAATCCCCCCATAACATGCTGAGTGGCAGAATCCCCCCATAACATGCTGAGTGGCAGAATCCCCCCATAACATGCTGAGTGGCAGAATCCCCCATGACATGCTGAGTGGAAAAATCCCCCCATAACATGCTGAGTGGCAGAATCCCCCCATAAAATGCTGAGTGACAGAATCCCCCCATAACATGCTGAGTGGCAGAATCCCCCCATAACATGCTGAGTGGCGGAATCCCCCCATAACATGCTGAGTGGCAGAATCCCCCCATAACATGCTGAGTGGCAGAATCCCCCATGACATGCTGAGTGGAAAAATCCCCCCATAACATGCTGAGTGTCAGAATCCCCCCATAAAATGCTGAGTGACAGAATCCCCCCATAACACGCTGAGTGGCAGAATCCCCTCCATAACATGCTGAGTGGCAGAATCCCCCCATAACATGCTGAGTGGGAGAATCCCCCCATAACATGCTGAGTGGCAGAATCCCCCCATAACATGCTGAGTGGCAGAATCCCCTCCATAACACGCTGAGTGGCAGAATCCCCCCATAACACGCTGAGTGGCAGAATCCCTCCATAACACGCTGAGTGGCAGAATCCCCTCCATAACACGCTGAGTGGCAGAATCCCCTCCATAACACGCTGAGTGGCAGAATCCCCCCATAACATGCTGAGTGGCAGAATCCCCCCATAACATGCTGAGTGGCAGAATCCCCTCCATAACACGCTGAGTGGCAGAATCCCTCCATAACACGCTGAGTGGCAGAATCCCCTCCATAACACGCTGAGTGGCAGAATCCCCTCCATAACACGCTGAGTGGCAGAATCCCCCCATAACATGCTGAGTGGCAGAATCCCCCCATAACATGCTGAGTGGCAGAATCCCCTCCATAACACGCTGAGTGGCAGAATCCCCCCATAACATGCTGAGTGGCAGAATCCCCCCATAACATGCTGAGTGGCAGAATCCCCCCATAACATGCTGAGTGGCAGAATCCCCCCATAACATGCTGAGTGGCACAATCCCCCATAACATGCTGAGTGGCAGAATCCCCCCATAACATGCTGAGTGGCAGAATCCCCCCATAACATGCTGAGTGGCAGAATCCCCCCATAACATGCTGAGTGGCAGAATCCCCCCATAACATGCTGAGTGGTAGAATCCCCCCATAACATGCTGAGTGGGAGAATCCCCCCATAACATGCTGAGTGGCAGAATCCCCCCATAACATGCTGAGTGGCAGAATCCCCCATGACATGCTGAGTGGAAAAATCCCCCCATAAAATGCTGAGTGGCAGAATCCCCCCATAACACGCTGAGTGGCAGAATCCCCTCCATAACATGCTGAGTGGCAGAATCCCCCCATAACATGCTGAGTGGCAGAATCCCCTCCATAACACGCTGAGTGGCAGAATCCCCCCATAACATGCTGAGTGGCAGAATCCCCTCCATAACATGCTGAGTGGCAGAATCCCCCATAACAGGCTGAGTGGAAAAATCCCCCCATAACATGCTGAGTGGCAGAATCCTCCCATAACATGCTGAGTGGCAGAATCCCCCCATAACACGCTGAGTGGCAGAATCCCCTCCATAACACGCTGAGTGGCAGAATCCCCTCCATAACACGCTGAGTGGCAGAATCCCCCCATAACATGCTGAGTGGCAGAATCCCCTCCATAACACGCTGAGTGGCAGAATCCCCCCATAACATGCTGAGTGGCAGAATCCCCCCATAACATGCTGAGTGGCAGAATCCCCCCATAACATGCTGAGTGGCAGAATCCCCCCATAACATGCTGAGTGGCACAATCCCCCATAACATGCTGAGTGGCAGAATCCCCCCATAACATGCTGAGTGGCAGAATCCCCCCATAACATGCTGAGTGGCAGAATCCCCCCATAACATGCTGAGTGGCAGAATCCCCCCATAACATGCTGAGTGGCAGAATCCCCCCATAACATGCTGAGTGGGAGAATCCCCCCATAACATGCTGAGTGGCAGAATCCCCCATGACATGCTGAGTGGAAAAATCCCCCCATAAAATGCTGAGTGGCAGAATCCCCCCATAACACGCTGAGTGGCAGAATCCCCTCCATAACATGCTGAGTGGCAGAATCCCCCCATAACATGCTGAGTGGCAGAATCCCCTCCATAACACGCTGAGTGGCAGAATCCCCCCATAACATGCTGAGTGGCAGAATCCCCTCCATAACATGCTGAGTGGCAGAATCCCCCATAACAGGCTGAGTGGAAAAATCCCCCCATAACATGCTGAGTGGCAGAATCCCCCCATAACATGCTGAGTGGCAGAATCCCCCCATAACATGCTGAGTGGCAGAATCCCCCCATAACATGCTGAGTGGCAGAATCCTCCCATAACATGCTGAGTGGCAGAATCCCCCCATAACATGCTGAGTGGCAGAATCCCCCCATAACATGCTGAGTGGCAGAATCCCCCCATAACATGCTGAGTGGCAGAATCCCCCCATAACATGCTGAGTGGCACAATCCCCCCATAACACGCTGAGTGGCAGAATCCTCCCATAACATGCTGAGTGACAGAATCCCCCCATAACATGCTGAGTGGCAGAATCCCCCCATAACATGCTGAGTGGCAGAATCCCCCCATAACATGCTGAGTGGGAGAATCCCCCCATAACATGCTGAGTGGCAGAATCCCCCATGACATGCTGAGTGGAAAAATCCCCCCATAAAATGCTGAGTGGCAGAATCCCCCCATAACACGCTGAGTGGCAGAATCCCCTCCATAACATGCTGAGTGGCAGAATCCCCCCATAACATGCTGAGTGGCAGAATCCCCTCCATAACACGCTGAGTGGCAGAATCCCCCCATAACATGCTGAGTGGCAGAATCCCCTCCATAACATGCTGAGTGGCAGAATCCCCCATAACAGGCTGAGTGGAAAAATCCCCCCATAACATGCTGAGTGGCAGAATCCCCCCATAACATGCTGAGTGGCAGAATCCCCCCATAACATGCTGAGTGGCAGAATCCCCCCATAACATGCTGAGTGGCAGAATCCCCCCATAACATGCTGAGTGGCAGAATCCCCCCAATAACATGCTGAGTGGCAGAATCCCTCCATAACATGCTGAGTGGCGGAATCCCCCCATAACATGCTGAGTGGCAGAATCCCCCCATAACATGCTGAGTGGCAGAATCCCTCCATAACATGCTGAGTGGCGGAATCCCCCCATAACATGCTGAGTGGCAGAATCCCCCCGTAACATGCTGAGTGGCAGAATCCCCCATAACAGGCTGAGTGGAAAAATCCCCCCATAACATGCTGAGTGGCAAAATCCCCCCATAACATGCTGAGTGGCACAATCCCCCATAACATGCTGAGTGGCAGAATCCCCCCATAACATGCTGAGTGGCAGAATCCCCCCATAACATGCTGAGTGGCAGAATCCCCCCATAACATGCTGAGTGGCAGAATCCCCCCATAACATGCTGAGTGGCAGAATCCCCCCATAACATGCTGAGTGGCAGAATCCCCCATGACATGCTGAGTGGAAAAATCCCCCCATAACATGCTGAGTGTCAGAATCCCCCCATAAAATGCTGAGTGACAGAATCCCCCCATAACACGCTGAGTGGCAGAATCCCCTCCATAACATGCTGAGTGGCAGAATCCCCCCATAACATGCTGAGTGGGAGAATCCCCCCATAACATGCTGAGTGGCAGAATCCCCCTATAACATGCTGAGTGGCAGAATCCCCTCCATAACACGCTGAGTGGCAGAATCCCCCCATAACAAGCTGAGTGGCAGAATCCCCTCCATAACACGCTGAGTGGCAGAATCCCCCCATAACATGCTGAGTGGCAGAATCCCCCCATAACATGCTGAGTGGCAGAATCCCCTCCATAACACGCTGAGTGGCAGAATCCCCCCATAACATGCTGAGTGGCAGAATCCCCCCATAACATGCTGAGTGGCAGAATCCCCCCATAACATGCTGAGTGGCAGAATCCCCCCATAACATGCTGAGTGGCACAATCCCCCATAACATGCTGAGTGGCAGAATCCCCCCATAACATGCTGAGTGGCAGAATCCCCCCATAACATGCTGAGTGGCAGAATCCCCCCATAACATGCTGAGTGGCAGAATCCCCCCATAACATGCTGAGTGGCAGAATCCCCCCATAACATGCTGAGTGGGAGAATCCCCCCATAACATGCTGAGTGGCAGAATCCCCCCATAACATGCTGAGTGGCAGAATCCCCCATGACATGCTGAGTGGAAAAATCCCCCCATAAAATGCTGAGTGGCAGAATCCCCCCATAACACGCTGAGTGGCAGAATCCCCTCCATAACATGCTGAGTGGCAGAATCCCCCCATAACATGCTGAGTGGCAGAATCCCCTCCATAACACGCTGAGTGGCAGAATCCCCCCATAACATGCTGAGTGGCAGAATCCCCTCCATAACATGCTGAGTGGCAGAATCCCCCATAACAGGCTGAGTGGAAAAATCCCCCCATAACATGCTGAGTGGCAGAATCCTCCCATAACATGCTGAGTGGCAGAATCCCCCCATAACACGCTGAGTGGCAGAATCCCCTCCATAACATGCTGAGTGGCAGAATCCCCCCATAACATGCTGAGTGGCAGAATCCCCTCCATAACACGCTGAGTGGCAGAATCCCCTCCATAACATGCTGAGTGGCAGAATCCCCCCATAACATGCTGAGTGGCAGAATCCCCCCATAACATGCTGAGTGGCAGAATCCCCCCATAACATGCTGAGTGGCAGAATCCCCCCATAACATGCTGAGTGGCAGAATCCCCCCATAACATGCTGAGTGGGAGAATCCCCCCATAACATGCTGAGTGGCAGAATCCCCCCATAACATGCTGAGTGGCAGAATCCCCCATGACATGCTGAGTGGAAAAATCCCCCCATAAAATGCTGAGTGGCAGAATCCCCCCATAACACGCTGAGTGGCAGAATCCCCTCCATAACATGCTGAGTGGCAGAATCCCCCCATAACATTCTGAGTGGCAGAATCCCCTCCATAACACGCTGAGTGGCAGAATCCCCCCATAACATGCTGAGTGGCAGAATCCCCTCCATAACATGCTGAGTGGCAGAATCCCCCATAACAGGCTGAGTGGAAAAATCCCCCCATAACATGCTGAGTGGCAGAATCCCCCCATAACATGCTGAGTGGCAGAATCCCCCCATAACATGCTGAGTGGCAGAATCCCCCCATAACATGCTGAGTGGCAGAATCCTCCCATAACATGCTGAGTGGCAGAATCCCCCCATAACATGCTGAGTGGCAGAATCCCCCCATAACATGCTGAGTGGCAGAATCCCCCCATAACATGCTGAGTGGCAGAAACCCCCCATAACATGCTGAGTGGCACAATCCCCCCATAACACGCTGAGTGGCAGAATCCTCCCATAACATGCTGAGTGACAGAATCCCCCCATAACATGCTGAGTGGCAGAATCCCCCCATAACATGCTGAGTGGCAGAATCCCCCCCCCCCATAACATGCTGAGTGGCAGAATCCCCCCCCCATAACATGCTGAGTGGCACAATCCCCCCATAACATGCTGAGTGGCACAATCCCCCCATAACATGCTGAGTGGCAGAATCCCCCCCCCCATAACATGCTGAGTGGCAGAATCCCCCCCCCCATAACATGCTGAGTGGCAGAATCCCCCCATAACATGCTGAGTGGCAGAATCCCGCCATAACACGCTGAGTGGCAGAATCCTCCCATAACATGCTGAGTGGCAGAATCCCCCCATAACATGCTGAGTGGCAGAATCCCCCCATAACACGCTGAGTGGCACAATCCCCCCATAACATGCTGAGTGGCAGAATCCTCCCATAACATGCTGAGTGGCAGAATCCCCCCATAACATGCTGAGTGGCAGAATCCCCCATAAGATGCTGAGTGGCAGAATCCTCCCATAACATGCTGAGTGGCAGAATCCCCCCATAACATGCTGAGTGGCAGAATCCCCCATAACATGCTGAGTGGCAGAATCCCCCCATAACATGCTGAGTGGCAGAATCCCCCCATAACATGCTGAGTGGCAGAATCCCCCATAACATGCTGAGTGGCAGAATCCCCCCATAACACGCTGAGTGGCAGAATCCTCCCATAACATGCTGAGTGGCAGAATCCCCCCATAACACGCTGAGTGGCAGAATCCCCCCATAACATGCTGAGTGGCAGAATCCCCCCATAACATGCTGAGTGGCAGAATCCCCCCATAACACGCTGAGTGGCAGAATCCCCACCATAACATGCTGAGTGGCAGAATCCCCCCATAACATGCTGAGTGGCAGAATCCCCCCATAACATGCTGAGTGGCAGAATCCCCCATAACACGCTGAGTGGCAGAATCCCCCCATAACACGCTGAGTGGCAGAATCCTCCCATAACATGCTGAGTGGCAGAATCCCCCCATAACACGCTGAGTGGCAGAATCCCCCCATAACATGCTGAGTGGCAGAATCCCCCCATAACATGCAGAGTGGCAGAATCCCCCCATAACATGCAGAGTGGCAGAATCCCCCCATAACATGCTGAGTGGCAGAATCCCCCCATAACATGCTGAGTGGCAGAATCCCCCCATAACACGCTGAGTGGCAGAATCCCCACCATAACATGCTGAGTGGCAGAATCCCCCCATAACATGCTGAGTGGCAGAATCCCCCCATAACATGCTGAGTGGCAGAATCCCTCCCATAACATGCTGAGTGGCAGAATCCCTCCCATAACATGCTGAGTGGCAGAATCCCTCCCATAACATGCTGAGTGACAGAATCCCCCCATAACATGCTGAGTGGCAGAATCCCCCCATAACATGCTGAGTGGCAGAATCCCCCATAACATGCTGAGTGGCAGAATCCCCCCATAACATGCTGAGTGGCAGAATCCCTCCCATAACATGCTGAGTGGCAGAATCCCTCCCATAACATGCTGAGTGACAGAATCCCCCCATAACATGCTGAGTGGCAGAATCCCCCCATAACATGCTGAGTGGCAGAATCCCCCCATAACATGCTGAGTGGCAGAATCCCCCATAACAGGCTGAGTGGAAAAATCCCCCCATAACATGCTGAGTGGCAGAATCCCTCCCATAACATGCTGAGTGGCAGAATCCCTCCCATAACATGCTGAGTGACAGAATCCCCCCATAACATGCTGAGTGGCAGAATCCCCCCATAACATGCTGAGTGGCAGAATCCCCCCATAACATGCTGAGTGGCAGAATCCCCCATAACAGGCTGAGTGGAAAAATCCCCCCATAACATGCTGAGTGGCAGAATCCCCCCCATAACATGCTGAGTGGCAGAATCCCCCAATAACATGCTGAGTGGCAGAATCCCCGCATAACAGGCTGAGTGGCAGAATCCCCCCATAACACACTGAGTGGCACAATCCCCCCATAATATGCTCAGTGGCAGAATCCCCCCATAACATGCTGAGTGGCAGAATCCCCCCATAACATGCTGTGTGGTAGAATCCCCCCATAACATGCTGAGTGGCAGAATCTCCCCATAACATGCTGAGTGGCAGAATCCCCCCATAACATGCTGAGTGGCAGAATCCCCCCATAACATGCTGAGTGGCAGAATCCCCCCATAACATGCTGAGTGGCAGAATCCCCCCATAACATGCTGAGTGTCAGAATCTCTCCATAACATGCTGAGTGGCAGAATCCCCCTATAACAGGCTGAGTGGCAGAATCCCCCCATAACATGCTGAGGGGCAGAATCCCCTATAACAGGCTGAGTGGCAGAATCAACCCATAACATGATGAGTGGCAGAATCCCCCCATAACATGCTCAGTGGTAGAATCCCCCCATAACATGCTGAGTGGCAGAATCCCCCCATAACATGCTGAGTGGCAGAATCCCCCTATAACAGGCTGAGTGGCAGAATCAACCCATAACATGCTGAGTGGCAGAATCCCCCCATAACATGCTGAGTGGCAGAATCCCCCCATAACATGCTGAGTGGCAGAATCCCCCCATAACATGCTGAGTGGCTGAATCCCCCCATAACATGCTGAGTGGCAGAATCCCCCTATAACAGGCTGAGTGGCAGAATCAACCCATAACATGCTGAGTGGCAGAATCCCCCCATAACATGCTGAGTGGCAGAATCCCCCCATAACATGCTGAGTGGCAGAATCCCCCCATAACATGCTGAGTGGCTGAATCCCCCCATAACACGCTGAGTGGCAGAATCCCCCTATAACAGGCTGAGTGGCAGAATCCCCCCATAACATGCTGAGGGGCAGAATCCCCTATAACAGGCTGAGTGGCAGAATCAACCCATAACATGATGAGTGGCAGAATCCCCCCATAACATGCTCAGTGGCAGAATCCCCCATAACATGCTGAGTGGCAGAATCCCCCCATAACATGCTGAGTGGCAGAATCCCCCTATAACAGGCTGAGTGGCAGAATCAACCCATAACATGCTGAGTGGCAGAATCCCCCCATAACATGCTGAGTGGCAGAATCCCCCTATAACATGCTGAGTGGCAGAATCCCCCCATAACAGGCTGAGTGGCAGGATCCCCCCATAACATGCTGAGTGGAAGAATCCCCCCATAAAATGCTGAGTGGAAGAATCCCCCATAACATGCTGAGTGGCACAATCCCCCCATAACATGCTGAGTGGCACAATCCCCCCATAACATGCTGAGTGGCACAATCCCCCCATAACATGCTGAGTGGCACAATCCCCCCATAACATGCTGAGTGGCACAATCCCCCCATAACATGCTGAGTGGCACAATCCCCCCATAACATGCTGAGTGGCACAATCCCCCCATAACATGCTGAGTGGCACAATCCCCCCATAACATGCTGAGTGGCACAATCCCCCCATAACATGCTGAGTGGCACAATCTCCTAGTCACCTCACTGTCCTGCCGCTGCTGCAAGCCTGAGGAACGCTGCTGATCCGGAGCTGCCCATCCGCGCATAAATGAAGTTAAGTACAGGAATAGTGTAAATATCCAGTTACACAATACAGAACTTGCCCTGTGCAACAGCACCACCTATTGGACATTTCAAGGAAGAACTTTGTAGCTGCAGTAAGTGTCTGCCTTCATTTATCCTGGACTAATACGTTCTACTTACCTGTTGAAGTTTTGATGCCTTGTAATGAAGCAAAGAACAAGGATTACGGTGAGTAATTTTTTAATAACCCTCAATAGAGTCGATGAAATAGAAGATAACCATATATAAATACAGAGGAGGCAATCTTCACTATTCTCTCCATCTCAGCAGCGCGATACACGCATCATGAAAGCCGTGAGCTATCTGTGAGCTATTTACATTTCAATGGCAGGCTCATACCTGCTGTACAGTGTATCACAGTTGATTACAATTGAAGCATAATGATACATCAGCGGCAGCCTGGCTATAACAATGTAACGCAATGTAACTCTCACCGGGGAGCTGGCAGGCTTTACAGAAAGACTCATCTTGATTGTTATAGTCACCGCAGGATGGAGAGATGCATGCCGAACTCCCAAATATTGATTCATACACAGTATACTCTGGTTACATGGGCCCTCAGCTTTTCCATACCTCTGTACCTATTTGGGTTGCAGGTAATGGGGCATCAGGCTATCTGCAAGCCATCTGCTGCATGTGAGGAAGGTGTCTTGCCATTTTCCCTACCCTTTAAAGGGGCCTAGAGGCAGGGCCGGTGTGTGGCCCCAGGTAAAATTAAAAGTGGGGCCCCAAGTTTTAAAATACTATGACACTATCCCTATTGCCTAAAATCCTGTCTCACATGCCCAGGTCCTCGACAGTTTCACTACCCGCATTGTCCCTGCTTTTCTCCCCATGTGCCCAGTCACTGGCATACACAGCCGAAGGGAAGGTGTGTGCATCTCCAACTGCAGTCAGCTGGTTCAGCTGCTCATTCATATTCACAGCTGAGACAGCTGATTGGAGGTCAGATCAGAACTACTGCAATGTCATCCCAAATCAACCAGCGAGGGCCACTATGAGGCCCCATTCACCAGCAAGGGGCTCCAAGAGGCACCATTCACCAGAAAGAGGCACCAGGAGGCACCATTCACCAGCAAGGGGTTTCAAGAGGCCCCATTCACCAGCAAGGGGCTCCAAGAGGCACCATTCACCAGAAAGAGGCACCATTCACCAGCAAGGGGTTTCAAGAGGCACCATTCACCAGCAAGTGGCACCAGAAGGCACCATTCACCAGCAAGGGGCACTATGTGGCCCTTTTCACCAGCAAGGGGCACCAGGAGACACCATTTACCAGCAAGAAGCACCAAGAGGCACCATTCACCACCAAGTCGCACTATGAGGCCCTTTTCACCAGCAAGGGGCACCAAGAGGCACCATTTAACAGCAAGTGCCACTAGGAGGCAGCATTTACCGGCAAGGGGCACCAGGAAGCACAATTCACCAGCAAGGGGCACCAGGAGGCACAATACACTAGCAAGGGGCACTAGGAGGCACCATTCACCAGCAAGGGGCACCAGGAAGCACCATTCACCAGCAAGAAGCACCAGGAGGTACCATTCAATATCAAGCGGTGCCAGGCAGCACCATTCACCAGCAAGGGGCACCAGGAGGCACCATTCACCAGCAAGGGGCACCAGGAGGCACCATTCACCAGCATGGGCACCAGTAGGCACCATTCATCAGTAAGTGGCACCAGGAGGCACCATTCATCAGCAAGTGGCACCAGGAGGCACCAGTCACCAGCATGGGCACCAGTAGGCACCATTTACCAGCATGGGGCTCCAGGAGGCACCATTCACCAGCAAGGGGCACAAGGAGGCACCATTCACCAGCATGGGGTGCAGGAGGCACCATTCATCAGCAAGGGGCACCAGGAGACACCATTCACCAGCAAGGGGTGTCAGGAGGCACTATTCACCAACACGGGGCCCCAGGAGGCACCATTCACCAGCATGGGGTGCCAGGAGGCACCATTCACCAGCAAGAGGCACCAGGAGGCACCATTCACCAGCAAGGGGCACCAGGAGACACCATTCACCAGCATGGGGTGCCAGGAGGCACCATTCACCAGCAAGAGGCACCAGGAGGCACCATTCACCAGCATGGGGTGCAAGGAGGCACCATTCACCAGCATGGGTGCCAGGAGGCACCATTCACCAGCAAGGGGCACCAGGAGGCACCATTCACTGACAAGAGGCACCAGGAAACACCATTCTCCAGCATGGGGCACCAGGAGGCACCATTCACCAGCAAGGGGCACCAGGGGGCACCATTCACCAACAAGGGGCACCAGGAGGAACCATTCACCAGCAAGGGGCACCAGGAGGCACCATTCACCAGCATGGGGTGCCAGGAGGCACCATTCACCAGCAAGAGGCCCCAGGAGGCACCATTCACCAGCATGGGGTGCAAGGAGGCACCATTCACCAACATGGGGTGCCAGGAGGCACCATTCACCAGCATGGGGTGCCAGGAGGCACCATTCACCAGCATGGGGTGCCAGGAGGCACCATTCACCAGCATGGGTGCCAGGAGGCATCATTTACCAGCAAGGGGCACCAGAAGGCACCATTCACCAACAAGAGGCTCCAGGAAGCACCATTCTTGAGCAGGGGGCACCGTGAGGCACCATTCACCAGCAAAGGGCACCAGGGGGCACCATTCACCAGCAAGAGGCACCAGGAGGCACCATTCACCAGCAAGGGGAACCAGGAGGCACCATTCACCAGCATGGGGCACCAGGAGGCACCATTCAATAGCAAGGAGCACCAGGAGGCACCACTCACCAGCAAGTGGCACCAGGAGGCACTATTGACCAGCAAGCGGTGCCAGGAGCCAGCAAGGGGCACAAGGCACCAATCCGGTCTTTAAAAGGGTGCCACCAGGAGACATCATTCATCAGCAAGGGGCACTGGAAGGCACCATTCACCAGCAAGGGGCACCAGAAGGCACCAGGAGGCACCATTCACCAGAAAGAGGTACCAGGAGGCACCTTTTACCAGCAAGTGGCACCAGGAGGCACTATTGACCAGCAAGGGGTGCCAGGAGCCAGCAAGGGGCACAAGGCACCAACCCGGTCTTTAAAGGGGTGCCACCAGTAGGCATCATTCATCAGCAAGGGGCACCGGGAGGCACCATTTACTAGCAAGGGGCGCCAGGAGGCACCATTCACCAGCAAGAGGCACCAGGAGCCACCATTCACCAGCAAGGGGCACCAGGAGGCAACATTCACTAGCAAGGGGCACCAGGAGGCACCATTCACCAGCAAGGGGCACCAGGAGGCAACATTTACCAGCAAGGGGCACCAGGAGCCACCATTCACCAGCAAGGGGCACCAAGAGGCACCACTCACCAGCAAGTGGCATCAAGAGGCGCCACTCACCAGCAAGGGGCTCCAGGAGGCACCATTCACCAGCGTGGGGCCCCAGGAGGCACCATTTCCCAGAAAGGAGCACCAGGAGGCACCATTTACCAGCAAGAGGCACCATTCACCAGCAAGTGGCACCAGGAGGCACCATTCACCAGCAAGGAGCACCAGGAGGCACCATTCACTAACATGGGGCAGCAGGAGGCACCATTCACCAGCAAGGAGCACCAGGAGGCACCATTCACTAACATGGGGCAGCAGGAGGCACCATTCACCAGCATGGGGCACCAGGAGGCACCATTCACCAGCATGGAGCACCAGGAGACACCATTTGCCAGCAAGGGACACCAGGAGGCACCATACACCAACAAGGGACACCAGGAGGCACCATTCACCAGCATGGGGCACCAGGAGGTACCATTCACCAGCATGGAGCACCAGGAGGCACCATTCACCTGCATGGAGCACCAGGAGACACCATTTGCCAGCAAGGGACACCAGGAGGCACCATACACCAACAAGAGACACCAGGAGGCACCATTCGCCAGCAAGGGGCACCAGGAGGCACCAATCACCAGCAACAGGCACCAGTAGGCACCATTCGCCAGCAAGGGGCACCAGGAGGCACCATTCAGATGCCTCTTCCCGTTTTTGTGCCTCCCCCTGTCTCAGTCTTTCCTACATGTGCTCCCTCCAGCTCGCTTCCATGCCACGTGTCCTCCTATTTTTCATTCTATATTTGTTTCATCTTTTTCACACGCCCTCCTTCTGCTTTTATTTCTGCCTTTCTTTCATACCTCTCACATTACACCCATCTCTTTCTCTTTTCACCTTCCTTCCTTCTCTTTTGTTTTTCATCTCATTTTCTGTACTGTATGTATTCCTCTCTTTCTGAACATTCCCCCCTCTCTCTTCTTTCCATTTTCCCTTATTTTTTAACACCATTTCCTTCATCTCTTTTTGACAGGTTTTCCATCTCTATCTGTTATCATCTCTCCCTTGTTCTCTGCATCCTCCACCTTTCCTGCCGGTATCTTGTAGGAAAGGATGTGGAATGGCATAAAGCTCATTTCATGATATAAACACCCTGGAGCCAGACTCGATCTCACAAGCCGCATGGGTTCAGAGTGCTAATATTTAGTCAGAGGTTGTTCACGCTCTCGCAACCATGTGTTTTCAGAATTGCTGGCAGGTAGGGAGGCCAAGGAGCCCAGGCAGGTGGGCGAGAAGTGGGGGCCCCTCTAATGCAGGAGCTGTACAACTAACCTGACCCCCATGATCCGTCAGCCAGTGTTCCACTGTCAAAATGTCCATGGCCTTGCTTCAGAGAAAAATTGCCACCCCTATGAGTGAGGGCTTGGCTATGCCCTAACTGCAGACCACAGCTGTCCCCCATCACCAGGCGCTGCACGTCCTCTCCCTCTCCTCTCCATCACGGGCCCTATTTGCCATGCCTATCAACTGTGCCGAACTCGGCTGTGCCTCATTCGAATGGCAAGGCAAGGTATTTTTCTGTTTTTTTTCTGCTTGCTATTTTGTTTACTGCCCCATAATGGCACTTGGATAGGAGGCCCATTTCCCAACACATGAAAGGGTCCCTGTAATGGCACATGAATGGGAGCCGCATTACCACGTGCCTGATGGGGCCCTGTTATGGCACATAAATAGGGGGCCCATTTCTGCACACATTATGGGATCCCTGTAATGGCACATGGATGAGAGGCCCTTTTCCGCACACATGATGGAGTCCCTGTAATGGCACTTGAATGGGGGGTCCCATTTGCACTCACCTGATGGGGCCCTGTAATGGCACATGAATAGGGGGCCCATTTCCACACACATGATGGGGTCCCTGTAATGGCACATGGATGAGGACCCCATTTCAGCTAAACTGATGGGGCCTCCGTAATGGCAAAAGGATGGAGTGCCCCATTTGTGCACACTTGATGGGGCCCCCATAATGGCACATGGATAGGGGGCTCATTTCCACACACATAATAGGGTCCCTGTAATGGCACATGGATAGGGACCCTATTTTAGATCAACTGATGGGGCCTTCATAATGGCAAAAGGATGGGGCCCCATTTGTGCACACCCGATGGGACCCTCAGTAATGGCACATGGATGGGGGGCCCATTTTTGAACACATGATGGGGCCCTGTAATAGCACATGAACAGGGGGCTCATTTCCACACACGATAGAGTCCCTGTTGTGGCACATGAATGGGGGCCCCATTTCCACTCACCTGATGAGGCCCCCATAATGGCAAAGGGATGGGGGACCCCATTTGTGCAAACCTGATGGGGCCTCAGTAATGGCACATGGATGACAGGCCCATTTCCGCACACATGATGGGGTCCCTGTAATGGCACATGGATAAGAGGCCCATTTCTGCACACATGATGGGGTCCCTGTAATGACACATGGATAGGAGGCCCATTTCTGCACACAAGATGGGGTCCCTGTAATGGCACATGGATAGGAGGCCCATTTCTGCACACATGATGGGGTCCCTGTAATGGCACATGGATAGGAGACCCATTTCTGCACACATGATGGGATCCCTGTAATGGCACATGGATAGGAGGCCCATTTCTGGACACAAGATGGGGTCCCTGTAATGGCACATGGATAGGAGGCCCATTTCCGCACACATGATGGGGTCCCTGTAATGGCACATGGATAAAAGGCCCATTTCCGCATACATGATGGGGTCCCTGTAATGGCACATGGATAGGAGGCCCATTTCCGCACACATGATGGGGTCCCTGTAATGGCGCATGGATAAGAGGCCCATTTCCGCACACATGATGGGGTCCCTGTAATGGCACATTGATAAGAGGCCCATTTCCGCACACATGATGGGGTCCCTGTAATGGCACATGGATAAGAGGCCCATTTCCGCACACATGATGGGGTCCCTGTAATGGCACATGGATAAGAGGCCCATTTCTGCACACATGATGGGGTCCCTGTAATGGCACATGGATGAGAGGCCCATTTATGCACACATGATGGGGTCTCTGTAATGGCACATGGATAAGAGGCCCATTTCCGCACACATGATGGGGTCCCTGTAATGGCACATGGATAAGAGGCCCATTTCTGCACACATGATGGGGTCCCTGTAATGGCACATGGATAAGAGGCCCATTTCCGCACATATGATGGGGTCCCTGTAATGGCACATGGATAAAAGGCCCATTTCCGCATACATGATGGGGTCCCTGTAATGGCACATGGATAGGAGGCCCATTTCCGCACACATGATGGGGTCCCTGTAATGGCGCATGGATAAGAGGCCCATTTCCGCACACATGATGGGGTCCCTGTAATGGCACATTGATAAGAGGCCCATTTCCGCACACATGATGGGGTCCCTGTAATGGCACATGGATAAGAGGCCCATTTCCGCACACATGATGGGGTCCCTGTAATGGCACATGGATAAGAGGCCCATTTCTGCACACATGATGGGGTCCCTGTAATGGCACATGGATGAGAGGCCCATTTATGCACACATGATGGGGTCTCTGTAATGGCACATGGATAAGAGGCCCATTTCCGCACACATGATGGGGTCCCTGTAATGGCACATGGATAAGAGGCCCATTTCTGCACACATGATGGGGTCCCTGTAATGGCACATGGATAAGAGGCCCATTTATGCACACATGATGGGGTCCCTGTAATGGCACATGGAAAAGAGGCCCATTTCCGCACACATGATGGAGTCCATGTAATGGCACATGGATAAGAAGCCCATTTCTGCACACATGATAGGGTCTATGTAATGGCACATGGATAAGAGGCCCATTTCTGCACACATGATGGGGTCCCTGTAATGGCACATGGATAAGAGGCCCATTTCCGCACACATGATGGGGTCCCTGTAATGGCACATGGATAAGAGGCCCATTTCTGCACACATGATGGGGTCCCTGTAATGGCACATGGATGAGAGGCCCATTTCCGCACACATGATGGGGTCCCTGTAATGACACATGCACACATGATGGGGTCCCTGTAATGGCACATGGATAAGAGGCCCATTTCTGCACACATGATGGGGTCCCTGTAATGGCACATGGATAAGAGGCCCATTTCCGCACAAATGATGGTGTCCCTGTAATGGCACATGGATAAGAGGCCCATTTCTGCACACATGATGGGTTTCCCTGTAATGGCACATGGATGAGAGGCCCATTTCCGCACACATGATGGGGTCCCTGTAATGGCGCATGGATAAGAGGCCCATTTACGCACACATGATGGGGTCCCTGTAATGGCGCATGGATAAGAGGCCCATTTCTGCACACATGATGGGGTCCCTGTAATGGCACATGGATAAGAGGCCCATTTCTGCACACATGAGGGGGTCCCTGTAATGGCGCATGGATAAGAGGCCCATTTGTGCACACATGATGGGGTCCCTGTAATGGCACATGGATAAGAGGCCCATTTCCGCACACATGATGGGGTCCCTGTAATGGCACATGGATAAGAGGCCCATTTCTGCACACATGATGGGGTCCCTGTAATGGCACATGGATAAGAGGCCCATTTCTGCACATATGATGGGGTATCTGTAATGGCACATGGATAAGAGGCCCATTTCCGCACACATGATGGGGTCCCTGTAATGGCACATGGATGAGAGGCCCATTTCCGCACACATGATGGGGTCCCTCTAAAGGCACATGGCTAAGAGGCCCATTTCCGCACACATGATGGGGTCCCTGTAATGGCACATTGATAAGAGGCCCAGTTCTGCACATATGATGGGGTCCCTGTAATGGCATATGGATAAGAGGCCCATTTCTGCACACATGATGGGGTCCCTGTAATGGCACATTGATAAGAGGCCCATTTCTGCACACATGATGGGGTCCCTGTAATGGCACATGGATGAGAGGCCCATTTCCGCACACATGATGGGGTCCCTGTAATGGCACATGGATAAGAGGCCCATTTCTGCACACATGATGGGGTCCCTGTAATGGCACATTGATAAGAGGCCCAGTTCTGCACATATGATGGGGTCCCTGTAATGGCACATGGATAAGAGGCACATTTCCGCACACATGATGGGGTCCCTGTAATGGCACATGGATGAGAGGCCCATTTCCGCACACATGATGGGGTTCCCTGTAATGGCACATGGATGAGAGGCCCATTTGTGCACACATAATGGGGTCCCTGTAATGGCACATGGATAAGAGGCCCAATTCTGCACACATGATGGGTTTCCCTGTAATGGCACATGGATGAGAGGCCCATTTCTGCACACATAATGGGGTCCCTGTAATGGCACATGGATAAGAGGCCCATTTCTGCACACATGATGGGTTTCCCTGTAATGGCACATGGATGAGAGGCCCATTTCCGCACACATGATGGGGTCCCTGTAATGGCACATGGATAAGAGGCCCGTTTCTGCACACATGATGGGGTCCCTGTAATGGCACATTGATAAGAGGCCCGTTTCTGCACACATGATGGGGTCCCTGTAATGGCACATGGATAAGAGGCCCATTTCCGCACACATGATGGGGTCCCTGTAATGGCACATGGATGAGAGGCCCATTTCCGCACACATGATGGGGTTCCCTGTAATGGCACATGGATAAGAGGCCCATTTCCGCACACATGATGGGGTCCCTGTAATGGCACATGGATAAGAGGCCCATTTCCGCACACATGATGGGGTCCCTGTAATGGCACATGGATAAGAGGCCCATTTCCGCACACATGATGGGGTCCCTGTAATGGCACATGGATAAGAGGCCCATTTCCGCACACATGATGGGGTCCCTGTAATGGCACATTGATAAGAGGCCCATTTCCGCACCCATAATGGGGTCCCTGTAATAGCACATGGATAAGAGGCCCATTTCCGCACACATGATGGGGTCCCTGTAATGGCACATGGATGAGAGGCCCATTTCCGCACACATGATGGGGTCCCTGTAATGGCACATGGATAAGAGGCCCATTTCCGCACCCATAATGGGGTCCCTGTAATAGCACATGGATAAGAGGCCCATTTCCGCACACATAATGGGGTCCCTGTAATGGCACATGGATGAGAGGCCCATTTCCGCACACATGATGGGGTCCCTGTAATGGCACATGGATGAGAGGCCCATTTCCGCACACATGATGGGGTCCCTGTAATGGCACATGGATAAGAGGCCCATTTCCGCATACATGATGGGGTCCCTGTAATGGCACATTGATAAGAGGCCCATTTCTGCACACATGATGGGGTCCCTGTAATGGCACATGGATAAGAGGCCCATTTCCGCATACATGATGGGGTCCCTGTAATGGCACATTGATAAGAGGCCCATTTCCGCACACATGATGGGGTCCCTGTAATAGCACATGGATAAGAGGCCCATTTCCGCACACATGATGGGGTCCCTGTAATGGCACATGGATAAGAGGCCCATTTCCGCACACATGATGGGGTCCCTGTAATGGCACATGGATAAGAGGCCCATTTCCGCACACATGATGGGGTCCCTGTAATGGCACGTGGATAAGAGGCCCATTTCCGCACACATGATGGGGTCCCTGTAATGGCGCATGGATAAGAGGCCCATTTCCGCACACATGATGGGGTCCCTGTAATGGCACATTGATAAGAGGCCCATTTCTGCACACATGATGGGGTCCCTGTAATGGCACATGGATGAGAGGCCCATTTCCGCACACATGATGGGGTCCCTGTAATGGCACATGGATAAGAGGCCCATTTCTGCACACATGATGGGGTCCCTGTAATGGCACATTGATAAGAGGCCCAGTTCTGCACATATGATGGGGTCCCTGTAATGGCACATGGATAAGAGGCCCATTTCCGCACACATGATGGGGTCCCTGTAATGGCACATGGATGAGAGGCCCATTTCCGCACACACATGATGGGGTTCCTTGTAATGGCACATGGATGAGAGGCCCATTTGTGCACACATAATGGGGTCCCTGTAATGGCACATGGATAAGAGGCCCAATTCTGTACACATGATGGGTTTCCCTGTAATGGCACATGGATGAGAGGCCCATTTCTGCACACATAATGGGGTCCCTGTAATGGCACATGGATAAGAGGCCCATTTCTGCACACATGATGGGTTTCCCTGTAATGGCACATGGATAAGAGGCCCATTTCTGCACACATGATGGGGTCCCTGTAATGGCACATGGATAAGAGGCCCATTTCTGCACACATGATGGGGTCCCTGTAATGGCACATGGATGAGAGGCCCATTTCCGCACACATGATGGGGTCCCTGTAATGGCACATTGATAAGAGGCCCGTTTCTGCACACATGATGGGGTCCCTGTAATGGCACATTGATAAGAAGCCCGTTTCTGCACACATGATGGGGCCCCTGTAATGGCACATGGATAAGAGGCCCATTTCTGCACACATGATGGGGTCCCTGTAATGGCGCATGGATAAGAGGCCAATTTCCGCACACATGATGGTGTCCCTGTAATGGCACATGGATAAGAGGCCTATTTCTGCACACATGATGGGGCCCCTGTAATGGCACATGGATAAGATGCCCATTTCTGCACACATGATGGGGTCCCTGTAATGGCACATGGATAAGATGCCCATTTCCGCATACATGATGGGGTCCCTGTAATGGCACATTGATAAGAGGCCAAGTTCTGCACATATGATGGGGTCCCTGTAATGGCACATGGATAAGAGGCCCATTTCCGCACACATGATGGGGTCCCTGTAATGGCACATGGATGAGAGGCCCATTTCCGCACACATGATGGGGTCCCTGTAATGGCACATGGATAAGAGGCCCATTTCCGCACACATGATGGGGTCCCTGTAATGGCACATGGATAAGAGGCCCATTTCTGCACACATGATGGGGTCCCTGTAATGGCACATGGAAAAGAGGCCCATTTCCGCACACATGATGGAGTCCATGCAATGGCACATGGATAAGAGGCCCATTTCCGCACACATGATGGAGTCCATGCAATGGCACATGGATAAGAGGCCCATTTCCGCACACATGATGGAGTCCATGTAATGGCACATGGAAAAGAGGCCCATTTCCGCACACATGATGGAGTCCATGTAATGGCACATGGATAAGAGGCCCATTTCTGCACACATGATGGGGTCCCTGTAATGGCACATGGATGAGAGGCCCATTTCCGCACACATGATGGGGTCCCTGTAATGGCACATGGTTAAGAGGCCCATTTTCGCACACATGATGGGGTCCCTGCAATGACACATGGATGAGAGGCCCATTTTCGCACACATGATGGGGTCCCTGTAATGGCACATGGATGAGAGGCCCATTTCCGCACACATGATGGGGTCCCTGCAATGACACATGGATAAGAGGCCCATTTCCGCACACATGATGGGGTCCCTATAATAGCACATGGAAAAGAGGCCCATTTCCGCACACATGATGGAGTCCATGTAATGGCACATGGATAAGAGGCCCATTTCTGCACACATGATGGGGTCCCTGTAATGGCACATGGATAAGAGGCCCATTTCTGCACACATGATGGGGTCCCTGTAATGGCACATTGATAAGAGGCCCGTTTCTGCACACATGATGGGTTCCCTGTAATGGCACATGGATAATAGGCCCATTTCTGCACACATGATGGGGTCCCTGCAATAGCACATTGATAAGAGGCCCATTTCTGCACACATGATGGGGTCCCTGTAATGGCACATCGATAAAAGGCCCATTTCTGCACACATGATGGGATCCCTGCAATAGCACATTGATAAGAGGCCCATTTCTGCACACATGATGGGGTCCCTGTAATGGCACATTGATAAGAGGCCCGTTTCTGCACACATGATGGGGTCCCTGTAATGGCACATGGATAAGAGGCCCATGTCCGCACACATGATGGGATCCCTGTAATGGCACATGGATAAGAGGCTCATGTCTGCACACATGATGGGGTCCCTGTAATGGCACATGGATAAGAGGCCCATTTCTGCACACATGATGGGGTCCCTGTAATGGCACATGGATAAGAGGCCCATGTCCGCACACATGATGGGATCCCTGTAATGGCACATGGATAAGAGGCTCATGTCTGCACACATGATGGTGTCCCTGTAATGGCACATGGATAAGAGGCCCATTTCTGCACACATGATGGGGTCCCTGTAATGGCACATGGATAAGAGGCCCATTTCTGCACACATGATGGGGTCCCTGTAATGGCACATGGATAAGAGGCCCATTTCTGCACACATGATGGGGTCCCTGTAATGGCACATGGATAAGAGGCCCATTTCTGCACACATGATGGGGTCCCTGTAATGGCACATGGATAAGAGGCCCATTTCTGCACACATGATGGGGTCCCTGTAATGGCACATGGATAAGAGGCCCATTTCCGCACACATGATGGGGTCCCTGTAATGGCACATGGATAAGAGGCCCATGTCCACACACATGATGGGATCCCTGTAATGGCACATGGATAAGAGGCTCATGTCTGCACACATGATGGTGTCCCTGTAATGGCACATTGATAAGAGGCCCATGTCCGCACACATGATGGGATCCCTGTAATGGCACATTGATAAGAGGCCCATGTCCGCACACATGATGGGATCCCTGTAATGGCACATGGATAAGAGGCTCATGTCCGCACACATGATGGGGTCCCTGTAATGGCACATTGATAAGAGGCCCATGTCCGCACACATGATGGGGTCCCTGTAATGGCACATGGATAAGAGGCCCGTTTCCGCACACATGCAAACAAACAAAATAAGTGTATGGGGCGACCTGGTGCATCCCGATTTTGGATGCCCCGAGGGTGGGAATCGATCTTATAGAATCCTGGGCCGATCGCGCTGGGTTTTGGTCCACGTTAATACCAAGAAATGACACAATGTTAGAGAGATAGTCACCGGTGTTCTGCAGTACGGCCCGGGCTGAGGTGGAACCAGCTGTAAATACACCATGTGCGAGTACTTGCCACATCCCTGGGAACCCCCCAGGCCAGCTTTTCAGGCATCCCCAAGCACATGCACCCAGCCCCGTGTGGCGTTTACACAAATTCGCTCTGAGCTTTAAATAACCAAATCCCAAATGAAATCAATGGGGACCTGAAATTTAGAAGGACATTGTGACTCTGCGGGCAGAGGGAGAATCATTGGGCGAGTCTTGTGAAACAGCCAACGGCCGAGGCCACAGAAAGATGGCCGCCGCTTCCATGAGTGAGGACACTCCTAGTGCCAGCTTTGCCTGCAGTGTCACGTTAAAAGGGACCTTCACCCTGAATAAGGGAAAGAATAATAAGTAAGTGACTAAAAACTTAAAGCATATTAATTGTAGATGCTGGGGAAGAGTTTTTGGGGCTTTTCAATAAATCATGGTGAAGGTCCGGATTAAGTGAGAGGCCTCCTTGCACATAGAGGTTACCTGGAGTACAGCCCACTCCCCTGATTGGTTACTTTCAGGAGGGATAAAAGGGACAAGGGGGGGGCGTCCAGAGGAGTTGGGGTTCTGGAGTGTTCAGTCTGAGCTGAAGGAACCTTGATGTCCAGCTGTGGGAAGTGAGCCCTGGTGGGAGCGACTAATGCGAGCGGCGCCATCTTTCCGTGGCCCTGGCCGTAGCCATTCTGAATGCCGACCGCGACCAGGGACCGCTTCCTGCTGGGTGCTTAGCTGAAGTCCGCATTTGGGATTGGGAACCCAAACTCACAAAGCTTGGTACAAACTCACACCTCCCAACTTGTCACGGTGGGAAAGAGGAACAATATGTAAATGAAGCCACGCCCCCGCATTGAGGGATGGGTGAAGCCACGCCCCTCATTGGGAGATGAATGAAGCCACGCCCCCTCATTGAGGGATAGATGAAGCCACGCTCTCTCATTGAGGGATAGATGAAGCCACACTCTCTCATTGAGGGATAGATGAAGCCACACTCTCTCATTGAGGGATAGATGAAGCCACACTCTCTCATTGAGGGATAGATGAAGCCACGCCCCCTCATTGAGGGATAGATGAAGCCACACTCTCTCATTGAGGGATAGATGAAGCCACGCTCTCTCATTGAGGGATGGATGAAGCCACGCTCACTCATTGAGGGATAGATGAAGCCACGCCCCCTCATTGAGGGATAGATGAAGCCACACTCTCTCATTGAGGGATAGATGAAGCCACGCTCTCTCATTGAGGGATAGATGAAGCCACGCTCTCTCATTGAGGGATAGATGAAGCCACGCTCTCTCATTGAGGGATAGATGAAGCCACGCTCTCTCATTGAGGGATAGATGAAGCCACGCTCTCTCATTGAGGGATAGATGAAGCCACACTCTCTCATTGAGGGATAGATGAAGCCACGCTCTCTCATTGAGGGATAGATGAAGCCACGCTCTCTCATTGAGGGATAGATGAAGCCACGCCCCCTCATTGAGGGATAGATGAAGCCACACTCTCTCATTGAGGGATAGATGAAGCCACGCCCCCTCATTGAGGGATGGATGAAGCCACGCTCACTCATTGAGGGATAGATGAAGCCACGCCCCCTCATTGAGGGATAGATGAAGCCACACTCTCTCATTGAGGGATAGATGAAGCCACGCTCTCTCATTGAGGGATAGATGAAGCCACGCTCTCTCATTGAGGGATAGATGAAGCCACACTCTCTAATTGAGGGATAGATGAAGCCACGCTCTCTCATTGAGGGATAGATGAAGCCACGCTCTCTCATTGAGGGATAGATGAAGCCACGCTCTCTCATTGAGGGATAGATGAAGCCACGCTCTCTCATTGAGGGATAGATGAAGCCACGCTCTCTCATTGAGGGATAGATGAAGCCACGCTCTCTCATTGAGGGATAGATGAAGCCACGCTCTCTCATTCAGAGATAGATGAAGCCACGCTCTCTCATTGAGAGATAGATGAAGCCACGCTCTCTCATTGAGGGATAGATGAAGCCACACTCTCTCATTGAGGGATAGATGAAGCCACACTCTCTCATTGAGAGATAGATGAAGCCACGCTCTCTCATTCAGAGATAGATGAAGCCACGCTCTCTCATTGAGAGATAGATGAAGCCACGCTCTCTCATTGAGAGATAGATGAAGCCACGCTCTCTCATTGAGAGATAGATGAAGCCACGCTCTCTCTCATTGAGGGATAGATGAAGCCACACTCTCTCATTGAGGGATAGATGAAGCCACACTCTCTCATTGAGGGATAACCGAAGCCACGCTCTCTCATTGAGGGATAGATGAAGCCACACTCTCTCATTGAGGGATAGATGAAGCCACACTCTCTCATTGAGGGATAGATGAAGCCACGCTCTCTCATTGAGGGATAGATGAAGCCACGCTCTCTCATTGAGGGACAGATGAAGCCACGCTCTCTCATTGAGGGATAGATGAAGCCACACACTCTCATTGAGGGATGGATGAAGCCACGCTCTCTCATTGAGGGATAGATGAAGCCACGCTCTCTCATTGAGGGATAGATGAAGCCACGCTCTCTCATTCAGAGATAGATGAAGCCACGCTCTCTCATTGAGAGATAGATGAAGCCACGCTCTCTCATTGAGGGATAGATGAAGCCACGCTCTCTCATTGAGGGATAGATGAAGCCACACTCTCTCATTGAGGGATAGATGAAGCCACACTCTCTCATTGAGAGATAGATGAAGCCACGCTCTCTCATTGAGAGATAGATGAAGCCACGCTCTCTCATTGAGGGATAAATGAAGCCACGCTCTCTCATTGAGGGATAGATGAAGCCACGCCCCCTCATTGAGGGATGGATGAAGCCACACTCTCTCATTGAGGGATAGATGAAGCCACACTCTCTCATTGAGAGATAGATGAAGCCACACTCTCTCATTGAGAGATAGATGAAGCCACGCTCTCTCATTGAGAGATAGATGAAGCCACGCTCTCTCATTGAGGGATAAATGAAGCCACGCTCTCTCATTGAGGGATAGATGAAGCCACGCCCCCTCATTGAGGGATGGATGAAGCCACACTCTCTCATTGAGGGATAGATGAAGCCACACTCTCTCATTGAGGGATAGATGAAGCCACACTCTCTCATTGAGGGATAGATGAAGCCACACTCTCTCATTGAGAGATAGATGAAGCCACGCTCTCTCATTCAGAGATAGATGAAGCCACGCTCTCTCATTGAGAGATAGATGAAGCCACGCTCTCTCATTGAGGGATAGATGAAGCCACACTCTCTCATTGAGGGATAGATGAAGCCACACTCTCTCATTGAGGGATAGATGAAGCCACGCTCTCTCATTGAGGGATAGATGAAGCCACGCTCTCTCATTGAGGGATAGATGAAGCCACACTCTCTCATTGAGGGATAGATGAAGCCACACTCTCTTATTGAGGGATGGATGAAGCCATGCTCTCTCATTGAGGGATAGATGAAGCCACACTCCCTCATTGAGGGATGGATGAAGCCACGCTCTCTCATTGAGAGATAGATGAAGCCACGCTCTCTCATTGAGGGATAGATGAAGCCACACTCTCTCATTGAGGGATAGATGAAGCCACGCTCTCTCATTGAGGGATGAATGAAGCCACGCTCTCTCATTGAGGGATGAATGAAGCCACGCTCTCTCATTGAGGGATAGATGAAGCCACGCTCTCTCATTGTGGGATGAATGAAGCCACGCTCTCTCATTGAGGGATAGATGAAGCCACGCTCTCTCATTGAGGGATAGATGAAGCCACGCCCTCTCATTGAGGGATAGATGAAGCCACGCTCTCTCATTGAGGGATAGATGAAGCCACGCTCTCTCATTGAGGGATAGATGAAGCCACGCTCTCTTATTGAGGGATGAATGAAGCCACGCTCTCTCATTGAGGGATAGATGAAGCCACGCTCTCTCATTGAGGGATAGATGAAGCCACGCTCTCTCATTGAGGGATAGATGAAGCCACGCTCTCTCATTGAGGGATAGATGAAGCCACGCTCTCACATTGAGGGATGAATGAAGCCATGCTCTCTCATTGAGGGATATATGAAGCCACGCTCTCTCATTGAGGGATAGATGAAGCCACGCTCTGTCATTGAGGAATAGATGAAGCCACGCTCTCTCATTGAGAGATAGATGAAGCCACGCTCTCTCATTGAGAGATAGATGAAGCCACGCTCTCTCATTGAGGGATGAATGAAGCCACGCTCTCTCATTGAGGGATAGATGAAGCCACGCTCTCTCATTGAGGGATAGATGAAGCCACGCTCTCTCATTGAGGGATAGATGAAGCCACGCTCTCTCATTGAGGGATAGATGAAGCCACGCTCTCACATTGAGGGATGAATGAAGCCATGCTCTCTCATTGAGGGATATATGAAGCCACGCTCTCTCATTGAGGGATAGATGAAGCCACGCTCTGTCATTGAGGAATAGATGAAGCCACGCTCTCTCATTGAGAGATAGATGAAGCCACGCTCTCTCATTGAGAGATAGATTAAGCCACGCTCTCTCATTGAGAGATAGATAAAGCCACGCTCTCTCATTGAGGGATAGATGAAGCCACGCTCTCTCATTGAGGCATAGATGAAGCCACGCTCTCTCATTGAGGGATAGATGAAGCCACACTCTCTCATTGAGGGATAGATGAAGCCACACTCTCTCATTGAGAGATAGATGAAGCCACGCTCTCTCATTGAGAGATAGATGAAGCCACGCTCTCTCATTGAGAGATAGATGAAGCCACGCTCTCTCATTGAGGGATAGATGAAGTCACGCTCTCTCATTGAGGGATAGATGAAGCCACACTCTCTCATTGAGAGATAGATGAAGCCACACTCTCTCATTGAGGGATAAATGAAGCCACGCCCCCTCTTTGGGGGATAGATGAAGCCACACTCTCTCATTGAGGAATAGATGAAGCCACGCTCTCTCATTGAGGAATAGATGAAGCCTTGCTCTCTCATTGAGGAATAGATGAAGCCTTGCTCTCTCATTGAGGAATAGATGAAGGCTTGCTCTCTCATTGAGGAATAGATGAAGCCACGCTCTCTCATTGAGGAATAGATGAAGCCACGCTCTCTCATTGAGGAATAGATGAAGGCTTGCTCTCTCATTGAGGAATAGATGAAGCCACGCTCTCTCATTGAGAGATAGATGAAGCCACGCTCTCTCATTGAGGGATAAATGAAGCCACGCTCTCTCATTGAGGGATAGATGAAGCCACGCCCCCTCATTGAGGGATGGATGAAGCCACACTCTCTCATTGAGGGATAGATGAAGCCACACTCTCTCATTGAGGGATAGATGAAGCCACACTCTCTCATTGAGGCATAGATGAAGCCACGCTCTCTCATTGAGGGATAGATGAAGCCACGCTCTCTCATTGAGGGCTAGATGAAGCCATGCCCCCTCATTGAGGGATAGATGAAGCCATGCCCCCTCATTGATTGCTAGATGAAGCCACACCCCCTCATTGAGGGATAGATGAAGCCACACTCTCTCATTGAGGGATAGATGAAGCCACACTCTCTCATTGAGGGATAGATGAAGCCACGCCCCCTCATTGAGGGATAGATGAAGCACACTTTGAATAGGCAAATGAATCATTTATTGCTGCAGATATGATACAGGATGCATGCATTCTGTGCACCCAAAGGTTGGTGGAGGCCCCCTTTGCAGGGCAAGCGGCGGAGGCCCCGGGGCGCGCACCCCCCTCATAAGAGAGACTCCGTATGGGAAAGAAACTGTGTCCCCGACATAAACACACCATCAAAATGTTTTAGGGGTGAGAGACTTACAATTGCACACCCACGCAATGAATATATAAAAATATATCTGTTTATTCAATCTATATTACAATGAACATAACACTAAAAAGACTGTGGGCCTTATTCATGAAGGGATAGCGCCAGGTAGCGCCTGTACAGCGTCAGGTAGCGTCAGGTGAACGCCGGACACGGCAGCAATTCCACATTTATGAAGCCGACTGTAACAACGTGTGCGTGCGACTGTAACAGCGCCATGTAGCGTCCGATTCATCATTATCCCAGGCTCAGCGTACAGCGCTGGCATTCATCCTTGCAGAGTGCCACGTCTTACCTGTCGCTACCTGGCGCTCTCCCATACATTTCTATAAAAGATCCTTAAATCTCTTTCCTGATTCCCCCCAATTTTTTTTTTATCCCTAAAATAAAAATCAAAACATCTGACATTTCCTGGACAAGAAAATGAAATTTTTGAAAACTTTTTGGATTTGTAATATTTTTATGCAGAATTGTCATTACAGGTCTGGTATTAAAGTGTTAATGTCACAATGTTATAACATTGATATGGATCATTGAACATGGATATGTGGCGCTCTGGGCTACAACTACATGATTTTGAGCGCCGGCGATGTTTGTGGCAGTTTTTTTGATGAATGTGGTGTCAGTCAGTCGCACTGAGCTGGTGCTACCGTTCGCTCCCATACAGCATAGTACTGCGACTCACACATGATATTCATTAATGCCGGACAGCGACTGAGGTGTTCCTAAACAAGGATCCACGGCCGAGCACAGCGACTACTAGCGGTCGCTCTGAAATCCGCTCTACAGACGCTCATCTGTCGCTACCTGGCGTTAGTAATGAATCAGCCTGAATGTTAGAAAACATATATAACATGCTATATCAAAGTCTGCCATGAGGGGGCGCAGATGTACCAAGCTGCTGTTGAACTGATCAAAAAAATATGAGGCCGATTTATTAATAGCGACATGTAGCAACAGTTGAGCGACTGTAGCGGCATTTTCAGAGCGCCCGCTAGTAGTCGCTGTGCTTGGCCGTTGCTCGGTAGCTGATAGCGACTCAGTCGGTGTGCAGTAATGTTGAATACAAGGTGACGAGTCGCTATTTGACAGGTTCCGCGCTGTATGGGAGCGCATGATAGCGACTGGCCCTAGCGACCGGCTCCCACCATATTCATTAACAAATCACGCTCAAAAAATTATCGCGCTGTGAAATGCTTGTTTAAACCCCAGAGCGCTGGGTAGTTTTTTAACCCCCAAACAACCATATTTTTGGAAACCAAAAAAAAAAATATTTAAATAATTTAGTAATATGAATACATTAATATCAGACCTGTAATATCAATTCTGTACAATTTTTTTTAACCTTAAAAAAATTAACTAACATTGCAGAAGTGGTCACAGAATTTTTCACATTTAAAAAAAAAAAAAAACATTAATAACAATTATTTATGAATATTTAAAGATTGTTCCATTGAAATGCATTGGAGAGCGCCAGGTAGCGAGAGGTCATACCTGTCGCTGTTCAAGGTCGGACGCTGGCGCTGTGGGGTGAGGCTGGAATAATGATGAATGAGTCGCTATATGGCGCTATCTCAGTCGCTAAGCAGGATTGGCTTGATAAATGTGTGATTGTGGTGGGGAGCCGGCGTTCTCGTGGCGGGGCCCGTCATTACCGGCCGCTCACCAGTCGCTACCTGGCGCTATTCCTTCATAAATAAAGGCCTCAGTGTTTTACAGTGTCATTTTCCCATACTAATTATATTAATTGCGCAAACATAATTTTATTAGTAAATTGCTATGTGCCATCTCCTAAACAGCATCAAATTCATAGAAAAACCCTCCATAGTAAATCATATCATAACCACATAGTAGAAGTCAAGGCAAAAAATCATAAGAAAAAAGTTAAAAATACTTAGGCCCTTATTCATGAAGGGATAGCGCCAGGTAGCGCCTTGTAAATGACAGGTAGCGACAGGTAGCGACTGGTGAACGCCGGACACAGCAGCAATTACACATTTATCAAGCAGAATCTGTTGAGCGACTGGGATAGCGCCATGTAGCGTCCGATTCATCATTATCCCAGGCTCAGCGAACAGCGCCAGCGTTCGGCCTTGCACAGCACCACGTATTACCTCTCGCTACCTGTCGCTCTCCCATACATTTCTATGGACGTTCTTTTATTTCTCTTCAAACAGGGTTTTTGAATTATTTTTTTTTTTTAAATCACAAATAATTCTGTGACCTCTCCTGACATTGAATAAGCTGTTTTGTGACAATTTTTTCATTTTTTTATATATTTCTTCAGAAATGACATCACAGCTCTGCCATTAAAGTGTCATGTTACAATGTTGTTACAATGTAATTCCATATGTTTTCGCTTTGTTACTGGTGGATAGATGCTGAGAAACAGACTTTAATCACACAGCCTCCTGCGCTCTGGGCTTCAGAGAAGCATTTTTCAGCGCCAGAGATTTGTGAGGCTGTTTTTTTGATGAATATGGTGTGAGTCGGTCGCTATGAGCAGTCGCTAACATGCACTCCCATACAGCGCTGTACTGGTCAAATAGCGACTCCTCACAATGTATTCATCATTACTGCACAGCGACTGAGGCGTTCTGAACTTGCGACTCACGGCTGAGCACTGCGACTACTAGCGGGCGCTCTGAAATGCTGCTACAGACGCTCATCTGTCGCTACCTGGCGTTAGTGATGAATCAGCCTGTTAGCTTATTTTCAAATCATGCAAGTGTCCCAGCAGGTAGCGTTCCAGCGTCCCCCCACCCTCCCCCAGAAAAGCCCACGCGTTCCGAGACAAGGGGTCTCTTCCTCAAGGCATAAACACCCCGGAGCCAGACTCGATGTAACGTAGACTCAGAAGCGCTAATATTTAATGATTGGATGTTTACGCCCCCGCAGCCGCTCGCTGTCAATAATCGCAGAGTTTTTATAGTGGGTTGCGAGGGCGAGATAATCGCCGTCCTGCCGCCGCCGCCGCCGTGAACATGGAGCCGAGCTCTGACTGCAAGATCTACCACCAGCACGACTTCGACCACCGGCAATTTCTGCACGCGTTCTGCACGCCGGGCGCCGACGCGATGATGTTCAAGGAGCTGATCCTGTCTCCCATGAAAGCGTATCATAAGCTGCTCAAGCCAGGTATGAGCTGAAACCTTAAAGCGGACCTACACCGTGATTAAATGAAAAGCCCAAACCCTTATAAAGCTCCTCCCCAGCATCTAAAATTAATATATTTTACGTTTTTAGTCACTTAATTATTATTCTTTCCCCCACTGGGCTGCAACTCTGTTCAGGACTCTAGGATACGGGCGCCGCCATCTTGACTCAGATGCATTGCACTTACTAAGGAGAGAAGAGGGGGATAAAGTACAGGTGGGAGGGGTTATAGCTGTGCTTTGCTCAGACAGAGCAGAGCTGGGGTCAGGGAAAGGTCATCAATCCCAGAATGCAGAGAGACACAGTCAGAAGACACTTCCTGTTTGCAGGCTGCCTGATGTTCCATGAGCCGCCATCTTGGATGTTTAAAGGCTCATAACAAGCAGTAGATGCAGGTAGGATGATTTTTAATGTGAACAATCTGTATGTACAGGGTGTGGGAAACATGTGACGCTACTTGGCGCTGTTAGAGGCGCTATACACTGACCTGCCTGTAATAATACATGTGACGCTACATGGCGCTGTTAGAGGCGCTATACACTGACCTGCCTGTAATAATACATGTGACGCTACATGACGCTGTTAGAGGCGCTATACACTGACCTGCCTGTAATAATACATGTGACGCTACATGACGCTGTTAGAGGTGCTATACACTGACCTTCCTGTAATAATACATGTGACACTACATGACGCTGTTAGAGGCGCTATACACTGAGCTGCCTGTAATAATACATGTGACGCTACATGGCGCTGTTAGAGGCGCTATACACTGACCTGCCTGTAATAATACATGTGACGCTACATGGCGCTGTTAGAGGCGCTATACACTGACCTGCCTGTAATAATACATGTGACGCTACATGACGCTGTTAGAGGTGCTATACACTGACCTGCCTGTAATAATACATGTGACGCTACATGACGCTGTTAGAGGTGCTATACACTGACCTGCCTGTAATAATACATGTGACGCTACATGACGCTGTTAGAGGCGCTATACACTGACCTGCCTGTAATAATACATGTGACGCTACATGACGCTGTTAGAGGTGCTATACACTGACCTGCCTGTAATAATACATGTGACGCTACATGACGCTGTTAGAGGCGCTATACACTGACCTGCCTGTAATAATACATGTGACGCTACATGACGCTGTTAGAGGTGCTATACACTGACCTGCCTGTAATAATACATGTGACGCTACATGGCGCTGTTAGAGGCGCTATACACTGACCTGCCTGTAATAATACATGTGACGCTACATGACGCTGTTAGAGGTGCTATACACTGACCTGCCTGTAATAATACATGTGACGCTACATGGCGCTGTTAGAGGTGCTATACACTGACCTGCCTGTAATAATACATGTGACGCTACATGACGCTGTTAGAGGTGCTATACACTGACCTGCCTGTAATAATACATGTGACGCTACATGACGCTGTTAGAGGCGCTATACACTGACCTGCCTGTAATAATACATGTGACGCTACATGGCGCTGTTAGAGGTGCTATACACTGACCTGCCTGTAATAATACATGTGACGCTACATGACGCTGTTAGAGATGCTATACACTGACCTGCCTGTAATAATACATGTGACGCTACATGGCGCTGTTAGAGGTGCTATACACTGACCTGCCTGTAATAATACATGTGACGCTACATGGCGCTGTTAGAGGCGCTATACACTGACCTGCCTGTAATAATACATGTGACACTACATGGCGCTGTTAGAGGCGCTATACACTGAGCTGCCTGTAATAATACATGTGACGCTACATGGCGCTGTTAGAGGCGCTATACACTGACCTGCCTGTAATAATACATGTGACGCTACATGGCGCTGTTAGAGGCGCTATACACTGACCTGCCTGTAATAATACATGTGAAGCTACATGACGCTGTTAGAGGCGCTATAAACTGACCTGCCTGTAATAATACATGTGACGCTACATGGCGCTGTTAGAGGCGCTATACACTGAGCTGCCTGTAATAATACATGTGACGCTACATGACGCTGTTAGAGGCGCTATACACTGACCTGCCTGTAATAATACATGTGACGCTACATGACGCTGTTAGAGGCGCTATACACTGACCTGCCTGTAATAATACATGTGACACTACATGGCGCTGTTAGAGGCGCTATACACTGACCTGCCTGTAATAATACATGTGAAGCTACATGACGCTGTTAGAGGCGCTATACACTGACCTGCCTGTAATAATACATGTGACGCTACATGGCGCTGTTAGAGGTGCTATACACTGACCTGCCTGTAATAATACATGTGACGCTACATGACGCTGTTAGAGGCGCTATAAACTGACCTGCCTGTAATAATACATGTGACGCTACATGGCGCTGTTAGAGGCGCTATACACTGACCTGCCTGTAATAATACATGTGACGCTACATGATGCTGTTAGAGGCGCTATACACTGACCTGCCTGTAATAATACATGTGACGCTACATGACGCTGTTAGAGGCGCTATACACTGAGCTGCCTGTAATAATACATGTGACGCTACACGGCGCTGTTAGAGGCGCTATACACTGACCTGCCTGTAATAATACATGTGACGCTACATGACGTTGTTAGAGGCGCTATACACTGAGCTGCCTGTAATAATACATGTGACACTACATGACGCTGTTAGAGGCGCTATACACTGACCTGCCTGTAATAATACATGTGACGCTACATGGCGCTGTTAGAGGTGCTATACACTGAGCTGCCTGTAATAATACATGTGACACTACATGACGCTGTTAGAGGCGCTATACACTGACCTGCCTGTAATAATACATGTGACGCTACATGGCGCTGTTAGAGGTGCTATACACTGAGCTGCCTGTAATAATACATGTGACGCTACATGACGCTGTTAGAGGCGCTATAAACTGACCTGCCTGTAATAATACATGTGACGCTACATGGCGCTGTTAGAGGCGCTATACACTGACCTGCCTGTAATAATACATGTGACACTACATGACGCTGTTAGAGGCGCTATACACTGACCTGCCTGTAATAATACATGTGACGCTACATGGCGCTGTTAGAGGCGCTATACACTGACCTGTTTGTAATAATACATGTGACGCTACATGGCGCTGTTAGAGGCGCTATACACTGACCTGCCTGTAATAATACATGTGACGCTACATGACGCTGTTAGAGGTGCTATACACTGACCTGCCTGTAATAATACATGTGACACTACATGACGCTGTTAGAGGTGCTATACACTGACCTGCCTGTAATAATACATGTGACACTACATGGCGCTGTTAGAGGCGCTATACACTGACCTGCCTGTAATGATACATGTGACGCTACATGGCGCTGTTAGAGGTGCTATACACTGACCTGCCTGTAATAATACATGTGACGCTACATGGCGCTGTTAGAGGCGCTATACACTGACCTGCCTGTAATAATACATGTGACACTACATGGCGCTGTTAGAGGCGCTATACACTGACCTGCCTGTAATGATACATGTGACGCTACATGGCGCTGTTATAGGTGCTATACACTGACCTGCCTGTAATAATACATGTGACGCTACATGACACTGTTAGAGGCGCTATACACTGACCTGCCTGTAATAATACATGTGACGCTACATGGCGCTGTTAGAGGCGCTATACACTGACCTGCCTGTAATAATACATGTGACGCTACATGGCGCTGTTAGAGGCGCTCACCAGATTCGCTTTCATAAATGTGGTTTCCCGGACAGCGCCCGGTGTTCATCAGACGCTGCCTGCCGCTATGAGGCGCTACCTGGCGCTATCCCTTCTTAAATAACCCTCATAAACCATTTTTTGTGCGCAATACCTGCAGGGTGGGACCAGTATCAAAGGATAAATAATAATAATCAGTAATAATGATTTGTGTTCAGTGAATTAGTGTAATTAGGAACGCTGTGTATTTTTAGGGAGATTTACTGGGAGTTGTATTAATGTAATTTAGACTCTAGGGACCTGATTTGTGAATGGTTTGCGCCGTTCGATTTGGGCGTATGTCTATTTTTGTGCCCAAAATGTTGAATGAATTGAGATGATGTGTATATATGTAATCTTGCGCCGTTAGCAGTGTCACTCGACCTGGGACATTCTTGGGGGATTTCCAGATCTGCACAATTACGTGATGTGTTTGTTTATTGTGTATTTGTTGTAATCTAGTACTTAAGTCTTTCCTTCTCTTGCCACATTGGCAGGCTGATTCATCATTAGCGCCAGGTAGCGACAGATGAGCGTCTGTAGCGGCATTTTCAGAGCGCCCGCTAGTAGTCGCAGTGCTCGCCGTGGGTCACTACTTTATAGCGACTCAGTCTCTGTTCAGTAATGTTGAATACATCGTGAGGAGTCGCTATTTGACCAGTACAGCGCTGTATGGGAACGCATGTTAGCGACTGCTCATAGCGGCCGACTCACATCATATTCAGCAAAAAAACAGCCTCACAAATCTCTGGCGCTGAAAAATGCTTCTCTGAAGCCCAGAGCGCAGGAGGCTGTGTGATTAAAGTCTGTTTTTCAGCATCTATCCACCAGTAACAAAGCGAAAACATATGGAATTACATTGTAACATGACACTTTAATGGCAGAGCTGTAATGTCATTTCTGAAGAAATATATAAAACATGAAAAAAATGTGAAAAAACTGCTTATTCAATGTCAGGAGAGGTCACAGAATTATTTGTGATTTTAAAAATAAATAACCTGTTTAAAGAGAAGAAAAGCATCGTCCATTGAAATGTATGGGAGAGCGACAGGTAGCGAGAGGTCATACCTGGCGCTGTGCAAGGCTGAACGCCGGCGCTGTTCGCTGAGGCTGTGAAAATGATGAATCAGACGCTACATGGCGCTATCCCAGTCGCTAAACAGATTCTGCTTGATAAATGTGTAATTGCTGCCGTGTCCGGCGTTCACCAGTCGCTACCTGTCGCTACCTCTCATTAACCAGTCGCTGCCTGTCGCTATCCCTTCATGAATAAGGGCCGGGGAGGCCGATTCATTAATAGCGCCAGGTAGCGACAGATGAGCGACTGTAGCGTGATTTTTTCAGCGCCAGCCAGTATTAGCTGTGCTTGGCCGGCATTAGCTTGATGACAGCGACTCAGTCGGTGTGCGGTAATGTTGAATACGGGCTGGGGGGTCGCTGTTTCACAGGTCCAGCGTTGTATGTGAGCGCCTGACAACGAATGGCCAGAGCGAACGGCTAGCTTCATATTCATCAACAAATCACGCTCCGAATGTGCTGTCGCTGTCCATTCCTTGTTTAAAGCCCAGAGCGCTGGCGGTGATGTGTATTAACTAGTTTTTAACCCCTAAACAACCATATTTTTTTAATTTAACATTATACATGTTTTTAGAATCATTTTGTAATATGAATACATTAATCTCAGACATGTTAGATCAATTCTGCACATATTTTTTTAATTTTTTTTTTTACTTAAAAATAAATCCTAACATTGCAGAAGTGGTCTCCGATTTTTTGACATTAAAAAAATATTTAAAAAAATTAATACCAATTAATTATGATTAATTATAGATTGCTCCATTGAAATGCATTGGACATCGCCAGGGAGCGACAGCTCATACCTGGCGCTGTGAGGGAATTTGCAGCGGCGCTGTTCGGTCCAGGCGGCTTCATGATGAATGCCGCGCTAGCCGTCGCTCTCACCAGCGCTAGCCTCATTTTGCTTGATAAATGCGTCATTGTGACCGCCGCCGGGCGTACTTGAGTCGGTAGTTGCCGTTAGCTGCCGCTACCTGGCGCTCGTCAGACACTACCTGGCGCTATCGCTTGATGAATAAGGGCCTAAGTATCAATTGAATTATGGTTTGCACACATTTTAGCACCAATGCGTTTTATGAATTGTTTACAGTTCTGGCAATTGATTGAAATCTAATGTTTGTGGGATTGGGATTCATGGGTTTATTTGGGATGCCCCTGGGAATGTGCGGTCCAGTGTTATTGTCTGTTATGTGATTTTTATGGTTACTTGCCAAAAATCATTTATGAATTCATGATCTATATTTGGTTGATGTATTGATTACCGTGGAGGGTGATTTGGAGCTATTTGGGGTGAATTTCTGGATTCACCATTATAACACTATGGCTTTGATTTAGGATATATTTATTCTCCCATCGCTGCGCGGCCACAGGTATTGGATTGAATTGCTTCTCTTTATTTGTATTGTGATGCGGAATTTGCATATTTAGTTTAGACGCCGTTAGCAGTTGGCGCATGTTGTTTTTGGCCATTTAAAGTGGAGCAAAACCCGCGCTGATCGGCCCAGGAATCTATAACATTCCTGGGCCAATCGTTTGCCCCCTGGGGCATCCAAGATCTGAACGCCCCGCTGTGTGACACCCCCCAGGTCACCCCATACACTTAGCTTATTTCCCAGTCAAACAGCGCATGCGCAAGCCGTGGCCCCATCGCCGCTATCCCTCTAATAGGGCGCGTGCCAGGCATTTGTGAATGTGACACCCTCCCGGGGATGTGGCCACCAGCGTGCTTGGAGCCGCTGCCCTTAGATGACGTGATGTCAGCAGCTCCGAGTTCACTAATTGGCCGAGAGGCTGCGCATGCGCCATAGGACCAGGAAGAGGTCAGTTGGCATCGCGATCTGGGGGGTTTCACACAGCGGGACATCACCGATCGGGGTGCCCCAGCAGGAAGGACCAAAACCCGGGATAATCAAAATCCTGAGTTTTGTTCCACTTTAACAAAGTAGCGCAAGTGACTCCCAGACTGTCTGACGCATTAACGGAAGCTTCCATGGGATTGAATGGGGTGTTTCTCTGTGTGCGAGTTTTGCCCTATTTGGTCATAGCTTACAACCGGTGAAGTCGTGGTTGTGTTTCTATGTCTTGTCCTATGTCTTAGATGTTCCTTTCATGTGTTTAATTAATTTTACAATTTTTGCTGGTTTTGGGCAATTTCTCCTTTCTTGATCTTGCTAAATATGGGAGCCAGCGTCTGGTGAACGTCGGGCGCTGTACGCAATACCACGTTTATGAAGGGGATTCTGGTGAGCGCCTCTAACAGAACCATGTAGCGTCACATGTATTATTACAGGCAGGTCAGTGTATAGCACCTCTAACAGCGTCATGTAGCGTCACATGTATTATTACAGGCAGGTCAGTGTATAGCACCTCTAACAGCGTCATGTAGCGTCACATGTATTATTACAGGCAGGTCAGTGTATAGCGCCTCTAACAGCGTCATGTAGTGTCACATGTATTATTACAGGCAGGTCAGTGTATAGCGCCTCTAACAGCGCCATGTAGTGTCACATGTATTATTACAGGCAGGTCAGTGTATAGCGCCTCTAACAGCGTCATGTAGTGTCACATGTATTATTACAGGCAGGTCAGTGTATAGCGCCTCTAACAGCACCATGTAGCGTCACATGTATTATTACAGGCAGGTCAGTGTATAGTACCTCTAACAGCGCCATGTAGCGTCACATGTATTATTACAGGCAGGTCAGTGTATAGCACCTCTAACAGCGCCATGTAGCGTCACATGTATTATTACAGGCAGGTCAGTGTATAGCACCTCTAACAGCGCCATGTAGCGTCACATGTATTATTACAGGCAGGTCAGTGTATAGCACCTCTAACAGCGTCATGTAGCGTCACATGTATTATTACAGGCAGGTCAGTGTATAGCACCTCTAACAGCGTCATGTAGCGTCACATGTATTATTACAGGCAGGTCAGTGTATAGCGCCTCTAACAGCGTCATGTAGTGTCACATGTATAATTACAGGCAGGTCAGTGTATAGCGCCTCTAACAGCACCATGTAGCGTCACATGTATTATTACAGGCAGGTCAGTGTATAGTACCTCTAACAGCGCCATGTAGCGTCACATGTATTATTACAGGCAGGTCAGTGTATAGCACCTCTAACAGCGCCATGTAGCGTCACATGTATTATTACAGGCAGGTCAGTGTATAGCACCTCTAACAGCGCCATGTAGCGTCACATGTATTATTACAGGCAGGTCAGTGTATAGCACCTCTAACAGCGTCATGTAGTGTCACATGTATTATTACAGGCAGGTCAGTGTATAGCACCTCTAACAGCGTCATGTAGCGTCACATGTATTATTACAGGCAGGTCAGTGTATAGCACCTCTAACAGCGCCATGTAGCGTCACATGTATTATTACAGGCAGGTCAGTGTATAGCACCTCTAACAGCGCCATGTAGCGTCACATGTATTATTACAGGCAGGTCAGTGTATAGCACCTCTAACAGCGCCATGTAGTGTCACATGTATTATTACAGGCAGCTCAGTGTATAACACCTCTAACAGCGTCATATAGCGTCACATGTATTATTACAGGCAGGTCAGTGTATAGCACCTCTAACAGCGCCATGTAGCGTCACATGTATTATTACAGGCAGGTCAGTGTATAGCGCCTCTAACAGCGTCATGTAGCGTCACATGTATTATTACAGGCAGGTCAGTGTATAGCACCTCTAACAGCGCCATGTAGCGTCACATGTATTATTACAGGCAGGTCAGTGTATAGCACCTCTAACAGCGTCATGTAGCGTCACATGTATTATTACAGGCAGGTCAGTGTATAGCGCCTCTAACAGCGCCATGTAGTGTCACATGTATTATTACAGGCAGGTCAGTGTATAGCACCTCTAACAGCGTCATGTAGCGTCACATGTATTATTACATGCAGGTCAGTGTATAGCACCTCTAACAGCGCCATGTAGCGTCACATGTATTATTACAGGCAGGTCAGTGTATAGCGCCTCTAACAGCGCCATGTAGCGTCACATGTATTATTACAGGCAGGTCAGTGTATAGCACCTCTAACAGCGTCATGTAGCGTCACATGTATTATTACAGGCAGGTCAGTGTATAGCGCCTCTAACAGCGTCATGTAGTGTCACATGTATTATAACAGGCAGGTCAGTGTATAACACCTCTAACAGCGCCATGTAGTGTCACATGTATTATTACAGGCAGGTCAGTGTATAACACCTCTAACAGCGTCATGTAGCGTCACATGTATTATTACAGGCAGGTCAGTGTATAGCACCTCTAACAGCGTCATGTAGCGTCACATGTATTATTACAGGCAGGTCAGTGTATAGCGCCTCTAACAGCGTCATGTAGCGTCACATGTATTATTACAGGCAGGTCAGTGTATAGCACCTCTAACAGCGTCATGTAGCGTCACATGTATTATTACAGGCAGGTCAGTGTATAGCACCTCTAACAGCGTCATGTAGCGTCACATGTATTATTACAGGCAGGTCAGTGTATAGCACCTCTAACAGCGTCATGTAGCGTCACATGTATTATTACAGGCAGGTCAGTGTATAGCACCTCTAACAGCGTCATGTAGCGTCACATGTATTATTACAGGCAGGTCAGTGTATAGCGCCTCTAACAGCGTCATGTAGCGTCACATGTATTATTACAGGCAGGTCAGTGTATAGCACCTCTAACAGCGCCATGTAGTGTCACATGTATTATTACAGGCAGGTCAGTGTATAACACCTCTAACAGCGTCATGTAGCGTCACATGTATTATTACATGCAGGTCAGTGTATAGTGCCTCTAACAGCGTCATGTAGCGTCACATGTATTATTACAGGCAGGTCAGTGTATAGCGCCTCTAACAGCGCCATGTAGCGTCACATGTATTATTACAGGCAGGTCAGTGTATAGCACCTCTAACAGCGCCATGTAGTGTCACATGTATTATTACAGGCAGGTCAGTGTATAGCACCTCTAACAGCGCCATGTAGTGTCACATGTATTATTACAGGCAGGTCAGTGTATAACACCTCTAACAGCGTCATGTAGCGTCACATGTATTATTACATGCAGGTCAGTGTATAGCACCTCTAACAGCGCCATGTAGTGTCACATGTATTATTATAGGCAGGTCAGTGTATAGCACCTCTAACAGCGCAATGTAGTGTCACATGTATTATAACAGGCAGGTCAGTGTATAACACCTCTAACAGCGTCATGTAGCGTCACATGTATTATTACAGGCAGGTCAGTGTATAGCACCTCTAACAGCGCCATGTAGCGTCACATGTATTATTTCAGGCAGGTCAGTGTATAGCACCTCTAACAGCGTCATGTAGTGTCACATGTATTATTACAGGCAGCTCAGTGTATAGCGCCTCTAACAGCGTCATGTAGTGTCACATGTATTATTACAGGCAGGTCAGTGTATAGCGCCTCTAACAGCGCCATGTAGCGTCACATGTATTATTACAGGCAGGTCAGTGTATAGCGCCTCTAACAGCGTCATGTAGTGTCACATGTATTATTACAGGCAGGTCAGTGTATAGCACCTCTAACAGCGTCATGTAGTGTCACATGTATTATTACAGGCAGGTCAGTGTATAGCGCCTCTAACAGCGCCATGTAGTGTCACATGTATTATTACAGGCAGCTCAGTGTATAGCACCTCTAACAGCGCCATGTAGCGTCACATGTATTATTACAGGCAGGTCAGTGTATAACACCTCTAACAGCGTCATGTAGCGTCACATGTATTATTACATGCAGGTCAGTGTATAGTGCCTCTAACAGCGTCATGTAGCGTCACATGTATTATTACAGGCAGGTCAGTGTATAGCACCTCTAACAGCGCCATGTAGTGTCACATGTATTATTACAGGCAGGTCAGTGTATAACACCTCTAACAGCGTCATGTAGCGTCACATGTATTATTACATGCAGGTCAGTGTATAGCACCTCTAACAGCGCCATGTAGTGTCACATGTATTATAACAGGCAGGTCAGTGTATAACACCTCTAACAGCGTCATGTAGCGTCACATGTATTATTACAGGCAGGTCAGTGTATAGCACCTCTAACAGCGCCATGTAGCGTCACATGTATTATTTCAGGCAGGTCAGTGTATAGCACCTCTAACAGCGTCATGTAGTGTCACATGTATTATTACAGGCAGCTCAGTGTATAGCGCCTCTAACAGCGTCATGTAGTGTCACATGTATTATTACAGGCAGGTCAGTGTATAGCGCCTCTAACAGCGCCATGTAGCGTCACATGTATTATTACAGGCAGGTCAGTGTATAGCGCCTCTAACAGCGTCATGTAGTGTCACATGTATTATTACAGGCAGGTCAGTGTATAGCACCTCTAACAGCGTCATGTAGTGTCACATGTATTATTACAGGCAGGTCAGTGTATAGCGCCTCTAACAGCGCCATGTAGTGTCACATGTATTATTACAGGCAGCTCAGTGTATAGCACCTCTAACAGCGCCATGTAGCGTCACATGTATTATTACAGGCAGGTCAGTGTATAACACCTCTAACAGCGTCATGTAGCGTCACATGTATTATTACATGCAGGTCAGTGTATAGTGCCTCTAACAGCGTCATGTAGCGTCACATGTATTATTACAGGCAGGTCAGTGTATAGCACCTCTAACAGCGCCATGTAGTGTCACATGTATTATTACAGGCAGGTCAGTGTATAACACCTCTAACAGCGTCATGTAGCGTCACATGTATTATTACATGCAGGTCAGTGTATAGCACCTCTAACAGCGCCATGTAGTGTCACATGTATTATTATAGGCAGGTCAGTGTATAGCACCTCTAACAGCGCAATGTAGTGTCACATGTATTATAACAGGCAGGTCAGTGTATAACACCTCTAACAGCGTCATGTAGCGTCACATGTATTATTACAGGCAGGTCAGTGTATAGCACCTCTAACAGCGCCATGTAGCGTCACATGTATTATTTCAGGCAGGTCAGTGTATAGCACCTCTAACAGCGTCATGTAGTGTCACATGTATTATTACAGGCAGCTCAGTGTATAGCGCCTCTAACAGCGTCATGTAGTGTCACATGTATTATTACAGGCAGGTCAGTGTATAGCGCCTCTAACAGCGCCATGTAGCGTCACATGTATTATTACAGGCAGGTCAGTGTATAGCGCCTCTAACAGCGTCATGTAGTGTCACATGTATTATTACAGGCAGGTCAGTGTATAGCACCTCTAACAGCGTCATGTAGTGTCACATGTATTATTACAGGCAGGTCAGTGTATAGCGCCTCTAACAGCGCCATGTAGTGTCACATGTATTATTACAGGCAGCTCAGTGTATAGCGCCTCTAACAGCGCCATGTAGCGTCACATGTATTATTACAGGCAGGTCAGTGTATAGCACCTCTAACAGCGTCATGTAGCGTCACATGTATTATTACAGGCAGGTCAGTGTATAGCGCCAGAGCCAGGTATTACCTGTTGCTCAGTGTCGCTCTCTCATACATTTCAATGGCCGTTCATTAGTTGTGTATAAACAGCGTGTTTGACTTATTTTTTTTTTTGCTCCAATCATTGTGTGACGTCTTCTGGCTGCAAACAAACACTTTTAAAAACTTTTTTGACTTTTTATATTTTTATGCAGAATTATCATTATTATCAACACTAAAGTGTTATTGCCACAGTGTTATAACAATGTCCTTCCATGTGTCCTCACCCTCCTTTACAACCTTGATGTGTCCTCTCCCTCCTTTACAGCCTTGATGTGTCCTCTCCCTCCTTTACAGCCTTGATGTGTCCTCTCCCTCCTTTACAGCCTTGATGTGTCCTCTCCCTCCTTTACAACCTTGATGTGTCCTCTCCCTCCTTTACAACCTTGATGTGTCCTCACCCTCCTTTACAACCTTGATGTGTCCTCTCCCTCCTTTACAGCCTTGATGTGTCCTCTCCCTCCTTTACAGCCTTGATGTGTCCTCTCCCTCCTTTACAGCCTTGATGTGTCCTCTCCCTCCTTTACAACCTTGATGTGTCCTCTCCCTCCTTTACAGCCTTGATGTGTCCTCTCCCTCCTTTACAACCTTGATGTGTCCTCTCCCTCCTTTACAGCCTTGATGTGTCCTCTCCCTCCTTTACAACCTTACATAGTAACATAGTAACATAGTATGTAAGGCTGAATAAAGACTTTAGTCCATCCAGTTCAGCCTGTTTATCTCCTTCCAGTGGTCTAGTAACCATAGCCGGAAATGTTATTACATGCCAGGAAGGCATCAAGGCCACTTTTGAACATTTTTAATGTATCCCTCATTACTACCTCCTCTGGCAGCGAGTTCCATAGTCTCACTGCTCTTACAGAGAAGAATCCCCTCCTATGTCGGTGGAGAAAGCACCTTTCCTCTAACCTTAGTGGATACCCCCGGGTTATGGTTACACTCCGGGGTATAAATAGATTGTGGGACAGATCCTTGTATTGACCCCGAATATATTTATACATAGTTATTAGATCACCCCTCAGTCGTCTTTTTTCTAGACTAAATAAGCCTAACTTGGACAATCTTTCCGGGTACTCTAGCCCCCCCACTCCTTTTATTAACTTTGTTGCCCTTCTTTGAACGTGCTCCAGTTCTGATATGTCCTTCTTAAGCACAGGTGCCCAGAACTGTACACAGTATTCCATATGGGGTCTGACCAGTGACTTGTACAGGGGTCACATGATGCTCTGGTCATGAGCACCTATGCCCCTCCTGATGCACCCCATGATCCTATTTGCCTTGGCAGCAGCTGCCTGGCATTGATTACTACAGTTGAGCTTATTGTCAACTAAAACCCCTAGGTCCTTTTCCATTGTTGTTTTACCAAGTGTTTCTTTATTTAGTGTGTAATCATGACACAGATTTCTCCTTCCCATGTGCATAACCTTACATTTATCTGTGTTAAACTTCATTTGCCATTTAACTGCCCATGCTTCCAATTTATCTAAATCTGTTTGTAGTTGCCTGTTGTCCTCCTTTGTTTTAATTACTTTACTCAGCTTAGTATCATCTGCAAAGATTGAGACTTTACTGTTTAATCCATACCCAATGTCATTTATATATATATTGAAGAGAATTGGTCCCAGAACTGACCCTTGTGGTACTCCACTAGTAACAGTGACCCAATCTGAGTGTGTACCATTGATAACCACCCTCTGCTTCCGATCATTAAGCCAATTTCCCACCCATCTGCACACGTTTTCCCCTAGTCCAAGCATTCTCATCTTTTGTACCAGCCTTTTATGTGGCACAGTATCAAATGCTTTAGAAAAGTCAAGATATATGATATCCATTGACTCCCCCTGATCCAATCTTGAACTTACCTCCTCATAAAAGCCGATCAGGTTTGTCTGGCAGGAGCGATTCCTCATAAATCCATGCTGATATGGAGTAATAAGGTCATTTTCCCCAAGGTGCTCCAGGATAGTATCCCTTAAGAAACCTTCAAACAGCTTGCCCACCACAGATGTTAAGCTTACCGGTCTGTAGTTCCCAGGTTCCCCCCTAGATCCCTTTTTGAATATTGGCACCACATTTGCCAAGCGCCAATCCATCGGAACAAACCCTGTAGTTATGGAATCCACAAATATTAGAAATAACGGCTTGTCTATTACTGTACATAACTCCCTTAAAACACGAGGATGTATGTCATCTGGTCCCGGCGATTTATCGATTTTCATCTGCTTGAGACGGTGCCGGACTTCTTCCTTGGTTAGACCAGTGACATTTAATGGAGGGTTTCGGTTATTCCCCTGCATTTCACTGGGCATGTCAAATTCTTTTGTGAATATAGAAGCAAAGAAGTTGTTAAGCAAATTAGCTTTCTCCTCATTTCCCTCTATAGGGGTCCCATCCTTGCTTTTCAGGGGGCCCACACCCTCAGGTTTGTACCTTTTACGGTTTATGTAGCTAAAGAATAATTTGGGGTTAGTTTTACTCTCTTTCGCGACCAGTCTTTCTGTCTCCAGCTTAGCTGCCCTTATCTGTTGTTTACATTGTTTATTTTCTTCTTTATAGTTTTTTAACGCTTCCGCTGTCCCTTCCTGCTTTAAACGTTTAAATGCCTTTTTTTTGTTGTTTATTGCCCCCTTAACCTTTTTATTTAGCCACATCGGTTTACATGTGTGTCTAATAGTTTTATTCCTGTAAGGTATATATCTGTCACACTGAAAATTAAGTATTCCTTTGAAAGTATCCCATTTAGCGTCCATGCTTTTGTTCTTAAGGACATTTTCCCAGTCAATGCAGTTTAGGGCATCTCTAAGTTGGTCAAACTTTGCCTTTTTGAAGTCCCGCGTTTTTGTGACTCCTTGATAAGGCAGAGTGACTGCTAATTGGAAATTAATGATATTATGATCACTGCTTCCAAGGTGTCCCCCAACCTGTACCTTTATTACTTTGTCTGGTACATTGGTTAGTATTAGGTCCAATATGGCTTTCCCCCTTGTTGGAGCTTGTACTTGTTGGGAAAGGTAGCCATCTTTTGTTTTAGATAAAAAACTATTACTTTTCTGCGAAACACATGTTTCAGCATCCCAGTCTATTGGGTTGATTCAAAGAAACATGTAACAGCTTGAATTTGGCTCACGATCATCCTATTTTTCACGTCCGCTCGTGCGTTCGTATGAACTTGCGAGTGATTCAATAAGCAAATACGTTTCTATCCTAAAATATACGTCCGTTCGTATGGCAGTTCGGGAATCAGACCTATGTCAGTTTCCATCCTGAATTTTCCGTTTCATTTCTCAGGTTGCAACAATTGGTTTTGCCCTTTTTCCTTTTTTGTCTGGACGTAAATCCTTCTGATCTTGCGGCTGCGCACTACAAACTTACCTCATTAAAGTGCATTCTAAATATTTGGTCTTTTATTTTTCTTTATTTCATTCATTTTGTAGTAACCAACCATTAATGAATGCATTTGCATAAGTAAATCTTACTTTGTTTAATTTTTAGTTAACTTGCATTTTTTACTTGTGGATTTAATTTTAATATTTATGCTTCAAATGGTACAACTTTAAATTTTTAGTGTGGTTACCCACACCCTCTACATACAGATTGCTCTCAAATATTAAAAAACACCCAGAAACTTCTGCATGTTATGAGCCTAGAAACAGCCAAGATGGCGGCTCAGGTATTATCGGGCAGCCTGCAAACAGAAAGGGCCTTGTGACTGTGTTGCTCTGGATTCTTTGATTTCTGACCTTTCCATGCCCCCAGCTCTACTGTGTCTGTGCAAAATACAGCAGTAACCCACATCCTGCACTTTATCCCGCTCTCCTCTCCTCAGTAAGTGTGATGCATCTGACCAAAGATGTGCTTAAATAATTAAACAAAGCAAAGGTAAACAACTACACCAATAAATGCAATCTAAAAATATTATTCTAGTACATCAATTTAAAAATAAATAACAAAGGACATAAGTTTCTTTAATTAACGCAAATATATTGCAAAATAAAGGTTTACATGCAAAGAACTAATTAAGGTCCACATTAAAATGCTTTTATAAGGCATACATGAATCAGGTATGCATTGCCATACAATTTATGGCCTCGGCCATGCTGATACATGCAGTTCATTGGAGCTCAAGACACGCAGACTCCTCCACATAGCCAAAAAACCTGTTCACGAACAGCAATCCGGCTGCTAAAAGGTGTCGGCTGTGGCTTTCTTTTAAAACGCGTTTAGAGGTTTCTCTGAATCACACCTAAACACATCCAATTAACCTAAGTTTTACGTTTTGATCGTAAGTTTTAGGATTTGATCCTAAGTTTTACGTTTTGATCCTAAAATTTAGGAACGGACTTCCGCTGATCGTAAGAGCATATACGCATTCGTACGTAGGCTCGTGCGAGTCGTAAATGGCCAAAAAAACAGGAAAAAATGACTAACACCCACCCAAACTTACGATTCTCGATACGAAATCACTTAACTTTTGCTCTTTGAATCGAGGGGCTTATCTGGGTAGTTAAAGTCCCCCATAATCACTACCTCATTTATTTTAGCGGCTATATCTATTTGCCTTAGCATCATATTTTCTATGGATTCGGATATATCTGGAGGTTTATAGCAAACCCCCATCAGTATTTTATTTTTGTTTCTCCCTCCATGTATTTCTACCCATACCGACTCCACATGGTCATTCCCCTCACATATATCCTCCCGCAGAGCAGGCTGTAGAGAGGATTTTACAATTAAGCAGACTCCACCCCCTTTGCGTTTGTTACGGTCCCTGTAAATTTACTGCCCAGTCATAACTTTCATCCAGCCAGGTCTCTGTTACCCCCACAATATCATATTGTTCTTCTGTTATTATCAGTTCTAGTTCATCCATTTTATTAGTCCATCCATTTTATTAGTCAAGCTTCTAGCATTTGTAAGCATGCATTTCAAATGCTTATGACAATTTTGATAATTCTGTATATTGCCCTAATTCCTGCTAGATGTGCTAACCCCTCCCCCCTCTCCACCCCCAGTTTCATGTCTACACCCACTGTCACTTTCTTTCCTAACCTCCCCTTTGTAATAGCTTTTACCCTCCCCCCCAATGCTCAGTTTAAACACTCCTCTAACCTTTTAGCCATCCTCTCCCCCAAAACAGATGCACCCTCCCCATTGAGGTGCAACCCATCCCTGCCAAAGAACCTGTAGCCCACTGTGAAGTCGGCCCAGTTCTCTAAGAACCCAAACCCCTCCTTTTTACTCCAATTTTTGAGCCACCTGTTTACATCTCTAATCTCCCGCTGCCTCTCTGGTGTGGCTCTTGGTACTGGTAGTATTTCTGAGAATACTACAGTTGAGGTCCTTGCCTTAAGCTTACGGCCTAAGTCCCTGAAATCATTTTTTAGGACCTTCCACCTACTTCTTCCTATGTCATTAGTGCCAATATGCACCATGACCGCTGGGTTCACGCCAGCCCCTCCCAACAGTCTGTCAGCCCGCTCCGCTACATGCCGTACTCTTGCCCCAGGAAGGCAACACACTGTTCGGCAATCCTGGTCTTTGTGACAGATTGCCCTGTCTGTTCCCCTAATAATAGTCACCCACTACCAGCACCTGTCTTGCCTGCCCTGTTCTCCCATTTCCCCTCCCTTCCTTACTGGAGCCGACAGATGTGTCTTGCTGCAGCTCTGCCATTCCTGAGCTAACATCCTCCTCATCTGCCAACCGGGCAAACTTGTTTGGAGGTGCCTGTTCAGGGCTAGCCTCCCTGTAACTTTTACCCCTACCCTGCCTTCTAACTGTTATCCAGCTAGCTGCCTCATTTTCCTGCTTTTCCTCTCCCCCCATACTACCACCCTCCCCTGACCCTGAGCCATGTAGTGCCAGATCAGTGAGATCCAGACTCTTTTGCATGATAACAATTTCTCTCAGTGTTGCCAATCGCTTATTTAGATCGTGAATCACGGCTTCCAAATCAGAGATTCGCAGGCATCCGGGGCATATATATTCACCATCGACCGATTGATCAAGAAGTGCATACATAGCACAAGATGTACACTGAACAGCATTGTTAGGCATGGAACCCATTGTATCAATTTGTGGGAACACCAAGTGTAGAATTTACAACACTTAAAATAACAATATGAAATCAAAGGCAGATACTTACAGCTTCCGAACTTCTGCTTGTAACTTCTTCTTTTAACTCCTGCTTTAACTCACCACTTCCAAGCAACCACTTACAGAGTCAGCAACAAGAGCCAACCTTGATGTGTCCTCACCCTCCTTTACAACCTTGATGTGTCCTCACCCTCCTTTACAACCTTGATGTGTCCTCACCCTCCTTTACAACCTTGATGTGTCCTCTCCCTCCTTTACAACCTTGATGTGTCCTCTCCCTCCTTTACAACCTTGATGTGTCCTCTCCCTCCTTTACAACCTTGATGTGTCCTCACCCTCCTTTACAGCCTTGATGTGTCCTCACCCTCCTTTACAGCCTTGATGTGTCCTCACCCTCCTTTACAACCTTGATGTGTCCTCTCCCTCCTTTACAACCTTGATGTGTCCTCTCCCTCCTTTACAACCTTGATGTGTCCTCTCCCTCCTTTACAACCTTGATGTGTCCTCACCCTCCTTTACAGCCTTGATGTGTCCTCACCCTCCTTTACAGCCTTGATGTGTCCTCACCCTCCTTTACAACCTTGATGTGTCCTCTCCCTCCTTTACAACCTTGATGTGTCCTCTCCCTCCTTTACAACCTTGATGTGTCCTCACCCTCCTTTACAGCCTTGATGTGTCCTCACCCTCCTTTACAGCCTTGATGTGTCCTCTCCCTCCTTTACAACCTTGAAGTGTCCTCTCCCTCCTTTACAGCCTTAATGTGTCCTCACCCTCCTTTACAACCTTGATGTGTCCTCTCCCTCCTTTACAACCTTGATGTGTCCTCTCCCTCCTTTACAACCTTGATGTGTCCTCTCCCTCCTTTACAACCTTGATGTGTCCTCTCCCTCCTTTACAGCCTTGATGTGTCCTCTCCCTCCTTTACAACCTTGATGTGTCCTCTCCCTCCTTTACAGGAGGGAGCTGGATTATGAATTGTAACGCCCTGCGGAGGGATAGCGGGGATGTGGCTTGCGCATGCACCGTCGAACCAGGAACGATGTAAGTGTATGGGGCGACCTGAGGGGGTTCCAAAATCGGGGTGCCCCGGCAGGGGGGGAATCGATCGGTCAGGGAATCTTATACATTTCCAGGCCGATCCGCCTGGGTTTTGGTCCACTTTAAAGAGGACCAAAACCTACCCTGGAGTCTGAGACTTCAGGATTCAGGATGCCCCGCTGTGTCAAACCCCCCAGGTCTCCCAAAAACTCACTTTCTTTCCCGGTCCAACGGCGCATGCGCGAGCAAATGTGGCCATTTTGACGGAGGAAAGAATGCCAACCTAATCACCAGCCGATTGCTGCTCACTCTGCTTAAAGTGGACCAAAACCCAGGATTTTGACAATTCTGTATTCTGATCCTTACCCCCGGGGCACCCTGATCGGGCTGTGTGAAACCCCCCAAGTCTCCTCTCATCCAATCCGCGCTTGGATCCGCTCCTGCCCTTTCGTCTAAGGCGAGCAGCTCCGTATCCTAGAGCCCTGAACAGAGTTGCAGCCCTGCGGGGGACTTAAAACTTGAAATATATTAATTTTTTAGGGGTTTGGGCTTTTCATTAGATGATGCTGAAGGTCCGCTTTAATGTCTTCCATGCCTCTTCTTCTTTTTTTGCAGGAAATATCTTGATGGACTTCACCTTTGGACCCTTCCTTTCCCATCTGCTTCTCTTCTGTGATCTCTATTCCGAAATTATTGTCCTGGAGCCGAATGACCTCAGCGTAAAGGAACTGGAGAAGTGGCTGAAGGAGGACGAGGAGTCGCTGGACTGCAGCTGCTCATTGACGTTCATGGAAGAGATGGGAATCGGGTACATTTGTGGCCATAGGGCTAATGATGGGCTTCAGATTTGGGCAAGGTCCAAGACTTCCAGATCACTAAAGGGGGAGGGACATGGAGCGGGAGTTCAGGGAAATCTCCCCCGCCATGTCTTTCCCCTCCAGTGATGTCATTAGTCACATGGGAGGGATTCCGCAGAGGCTCCTCCTCTGGGATATAAAAGCCTTCCTGCCCCAGTGGGCCGGGGTTAGCTTGGGAGAAGGTAGGAGAAGGCCCGACCCAATTAGCTACATCCCCTTCTGGGGAATGTGGTTGATGAGGACAAAGTTGTCCATTGGGTCCAACCGAATTACCTACACCCCCCTCATGGGCAATGTGGTTGATGAAGACCAAGTTGTCCATTGGGTCCAACCCAATTACCTACATCCCCCTCCTGGGCAATGTGGGTGATGAAGACCAAGTTGTCCATTGGCTCCAACCCAATTACCTACATCCCCTCCTGGGCAATGTGGTTGATAAAGACCAAGTTGTCCATTGGGTCCAAACCAATTACCTACATCCCCTCCTGGGGAATGTGGTTGACGAGGACAAAGTTGTCCATTGGGTCCAACCGAATTACCTACACCCCCCTCATGGGCAATGTGGTTGATGAAGACCAAGTTGTCCATTGGGTCCAACCCAATTACCTACATCCCCTCCTGGGCAATGTGGGTGATGAAGACCAAGTTGTCCATTGGGTCCAACCCAATTACCTACATCCCCTCCTGGGCAATGTGGGTGATGAAGACCAAGTTGTCCATTGGGTCCAACCCAATTACCTACATCCCCTCCTGGGCAATGTGGGTGATGAAGACCAAGTTGGCCATTGGGTCCAACCCAATTAGCTACATTCCCTCCTGGGCAATGTGGGTGATGAAGACCAAGTTGACCATTGGGTCCAACCCAATTAGCTACATCCCCTCCTGGGCAATGTGGGTGATGAAGACCAAGTTGGCCATTGGGTCCAACCCAATTAGCTACATCCCCTCCTGGGCAATGTGGGTGATGAAGACCAAGTTGGCCATTGGGTCCAACCCAATTACCTGCATCCCCTCCTGGGCAATGTGGGTGATGAAGACCAAGTTGGCCATTGGGTCCAACCCAATTAGCTACATTCCCTCCTGGGCAATGTGGGTGATGAAGACCAAGTTGGCCATTGGGTCCAACCCAATTAGCTACATCCCCTCCTGGGCAATGTGGGTGATGAAGACCAAGTTGGCCATTGGGTCCAACCCAATTAGCTACATCCCCTCCTGGGCAATGTGGGTGATGAAGACCAAGTTGGCCATTGGGTCCAACCCAATTAGCTACATTCCCTCCTGGGCAATGTGGGTGATGAAGACCAAGTTGGCCATTGGGTCCAACCCAATTAGCTACATCCCCTCCTGGGCAATGTGGGTGATGAAGACCAAGTTGGCCATTGGGTCCAACCCAATTAGCTACATCCCCTCCTGGGCAATGTGGGTGATGAAGACCAAGTTGGCCATTGGGTCCAACCCAATTACCTGCATCCCCTCCTGGGCAATGTGGGTGATAAAGACCAAGTTGTCCATTGGGTCCAACCCAATTAGCTACATCCCCTCCTGGGCAATGTGGTTGATGAAGACCAAGTTGGCCATTGGGTCCAACCCAATTAGCTACATCCCCCCCTGGGCAATGTGGTTGATGAAGACCAAGTTGGCCATTGGGTCCAACCCAATTAGCTACATCCCCTCCTGGGCAATGTGGTTGATGAAGACCAAGTTGGCCATTGGGTCCAACCCAATTAGCTACATCCCCCCCTGGGCAATGTGGTTGATGAAGACCAAGTTGGCCATTGGGTCCAACCCAATTAGCTACATCCCCTCCTGGGCAATGTGGTTGATGAAGACCAAGTTGGCCATTGGGTCCAACCCAATTAGCTACATCCCCCCCTGGGCAATGTGGTTGATGAAGACCAAGTTGGCCATTGGGTCCAACCCAATTAGCTACATCCCCTCCTGGGCAATGTGGTTGATGAAGACCAAGTTGGCCATTGGGTCCAACCCAATTAGCTACATCCCCCCCTGGGCAATGTGGTTGATGAAGACCAAGTTGGCCATTGGGTCCAACCCAATTAGCTACATCCCCTCCTGGGCAATGTGGTTGATGAAGACCAAGTTGGCCATTGGGTCCAATATTATTCTATAGGTACCTGACATGCTCGACTTTTGCCATAAAGGCTTAGGGTTGGCAAGCCACCAGAAATAGAGGCCAGCTTATCAAAGCACCCCTATGTCTGGCTGTTACTTAGCCTAGGGGTAGAGAGGCTTTAAAGTGGCACAAGTACTGCACGAGTCTAAAAGACTTCAACCGGACCTTCACCCTGAATAAGAGACTATCTTGTATGTCCCCCCCCCCTGTACATACAGATTGCCCACATTAATCCGGACCTTCACCCTGAGTAAGAGCCTATCTTGTATGAGGAATGGTTGGAGCCACGCCCCCTCATTAAGGGATGGATGAAGACACGCCCCTCATTGAGGGATTGATGAAACCACGCCCCCTCATTGAGGGATGGGTGAAGCCACGCCCCTCATTAAGGGATGGATGAAGCCACGCCCCCTCATTGAGGGATGGATAGGAGATACATTGTAACAGTTACAATAGAAACGCTTTGAATAGGCAAATGAATCATGTATTGCTGCAGATCTGCATGTTACACCTCAAAGAGGGACAAATCCCCTCCTGGGCAATGTGGTTGATGAAGACCAAGTTGGCCATTGGGTCCAACCCAATTAGCTACATCCCCCCCTGGGCAATGTGGTTGATGAAGACCAAGTTGGCCATTGGGTCCAACCCAATTAGCTACATCCCCTCCTGGGCAATGTGGGTGATGAAGACCAAGTTGGCCATTGGGTCCAACCCAATTAGCTACATCCCCTCCTGGGCAATGTGGGTGATGAAGACCAAGTTGGCCATTGGGTCCAACCCAATTACCTGCATCCCCTCCTGGGCAATGTGGGTGATGAAGACCAAGTTGGCCATTGGGTCCAACCCAATTAGCTACATTCCCTCCTGGGCAATGTGGGTGATGAAGACCAAGTTGGCCATTGGGTCCAACCCAATTAGCTACATCCCCTCCTGGGCAATGTGGGTGATGAAGACCAAGTTGGCCATTGGGTCCAACCCAATTAGCTACATCCCCTCCTGGGCAATGTGGGTGATGAAGACCAAGTTGGCCATTGGGTCCAACCCAATTAGCTACATTCCCTCCTGGGCAATGTGGGTGATGAAGACCAAGTTGGCCATTGGGTCCAACCCAATTAGCTACATCCCCTCCTGGGCAATGTGGGTGATGAAGACCAAGTTGGCCATTGGGTCCAACCCAATTAGCTACATCCCCTCCTGGGCAATGTGGGTGATGAAGACCAAGTTGGCCATTGGGTCCAACCCAATTACCTGCATCCCCTCCTGGGCAATGTGGGTGATAAAGACCAAGTTGTCCATTGGGTCCAACCCAATTAGCTACATCCCCTCCTGGGCAATGTGGTTGATGAAGACCAAGTTGGCCATTGGGTCCAACCCAATTAGCTACATCCCCCCCTGGGCAATGTGGTTGATGAAGACCAAGTTGGCCATTGGGTCCAACCCAATTAGCTACATCCCCTCCTGGGCAATGTGGTTGATGAAGACCAAGTTGGCCATTGGGTCCAACCCAATTAGCTACATCCCCCCCTGGGCAATGTGGTTGATGAAGACCAAGTTGGCCATTGGGTCCAACCCAATTAGCTACATCCCCTCCTGGGCAATGTGGTTGATGAAGACCAAGTTGGCCATTGGGTCCAACCCAATTAGCTACATCCCCCCCTGGGCAATGTGGTTGATGAAGACCAAGTTGGCCATTGGGTCCAACCCAATTAGCTACATCCCCTCCTGGGCAATGTGGTTGATGAAGACCAAGTTGGCCATTGGGTCCAACCCAATTAGCTACATCCCCCCCTGGGCAATGTGGTTGATGAAGACCAAGTTGGCCATTGGGTCCATCCCCTCCTGGGCAATGTGGTTGATGAAGACCAAGTTGGCCATTGGGTCCAATATTATTCTATAGGTACCTGACATGCTCGACTTTTGCCATAAAGGCTTAGGGTTGGCAAGCCACCAGAAATAGAGGCCAGCTTATCAAAGCACCCCTATGTCTGGCTGTTACTTAGCCTAGGGGTAGAGAGGCTTTAAAGTGGCACAAGTACTGCACGAGTCTAAAAGACTTCAACCGGACCTTCACCCTGAATAAGAGACTATCTTGTATGTCCCCCCCCCCCTGTACATACAGATTGCCCACATTAATCCGGACCTTCACCCTGAGTAAGAGCCTATCTTGTATGAGGAATGGTTGGAGCCACGCCCCCTCATTAAGGGATGGATGAAGCCACGCCCCTCATTGAGGGATTGATGAAACCACGCCCCCTCATTGAGGGATGGGTGAAGCCACGCCCCTCATTAAGGGATGGATGAAGCCACGCCCCCTCATTGAGGGATGGATAGGAGATACATTGTAACAGTTACAATAGAAACGCTTTGAATAGGCAAATGAATCATGTATTGCTGCAGATCTGCATGTTACACCTCAAAGAGGGACAAATAGGAACAATGAGGGACAGGGGGACATGGACTCAAAAGAGGGACAGGGGGACATGGACAGGAGAATGTGCAGAGTGCAATGCAAATAATGCCACAAGCAGTGTCCAACGCCCAATCACTAACCATGAGCATAACAAATAAATGCAATAATACCAATAACACAAGAGGAAGCCGAAAGGGTTAAGACGTAGCTCCCTACTTTTGAAAACTCAAAAGAGGGACATGTGAAGCTTTTCTTGCACTTAAACCACGCATTGGGCACTCCCCCAGCCACTTAAAGGGAAACACCACCTAAGAATGAAATAATATTAGCAATTAATAATAGTACAGACAAGCCTTATGCACACATGCATGCAGGCAAGCTGCCCCCCCCCCCCCCCGCACAAACACACATTACAGCCAGTGAGCAGCATCCATCCATTACAGCCAGTGAGGGGCATACCCCCATTACAGCCAGTGAGGGGCATCCCGATTTACAGTCAGTTAGGGGCATCCCAAATTACAGCAAGTAAGGGGCATCCTGAATAACAACAAGTGTGGGGAATCTTGAATTACAGTCAGTGAGGGGCATCTGAATGTACAGCCAGTGAGAGGCATCCCTCCATTACAGCCAGTGAGGGGCATCCTTATTACAGCCAGCGAGGGTCATCCTTCATTACAGCCAGTGAACGGCATCCCTCATTATAGTCAGTGAGGGGCATCACTCCATTATAGCACGTGAGGGGCATCCCGAATCACAGCCAGTGAGGGGCATCCTGAATTACAGCCAGTGAGGGGAATCATGAATTACAGCCAATGAGGGGCATCCCAAAATGCAGCCAGTGAGGGGCATCCCGAATTACAGCCAGTGAGGGGCATCCTGAATTACAGCTAGTGAGAGGCCTCCCGATGTACAGCCAGTGAGGGGCATCCAGAATTACAGCCAGAGAGGGGCATCCCTCCATTACAGCAAGTGTGGGGATTCATGAATTACAGCCAGTGAGAAGCCTCCCGATGTACAGCCAGTGAGGGGCATCCAGAATTACAGCCAGAGAGGGGCATCCCTCCATTACAGCAAGTGTGGGGAATCATAAATTACAGCCAGTGAGAGGCCTCCCGATGTACAGCCAGTGAGGGGCATCCCGAATTACAGCCAGAGAGGGGCATCCCTCCATTACAGCAAGTGTGGGGAATCATAAATTACAGCCAGTGAGGGGCATCCCACTTCCCTCCTTCAGAAAGCTGGGCACACAACACACACAAAACAAAGAAACAAACACACACACAGCTCTCCTTCTCTTCCTTTCTGGAGTCCCGCCCACTTACTGGACCACCAATGAGTGAATCTACTGTGTCAGAGCGCCAGACTAGCAGCCATGGTCTGCAGGGGATAAGAGGTGAGTATAGCTTTTTTTTATTTTACTGCTTGGACAATAACTTTAGTTATAGCAGGTCAACAGACTGTAAGACGTCATCCAATGATCTCCCTCAGATTCTCGTCCCCCAGCCGCAGTGCTTCAGAGAGGAAGTGCTGGCTTCCACTGTGGCCGCTGGGGGGGGCCCTGGGCACAAAATCTGGTGGAGGCCCCAGATACAGTATTTTTATTATTCCTTTAATATAATAGTCCAACCAAATAACTGATTGGTGGCTGTCTGGCACCCGCCCACTAACTGGAAGGTCAGATCGAGTCCCTTGTGCCACCTTTATTCGGGTGCGTGCGTGCCAAAGGCTGGTGGAGGCCCCCTGTTGCTGGGCAAGTGGTGGAGGCCCCCTGTTGCTGGGCAAGTGGTGGAGGCCCCCTGTTGCTGGGCAAGTGGTGGAGGCCCCCTGTTGCTGGGCAAGTGGTGGAGGCCCCCTGTTGCAGGGCAAGTGGTGGAGGCCCCCTGTTGCAGGGCAAGTGGTGGAGGCCCCCTGTTGCTGGGCAAGTGGTGGAGGCCCCCTGTTGCTTGGCAAGTGGTGGAGGCCCCCTGTTGCAGGGCAAGTGGTGGAGGCCCCCTGTTGCAGGGCAAGTGGTGGAGGCCCCCTGTTGCTGGGCAAGTGGTGGAGGCTCCCTGTTGCTGGGCAAGTGGTGGAGGCCCCCTGTTGCAGGGCAAGTGGTGGAGGCCCCCTGTTGCTGGGCAAGTGGTGGAGGCTCCCTGTTGCTGGGCAAGTGGTGGAGGCCCCCTGTTGCAGGGCAAGTGGTGGAGGCCCCCTGTTGCAGGGCAAGTGGTGGAGGCCCCCTGTTGCTGGGCAAGTGGTGGAGGCCCCCTGTTGCTGGGCAAGTGGTGGAGGCCCCCTGTTGCTGGGCAAGTGGTGGAGGCCCCCTGTTGCAGGGCAAGTGGTGGAGGCCCCCTGTTGCTGGGCAAGTGGTGGAGGCTCCCTGTTGCTGGGCAAGTGGTGGAGGCCCCCTGTTGCTGGGCAAGTGGTGGAGGCCCCCTGTTGCTGGGCAAGTGGTGGAGGCCCCCTGTTGCTGGGCAAGTGGTGGAGGCCCCTTGAGCCCCCCTCATAATCTGGCCCTATGGAGCAGCCTTGGTTGCAGTTGCAGTTTTTCAAAAACAAACCAACAGGCTGATTCATTACTAGCGGCAGGTAGCGACAGATGAGCGTCTGTAGAGCGGATTTCAGTGCGCCCCTTAGTAGTTGCTGTGCTCGCCTGTGGGTCGCTAGTTCAGAGCGCCTCAGTCGCTGTGCAGCATTGATGAATACGTTGTGGGGAGTCGCTATATGAGCAGTACAAAGCTGTATAGGAGCGAATGTTAGCGACTGGTCAGTGCAACCGACTCACACAGCGCCGGCGCTCAAAAATGCTTCGCTGTAGCCCAGAGCGCCCGAGACCGTGTGATTAAAGTTTTTGAACATGTATCCACCAGTAACAAAGCGAAAACATATGGAATGACATTGTTATAACATTGTGACATGAACACTTTAATACCAGACCTGTAATGTCATTTCTGCATAAATATATAAAGAATAAGTAATTGGTGGCACACTCTTATTCAAGCATTACACATCAAGCTCTAATTAAAGATATCTGTGTGCTGCCCGATGGGATAATTCCTCATATCACATAGACCATATATTGTTAGTAATTCAAGCGCACACCAATTATGCTAAAAAGGGTTTTTTACTTTTTGATTATGCAATTAAATTCATATAGGCAGATACAAAATAGTACATGATCACAAGGAAATATATTTACAGAAGTATATACATGAATCAGAGACAGTCTCTTGTATGAACTAGATGTATAGTTTCCAGCATATAAGCTACACCATATAATCAAGCCCAGTATGGTGATGAAATAAGCAGCACAATAATATCTAAATTCTAAGGCCCTTATTCATCAAGCGATAGCGCCAGGTAGTGTCTGACGAGCGCCAGGTAGCGGCAGCTAACGGCGACTACCGACTCAAGTACGCCCGGCGGCGGTCACAATGACGCATTTATCAAGCAAAATGAGGCTAGCGCCGGCGAGAGCGACGGCTAGCGCGGCATTCATCATGAAGCCTCCTGGACCGAACAGCGCCGCTGCAAATTCCCTCACAGCGCCAGGTATGAGCTGTCGCTCCCTGGCGATGTCCAATGCATTTCAATGGAGCAATCTATAATTATTCATAATTAATTGGTAATAATTTTTTTTTTTTTTTTTAATGTCAAAAAATCGGAGAACACTTCTGCAATGTTAGGATTTATTTTTAAGTAAAAAAAAAAAAAAATGTGCAGAATTGATCTAACAGGTCTGAGATTAATGTATTCATATTACAAAATGATTCTAAAAACATGTATAATGTTACATTCAAAAAATATGGTTGTTTAGGGGTTAAAAACTAGTTAATACACATCGCCGCCAGCGCTCTGGGGTTTAAACAAGGAATGGACAGCGACAGCACATTCGGAGCGTGATTTGTTGATGAATATGTCAGGCGCTCACATACAACGCTGGACCTGTGAAACAGCGACCCCCCAGCCCGTATTCAACATTACCGCACACCGACTGAGTCGCTGTCATCAAGCTAATGCCGGCCAAGCACAGCGAATACTGGCTGGCGCTGAAAAAATCACGCTACAGTCGCTCATCTGTCGCTACCTGGCGCTATTGATGAATCGGCCTCTAAGTTCATACAAAGAAACACCAAGTGCATAATATCTGAAGCATCTATTTCATTAGCTCATAAGAGCGCTCCTTGCTGCAGACTGCAGAAAATATATAGTCAGCGTGACGTGTAATCAGTACTACTGCATAAATATATAAAAAATGAAAAAAGTGTAAAAAAAATTGATTTTTCGGGGCCAGGAGAGGTCACAACATTATTTTAGATTAAAAAAAAAAACCCTGTTTAAAGAGAAGTAAAAGAACGTCCATAGAAATGTATGGGAGAGCGACAGGTAGCGAGAGGTAATACGTGGCGCTCTGCAAGGCTGAACGCCGGCGCTGTATGCTGAGCCTGGGATAATGATGAATCAGGCGCTGTCCCAGCCGCTCAACAGATTTGGCTTCATGAACGTGTAATTGCTGCCGTATCCGGCGTTCACCTGACGCTACCTGCCGCTGTACAGACGCTGCCCTTCGTGAATAAGGCCCCAAGTCTTGGCCGTGCGGGTGGGAGGCCTGCCGCCCGTCAGACTGCAGAATGCGGACCAGACCAAAACCCAAGGGTTGGTGAAGGCCCCTTTTGCTGTGCAAGTGGTGGAGGCCCAGGGGTGCGCCCCCCCTCATAATCTGGCCATGGCTTGCACAAAATCAAAGGGCAACGTCAGGTAAGCCTGCACCCAATTTATCTATTGCATTGTATGTCCCAAATGGGGCGCTCAGAGATTAGAGTTAGGATGCACCGCGCAGAGGCACCATGGCGTCTGGTGGTGCAGCTTCAGCTACTTCTGCAGATGTGTGATGAGACCTCTGATTTACAGACATATTAAAGGTTTGGCTGCAAGCTAACAGGGTTGAGTGCTGTGGCCCCTTTAAAGTGGACCAACACCCAGGGGTGGTCGACTCGGAAATCTTATAGATCAGATCCCTCCCCGCGGGGCACCCGAAATCGGGATGTCCCGCGAGGTGAAACCCCCCAGGACGCCCAGAAACCTTACCTTAACCCCGTTCCAACGGCGCATGCGCGGGACACGGCTGCGTCTCGCGCTTACCTCTAGCAGGGCGCGCCGTTTGTGAATGGCCGGCACGGGCGCGCTCCCTGTTAGAGGGAAGCGCGAGCCGCGGCCTCCAGCGCTCAGAGCCGGTGTGATTGGACGCCGCTTGTACGTGCATACCACAGCGGCTCTGAGCGCTCTGATTGGACGAGCGCCCGCGTAGGAGTGTGGTGAGGTGAGTGTTTCCGGGCGTTCTGGGGGGTTTCACACAGCAGCCCCCCCCCCCCCCCCCCCGATCGGGGTGCCCCATCGAAGTGGACCAAAACCCAGGATAGTCAAAATCCTGGGTGTTGGTCCACTTTAAGATTCTAATTGCCCTGCTCACGTGCACCTCCCGGGTTAGACAACAAAAAATGGAGTGGACGTGGACCAACCACACCTCCCTCCGAATGAGGAGCACCAGATTAAAAAACACAGATCAAGAAAACAAATCGTAAACATCAGTCATTTTATTTAATCCAAAAAAGTAAAAAAAAAAATATATATATATATATACATACAACACAAGACATTTAAAACCAATGCACCGCCCCCTATAATCTCCAGTGCTATACAATAATAAGCCCTGCCAACACAGGTTAGTAATAAGCTTCAATAGGCGATGAATATGCCCTGATTATTGCAACACCCTAAATATTTTTGCGCCAGCACAAAAACGCTACTGACTCACCAAAAAATGAATAAATATATTAATACTGAGTATTACAAATTCATATGCATATTAACATTATTTCATAACGCAACAAACTTCATCTCAATTAATACCTGTAAAGTGCAACAATAAATTACATAAAGTGTCTAGTGCATAAAGAACATAATCCCACAATTCATGCTATACTACAAAAATAATATATATATATATATATATCCAAAGGAATCAAGAACCCACAATACTAACGCCCGCCCGCGGCTCCCGTGCCGCTTCACAGGATGAGGGTAACGTTATAATTAACCTCCCGAGTTAGTTATAAGTTGGTCTAAGCGGCTGACGCCCCTCCTTTGTTTCCTATAAAAACAGAGAACATAAAGCAGGGTCCACTGCGGCACCCACACATTCCTTGGTCCTACACTTTGGAAGGTTCAACAGAGCTTTAATTTAGTATACACAATAATGATGTGTCCATAATCACAGAGGTACAATAAATGATATTGGCCACATTAATCCAGACCCTCACCCCGAATAAGAGCCTGTCTTGTATGTTCCCCCCATGTACATACAGATTGCCCACATTAATCCTGACCCTTGACCTTTGAGCTTTAGTTTAGTATACACAATTATTATATGTCCATAATCACAAAGATGTAATATATTATAATATAATATATATTAACCCAGCAAAAGTGCATCAAACTTCATGGAATCAAGGTCTTCAACGGCTGCATCGTTGGATTATGGGTACTTACTCACTTCCATACCTCCCTAGTGTCCCTGATTTGGAGGGACTGTCCCTCTCTTGAGTCCATGCCCCCCCGTCCCTCATTGTTCTTATCTGTCCCTCTTTGAGGTGTAACATGCAGATCTGCAGCAATAAATTATTCATTTGCCTATTCAGAGTGTTTCTATTGTTGTAACTGTTACAATGTATCTCCTATCCATCCCTCAATGAGGGGGCATGGCTTCATCCATCCCTCAATGAGAGGGCGTGGCTTCATCCATCCCTCAATGAGGGGCGTGGCCTAACTTAACAAATGTCCCTGTTTCCCACCCTGAAAAGTTGGTAGGTGTGCACTTCTAGAAACGTACTCAGGCTTGTTCTTGAAGCCGAGTGTCTGAAACTAAATTAACATGAGGATTAAACAAGAGGAAGTAGGAGAGAAATGTTTTAACCAACTTTTCATTTTGTTCTTCAGTGGAAACTTAATAGAGAAGCAGAAGATTCTTCGAAAAAAAATTACACGCGTGGAAATGTTCAACCTCAACGCGGACGACCCCCCGGAGCGCCTTGCCGTGCCGAAAGCCGATTGCTTATTGGACGGCTACCTGCTGGAACACGTCAGCCAGGACAAAGCCGCGTATTGCCGGAACCTGAAGACGCTGGCGTCTCTCGTGCGGCTCGGGGGTTACTTCGTGTTTTTAGGCACCTTTGACGCAAAGCATTTCTGTATCGGCAACAGCAGGTTTCACGTTTTAGATTATGACGAGGAGTTTTTTCGAAACTGCGCGAAAGAGGCCGGCTTGAGGCTGGAATTCCTGAATGTGACCGAGAGTCAGGCGCAAAACGACATGTTCCGATATAATAATATTTGGTTTGCTATTGCCTGCAAAGAGAGAGAGGTTTAGCCAATGAAATTCTGCCAAGCTGCCAGTGGGTGGCCACCTGGCCGGTATTTTTAATTTACTGGCCACTGGCCTGGTGGTGACGGTATTTAATATACTTAATATACAGACCATGCAAAAACAGTGGGGGTTGATGCCGAACGCCCCAATAACCACCAATGAGGGAGCACAACCAAAAAAATGTTTAAACACTCAATTTATTAGGAGTACAAAAAACGCACTTAAAATCTACATGTACACAAAGACACACACAAAAAAAAACAACTTCCGCTGCCACAACCTGCATCTAATCCTCTAAATACCCACAACAATTTAAATATCTGGTAAAATTAGAAAAAAAACATGTATAATATAATGCTATGGTGATGGTAAAGACTGTACCTCTGTTTTTTTGTTCTGGCACAAAAAAAGAAACAGGAAAAATCTATGTAATAGAAAAATATAGTGAAAAACACCAAAAATTAATTATTTATATTGGAATCCCAAATAAATAACAACACCTTATACAAAGCAACCAATGAATAAGACAGTGATAGAATAAAACAACTAAATATACCACAAAACCTGAGTAGCTCTCAGATATTTGTCTGCATTGCATGTCCCAACTTTGGGGACTCAGAATTAAGAGTAGGGACCACACTAAACACAGAGTGCCTTGCCGGGGCAGTGTGGCTTCCACATGTATCTGCAGATATATGCAGCCAAATCTCTGTCTTTCCACATAGCTAGACATGTTTGTTGCTTGATATTTAGTTGATGAGAGGGTTAAACTGGGCGGTAAATTAGTTCCCAGGCCCTGAATAATGATAATAATTTTGTATAAATAATAGTGATTGAGCTGCTCCCACCCCCCTTTATTCATACCACTAAACCTGACTAATCCAAAAACTATTAATAACAAATAAATAATGATATTGCACAAGATACCTCTTAAAGTATAACAAAGCTCACCCAAGCAAGAAGCGGCACGGGAAGCCGCGTGCGCAGGTGGTCTGTACTCCTGCAAACCCCTTGGCCACCTTCCCCACTGATATACCATGTGCTGACCATTTTGATCATCTGGTGACAATGTAACTTGTGCCCTGGCACTTTACTCTGAATCTGTTTCTTTGTATTTACGTGTTCGGCCTCAACCCCCACTCTGTTTTTGCATGTGCAAAGCAACTTGCTAGTGTGGTGTGTGTTGCTTATTAGTTAACCTGCACTTATTAAGTAAATCAGGCTTAGGAAATGTATAAATGGTACAGATCAGTCTGTCAACTGCAAATGCGAAGTGTGAACGTGGCCTAAATACGCGTCCAATAACGTTTTTTTGGCAGCGTTTCATTACTCCTCTGAAATACTGTAGTTTGACATTTGTGATAGTCTAATAAAACTGATCTCTGGTCACGTGTCTTGGAAATTCTTTCATGAACCTGTGAAGGTTCGTCTAGGTTATGTTATATCTGTAAAAGTAAATCAAGGTGTGAGTAATCGTACCTCGTGGTCCCCAACGTGACGTCTCTGTGATACCGAGATCATGCTGTACTGTCCCTTGATACAGGTCATCAGGCTGCGGGGTCCCTTTACTATCACGAGTGAATACAGCCCTGCCAGCCCCGTAGAAATGCAACCAGCTCTTCTTGATAAAGCCACAGTCCATTAATGGGATTATTTCAGGCCAGAAGCCTGCCAGGTAGCATATAATATAACCGAGAAGCACGGACAAGGGGTTTGAGATCAATATAACAGAGCAACCCAAGATTAAGTTATATATTTGCTTGGATAGTGCACACAACAAACTACATACATACAATGAAATAGTGCACTAGACAAACTACATACATACAATGAAATAGTGCACTAGACAAACTACATACATACAATGAAATAGTGCACTAGACAAACTACATACATACAATGAAATAGTGCACTAGACAAACTACATAAATATAATGAAATAGTTCACTAGACAAATTACATACATACAATGAAATAGTGCCCTGTCCTGTTAGTCTTCTGTTGGCAAGGCTGCTGTGGGGTCAGGCTGCTTTGGGGCCCTGTTAGGCTGCTGTGGGGCCCTGTTAGGCTGCTGTGGGGCCCTGTTAGGCTGCTGGGGGTCAGGCTGCTGTGGGGCCCTGTTAAGCTGGTGTGGGGCCCTGTTAGGCTTCTGTGGGGCCCAGTTAGGCTTCTGTGGGGCCCAGTTAGGCTGCTGTTGGTCAGGCTGCTATGGGGCCCAGTTAGGCCGCTGTGGGGCCCTGTTAGGCTGCTGTGGGTCAGGCTACTGTGGGGCCCAGTTAGGCTGCTGTGGGGCCATGTTAGGCTGCTGTGGGTCAGGCTGCTGTGGGGCCCTGTTAGGCTTCTGTGGGGCCCAGTTAGGCTGCTTTGGGGCCCTGTTAGGCTGCTGTGATGCCAGGCTGCTGTGGGGCCCTGTTAAGCTTCTGTGGGGCCCTGTTAAGCTTCTGTGGGGCCCAGTTAGGCTGCTGTGGGGCCCTGTTAGGCTGCTGTGGGTCAGGCTGCTGTGGGGCCCAGTTAGGCTGCTGTGGGTCAGGCAGCTATAGGGCCCAATTAGTCTGTTTTGGGGCCCAGTTAGGCTGCTGTGAGCTAAGGCTGCATAAAGTTGAGCAAAACCTGGGATTTTCACTATCCTGGGTTTGGTCCATCCTCCTGGTGCACCCCGGTCCCCCTAGATCCCCCGCTGTTCTTACCTTTTCTCGAGCCCACAGCCCACACAACGCAGCGGCGGCTCTCGTCCAATCAGCTTGTCTGGCTTCGCATATTAATGGGATCCTAGGCTGCCGTGGCCGCATCCCCACAATCTCCCTAGCAGGGCGCGTCAGGCCAGGCATCTGTTAGGCTTCAAGTGCGCTGATTAGACGAGCGGTCACGTAGGCGCTGTAGCACCGGGAAGAGGTGAGTTACCTTTGGCGATCTGAGGGTTTCACACTGCGGGGCATCCCCGATCGGGATGGTCTGGGGGAGCGAGTATGCCTGCCCTGTATCATAGAATCCAGGGTGGGTTTTGGTCCACTTTAAGCATGCCTGCCCTGTGGTCTCATAGCCTCCAGGTTGGGTTATAATTATATAATATAATTATAATGTTATAATATAAATAATAATATATATATTAAATAGACTTTTATTTATATATAATATGTTTAATATATATAATAATATAAATATATATATATATATATATATATATATATATATTATAACAGACCTGCTGGGGCATATAATATATATATATATATATATATATATATATTTATAACATAATGAGTAACAGTGCTGTGTGGGGCATCTGGGAGGCACCCGATGTAGGGTGTTTGCTCGGGGGAGGGGCGCGCAGGAGATATTTATAGGGATTATTTAATGAATGATGTCACAATATATGCTAATTAGCTGCTGGAAACTAATCATCACTCGCTAATTAGGAGATCCGATGACAGGGCGACGGGCCGCCCGGAATGCTGCCAATCTGGATCCTTACACAATGGGTAACAGTTTCCCACACTGCCGCCCCAACTCCCGATAAGGAAATAGAAAAGGGTCGGCAGCGCCGTGACATCACAGCTCACACTTTCCTACTCTGGAGTCTATGGCCTTGATTCACTAACAGTTGAAAAAAATTCTCATGGTAGAAAAAGATTCAGTTCACGAGAAAAAAGCCTGAGAATGTCGCTGTTACTGAATCACCAGATAAAAAGACAATGAAAGTCAATGGCAGCTTTGTTACTCCTAAGAAAAGTAGAGAAGTGTTTCCTCCTTTCTACACTGTAGTAAAAGCTGCCATTGACTTTCATTGTCTTTTTATCTGGTGATTCAGTAACAGTGACATTGACTTTCATTGTCTTTTTATCTAGTGATTCAGTAACAGTGACATTCTCAGGCTTTTTTCTCATGAATTGAATCTTTTTCTACCATGAGAATCTTTTTTAACTCTTTGTGAATCGAGGCCAATGTGTCAGAAAATGTATAATCCAGGTGACTTGCGAAATCCTGAGTCCCATCTGCCCCAGTGTCTTGGCGAGAATTGTACCAGGGATTATTGTTTTGAAGGCTGAACTGTAATCCGCGCACAATAGCGAGACGTACTTTCCTCCACCATTACCCGGGTGTGAGAGAACAGTATGTGCAACTGGTTACAGATTGCATCATCCATACCTAACAACTTTTCAGGGTGGGAAAGAGGGACATTTGTCAAATTAGGCCACACCCCCTCATCGAGGGATGGATGAAGCCACACCCCCTCATTGAGGGATGGATAGGAGATACATTGTAACAGTTACAACAATAGAAACACCTCGAATAGGCAAATGAATCATTTATTGCTGCAGATCTGCATGTTACACCTCAAAGAGGGACAATATGTAAATGAAGCCACACCTCCTCATTGAGGGATGGATGAAGCCACGCCCCCTCATTGAGGGATATATGAAGCCACGCCCCCTCATTGAGGGATGGATAGGAGATACATTGTAACAGTTACAATAGAAACACTTTGAATAGGCAAATGAATCATTTATTGCTGCAGATCTGCATGTTACACCTCAAAGAGGGACAAATGAGGACAACGACGTGGACTTTAAAGCTGAACAGTCCCTCTAAATCAGGGACAATTGGGAGGTATGCTAGAGTTACAGCGGCAGATTTCATCTGTTTCAACCAGAGTGTCCAGGATGCATCCTTTACGGTGCAAGTGTTAAATTAGACGCTAGCCGGCAGCCACATTGGCGGTAAAACACTAAGAGGCTGATTCACTACTAGCGCCAGGTATCAGCAGTATAGCGGCGTTAGAGCGACCGCTAGTAGACGCTGTAAGCGGGTATCGGGCGCTGTAACAGAGCACCTCAGTCGCTCTAGTAACCTGGCCAGCATTGATGAATGTGATGTGTGTTGGGCGCTCTAACACTAGTACAGTGCTGCAGGGAGCGAGAGGTGACGCTACATGGCGCTGTTATATGTAATAATACATGTGATGCTACATGGCGCTGTTATATGTAATAATACATGTGACGCTACATGGCGCTGTTATATGTAATAATACATGTGACGCTACATGGCGCTGTTATATGTAATAATACATGTGACGCTACATGGCAATGTTATATGTAATAATACATGTGACGCTACATGGCCCTGTTATATGTAATAATACATGTGACGCTAAATGGCTCTGTTATATGTAATAATACATGTGACGCTACATGGCTCTGTTATATGTAATAATACATGTGACGCTACATGGCTCTGTTATATGTAATAATACATGTGACGCTACATGGCTCTGTTATATGTAATAATACATGTGACGCTACATGGCGCTGTTATATGTAATAATACATGTGACGCTACATGGCTCTGTTATATGTAATAATACATGTGACGCTACATGGCGCTGTTATATGTAATAATACATGTGACGCTACATGGCGCTGTTATATGTAATAATACATGTGACGCTACATGGCTCTGTTATATGTAATAATACATGTGACGCTACATGGCGCTGTTATATGTAATAATACATGTGACGCTACATGGCGCTGTTATATGTAATAATACATGTGACGCTACATGGCTCTGTTATATGTAATAATACATGTGACGTTACATGGCGCTGTTATATGTAATAATACATGTGACGCTACATGGCGCTGTTATATGTAATAATACATGTGACGCTACATGGCGCTGTTATATGTAATAATACATGTGACGCTACATGGCTCTGTTATATGTAATAATACATGTGACGCTACATGGCTCTGTTATATGTAATAATACATGTGACGCTACATGGCGCTGTTATATGTAATAATACATGTGACGCTACATGGCGCTGTTATATGTAATAATACATGTGACGCTACATGGCTCTGTTATATGTAATAATACATGTGACGCTACATGGCTCTGTTATATGTAATAATACATGTGACGCTACATGGCGCTGTTATATGTAATAATACATGTGACGCTACATGGCTCTGTTATATGTAATAATACATGTGACGCTACATGGCGCTGTTATATGTAATAATACATGTGACGCTACATGGCTCTGTTATATGTAATAATACGTGTGACGCTACATGGCGCTGTTATATGTAATAATACATGTGACGCTACATGGCTCTGTTATATGTAATAATACATGTGACGCTACATGGCGCTGTTATATGTAATAATACATGTGACGCTACATGGCGCTGTTATATGTAATAATACATGTGACGCTACATGGCTCTGTTATATGTAATAATACATGTGACGCTACATGGCGCTGTTATATGTAATAATACATGTGACGCTACATGGCTCTGTTATATGTAATAATACATGTGACGCTACATGGCGCTGTTATATGTAATAATACATGTGACGCTACATGGCGCTGTTATATGTAATAATACATGTGACGCTACATGGCTCTGTTATATGTAATAATACATGTGACGCTACATGGCGCTGTTATATGTAATAATACATGTGACGCTACATGGCGCTGTTATATGTAATAATACATGTGACGCTACATGGCGCTGTTATATGTAATAATACATGTGACGCTACATGGCTCTGTTATATGTAATAATACATGTGACGCTACATGGCGCTGTTATATGTAATAATACATGTGACGCTACATGGCGCTGTTATATGTAATAATACATGTGACACTACATGGCGCTGTTATATGTAATAATACATGTGACGCTACATGGCGCTGTTATATGTAATAATACATGTGACACTACATGGCGCTGTTATATGTAATAATACATGTGACGCTACATGGCGCTGTTATATGTAATAATACATGTGACGCTACATGGCTCTGTTATATGTAATAATACATGTGACACTACATGGCTCTGTTATATGTAATAATACATGTGACGCTACATGGAGCTGTTATATGTAATAATACATGTGACACTACATGGCGCTGTTATATGTAATAATACATGTGACGCTACATGGCGCTGTTATATGTAATAATACATGTGACACTACATGGCGCTGTTATATGTAATAATACATGTGACGCTACATGGCGCTGTTATATGTAATAATACATGTGACGCTACATGGCGCTGTTATATGTAATAATACATGTGACACTACATGGCGCTGTTATATGTAATAATACATGTGACGCTACATGGCGCTGTTATATGTAATAATACATGTGACACTACATGGCGCTGTTATATGTAATAATACATGTGACGCTACATGGCGCTGTTATATGTAATAATACATGTGACACTACATGGCGCTGTTATATGTAATAATACATGTGACGCTACATGGCGCTGTTATATGTAATAATACATGTGACGCTACATGGCTCTGTTATATGTAATAATACATGTGACGCTACATGGCTCTGTTATATGTAATAATACATGTGACGCTACATGGCGCTGTTATATGTAATAATACATGTGACGCTACATGGCTCTGTTATATGTAATAATACATGTGACGCTACATGGCGCTGTTATATGTAATAATACATGTGACGCTACATGGCGCTGTTATATGTAATAATACATGTGACGCTACATGGCTCTGTTATATGTAATAATACATGTGACGCTACATGGCGCTGTTATATGTAATAATACATGTGACGCTACATGGCGCTGTTATATGTAATAATACATGTGACGCTACATGGCGCTGTTATATGTAATAATACATGTGACGCTACATGGCTCTGTTATATGTAATAATACATGTGACGCTACATGGCGCTGTTATATGTAATAATACATGTGACGCTACATGGCGCTGTTATATGTAATAATACATGTGACACTACATGGCGCTGTTATATGTAATAATACATGTGACGCTACATGGCGCTGTTATATGTAATAATACATGTGACACTACATGGCGCTGTTATATGTAATAATACATGTGACGCTACATGCCGCTGTTATATGTAATAATACATGTGACGCTACATGGCTCTGTTATATGTAATAATACATGTGATGCTACATGGCGCTGTTATATGTAATAATACATGTGACGCTACATGGCTCTGTTATATGTAATAATACATGTGACGCTACATGGCGCTGTTATATGTAATAATACATGTGACACTACATGGCGCTGTTATATGTAATAATACATGTGACGCTACATGGCTCTGTTATATGTAATAATACATGTGACGCTACATGGCTCTGTTATATGTAATAATACATGTGACGCTACATGGAGCTGTTATATGTAATAATACATGTGACACTACATGGCGCTGTTATATGTAATAATACATGTGACGCTACATGGCGCTGTTATATGTAATAATACATGTGACACTACATGGCGCTGTTATATGTAATAATACATGTGACGCTACATGGCGCTGTTATATGTAATAATACATGTGACACTACATGGCGCTGTTATATGTAATAATACATGTGACGCTACATGGCGCTGTTATATGTAATAATACATGTGACACTACATGGCGCTGTTATATGTAATAATACATGTGACGCTACATGGCGCTGTTATATGTAATAATACATGTGACACTACATGGCGCTGTTATATGTAATAATACATGTGACGCTACATGGCGCTGTTATATGTAATAATACATGTGACGCTACATGGCTCTGTTATATGTAATAATACATGTGATGCTACATGGCTCTGTTATATGTAATAATACATGTGACGCTACATGGCGCTGTTATATGTAATAATACATGTGACGCTACATGGCTCTGTTATATGTAATAATACATGTGATGCTACATGGCGCTGTTATATGTAATAATACATGTGACGCTACATGGCGCTGTTATATATAATAATACATGTGACGCTACATGGCGCTGTTATATGTAATAATACATGTGACGCTAAATGGCTCTGTTATATGTAATAATACATGTGACGCTACATGGCACTGTTATATGTAATAATACATGTGACGCTAAATGGCTCTGTTATATGTAATAATACATGTGACGCTAAATGGCTCTGTTATATGTAATAATACATGTGACGCTACATGGCGCTGTTATATGTAATAATACATGTGACGCTACATGGCTCTGTTATATGTAATAATACATGTGACGCTACATGGCGCTGTTATATGTAATAATACATGTGACGCTACATGGCTCTGTTATATGTAATAATACATGTGACGCTACATGGCGCTGTTATATGTAATAATACATGTGACGCTACATGGCTCTGTTATATGTAATAATACATGTGACGCTACATGGCTCTGTTATATGTAATAATACATGTGACGCTACATGGCGCTGTTATATATAATAATACATGTGACGCTACATGGCGCTGTTATATATAATAATACATGTGACGCTACATGGCGCTGTTATATGTAATAATACATGTGACGCTACATGGCGCTGTTATATGTAATAATACATGTGATGCTACATGGCGCTGTTATATGTAATAATACATGTGACGCTACATGGTTCTCTTATATGTAATAATACATGTGACGCTACATGGCGCTGTTATATGTAATAATACATGTGACGCTACGTGACGCTGTTATATGTAATAATACATGTGACGCTACATGGTTCTGTTATATGTAATAATACATGTGACGCTACATGGCGCTGTTATATGTAATAATACATATGACGCTACATGGCGCTGTTATATGTAATAATACATGTGACGCTACATGGCGCTGTTATATGTAATAATACATGTGATACTACATGGTGCTGTTATATGTAATAATACATGTGACGCTACATGGTTCTCTTATATGTAATAATACATGTGACGCTACATGGCGCTGTTATATGTAATAATACATGTGACGCTACATGGTTCTGTTATATGTAATAATACATGTGACGCTACATGGCGCTGTTATATGTAATAATACATATGACGCTACATGGCGCTGTTATATGTAATAATACATGTGACGCTACATGGCGCTGTTATATGTAATAATACATGTGACGCTACATGGTGCTGTTATATGTAATAATACAGGTGACGCTACATGGTTCTCTTATATGTAATAATACATGTGACGCTACATGGCGCTGTTATATGTAATAATACATGTGACGCTACATGGTTCTGTTATATGTAATAATACATGTGACGCTACATGGCGCTGTTATATGTAATAATACATGTGACGCTACATGGCGCTGTTATATGTAATAATACATGTGACGCTACATGGTTCTCTTATATGTAATAATACATGTGACGCTACATGGTGCTGTTATATGTAATAATACATGTGACGCTACATGGCGCTGTTATATGTAATAATACATGTGACGCTACATGGTTCTCTTATATGTAATAATACATGTGACGCTACATGGCGCTGTTATATGTAATAATACATATGACGCTACATGGCGCTGTTTTATGTAATAATACATGTGACGCTACATGGCGCTGTTATATGTAATAATACATGTGACGCTACATGAAGCTGTTATATGTAATAATACATGTGACGCTACATGAAGCTGTTATATGTAATAATACATGTGACGCTACATGGCGCTTATATGTTATAATACATGAGACTCTACGTGGCGCTGTTATATGTAATAATACATGTGACGCTACTTGGCGCTGTTATATGTAATAATACATGTGACGCTACATGGCAATGTTATATGTAATAATACATGTGACGCTACATGGCTCTGTTATATGTAATAATACATGTGACGCTACAGGGCGCTTATATGTTATAATACATGAGACTCTACATGGCGCTGTTATATGTAATAATACATGTGACGCTACATGGCGCTTATATGTTATAATACATGAGACTCTACGTGGCGCTGTTATATGTAATAATACATGTGACGCTACTTGGCGCTGTTATATGTAATAATACATGTGACGCTACATGGCAATGTTATATGTAATAATACATGTGACGCTACATGGCTCTATTATATGTAATAATACATGTGACGCTACTTGGCGCTGTTATATGTAATAATACATGTGACGCTACATGAAGCTGTTATATGTAATAATACATGTGACGCTACATGGCGCTGTTATATGTAATAACACATGTGACGCTACATGGCGCTGTTATATGTAATAATACATGTGACGCTACATGGCGCTGTTATATGTATTAATACTTCTGACACTAAATGGCGCTGTTATATGTAATAATACATGTGACGCCACATGGCGCTGTTATATGTAATAATACATGTGGCGCTACATGAAGCTGTTATATGTAATAATACATGTGACGCTACATGGCGCTGTTATATGTAATAATACATGTGACGCTACATGGCGCTGTTAGAGGCACTCACCAGATTCACTTTCATAAATGTGGTATTGTGTACAGCACCCGGCATTCACCAGACTCTGCCTGCCGCTACGAGGCGCTATCCCTTCTTGCATAACCCCCTAAGCGCCACCGAGGCTGGAAAAGTGGCGCCGAGTGCCGTTGATGCTTTCTGAATACTTTATGGACCGCCAAGTAAGTACAGGAAACATACAAGGAATGCTTTTTGGCAGGAGATTCGCTAGTATTAATTATTACAGCTATTATTAATTATTATTAATTATTATTATTATTATTATTATTATTATTATTATTATTAATTATTATTATTAATTATTTATTAATTATTATTATTATTATTATTATTAATTATTAATTATAAATATTATTATTAATTATTATTATTATTATTATTATTATTATTATTACAGCTAGTATTAATTATTTTATTAATAAGGATCCAAATCTCTAGGTCGGTTCGAAGTTAAAGGAGCACTATCGTGAAAAAACGCCCCAATAATAAAAATCCCACAATAATAAAAATCCCACAATAATAAAAATCCATATGAATATGCTGGATTGATATCTCTGGCATCAGGAAATATCCAGCCAGGCTTGTTTTTTTTATTTTGATGGAAAAAAGACGACATCTGGGGTGACAGGTTCTGTCACCCCCCCCCCATTGACTTAACCTGTCACCCCTGGATTTTATTCCAACCAGGAGAAGAAGTGACACGGTGACGTCACGGAACGCGTCGGCGGTGAGGTGGGGGAGGGGCGCGGCTGCTGCTCTGCTCTGGATATGTGAGATTACATTGTGTCGTACATGTCTGATGTTTGTTTTGTCCTCTTTTAATATTGTTTATTCGGCACTTTTTTGATGGGATTGAGTTTATAGGACACTAATGAATAGGAATATTTGTATATTATGTTTAGTATTGTACATTAAGCACGAGATAGATATTTCCAGCAGGGATCATAAGGGCCTTATATATGATGGTATAGGGTGTGATATTACACCGGTTTTTGAGCAGCAATGATGTCATCTTCCCCCTCCCCCTCCTTTTCTCAGGTTGTTAATGTTGTATGTTTTTTAGTTGTTTTTAACTTGTCTGATGATATTGTATTGTAAATATATGTTTCAATAAAATTGTTTACATTTTTGATAAAGCAGCGGTGCCGCTGGGTTTGCTTGGGTTTGTTTTTGGGGGGCGGTTGTGGGACTCCCTTGATTTAAGTGTATAACCAGGAGAACACCACAAGCTTGGCGGGAGTTTTATTCAGTTCGTCTGTATGATGACTCCTCCTCTCATTAGCCAAGGTGTTTATATGGATTTTTAATATTACACAATTTCAAGATAGTTCTCCTTTAAAGGGTTAAGGAAAGTCACCTTAGTCCTTGGGGTTACTGTTACGTCACCCTCTGATATAAGCGTCAGGCAGTGCCAGCTGGGGCGTTGCCACTTACTTTATACATAATTCAAGTCGCACGCAGCACCCGCCCTTTCTCACGAATTCTTAAAATAAGCCCTGGTGGGTGGAGGTGGCGGTGGCGTGCCAGGGGGGGAGAGGGGAGTATAAGAGGAGCCAAAGACTGAGCACATCACAGAGACGCGACCTCACCGCTGAGATTCGGAGATGTTCCCTCGTCGCCGAGGTTCGGAGATGTTCTCTCGTCGCCATCAGTCCCTTAACTACGGGGCCCCCGCGGTGCAGGACGCGGAGCTGCGGCACCTGGAGCTGCAGCTGGAGCAGCAGATGCAGAACATGAGGAGCGAGGCGGAGAGGAGGATGCAGCTGCTGCAGAGCGACCTGGAGAGGCAGTGCTGGGCCCCTCACACCGGCAGGGGGGCCTTCACAGACACTCCGGCCTTTCCCACTGGCCACGACTTCACAGACACTCCGGCCTTTCCCACCAACCGCGACGGCCACTTCGAGCTCTCCCTGGACGTGGGCGATTACTCTCCGGAACAGCTGACCGTCAAGACGGAAGGACGGAAGGTGACCGTGACGGGAAAGCGCGACCTGAAGCGGCGGACGCCTGACGGGCAGGTGGTCGAGGAGAGCCAAGAGTGGCATCAGGAAGCCGAGCTCCCCGACGACGTCGACCCGGATCATGTGAGCTGCTCTCTGTCCCACGACGGGCAGCTTTACCTGCAGGCCCCTCGCCTGGCGCTGCCCGACGCCCCGCAAAGACTGGTCCCGGTCCTGCCCGGACCCGGGGCGCGGAGGAGCATCATCTCTCCATTCCCGCGCTATCGCTGACCGCCCCGGCGCGTCTCTCCTTCTATGCCGTCCTCAGACTCCTCCCCTTTTACCCATTCTCTGACTCCTCCCCCCATGATTATGTGACTCCGCTGACTGCCGGGTGCGTCTCTCCCGCGATGCCGTTCTCTGACTCCTCCCCCATGATAATGTGACTCTCTCGCGGTGCCGTTCTCTGACTCCTCCCCCATGATAATGTGACTCTCTCGCGGTGCCGTTCTCTGACTCCTCACCCATGATAATGTGACTCTCCCGCTATGCCGTTCTCTGACTCCTCCCCTTTTTACCCCATGATCATGTGACTCCCCTGCGCTGTCCCCAACCTCATAGGTGCAGCTAGGCTTTCTGGCACCCGGGGCAAAGTTTAGAAATGGCGCGCTTCCACTTGTGCTTAGGTGGGTGTGTGCACCCAGGTCACGTGCCCCCCCCCCCCCCCCCCCAGTAACGCCCCTATCCAATTTTAAGTATAAAGAAATTAGTCCAGACAAGGACTTACAATAAATACATATATATATATGTACGCACAATAATTTTGGGGCGTTATAGGACTGTATGTGGGTATATATATATATATATATATATATATATATATATATATGTATTTATTGTAAGTCCTAGTCTTGACTAATTTCTTTATTCTGGATGGATATATTATGCGGAACATAGGGAGCTTATGCAGTTGTTTTTAATTTGTCTAGTGTCTTATGTTGTGTGTATTTTTATGTGCTCCTGTGACTTTATTACATTTAATTAAACTTTGATTATTTTTAAACTGTATTTGTGGTTGGTGCTCCTCACTTGAGGAAGGTGTGATTTATTCACGTCCGCTCTGATTAGATTTAAGATAATTATATGAATAATGACATTTTTTCAAAATCCTCTATCAATGATTATAAAGCCGGAAAGTGCCAAGGTGCTAAAGCAATGTGCAAAAAGTGCAAGAGATGTGCGATTAACCATTATTCTAAAGTGCTGCGCACGAAGATAGAAAACACAAGAAATTCATGGAGGTGTGGAAACCTTGGGTTCGGAATTGTCTCCCTACAGATGGGCAGGCTGATTCATCACTAACGCCAGGTAGCGACAGATGAGCGTCTGTAGCGGCATTTTCAGAGCGCCCGCTAGTAGCCGCTGTGCTCGGCCGTGGGTCGCTAGTTTATAGTCGCTGTACAGTAATGTTGAATACATTGTGAGGAGTCGCTATTTGACCAGTACAGCGCTGTATGAGAGCACATGTTAGCGACTGGTCATAGCGACCGACTCACACCATGTTCATCAAAAAAACAGCGTCACACAACTCTGGCGCTGAAAAATGCTTCTCTGAAGCCCAGAGCGCAGGAGGCTGTGTGATTAAAGTCTGTTTTTCAGCATCTATCCACCAGTAACAAAGCGAAAACATATGGAATTACATTGTAGCAACATTGTAACATGACACTTTAATGGCAGAGCTGTGATGTCATTTCTGAAGAAATATATAAAAAATGAAAAAATTGTGAAAAAACTGCTTATTCAATGTCAGAAGAGGTCACAGAATTATTTGTGTTTTTAAAAAACAAAAAAACAAATACCCCGTTTAAAGAGAAGAAAAGGATCGCCCATTGAAATGTATGGGAGAGCGTCAGGTAGCGAGAGGTCATACCTGGCGCTGTGCAAGGCTGAACGCCGGCGCTGTTCGCTGAGGCTGTGAAAATGATGAATCAGACGCTACATGGCGCTATTCCAGTCGCTAAACAGATTCTGCTTGATAAATGTGTAATTGCGTGCCGTGTCTGGCGTTCACCAGTCGCTACCTCTCATTAACCAGGCGCTACCTGACGCTATCCCTTCTTAAATAAGGGCCTTTGATGTAAACCTAATGAGCATCTGATCCTTCCCCGACCTCTTCCTTTACGCCCCCCTTACCTCCTTTCCCCCCCTCATAGGGGTAGTTATTTTTCTTTTAATTTATTTGAACTGAATTTTTTTAGCAACTGTTGAATCTATTTTCTTGTCTGCAGTGAATAAGCTTCTGACTGTGACTTAAGTTGTCTGTAATCTTTAAATTCTGTGTATGAACAGTATTATGCTTTTAGAATAATGTTCAGAATATACACAATAAAAAGATTCATAAAGAAAGAAAAAACAAGAAAAACTCCATGATTGAACAAGCAATGCATTAGGCCAAAGGTATAAACAATTATAACATCACCAATAGTTCACGTCCGGGTCCCCCGCAGCAGCCGCCACCAGCAGCCATAGAAACATCTCTAGGCTGCGGCGCGCTCCCACTCCCAGTAATACAGATAGGCCGGGAGCGGTGGCGCATCGGTATATGAAGGGAAACTGGGGATGAGGCTCCTCCCACTCGCTATTGCAGAGCTCAGCGTGTAATCAGAGCCATGTGCTGATCATTAATATGCACAACTCTGACCGGACCAGAGCCCGCGCATGCACCATGTGACCGGGGAAAGGTAGATTTTATGGGCGATCTGGGGGGGTTCTAGATTAAAATTCAGTTGGACATAGGTATGCCCCAACAATCATGATTGGACCTTCGAATTTAACCACGCCTCTAATGAATTAAATTTTTTGCATAATTCTAATAAAATTTGATGTGTCTTTATTGAAAGGTTAAAATAAGAAGAAGAAACCTGTTGGTTCAGCTATTTTGGTGTAGAACAACCTAGAGTGCTGTCAACGGGTTAATACAATCGATCTGAGTACATAATTGGCTTTACATTGAATACAAGTCAACATGATTAAATACATTTATAATGCCTGTAAAACAATATCTCTGCATTGTCACGGACCGGGTGGAGCGGACTCAGGTGTGGATCCGCTTTAACCGTGGGACCGATGGCGGGTACCGTGTCAGGGGAGCGGAGTCTAAGAGGCCACCGGTATTCACCAGAGCCCACCGCAAGGCAGGTTGGTCTTGTGCGGCGAGTGACCCCCAGGTCGCTACCCCCCAACAGCGGCCCAGTCCCACAGTCAGCCGAGGTTCAGCGAGGTACACAAGTGGCAGGCAAAAGGCGTAGTAAGTACAGGCAGAGGTCAGAGCACAGGTTCGCAGTAAAGGTGAGTAGCCGAGGTCGGGGCAGGCAGCAAAGGTTCAGAGTCGGGGACAGGCAGAGGTCGGTACACGGGTGAGCAATCCAAGAATGTCTGACTTTCAACAAGCATGGAGAGACCAAGATCCGGCACTGAAGGAAGGAAGTGCCTCTTTAAATAGGGGAAGAGGATGCAGGATTGGATGACCAGGCACCAATCAGTGCTGTACAGGCCCTTTAAATCTCAGGAATCCAGTGCGCTCGCCCTCTAGTGGATGGAGACGTGCGCGCACCTGAGCATGTGAGGAGGAAGCATGGGGGGAAGGGCGGCAGCTGGATGCAGCCATGAGGGAAGTGCTGCAAGATGGATGACGGCTGCATGCAGCCATGGAGGTAAGTGACTTGCTGTGAGACGGGCGTGCAGCGCTCGCCCTAACATGCATGTATGCAGTGCAAACAAACACTTAGGTGAAAATAGATAGGTGAAAGCGAACTAGTTTCGCCCCTAAGGGCTTTTTCCACGCCAGTCGTCACCTGATTATTTTATACAACGAATGTTTGTGATATTTCAGTTTGACGTCATACCTATAAAATAAAAACAACAAAAAAAAAAAAATCTGGGGTTCGTCACTTAGTGAGGCATTCCAAATCAGGATAGGGAAAGTCCCAGGTTTAAAGAGGACCAAAGCCCGTGGGGCAGCTTGATTTCCTGTCCTGGGGGCATCCCGAATTTGGAATGATTTGATGTATGAAAGACAGGGTGAGAAAGAGGGACACGCCCCCTCATTAAGGGATGGATGAAGCCATGCCCCCTCATTGAGGGATGGGTTTAGCCACGCCCCTCACTTAGAGATGGGTTAAGCCACGCCCCTCACTTAGAGATGGGTTAAGCCACGCCTCCTCATTGAGGGATGGATAGGAGATACATTGTAACAGTTACAACAATAGAAACAATTGGAAGAGGCAAATGAATTATTTATTGCTGCAGATCTGCATGTTACACCTCAAAGAGGGCCAATATGTAAACGAAGCCACACCCCTTCATTGAGGGATGTGAGGCCACGCCCCATTGATAGATGGATGAAGCCACACCCCCCCATTAAGGGATGGATGAAGCCACGCCCCCCTGGTTTCCCTTGCATAATCATCTTGATCCCAGAGAGCATGTGCAGGAATCAGGCAGCAGGCACAGGACTCAGACTTGATTGGCTGTCGCTGGAGCTGCGCAGGCCGGGGGGGGGGGGGCGGGGATGCTGCAGGGGTCTTCGGAGGGAGGCAACGCTTTTCTGCAGCTGTCAATCAAGGATCCAAGGGGAATTTACAGGGAAATCAGGGGGTTTCACACTCTGGAGCATCCCAAATTGAGATATCCTTAGAGAAATCTCTTAAAGAGGTAAACTATAGGGGAAGAGAGGCGAACAACCAAGATTTGTATGCAAAAAACAGCGATTTTAATGGGGATCAGTGTACACAAGTGCTTATATATACAATATAAGAACACAGCATATAGTATGTAATGGGTTACAGACCCAAAAAAATAACCGCTAGGTGGCGCCAGAGATCAGCAATCAGTGTAATGACACACACTTTTAACTAGCAGCTATTAGTGCAAAAAGATCATTCAGCATCGTACATGTAAAGCAAGCAATAGTCAAAAGGAGAAAAAAGACCTTACAGGCAGCACCAGGGTGGAAGTAACCCTCAGAAGACCTTACAGGCAGCACCAGGGTGGAAGTAACCCTCAGAAGACGTTACAGGCAGCACCAGGGTGGAAGTAACCCTCAGAAGACCTTACAGGCAGCACCAGGGTGGAAGTAACCCTCAGAAGACGTTACAGGCAGCACCAGGGTGGAAGTAACCCTCAGAAGACCTTACAGGCAGCACCAGGGTGGAAATAACCCTTCAGAAGACGTTACCGGCAGCACCAGGGTGGAAGTAACCCTCAGACGACCTTACAGGCAGCACCAGGGTGGAAGTAACCTTCAGAAGACCCTCAAAAGACCTTACAGGGAGAACCAGGGTGGAAGTAACCCTCAGAAGACCCTCAGAAGACCTTACAGGCAGCACCAGGGTGGAAGTAACCCTCAGAAGACCTTACAGGCAGCACCAGGGTGGAAGTAACCCTCAGAAGACCTTACAGGCAGCACCAGGGTGGAAGAAACCCTCAGAAGACCTTAGAGGCAGCACCAGGGTGGAAGTAACCCTCAGAAGACCCTCAGAAGATGTTACAGGCAGCACCAGGGTGGAAGTGACCCTCAGAAGACCATCAGAAGGCCTTATAGGCAGCACCAGAGTGGAAGTAACCCTCAGAAGACCTTACAGGCAGCACCAGGGTGGAAGTAACCCTCAGAAGACCCGCAGAAGACCTTACAGGCAGAACCAGGGTGGAAGAAACCCTCAGAAGACCTTAGAGGCAGCACCAGGGTGGAAGTAACCCTCAGAAGACCCTCAGAAGATGTTACAGGCAGCACCAGGGTGGAAGTGACCCTCAGAAGACCCTCAGAAAACGTTACAGGCAGCACCAGGGTGGAAGTAACCCTCAGAAGACCCTCAGAAGACCTTACAGGGAGAACCAGGGTGGAAGTAACCCTCAGAAGACCCTCAGAAGACCTTACAGGCAGCACCAGGGTGGAAGTAACCCTCAGAAGACCTTGCAGGCAGCACCAGGGTGATAGTAACCCTCAGAAGACCTTACAGGCAGCACCAGGGTGATAGTAACCCTCAGAAGACCTTACAGGCAGCACCAAGTTGGAAGTAACCCTCAGGTTTTTATGGGATCTGTTACCCATTATATACTATATGCTGTGTTCTTATATTGTATATATCAGCACTTGTGTACACTGATCCCCATTAAAAGTGGACCAACACCCAGGATTTTCATTATCCTGGGTGTTGGTCCACTTCCGCTGTGTGAAACCCCCCAGAAAGCCCTAAAATCTTACCTTTGTAGGCGACGGACAAGCGACGGATAAGCCGCCGCCTCCCGCGCGTCCCTCTTACAGGGCGCGCTCCCGTGCCGGCCATTCACAAACGGCTGGCGCGGGAGCGCGCCCTGCTAGAGGGACGCGCGGGAGGCGGCGGCTTATCCGTCGCCTAAAAGGTAAGATTTTAGGGGTTTTCTGGGGGGTTTCACCCAGCGGGACACCCCGATTTCGGATGCCCCGGGGGGAGGGAGCTGATCTATAAGATTCCCGGGCCGATCAGGGGTGGGTGTTAGTCCACTTTAAAATCCCTATGTTTTTTTGCATACAAATCTTGGTTGTTCGTCTCCCTTCCTCCTTAGATTTCCTTGCATATGTTCTCTGTGAGGTAGGTCTGAACACCACTCATGTTTGATTCCTATATCCAGGTCATTTGAGATCACGCGTTTCGTCCCTCCCTCTGGACTTTAGCCAGGATTGGCTAGCTAAAGCAATCCTGGCTAAAGTCCAGAGTGAGGGACGAAACGCGTTGGACTCGTCAGCTTTATTTATGCCAGCTGCTTTTTGCCTGTGGATTTTCTATTGGAACATCTATACACACCCCGGGACGCTTGGCGGTGAGAGCTGCTATCCCCTCATTGGAGTGCTTTTATACAATGCTTTTCCATCATGAATGTTTGTGAGTGCTTTTTATGTATTAAAAATCGGTTTTCTAAGATAGCTTGGAAGTCTGCATTAGATCTGTATTCTATTTTCTTCCCTACATGACTTACTATATTGTTGTGATCTAAATTGACAGATTGTCACAGATTGCTTATCTGGCTCTTTCCTGTCAGCCATCTGGTCCATCCTAGTGGTGGTGGATCACTTACAGGCTGATTCATTAATAGCGCCAGGTAGCGACAGATGAGCGACAGTAGCGTCATTTTCACAGCACCCGCTAGTAGTCGCTGTGCTTGGCCGTTGTTCGGCTGTTGACAGCGACTCAGTCGGTGTGCGGTAATGTTGAATATGGGGTTAGGAGTCGCTGTTTGACAGGTTCCGCGCTGTATGGGAGCGCATGACAGCGAACGGCCATAGCGAACGGCTCCCAGCATATTCATTAACAAATCACGCTCAAAAAATTCTCGCGCTGTGAAATGCTTGTTTAAACCCCAGAGCGCTGGCGGCGATGAGTTAAAAGTAGTTTTTTAACCCCCAAACAACCATATTTTTTGAAAAAAAAAACAAAACATGTTTTTCAAAACATTTTGTAATATGAATACATTAATATCAGACCTGTAATATCAATTCTGCACAATTTTTTTTTTTTTTTTTAACTTAAAAAAAATATCTAACATTGCAGAAGTGGTCACTGAATTTTTGACATTTAAAAAAAATAAATAAATAAATTAATAGCAATGAATTAAGAATATTTAAAGATTGCTCCATTGAAATGCATTGGAGAGCGCCAGGTAGCGAGAGGTCATACCTGTCGCTGTTCAAGGTCGCTCGCTGGCGCTGTGGGGTGAGGCTGGAATAATGATGAATGAGTCGCTATCTGGCGCTCTGTCAGTCGCTAAGCAGGATCGGCTTGATAAATGTGTGATTGTGGTGGGGAGCCGGCGTACTCGTGGCGGTGAGCGTCATTACCGTTCGCTCACCATTCGCTACCTGGCGCTATCCCTTGTTAAATAAGGGCCTTTGTTCGCTGAAGACAATGGTGGATTGATCTCTTTTATTGGACTTTGATTTAGCTCTGTGTATGATTTATCATTTGTCTTGCATGTTTCTATGGGGAGAAGGACCCCATCATTTACCATCCTTTGAGCAGCGCGGTATTGCCCTCACATTTTTTCCATGCCTACATCCCCTAGCTGATGCGTAGAATTCATTGAAAGGAACACATCGTGTGCCATTTAAAGAGGACCAAAACCCTTCTCTAGTTTGGGATGCCTCTGTGTGTGAAGCTACCGGTTTGCTTTAGCCTCACCTCGATCCCACGGCGCATGAGCAGACGGCCAGCGGCATCCCCGACACGCCTCCATTCCCTGTGCACTCCTGTGATTGTAAGCAGACCAAAACCCAAAGGTTTTCCCTTGCCTGGGTTTTGCTCTGCATTATCCAATCAGGATGCCCCTGTGTATGAATAGCTATATGCTCACCTCTATCCACCCAAAAAATCAGAACTCACCGCCGTGCATAATTATGCCCCACAAAGAGAGAGAGACTGCCAGCCCTAGAGACTTATAGAGCTTTGGAAGATGTTTGCTTCTCTTTAAAGTGGACCAAAACCCACAGCCAATCGATTCCCTCCCGCCAGGGCATCCAAAATCAGGATGCCCCGCTGTGTGAGACACCCCCCCCCCCCGGTCGCCCCGTATACTTACCTTGTTCCCAGGTCTAACGGCACATGCACAAACCGCATCACCGCTATCCCTCTAGCAAGGCATTTGTGAATGTCACGCTCCCTGTTAGAGGGAAGCGGGGGATGTGGGCGCCAGCGCTCGGAGCCGCTGGCCTTAGAAGGCTTAGATGATGTGACATCTGCGGCTCCGAGCGCGCTGATTGGATGAGCGGCTGCGCATGCGCCGTAGGTCCAGGAAGAGGTGAGTTGGTTTCGGTGATCTTGGGGGTTTCACACAATGGGGCATCCCCGATCGGATAGTCAAAATCCTGGGTTTTGGTCCACTTTAAAGTGAACCTATTACCAGGATTTTCACTATCCTTGTCCGTGGGGTAATTTGGGATGCCCTGCTATGTGAAACCCCCCAGGTCCCCTTTCCTCTGGTCCCATGGCACATGCATGGGCTCTCGTCCAATCAGAGCCATATTCCTTGCATATTAGTGCATGGTATGTGGCCCTGTTTAAAGTGGACCAAAACCCACCACTGATCGATTCCCTCCTTCCGGGGCATCTAAAATCAGGATGCCCCGCAGTGTGAAACCCCCCAGGTCGCTCCATACACTTACCTTGTTTCCTGGTCCAACAACGCATGCGCGAGCTGCATCCCCTCTATCCCTTTAGCAGGGCCAGGCGTTTGTGAATGGCCGATGCGGGCGCGCTCCATGTTAGAGAGAAGCAGGGGATGCGGCCGCCAGCGCGCTCGGAGCCACTCACCTTAGACGAAGGCTTAGATGATGTGAAGTCAGTGGCTCAGAGCGTGCTGATTGGACGAGTGGCCGCGCATGTGCCTTCTGGGGAATCTGCAGCAATAAATGATTCATTTGCCTATTCAAAGTGTTTCTTTTGTTGTAAATGTTACAATGTATCTCCTATCCATCCCTCAATGAGGGGGCGTGGCTTCATCCATCCCTCAATGAGGGGTGTGGCTTCATCCATCCCTCAATGAGGGGCGTGGCTTCATATACATAATGTCCCTCTTTGAGGTGTAACATGCAGATCTGCAGCAATAAATGATTCCTTTGCTATTTAAAGTGTTTCTATTGTTGTAAATGTTGCAATGTATTTCCTATCCATCTCTCAATGAGGGGGCGTGGCTTCATCTATCCCTCAATGAGGGGTGTGGCTTCATCCATCCCTCAATGAGGGGCGTGGCTTCATATACATAATGTCCCTCTTTGAGGTGTAACATGCAGATCTGCAGCAATAAATGATTCCTTTGCTATTTAAAGTGTTTCTATTGTTGTAAATGTTACAATGTATTTCCTATCCATCCCTCAATGAGGGGGCGTGGCTTCATCCATCCCTCAGTGAGGGGGCGTGGCTTCATCCATCTCTAAACGAGGGTGTGTAGCTTCATTTACATATTGTCCCTCTTTGAGGTGTAACATGCAGATCTGCAGCAATAAATGATTCATTCTCCTATTCAAAACTGTTTCTATTGTTGTAACTGTTACAATGTATCTCCTATCATCCCTCAATGAGGGACGTCAGTGGCTCTGAGCGCGCTGATTGGACGAACGGCCGCACATGCACTGTAGGACCGGGAATAGGCGAGTTGGGCTCGGCAATCTGGAGGATTTCAAGCAACGGGGCATCCCCGATCGGGGTGCCCCAAAGGAAAGGACCAAAACCCAGGACAGTGAAAATCCTGGATTTCGGTCCACTTTAAAACACAGAGCCCGGTGGCATCAGGCAGCGGGCGCATCTCCGGTTTCCCTGCGTTGTGTGGCACACTCCCTCCGCGCACCTATCTGAAATGCTGGGCGTGGGAGCGCCCCTCGGCTATAGGGAGGCCGGGGATGCATCCGGTGTGCAAAGCCCTGGAAAAGGTGAAGGAATGCCGGGCGATCCTGGGGGGCTCACACACATTGGGGCGCACTGATTACGGATGCCCCCAGGTTACCCCTGGAGTCTTTTAGGGTGATCAGTCCACTTTACATTTCAAACATTCAGTCTGCCATTAGCAGAGCCTCCCAGTAGATGGCGCCAGTGCTGCATTATTTTTATATCCAGGCTTCTGGAGCTAGAGGAAGCGTCAGGAGCAGGGGCGTAACCTCAGGAGGTGCCACCTTACAGGGGGCCCAGGAGGTCAGAGGGGCCCTATTATTGTTGCTCCTTCATCTATTTTATCATATTTGGCATCATTTAGAGAAAGGAAGCTCCATTCGTCTCTGCTGTTTCAGTCTTTAGTTGTCTACCTGCATCCAATTGAGTTGGGAGACAGAAAAAAGTTTCCTGTATGAGCCTTGAAATGGCCCCATTTAATGTTTGCACCAGGGCCCCGACACATTTAGTGAGGCTTCTGGCCAGAAGACCAGTGAAAATTGATACATTGTAACAGAAATAGAAACAATTCGAAGAGGCAAATAAATAATTTATTGCTGCAGATCTGCAAGTTACACCTCAAAGAGGGACAATATGTAAATGAAGCCACGCCCCTCATTGATGGATGTCCAGCAATGTGTATTGTGTGTGAGTGGATGAGCCGGGCTCTCCTGCCATAGAACATCCAGCATCACTACTACTCCTATCATAGATAAATGGCCAGCATCACTACTACTCCTATCATAGATAAATGGCCAGCACATTTTTTACTATTCCATAGTGCTCTGTCCCTTTTGGAACTAGATGTCCCCAAAGGGGCCCTTTGGTTCAGGGGCTCACCGAAGGGTTACCTGTTAATTTCATGGGCCAGTCCGAGCCAGTGTCACCTGTCACCAGTGATGATGAAATGGAGTTTTATGAATAAACTCTGCTGAAGTTCACAGCTCCCGCACGGCCCCTCCGCCCCCTCCCCTTATCTCCCCTCCCTGGAATGGGCCAGGCTTCCCCGTCCTGTCACTGTATCACCAATTCCCCCAGTCCAGCTTCTGCCACTGTCACGCACACACCGGGGTCAGGACAGGGGGGTCACGCCGGGACATCCACCAGCTAAAAACCCACAAAACCCACCAACATGTCAGACAGTCCCAGCGAAGGGTCAGCGACCATCGTGGAGGAGGGAAGCGCGACAGCGGCGGAGACCCCCTGCGCCGAGCTCAAGGTGGCCATGGAAAAATGGTGAGTGACCCATGTGGCGCACAACAATTGTGCAGATTAATATATAAATATATATATATATATATGTAGAGAGAGAGAAAGAAAAACAAAAAACGTAGGAGAGAAAGAGAGCAAGAGAGAGAAAGAGCAAAAACAGGAGGAGAGAGCAATGCGATTACATAACATCATTTAATTCTTTAAAGATACAATATAACATCATTTTTATTATATTGTTAGAATGTTATTTTTACTTTGACTTTAATCTCTGATTGAAACATTATAAATACTATGAAATAATTTTCAGGTTTTTGCTAAAAATACAATCTATCAAATCCTTATGCTACATTGTATAATAACACAGAATATTATATTAAACTAGATCAAAGTTTACTCTAAAGTGTTGTTGTATTATTATTATTATTATTGTATTAATAATAATAATATTGTTTTTTTATACAGCATCATTTTCATCTATAGCACTATACATAGTAGTAATTATAGAGAGGATAATACATACAGTACAAAGGCTATTACAAAAGCTAAATGTATTGTTTTTGTTATATGTGTAATATATTTATGTTTATTATATTAAATGTAATATTATTTTATACCATATATTTTACTATATAGACTATATATATATATATATATATATATATATATATATATATATGAGAGAGAGAGTATATATATATACACACACACACACACACACACACACACACACACACACTTCCATATTTATGTTACAGTATCTAATATATATATATATTTATATATACATTTATATATATTGATACTTATGGTATAGTATTTACAAAAACCAATGAAATGACAGTAAGTTATGCAATAAACAGAGGATATTGCAAATAATAATCTCAAGAATTCATGGCAAAACCTGTTTTAGAAGTATATATATAATATATATATATATATATATATATATATATATATATATATATGTTTTTTATTTATTATATTAAATTGGTGTTTATGTTATGTTAATCATAAATATTATTGTGTAATAAGCAATACATTATTATAATGAGCCTCATTAGTATGAATAAATATATATATATATATATATATATATATATATATATATATATATATATATATATTTATATATATTTATTATTTAATAAAATATATTAGAGTTTAGATTTAATACAATACAGTAAAAAAATACAATAACATATTTAAAAATATGATACAGTTGTTTATTACACTGTAGTCTGTAGTTTGGAATTCTATATTGCAGAATATAATGAAATATTTTAGAGCTTTAATTTGATGTGGAATCATAAATATTAGACTGTTATTGGATATATTATACTGGAGTTTACTATAATGTGGGGCAATGCATAATGTGATTAATATAAGAGTTGATAAAAAAAAAATACATTACAATATATCAGCTGATAACAGAATATTATATTGATAATATTGTAATTTGGAATAACAAGTCCTATAATATAATGACATCTAATGGACTGTGAGGTATAAAAAGAATTATAAATAATAAAAATAATGATAATTTAATTTGTATCTATATGAGGAAGGCGGCGGCCATTGTTTTTGAAGGCGACACGGGGTGTCCATATCAAACCCATCCTATAAATCCCCCCCCCATGGTGCCCCCTCCCCCCCCCCCCCCCAGCGGGGATCCAGATGCCGATCGCTCTCGTTGTTACAGATTAACGTCTAATCTGAGAGATTATATAACGATCGGGCAGCATCATCCGCTGACGCCGAGGCCCCATGTCATAGTCAGGAGGAGGCCATGTTGTCCCTTTCTTGCGTCTTTTTGGTATTCCCCCCCCCCCCCCCCCCCGGGACCCTCTTTATGTTGCCTGTGTGTGTGTGCCGGCAGCCAGTAACGATCATTTGATCGCGAACGCAATGAAGGTCTATAAGGTGGGGGCGGACATTTTGGCCTACATAGACGCACGCCAGCCAGGAGAAGGTCACGTGCGTCATCTAAGGGGAGTGGAGGACAGGGGCGCACTTCTAATGAGGCCAAGTGAGCTGGCCGCTCCAATCTGATTTTACTTGTTCATTATTCGGCTAGGAAAGAGACGGGCGGGCTGATTCATTACTGACGCCAGGTAGCGACAGATGAGCGTCTGTAGAGCGGATTTCAGAGCGACCACAGTCGCTGTGCTCGGCCATGGTTCATTGTTTCAGAGCGCCTCAGTCGCTGGCCGGCATTGATGAATACGTTATGTGATTCGCAGTACTACGCTGTATTGGAGCGAATGGCAGCGCCAGCTCAGTGCAACTGACTCACAACACATTCATCAAAAAATCAGCCTCAAACAGTTCCGGCACTCAAAATTGTGTCGCTGTAGCCCAGAGCGTCAGAGGCTGTGTGATTAAAGTCTGTTTATGAACATGTATCCACCAGTAACAAAGCGAAAACACATGGAATGACATTAATATAACATTGTAACATGACACTTTAATACCAGACATGTCAGGACAATTCTGCATAAAAATATTATTAATTCAAAAAGTTTTCAAAAATGTCATTTTCTTGCCCAGGAAACATGTCAGAAAGATTTGAGTTTTTTATGGGAAAAAAAATTTGGATCAGGAAATGGATTTAAGGATCTTCCATAGAAATGTATGGGAGACGCCAGGTAGCGCCAGGTAAGACGTGGCGCTCTGCAAGGCTGAACGCCGGCGCTGTACGCTGAGCCTGGGATAATGATGAATCGGACGCTGCATGGCGCTGTTCCAGTCGCTCACCAGATTCGGCTTCATACATGTGTAACTGCTGCCGTGTCCGGCGTTCACCTGACGCTACCTGATGCTACCTGGCGCTATACCTTCATTAGACGTCTAATCATTGTCTGTGGGGCCGATGATTGAGTGTTTAAAGAGGAACTTCGCAGGCCCTGGAGTCTTTTAGACTGTTCCCTGCTCGCCTTTAGCCACGCACGCACCCACGCCCAGCGTTTCTGATCAGCACGCTCGTTCTCGCCCGAGTCTGCACCGTGGGATCCACAGGAAGGTGAGTTTATGGGGCGACCTGGGTCGGAGGATACACACAGCGGGGTATCCCAATTCGGGATGCCGCCTCATAGAGAAACAACACCCTACACAGTCAAAGTTGTGTGTGTTGTTCCTCTTTAAAGTGGACCAAAACCCAGGATTCTTACTATCCTGGGTTCTGGTCCTTGCTCCCGATCGGGGATGCCCCGCTGTGTGAAACCCCCCAGGTCACCCGATCTGACTGACCCTTCCCTGGTCCTACAATGCATGTGCGGCCTCTTGTCCAATCAGTGCGCTCAGATCCGCTCCCACCCCTTTGTCTAAGAGCTCATCGGGGAGGCCGATTCATTAATAGCGCCAGGTAGCAACAGATGAGCGCCAGTAGCGTGATTTTCACAGCGCCAGCTAGTAGTCGCTGTGCTTGGCCGGGGTTTGCTTGTTGACAGCGACTCAGTCGGTGTGCGGTAATGTTGAATACGGGATTAGGGGGTCGCTGTTTCACAGGTTCAGCGTTGTATGTGAGCGCCTGACAACGAATGGCCAGAGCGAACGGCTTGCTACAGATTCATTAACAAATCACGCTCCGAATTTTTTCGCGCTGTGAATTCCTTGTTTAAACCCCAGAGCGCTGCCGGCGATGGATTTAAAATAGTTTTTAATCCCCAAACAACCATATTTTTTGATTGTAAAATTATACAAGTTTTTATAAACATTTTATAATATGAATACATTAATATCAGACCTGTAATATCAATTCTGCACAAAATCATTTTTTTTTTTTTTTTACCTTAAAAAAAAATCCTAACATTGCAGAAGTGGTCACAGAATTTTTGACATTAAAAAAAAAAAAAAACATTAATAGCAATTAATTATGATTAATTAAAGATTGCTCCATTGAAATGCATTGGACATCGCCAGGGAGCGACAGGTCATACCTGGCGCTGTGATGGGATTAGCAGCGGCGCTGTTCGTTGCAGTCGGCTACATGATGAATCCCGCGGTAGCTGTCGCTCTCGCCGGCGCTAGCCTCATTTAGCGTGATAAATGCGTCATTGTGACCGCCGCCGGGCGTACTTGAGTCGGTAGCCGCCGTTAGCTGGCGGGACCTGGCGCTCGTCAGACACTACCTGGCGCTACCGCTTGATGAATAAGGGCATAAAGTGTGCTAACAGGGAGTGCGCCAGCACCAGCCATTCACAAGTGCCTGCTGCGGGCATGTGCCCTGCTAAAGGGAAAGCAGGGACGCGACCACTGCTCGCACATGCTCCATTAGAACGGTGAAGAAGGTGAGTTTCTGGAAATCATTCTTGGGTCCTCCAGAGGAAATCATTCCTGGGGTCACTAGAGGAAATCATCCTTGGGGTTCCCCAGAGGAAATCATTCTTGGGGTTCACCAGAGGAAATCATTCTTGGGGTCACCAGAGGAAATCATTCTTGGGGCCACCAGAGGAAATCATTCTTGGGGCCACCAGAGAAAATCATTCCTGGGGCCACCAGAGGAAATCATTCTTGGGGCCACCAGAGAAAATCATTCTTGTGGTCACCAGAGGAAATCATTCTTGGGGCCACCAGAGAAAATCATTCTTGAGGTCACCAGAGGAAATCATTCTTGGGGCCACCAGAGGAAATCATTCTTGAGGTCACCAGAGGAAATCATTCTTGAGGTCACCAGAGGAAATCATTCTTGGGGCCACCAGAGAAAATCATTCTTGAGGTCACCAGAGGAAATCATTCTTGAGGTCACCAGAGGAAATCATTCTTGGGATCACCAGAGGAAATCATTCTTGAGGTCACAAGAGGAAATAATTCTTGGGGCCACCAGAGGAAATCATTCTTGGGGTGACCAGAGGAAATCATTTGTTGAGGTCACAAGAGGAAATAATTCTTGGGGTCACCAGAGGAAATCATTCTTGAGGTCACAAGAGGAAATCATTCTTGGGGCCACCAGAGGAAATCATTCTTGTGGTCACCAGAGGAAATCATTCTTGGGGCCACCAGAGGAAATCATTCTTGGGGCCACCAGAGGAAATCATTCTTGGGGTCACCAGAGGAAATCATTCTTGGGGCCACCAGAGGAAATCATTCTTGGGGTCACCAGAGGAAATCATTCTTGGGGCCACCAGAGAAAATCATTCTTGGGGCCACCAGAGGAAATAATTCTTGGGGCCACCAGAGAAAATCATTCTTGAGGTCACCAGAGGAAATCATTCTTGAGGTCACCAGAGGAAATCATTCTTGGGATCACCAGAGGAAATCATTCTTGAGGTCACAAGAGAAAAATAATTCTTGGGGCCACCAGATGAAATCATTCTTGGGGTGACCAGAGGAAATCATTTGTTGAGGTCACAAGAGGAAATAATTCTTGGGGTCACCAGAGGAAATCATTCTTGAGGTCACAAGAGGAAATCATTCTTGGGGCCACCAGAGGAAATCATTCTTGTGGTAACCAGAGGAAATCATTCTTGGGGCCACCAGAGGAAATCATTCTTGGGGCCACCAGAGAAAATCATTCTTGGGGCCACCAGAGGAAATCATTCTTGGGGCCACCAGAGAAAATCATTCTTGTGGTCACCAGAGGAAATCATTCTTGAGGTCACCAGAGGAAATCATTCTTGGGGCCACCAGAGGAAATCATTCTTGGGGTCACCAGAGGAAATCATTCTTGGGGCCACCAGAGAAAATCATACTTGTGGTCACCAGAGGAAATCATTCTTGGGGCCACCAGAGGAAATCATTCTTGGGGTCACCAGAGGAAATCATTCTTGGGGCCACCAGAGAAAATCATTCTTGGGGTCACCAGAGGAAATCATTCTTGGGGCCACCAGAGAAAATCATTCTTGGGGCCACCAGAGGGAATTATTCTTGGGGTCACCAGAGGAAATCATTCTTGGGGTCACAAGAGGAAATCATATTTTGGGCCACCATAGGAAATCATTCTTTAGGTCACAAGAGGAAATAATTCTTTAGGTCACAAGAGGAAATAATTCTTGGGGCCACCAGAGGAAATCATTCTTTAGGTCACCAGAGGAAATCATTCTTTAGGTCACAAGAGGAAATAATTCTTTAGGTCACCAGAGGAAATAATTCTTGGGGCCACCAGAGGAAATCATTCTTTAGGTCACCAGAGGAAATCATTCTTTAGGTCACAAGAGGAAATCATTCTTTAGGTCACCAGAGGAAATCATTCTTTAGGTCACAAGAGGAAATCATTCTTTAGGTCACCAGAGGAAATCATTCTTGGGGCCACCAGAGGAAATCATTCTTTAGGTCACAAGAGGAAATAATTCTTGGGGCCACCAGAGGAAATCATTCTTGGGGTCACCAGAGGAAATCATTCTTGGGGCCACCAGAGGAAATCATTCTTGGGGTCCCCAGAGGAAATCATTCTTGGGGCCATCAGAGAAAATCATTCTTGAGGTCACCAGAGGAAATCATTCTTGAGGTCACCAGAGGAAATCATTCTTGGGGTCACCAGAGGAAATCATTTTTGGGGCCACCAGAGGAAATGATTCTTGTGGTCACCAGAGGAAATCATTCTTGGGGCCACCAGAGGAAATCATTCTTGGGGTCACCAGATGAAATCATTCTTGGGGCCACCAGAGGAAATCATTCTTGAGGCCACCAGAGGAAATCATTCTTGTGGTCACCAGAGGAAATCATTCTTGGGGCCACCAGAGAAAATCATTCTTGAGGTCACCAGAGGAAATCATTCTTGAGGCCACCAGAGAAAATCATTCTTGAGGTCACCAGAGGAAATAATTCTTGGGGCCACCAGAGAAAATCATTCTTGGGGCCACCAGAGGAAATCATTCTTGAGGCCACCAGCGAAAATCATTCTTGGGGCCACCAGAGGAAATCATTCTTGGGGTCACCAGAGGAAATCATTTGTTGAGGTCACAAGAGGAAATAATTCTTGGGGTCACCAGAGGAAATCATTCTTGAGGTCACAAGAGGAAATCATTCTTGGGGCCACCAGAGGAAATCATTCTTGTGGTCACCAGAGGAAATCATTCTTGGGGCCACCAGAGGAAATCATTCTTGGGGCCACCAGAGAAAATCATTCTTGGGGCCACCAGAGGAAATCATTCTTGGGGCCACCAGAGAAAATCATTCTTGTGGTCACCAGAGGAAATCATTCTTGAGGTCACCAGAGGAAATCATTCTTGGGGCCACCAGAGGAAATCATTCTTGGGGCCACCAGAAAAATCATTCTTGGGGCCACCAGAGGAAATCATTCTTGGGGCCACCAGAGAAAATCATTCTTGTGGTCACCAGAGGAAATCATTCTTGGGGTCACCAGAGGAAATCATTCTTGGGGCCACCAGAGGAAATCATTCTTGGGGTCACCAGAGGAAATCATTCTTGGGGCCACCAGAGAAAATCATTCTTGTGGTCACCAGAGGAAATCATTCTTGGGGCCACCAGAGAAAATCATTCTTGGGGCCACCAGAGGGAATTATTCTTGGGGTCACCAGAGGAAATCATTCTTGGGGTCACAAGAGGAAATCATATTTTGGGCCACCAGAGGAAATCATATTTTGGGCCACCATAGGAAATCATTCTTTAGATCACAAGAGGAAATAATTCTTTAGGTCACAAGAGGAAATCATTCTTGGGGCCACCAGAGAAAATCATTCTTTAGGTCACCAGAGGAAATCATTCTTTAGGTCACCAGAGGAAATAATTCTTTAGGTCACCAGAGGAAATAATTCTTGGGGCCACCAGAGGAAATCATTCTTTAGGTCACCAGAGGAAATCATTCTTGGGGCCACCAGAGGAAATCATTCTTTAGGTCACAAGAGGAAATAATTCTTGGGGCCACCAGAGGAAATCATTCTTGGGGTCACCAGAGGAAATCATTCTTGGGGCCACCAGAGGAAATCATTCTTGGGGTCACCAGAGGAAATCATTCTTGGGGCCATCAGAGAAAATCATTCTTGAGGTCACCAGAGGAAATCATTCTTAGGGCCATCAGAGAAAATCATTCTTGAGGTCACCAGAGGAAATCATTCTTGGGGTCCCCAGAGGAAATCATTCTCGGGGTCACCAGAGGAAATCATTCTTGGAGCCACCAGAGGAAATCATTCTTGGGGTCCCCAGAGGAAATCATTCTTGGGGCCATCAGAGAAAATCATTCTTGAGATCACCAGAGGAAATCATTCTTGGGGCCATCAGAGAAAATCATTCTTGAGGTCACCAGAGGAAATCATTCTTGAGGTCACCAGAGGAAATCATTCTTGGGGTCACCAGAGGAAATCATTCTTGGGGTCACCAGAGGAAATGATTCTTGTGGTCACCAGAGGGAATTATTCTTGGAGTCACCAGAGAAAATCATTCTTGGAGCCACCAGAGGAAATCATTCTTGGGGTCACCAGAATAAATCATTCTTGGGGCCCACTGGAGGATCCTCTGGTGCTCTGTTGGGCCAGCCTCCCCTACCCCGACTAGCAGACATGTGCCCCGGGCAGCCTGCGGCTGGTGTTATACAGAAGTGACAGGTCGCATTAGTGTCACCCCCGCCAGCAGCGCGTTACGCAATCGCCAGCGGGAGCATTACACGGCTCGGGGCCCAGGGGGCAAATGCCTGGCTGTCCAGAGAGAAATTCAAGAGGGCTGGAAACCCCGACGCAGCACCTTTATTTATGGAGCCCAGGGAGTTATATATATGGGCTACACATGCACCATGGCGTCACCTGACCCTGGGAGTGCGGCACGCCCCTGCACATCGTTAGGTCACAGCTTTAATATTTTTTATATTTATTATTATTATTATTATTATTAATAATAATATTATTATGATTATTATTATTAGTAGTAGTAGTAGTAGTAGTGATAGTAATAGTAATTTATTTTTTAGTAGTAGTATTATTAATTTAAATTTTGTATTAGAAGTAGTATTATTAATTTAATTTAGTTATTAATATTAGTATTAATTTATTTTATTAATATGATTATTAATTTATTTTAGTATTATTAATAATTTATTATTATTATTATCATTAGTAGTAGTAGTAGTAGTAGTAGTAGTATTAATTTTTTATTTTATTATTTTTTATTAATATTATTAATAATATTATTATTGGTATTATGATTATTATTATTATTATTATTATTATTTATTTTATTATGTATTAATTAATTAATAATTATTATTATTTTATTTATTATTTATTTTGGACTCCTTCCTGGGGGAACTGAGGAGTTATCTCAGACATTGACAGGCCAGTAAAGGCCCAACACTGCACCTCTCTATCTCGGCAATTAAAGTGGACCAGAACCCAGGATTATTACTATCCTGGGTTTTGGTCCTCGTCCCGGGGAACCCCGATCGGAGATGCCCCGCTTTGTGAAACCCCCCAGATCGCCGAGCGCAACTCACCTCTTCCCGGTCCTACACCGCATGCTTGGCCGCACGTCCAATCATGACGCTCGGAGCCGCTGATGTCACGTTGTCTAAGGCCATCAGCTCCGGCGCACTGATGGCCGCATCCCCCACTTCCCTCTAACAGGGAGCGTCAGCCATTCAGAAATGCCTGGCACGGGCACGTACCCTGCTAGAGGGATAGCGGGGATGCGGCTCGCGCATGCGCCTTTGGATAGGGCAACAAGGTAAGTGTATGGGGTGACCTGGGGGGTTTCGCACAGTGGGGCATCCCAATCCTGGATGCCCCGGGGGAGGGAATTAGCCCGGAAATCTGGGTTTTGGTCCACTTTAAGTGTAACACAGGGCCGTGCATCCCAAATCTGGATGCCCCAGGGGCGGAATGCAAACCGTCTTATAAATGCTAAGTCCAGTTTTGGTCCACTATATTATGTGCAAGAAAGCTGATCAGAGCAGAGCAGGAAAATCAAATCAGCTGCCCAACTGGCCCCAAAGCAGTGCGGCCCACCGGGCATTGTCCCTATTGCCAGTCCGCCCCTGTCTAGAGCATAAGGGTCTCACTTGCCTCATAGAAAAGGAAGTGGCGGTCGCTACAGCCAGTGGCGGACTGGGGCCAAAAATCAGCCCCCGGCCGGCCCATGACCAGCCCTGGCATCTCTGCTGCTTCCTGGCCAGTCACACAGTGTGCTCCAGGACTGAGACTAAATCATTAGGGGGAGGACATGGGCCAGGGCTGCTTGGGTGAGGGGTTGGGATTGGATGGGAGAGTTCGTAGAAGTAGCAGCCCAGACCGGACATTTGCACTGGGTCACCCTGTGGCCAGTCTGCCCCTAGCTACAAGGTGGGAAGTCGGGAGAAATATTTTCAGCCAAAGTTTTTATGTAATATTTTTTATAATATAAATAATAAAATAATAATAATAATATAAAAAATTAACAATAATAATATACATAATATAAATATTGATAATAATTATATAAAAAATGCAAATATTAATAAATAATAATAATAACAATAATAATAATAAGAAAATAAATAATTAATAATAATATATATAATATAAATATTAATAATAATAATATAAATAATAATAATAATAATATAAATAATAATATTATACATAATAATAATAATATACATAATAATAATATAAAATAAAACGGAATCTCTCCTAATATAAATAATAATAATAATATAAATAATATCAATAATAATAATAATATAAATATAATAAATAATATCAATAATAATATAAATATAAAAAAATGTAATCTCTCCGTCATTTTTTAAAATATTTTTTAAATAAAATATATATAATAATTAATAATATCAATAATAATAATAATATTAATAATAACAATAATATAAATAATAATATAAAATAAAATGGAATCTCTCCGTCGTTCTTCAAAAGGCTGCGGAATGCGTGACGGGGGCGTGCAGGGTGAGTGATATGTGTACAGGGTGTTTATTTGGCATCAAGAACTCACCTCCCCCAACACGCAGACACACACACACACACAGGCACGCACACGCGTGGCTGCCTAACGCATGCTGACAGCCGGCTGCCTGTTTATCTGGCTGCAGCAGCCCCGGGGCCGGACCCTCCTAGTAATGGCAGGCAGATCGCTGAGTCAGCCGGGCGCTCATTAGCCGCAGATAAAGGATCGGCTCCGGCGCAGTTATGCGGCGATAATCCGCAGGGTCGTGTTTTTTGTACCCCAAACGCAGAGAGAGAAACGCCTGTTGGCATGGCTAGTCCTTAAAGTGGACCAAAATCTAGGATTTTGACTGTCCTGGGTTTTGGTTCCGGGGCACCTCCCGATCGGGGATGTGTGAAACCCCGCAGATCGCCTAAGGCAACGCACCTCTTCCTGATCCTACAGCGCATGCACTGCCGCTCGACCAATCAGCGCGCTCTGAGCTACTGACCTCACTTCGTCTACGGCTTCTTCTGAGCGCGCTGGTGGGCGCATCCCCCACTACCCTCGAACAGGGAGCACGCCTGCGCCAGCCATTCACAAATGTCTGACGTGGGGCAAGCTCCCTGTTAGAGTGAAGCGGGGGATGCGCCACCAGCACGCTTGGATCTGCTCGGCTTAGACGGCGTGACGTCAGCAGAAATGAGCGCACTGATTGGATGAGCGCCCGCGCATGCGAGGTAGGACCAGTAAGAGCTGTTTGTTTGGGCGACCTCGGGGGGTTTCACACAGCGGGGCATCCCCTATCAGGGTGCCTTGGGGGCAAACACCAAAGCTCAGGATAGTCAAAATCCGAGGTTTTGGTCCACTTTAAAGGGCCCCTGAATCCAGAAGCCCACCGGGGGATATCCTAGTAACCCTGTGAGCCAGTATGAGCCTGTGAAGAAAGACCGAAAACGTAGGTTCGGTTGTATGGGGCCCAGGCATTTTTGACGGTGGCCCTGGAGGTCATGGGCACATGTGTGCACAAAGATACGATGTCATGAGCGAGTTCACAGGGCCGACACCTGCTGAGTCATGTCGCCACAAGGTCGGGAGTCATGAGTGAAGTTATTTTATTTTGCAATATAAAATGTATCTAAATGTGATTGAGTGAGTGAAGAGAGTCCAGCACAAACACATATTTATCTCTGCTGATAGTGGCAGAGGTCACACAGCCCATACTATGTAGTATAGGGTATAAGCAGGAGAAGAGCTTACACTCTATTAGGTTATAAGGGAGGATACAGGAAGAGAAGAGCTTACACTCTATTAGGGTATAAGGGAGGATACAGAAGGAGAAGAGCTTACACTCTATTAGGGTATAAGGGAGGATACAGGAGGAGAAGAGCTTACACTCTATTAGGGTATAAGGGAGGATACAGGAGAAGAAGAGCTTACACTCTATTAGGGTATAAGAGAGGATACAGGAGGAGAAGAGCTTACACTCTATTAGGGTATAAGAGAGGATACAGGAGGAGAAGAGCTTACACTCTATTAGGGTATAAGGGAGGATACAGGAGAAGAGCTTACACTCTATTAGGGTATAAGGGAGGATACAGGAGAAGAGCTTACACTCTATTAGGGTATAAGGGAGGATACAGAAGGAGAAGAGCTTACACTCTATTAGGGTATAAGGAGGATACAGGGGGAGAAGAGCTTACACTCTATTAGGGTATAAGGGAGGATACAGAAGGAGAAGAGCTTACACTCTATTAGGGTATAAGGGAGGATACAGGAGGAGAAGAGCTTACACTCTATTAGGGTATAAGGGAGGATACAGAAGGAGAAGAGCTTACACTCTATTAGGGTATAAGGGAGGATACAGAAGGAGAAGAGCTTACACTCTATTAGGGTATAAGGGAGGATACAGGAGGAGAAGAGCTTACACTCTATTAGGGTATAAGGGAGGATACAGGAGGAGAAGAGCTTACACTCTATTAGGGTATAAGGGAGGATACAGGAGGAGAAGAGCTTACACTCTATTAGGGTATAAGGGAGGATACAGAAGGAGAAGAGCTTACACTCTATTAGGGTATAAGGGAGGATACAGGAAGAGAAGAGCTTACACTCTATTAGGGTATAAGGGAGGATACAGAAGGAGAAGAGCTTACACTCTATTAGGGTATAAGGGAGGATACAGGAGGAGAAGAGCTTACACTCTATTAGGGTATAAGGGAGGATACAGGAGGAGAAGAGCTTACACTCTATTAGGGTATAAGGGAGGATACAGGAGGAGAAGAGCTTACACTCTATTAGGGCATAAGGGAGAATACAGAAGGAGGAGAAGAACTTACACTCTATTAGGGTATAAGGGAGGATACAGAAGGAGGAGAAGAGCTTACACTCTATTAGGGTATAAGGGAGGATACAGGAGGAGAAGAGCTTACACTCTATTAGGGTATAAGGGAGGATACAGGAGGAGAAGAACTTACACTCTATTAGGGTATAAGGGAGGATACAGGAGGAGAAGAGCTTACACTCTATTAGGGTATAAGGGAGGATACAGGAGGAGAAGAACTTACACTCTATTAGGGTATAAGGGAGGATACAGGAGGAGAAGAACTTACACTCTATTAGGGTATAAGGGAGGATACAGGAGGAGAAGAGCTTACACTCTATTAGGGTATAAGGGAGGATACAGGAGGAGAAGAACTTACACTCTATTAGGGTATAAGGGATGATACAGGAGGAGAAGAGCTTACACTCTATTAGGGTATAAGGGAGGATACAGGAGGAGAAGAACTTACACTCTATTAGGGTATAAGGGAGGATACAGAAGGAGGAGAAGAACTTACACTCTATTAGGGTATAAGGGAGGATACAGGAGGAGAAGAGCTTACACTCTATTAGGGTATAAGGGAGGATACAGGAGGAGAAGAGCTTACACTCTATTAGGGTATAAGGGAGGATACAGGAGGAGAAGAGCTTACACTCTATTAGGGTATAAGGGAGGATACAGAAGGAGAAGAGCTTACACTCTATTAGGGTATAAAGGAGGATACAGGAGGAGAAGAGCTTACACTCTATTAGGGTATAAGGGAGGATACAGGAGGAGAAGAGCTTACACTCTATTAGGGTATAAGGGAGGATACAGGAGGAGAAGAGCTTACACTCTATTAGGGTATAAGGGAGGATACAGGAGGAGAAGAGCTTACACTCTATTAGGGTATAAGGGAGGATACAGAAGGAGAAGAGCTTACACTCTATTAGGGTATAAGGGAATTTTTATTAGTAAACAAACAAACAAAACTCAGCTGATCGGCATTAATACAGAATACAAAGAAAAAACATAATTGTATACAAAATAAACATAACACAGCAGAACTACTTCTACTACTACACACTATTCATTATCCATCATGTCAATACTGTTAATGATTAGTCAGTAAGGACCCATCAGGCTACAGGTCGGGGGGGGGGGGGGGGTAGGTACCGGGTTATCACAGGGACACATCATGCCATAACCTCCTGTTTTCTCGGCCTCGGATCCAGCGTAACTCAGAGATTATCAGGTCTGCGGCCTCCTTGTGCTGGAAAGGCTCGCGGTACATGGAGGTGCGGGTTCGGGTGTGCCAATAGTAATACTTTATGGTGGTTATAATGAGGTACAGGGTCTCTGGGTGGATTTCTGGACACAGTGGGGACACTCCGTAGACTCTTTCTAGGTAGGTCAGATCTTTTAACCTCCTAATCTTTAACCTATTGGCCACCTCCCCCCAGATTCTGCAAGCCCCCCAGCACTGAACCAGAAAGTGCTCCATTGTCTCCTCCACGCCACAACCTAAAGGGCAGCTCCGCTCAGGCTGGCACAACCACTTCATGTTCCCGCGAACATATAACTTCCTGTGAAAGGAAAGCCAGGCAGTGTCATAGAATTTAGGGGGTAACCTGGCCCCATTCAGGAACCTCAGGCCGTCCTGAAGGGTTGAGCAGCTGCAGTCCGTGATCTCGAGTGGTGAACAAAAGAAAGTCTCACATACTCTATTGTATACCTGCTTTCTGGAGTTTCCCTCTAGGTAGGACTTCCCAATTTTCCATGTTCTTAAAGACCTCAAACCCCCTTCCAGGTATGTAGGAAGGTGAGTCTGGGTCCACCTCCCCCGCTTAAGACTTCCATCCCGCATCCAGGACTCAGCAAAGGGCATAATCCAATTTATTATGCTTTTAACCCACAGGGAACTGCTACTAGGGCTCAGGCTTCCAAAATTGGTCTTTAAAAAGAGAGAGTCATACAGGACTTTAGGGTTCAGCATTTCCAGCCCCCCTTCTTTCTTTTTTAGATATGTCACCCCCCTCTTTACTGGGTTCAGTCTATTACCCCAAAGAATGCGGAAGAACAGACTGTAGAGCCTGGCTGATAGGGATTCAGGCAATGGGAAGATGACTGCAACATACAGGAAGATGGGAACTAGGTAAGTCTTTATCAGCTTGACCCTTGCTAGATAGGAGATCTTAGGGTTTCTCCACTGCTGGACTCTGGAACTTGCAATCTCTAGCTTCTCTTCCCAGTTTAGTTTGGCATTGTCCCCTCTCCCAAACTTGATACCTAGGATCTTGATTTCAGTCTCTGCCTTTGCAAACTGAGGGAGGTCAAATGTTGGGTCACCCTGCAGTGTCCAGAATGCCTTGCTTTTCTCGAGGTTTACTAGAGACCCTGAAGCCTCCGAGTAGCATGAGATGACCTGGGACAACCTCTGTGTTTCACCTGGGTCAGACAACACCACTGTCACATCATCTGCGTAGGCCAGAACGGTAAATGGTTCAGCACGGGGCACTGGCACTCCCTGAAAGTCACACTCCTGCAGGGATCTCAAAAAGGGGTCAATGGCAAAAACATATAACAGGGGACTCAAGGGACAGCCCTGCCTCACCCCTGCTTCAACACTAAAGGTGTCTCCTTTCCACCCATTTATTAAAGGAAAGGCCTCTGCCCCACGGTATAAGGTTTTTAACCACTCCACGAATGATGCAGGAATGCCGTATCGAAGTAAAGTCATCCACAGGTATTGGTGATCAACCCGGTCAAAAGCCTTGGCTTGGTCAAGGCTAACCACATATTTGCTATGGCCAAAAGCTCTGCACCTCTCTAGCATTTCTCTAAGCGATATCACTGCCCCAGTGATGTTCCGGCCTTTCACAGTCCCATACTGGCAAGTTGACAACAGGGCAGGAGACAAGCAGTTGAGTCTGGAGAATAGAATTTTTGCCAGGATCTTCCTGTCCACATTAAGGAGGGCAATGGGCCTCCAATTCTGTATATCATTGGCTTCTTTCCCCTTAAAAAGCAGGATCAAGGATGATTCTCTCATCGACTTCGGCATCACATAACTGTTAAAACAACTACTATATACATCAGCCATGATGGGAGCCAGGAGATCTTTAAATTTCTTATAGAATTCCGCTGGTAGGCCATCGGGGCCAGGGGTCTTCTTTAAGTGCAAGCTACTTATGGCTTCTTTCACCTCCTCCATCGTTATATCTGCTGTTAAAAGGGAAAAGTCCACATCTCTGGTGTCTGGTTTTGGAGAGGATTCCAAAAAATGCAACATTTTTTCTTGATCTAGCGCCTTTTTCTGGAAAAGATCTTCATAAAATGTCTTAACAACTCCCAAAATACCTGCCTGGGACTCTTGCAGGTTACCCTGGGTATCACGAAGGGCCATTACCAACTTTTTGGCCACTTTGTCCCTGCAGCTTTCAAAAGGGTCGGGTGTCCCTTGGGGTCCATAATCCCGCTCCACTATTAGGGACTTATAACGATTATACTGGTGTTGCTGTAATTGGGACTTCAGATCATCTATTTTTCCCCTTGCCTCCAGCCCTTGTGAATAAAGTGACTCTAGTTGTTTCCTCAACTTCATATACTGGCAGTAGCTGCTCTGTCCCCTCTTAGCTGATAGTTTCCTCAGCAGTGTGGCAATGTCCTTCTTGATGTCCTCCCACCACTCAGCGCTGCTTTCATAAAAATCTATTCTGTCCATCTGCTGTTCTATCAGGACCTCCACCCGCTCTTGGACTTCTTGTTCCTCTAGGAGCCTTGTATTGAGCCTCCACAGTCCTTTGCCGACGTCTGGGCGCTTACTAGCCCCTATACAGAAGCACAAGGCCACGTGGTCAGAGTAAGGGACCAACTTTTCGCTTAAGGAATGAACAGATTCCGCCGGGCTCACAAGTGCCAAGTCTATTCGGCTCCTTCTTCCTGTGCATGAGTAAGTAAAGCCAGGTTTACGGCCATTTTGGGCAAAGACATCACAAAGTCCGGCCTGCAGGATAATGCTGTTCAGTGTTCTTGCATCAGTGCTTACTCCTCTGCCAGATAAACGATCACTTGATGACCTGGCTACATTAAAATCACCTGCAAATATCACTGGCACAGAGGTGAACAGATATGGCTTAATTTCCTTAAATAAGCTGATCCTTCTGGTCACTGTCTGTGGCCCATAGATATTGATAAGCCTGAGCCTTCTACCCTGGATTGTGACCTCCAGAATTAGACACCTGCCCATCAAGACCTCAGTCAGTCTATGAATAATCACGTTTTGGGTCTTAAAGAGTATTGCAACGCCTGCAAAAGGCTCCACAGCCAGTGACCAAAAGGATGGGCCCATCTGCCATTCCCGCTGTGCCTCCTGGATCTGCTGGATGGAGGACAAGTGATGTTCCTGCAGGAAGATGACGTCTGCATCTAGATACTTCAGGTGTTCATACACAGCATGCCGGGTTTTCTTATTCTTTATACTGTTCACATTGCTGGTGACTATACTTAAACCGGACCTTCACCATGATTTAATGAAAAGCCCAAACTCTTAAAAAACAATTCCTCAGCATCTAAAATTAATATATTTTACATGTTTAGTCACTAATTTATTATACTTTCCCCCACTGGGCTGCAACTCTGTTCGGGAATTTAGGATACGGGCGCCGCCATCTTGACTCAGAAGCATCACACTTACTGAGGAGAGGAGAGTGGGATAAGGTACAGGGGGGCGGGTTATAGCTGTGCTTTGCTCAGACAGAGCAGAGCTGGGGTCAGGGAAAGGTCAGCAGTCCCAGAATGCAGAGCAGCACAGTCACTTCCTGTTTGCAGGCACTTCCTGTTTGCAGGCTGCCTGCAAAAATGGCAGCTTCCATAAGCCGCCATCTTGGATGTTTAAAGGCTTATAACATGCAGTAGATGCAGGTAGGATGATTTTTAATGTGAGCAATCTGTATGTACAGGGTGTGGGAAACATATAAGATAGACTCTTATTTAGAGTGAAGGTCCGCTTTAAAGAGAAGCCTGCCATTATTATGCAGAGCAGCAGCACCTTAAACCCCATCATCATAGATCAGAATCAGAGTCGCCCTGCCTGCCAGTCACTTCCATATCAGAGTCTATCGGGTCTATAGCTGCTGATGACTTTTTCTTAGTCGGTGGGTCCTCCTCTGACCCCGAGTCACAGTCTCTGGCTATACGCTTTAACTCTTGCTCCAGCTCCATAGTATCGTGCCCAGAAATATCTGCACCTGACTCAGAAAGTACGTTATATCTGTTTGATGTAACTGTCACTGCTGTATCCGTTCTTCCCTTGGGCTTTTTCCCTGGCTTTTGGACTAAGGACCATGCGCCCTCCGGTCTGCGGGAGGACTTGTCTTTTTTCTTCTTTCTCTTATCACCAGGGACTTTGCTATCTCCAGAAGAGGCCGGAGCAGAGCAATGGGCCATAGCAGGGGAAGGGGCTACAGGGGAAGATGGGCTATCAGCTTGCCCCGGTGCTGGCCATGGGATGGTGGCCACAGGCTGTGGGGTTACATCTGTCTGATCTCTTATCTCAGTTGTCTCAGACCCTGGCCTTGTTACTATCTGCCCAGACATCAGAGCCTCCTCCTCTGTAACCTCACCTGCTGCCACCAGCTCCTCCGCAGCCTGGCTATAGAGGTTATGGAAGGCCTCCGAGCAGTCCTTATGGTAATGACCCATCTGACCACACAAGTTACACCGGACATTTGTGCACATGGCGCTGGTGTGACCAATCTCCCCGCACAGGTTACACTTCACTACAGTACACACTCCGGCCACATGACCGGCCTTCCCACACTTAAACCACAAGCGGGGCTGACTGGCATAGAAACACACCCCCCTCTCACGGCCGATAAAGAAGGAGTTGGGCAAATGTAAGGTAACATTACTGTGCTGCCTGAGCTTCACCAGCACCCTCCAGCCTCCCGTCCAGATCCCATCATCATCAAGACACTTTGTCAGGTCAGACACCATATCACAATGTCTCCTCAGCCATATCACAATATCCTGCGGGGGGACGGATTCATTCCAGAACAAGATGTTAACGCTCACAGTACCCGGCTTTGATACCGGGATAAGGATAAACTGGTCCCATCCCTCAGTGCCCCTAAACTTTGTTACACTTGCCCAGAACCTGTCCAAGCTGGACATGAGCTTGAAGCTTATATCGTAGCCCTGCCTGTCCGGGAGGTTTATGACGGCCAAGATATCTGCGGGTGTGAACCCCATCTGGTTACACAGGAGCTCCCGGATCACATGTCTCCTGTCTGGCAGATCTTCCTTTGCCCCCTTATTCTTAAATCTTACCACGTTCCTCCTCTTAAATGCCTGACCGGTGTAATGTAAGCCGGGGCTAAAAGATGGGGCACCGCGGCTCCCGGCATTCTGAGGAGGAGCGTGGCCAGATGCATTGCCAGTATTATCACTGCTGGGTCTTGATTGAGGGGGACCTGCTACCTGTGGTTGGTCACCTGTGGGAGGAAAAACATTATTAGTGCATGCAGACGATTCAGTCCCATTACTATCAGGAACCGCAGGCTGTTCATTGTCCCAAACAGATTGCAATGCAGTGGGACTTGCTTGCTTGTTTCCTCGATTGGGGGACAGTTCAGAGGTGTCACTATGTCCCGGATGTGACCCCAGGGTTGCAATTTGGGGGGTCTCTCCAACTTCCATAGTGTCACTGGCTGCATCACATCCATTCTCAGGCTGGGGGAGAGCGCCTTGTGATACACAGAGTCCATTGCTGGAACCTTTCAGGGATTGCTCACTGCTGCCCCCTGGGGGTGGTTGGCTTACTTGGCTGGTATCATGAAAAGGGGCAGAATCTTGCAGCACTGGGGTCCTGTACAGCAGCTCCTGTGAGGATGTCTCCTGCTTTGATGGTGAGGGGGGGACTGAGCTGGGTTCAGGTATCTGTCTGTGTTTTAGGAGCTTTTGAGACTCCTCAAACCGATCCAGGTTCTTGTATCTCTCTGCCATGGGCCCCATTTGTTTCTCAAGTGTCTCAATGTCACTAACAATTTCAGCAAGCTGTGTGCGTAAAGTCTCTATCAGCACACCATAGGCGGTTGCGCTATTGGGGTTTGCTGCTTTTTGTTTATTTGCTTCATCTATTTGTCTTTGCAGTTGTGTCCTGGATGCTCTTAAGCTGTTCATTTTATTGACTAAACCTGGAATTTTGTTTGCAAGCTGCAGTTCTGGTGCACGCTCTGTCTCTTTAAGACTTGCCTTGCGCCTTGGCTTTTCTGCTGGGTCTTTGAATGTCTCTGCTGCCTCAGTCCTGGGAGACTTGTGGCCAATTGCCCCCAGCTCAGCATTTGCATTGTCTGATAACTTCCCAGATTTATGACTAGTGGCAGATTTAGCAGATTTCCCCCCAGTTATGGGGTCACCGGTGGCCGGCTGGGTCTTGGATCGCAGGGCTCGGGACTCTCGGCTCACACACACATTCTGCTGCAGGTTTTCCTGCATTGTCAGTCTTTCCAAAGATGTCCTCCTCAGCTTGTGCTGCTTCCCACTGCCGGCCTGAGCTGGCTGCTGAGTGTCCATCACAACAGGTTGTTGGATCTCCCTGCCTGGATCAGCACAGTCACTTTGCTGGGGCTGCCGCCCTCCCTCCATTACATGCTGCACACAGACACTGCTACACGGCCCATCATTATTATCCACCACTTCCATTCCAGCTTCACTTACTTTACTGTAACTTTCTTCCATAAAGACTCTTCCACCTTCATTGTAATCCACCGCGGTCAGCCGGTCAGCAGCATATTCAGCAGCCAGAGGGTCTCTAACATGGACTCCAGATTCAGACCCAGAAGCCTGGAGCTCACCTGGGGAGCGACCCCACCCAAGGCAGCCAGGCCCTGGGCTAGAGCCAGACATTCACAGCACCTGCAGAGCTCACTCACACACCTCCTCCCACCTTAACCATCTATTAGGGTATAAGGGAGGATACAGAAGGAGAAGAGCTTACACTCTATTAGGGTATAAGGGAGGATACAGGAGGAGAAGAGCTTACACTCTATTAGGGTATAAGGGAGGATACAGAAGGAGAGGAGCTTACACTCTATTAGGGTATAAGGGAGGATACAGGAGGAGAAGAGCTTACACTCTATTAGGGTATAAGGGAGGATACAGAAGAGCTAACACTCTATTAGTGTATAAGGGAGGATACAGAAGGAGAAGAGCTTACACTCTATTAGGGTATAAGGGAGGATACAGAAGGAGAAGAGCTTACACTCTATTAGGGTATAAGGGAGGATACAGAAGGAGAAGAGCTTACACTCTATTAGGGTATAAGGGAGGATACAGAAGGAGAAGAGCTTACGCTCTATTAGGGTATAAGGGAGAATACAGGAGGAGAAGAGCTTACACTCTATTAGGGTATAAGGGAGGATACAGGAACAGAAGAGCTTACACTCTATTAGGGTATAAGGGAGGATACAGGGGGAGAAGAGCTTACACTCTATTAGGGTATAAGGGAGGATACAGGAGGAGAAGAGCTTACACTCTATTAGGGTATAAGGGAGGATACAGGAACAGAAGAGCTTACACTCTATTAGGGTATAAGGGAGGATACAGGGGGAGAAGAGCTTACACTCTATTAGGGTATAAGGGAGGATACAGGAGGAGAAGAGCTTACACTCTATTAGGGTATAAGGGAGGATACAGAAGGAGAAGAGCTTACACTCTATTAGGGTATAAGAGAGGATACAGAAGGAGAAGAGCTTACACTCTATTAGGGTATAAGAGAGGATACAGGAGGAGAAGAGCTTACACTCTATTAGGGTATAACGGAGGATACAGGAGGAGAAGAGCTTACACTCTATTAGGGTATAAGAGAGGATACAGGAGTTTGGCAGCTGTTTGGTGATCTCAGCGCGAATCAGGAAATGAAGAGCTCAGTCGGAGCTGCGAGCAATGTCGCTCAGTATCTGCGCATGTCCGCGAATTCCAGAATGTTTGACCTTACTGAGATTATCTCTCGGGATTCGGGAGCCTTTCACAGGCTAGACACAGAATTCCACTCAGATCTAAGTAAACATGAAGGGGTTAACCCTCAAGTCTGGCCAAAAATGGGTGACAGATTGAGGACTTTGTCCACCTTGATCAGCAGCCAAAAGGGAGATTTCCTCTCCATTGTTCCCTGAGATATGTACTGGAAAATATAGGACCTGCCTTTGGCGCCCCCTGCTGGTGAGTATGCAGAATACAGCACAGGTGTTATGACAGATCCTTTCCTTCTGTATCCTCCCTTATACCCTAATAGAGTGTAAGCTCTTCTCCTCCTGTATCCTCCCTTATACCCTAATAGAGTGTAAGCTCTTCTCCTCCTGTATCCTCCCTTATACCCTAATAGAGTGTAAGCTCTTCTCCTCCTGTATCCTCCCTTATACCCTAATAGAGTGTAATCTCTTCTCCTCATGTATCCTCCCTTATACCCTAATAGAGTGTAAGCTCTTCTCCTCCTGTATTCTCCCTTATACCCTAATAGAGTGTAAGCTCTTGTCCTCCTGTATCCTCCCTTATACCCTAATAGAGTGTAAGCTCTTCTCCTTCTGTATCCTCCCTTATACCCTAATAGATGGTTAAGGTGGGAGGAGGTGTGTGAGTGAGCTCTGCAGGTGCTGTGAATGTCTGGCTCTAGCCCAGGGCCTGGCTGCCTTGGGTGGGGTCGCTCCCCAGGTGAGCTCCAGGCTTCTGGGTCTGAATCTGGAGTCCATGTTAGAGACCCTCTGGCTACTGAATATGCTGCTGACCGGCTGACCGCGGTGGATTACAATGAAGGTGGAAGAGTCTTTATGGAAGAAAGTTACAGTAAAGTAAGTGAAGCTGGAATGGAAGTGGTGGATAATAATGATGGGCCGTGTAGCAGTGTCTGTGTGCAGCATGTAATGGAGGGAGGGCGGCAGCCCCAGCAAAGTGACTGTGCTGATCCAGGCAGGGAGATCCAACAACCTGTTGTGATGGACACTCAGCAGCCAGCTCAGGCCGGCAGTGGGAAGCAGCACAAGCTGAGGAGGACATCTTTGGAAAGACTGACAATGCAGGAAAACATGCAGCAGAATGTGTGTGTGAGCCGAGAGTCCCGGGCCCTGCGATCCAAGACCCAGCCGGCCACCGGTGACCCCATAACTGGGGGGAAATCTGCTAAATCTGCCACTGGACATAAATCTGAGAAGTTATCAGACAATGCAAATGCTGATCTGGGGGCAAATGGCCACAAGTCTCCCAGGACTGAGGCAGCAGAGACATTCAAAGACCCAGCAGAAAAGCCAAGGCGCAAGGCAAGTCTTAAAGAGACAGAGCGCACCAGAACTGCAGCTTGCAGACAAAATTCCAGATTCAGTCAACAACATGAGCTTAAGAGCATTCAGGACACAACTGCAAAGACAAATGGAGGAAATGAATGCAGTAAAGGCAGTATACCCCTGCACGGCAGCCTTCTATGATGGGCTGGTAGAGACTTGCCGCGCAAAGCTTGCTGCAATTAATAGAGACATTGAGACACTTGAGAAACAAATGGGGCCCATGGCAGAGAGATATAAGAACTTGGATCGGTTTGAGGAGTCTCAGAAGCTCCTAAAACACAGACAGATACCTGAACCCAGCTCAGTCCCCCTCTCACCATCAGAGCAGGAGACATCCTCACAGGAGCTGCTGTACAGGACCCCAGTGCTGCAAGATTCTGCCCCTTCTTTTCCTGATGCCAGCCAAGTAAGCCAACCACCCCCAGGGGGCAGCAGTGAGCAATCCCTGAATAGTAATAAACTCTGTATTTCACAAAGCGCCCTTCCCCAGCCTGAGAATGGATGTGATGCAGTCAGTGACACTATGGAAGTTGGAGAGACCCCCCCAAATTTCAATCCTGGGGTCACAGCCGGGACATAGTGACACCTCTGAACTGTCCCCCACATTGTTGGACATCGATCGAGGAAGCAAACAAGCAAGTCGGAATGTATTGCAATCTGTTTGGGACAATGAACAGCCTGCGGTCCTTGATAGTAATGGGACTGAATCATCTACATGCACTAATAATGTTTTTCCTCCCACAGGTAACCAGCCACAGGTAGCGGGTCTCCCGCAATCCAGACCCCGCAGTGATAATACTGGCAATGCATGTGGCCACGCTCCTCCTCAGAATGCCTGGAGCCGCGGTGCCCCATCTTTTAGCCCCGGCTTACATTACACCGGTCAGGCATTTAAGAGGAGGAACGTGGTAAGATTTAAGAATAAGGGGGCAAAGGAAGATCTGCCAGACAGGAGACATGTGATCCGGGAGCTCCTGTGTAACCAGATGGGGTTCACACCCGCAGATCTCTTGGCCGTCATAAACCTCCCGGACAGGCAGGGCTACGATATAAGCTTCAAGCTCATGGCCAGCTTGGACAGGTTCTGGGCAAGTGTGACAAAGTTTAGGGGCGCTGAGGGATGGGACCAGTTTATCCTTATCCCGGTATCAAAGCCGGGTACTGTGAGCGTTAACATCTTGTTCTGGAATGAATCCGTCCCCCCGCAGGATATTGTGATATGGCTGAGGAGACATTGTGATATGGTGTCTGCCCTGACAAAGTGTCTTGATGATGATGGGATCTGGACGGGAGGCTGGAGGGTGCTGGTGAAGCTCAGGCAGCACAGTAATGTTACCTTACATTTGCCCAACTCCTTCTTTATCGGCCGTGAGAGGGGGGTGTGCTTCTATGCCGGTCAGCCACGCTTGTGCTTTAAGTGTGGGAAGGCCGGTCATGTGGCCGGAGTGTGTACTGTAGTGAAGTGTAACCTGTGCGGGGAGATTGGTCACACCAGCGCCATGTGTACAAATGTCCGGTGTAACTTGTGTGGTCAGATGGGTCATTACCATAAGGACTGCTCGGAGGCTTTCCATAACCTCTATAGCCAGGCTGCGGAGGAGCTGGAGGCAGCAGGTGAGGTTACAGAGGAGGAGGCTCTGATGTCTGGGCAGATAGTAACAAGGCCAGGGTCTGAGACAACTGAGATAAGAGATCAGACAGATGTAACCCCACAGCCTGTGGCCGCCATCCCACGGCCAGCACCGGAGCAAGCTGATAGCCCATCTTCCCCTGTAGCCCCTTCCCCTGCTATGGCCCATTGCCCTGCTCCAGCCTCTTCTGGAGATAGCAAAGTCCCTGGTGATAAGAGAAAGAAGAAAAAAGACAAGTCCTCCCGCAGACCGGAGGGCGCATGGTCCTTAGTCCAAAAGCCAAGGAAAAAGTCCAAAGGAAGAACGGATACAGCAGTGACAGTTACATCAAACAGATATAACGTACTTTCTGAGTCAGGTGCAGATATTTCTGGGCACGATACTATGGAGCTGGAGCAAGAGTTAAAGCGTATAGCCAGAGAATGTGACTCGGGGTCAGAGGAGGACCCACCGACTAAGAAAAAGTCATCAGCAGCTATAGACCCGATAGACTCTGATATGGAAGTGACTGGCAGGCAGGGCGACTCTGATTCTGATCTATGATGATGGGGTTTAAGGTGCTGCTGCTCTGCATAATAATGGCAGGCTTCTCTTTAAGTATAGTCACCAGCAATGTGAACAGTATAAAGAATAAGAAAACCCGGCATGCTGTGTATGAACACCTGAAGTATCTAGATGCAGACGTCATCTTCCTGCAGGAACATCACTTGTCCTCCATCCAGCAGATCCAGGAGGCAGAGCGGGAATGGCAGATGGGCCCATCCTTTTGGTCACTGGCTGTGGAGCCTTTTGCAGGCGTTGCAATACTCTTTAAGACCCAAAACGTGATTATTCATAGACTGACTGAGGTCTTGATGGGCAGGTGTCTAATTCTGGAGGTCACAATCCAGGGTAGAAGGCTCAGGCTCATCAATATCTATGGGCCACAGACAGTGACCAGAAGGATCAGCTTATTTAAGGAAATTAAGCCATATCTGTTCACCTCTGTGCCAGTGATATTTGCAGGTGATTTTAATGTAGCCAGGTCATCAAGTGATCGTTTATCTGGCAGAGGAGTAAGCACCGATGCAAGAACACTGAACAGCATTATCCTGCAGGCCGGACTTTGTGATGTCTTTGCCCAAAATGGCCGTAAACCTGGCTTTACTTACTCATGCGCAGGAAGAAGGAGCCGAATAGACTTGGCACTTGTGAGCCCGGCGGAATCTGTTCATTCCTTAAGCGAAAAGTTGGTCCCTTACTCTGACCACGTGGCCTTGTGCTTCTGTATAGGGGCTAGTAAGCGCCCAGACGTCGGCAAAGGACTGTGGAGGCTCAATACAAGGCTCCTAGAGGAACAAGAAGTCCAAGAGCGGGTGGTGGTCCTGATAGAACAGCAGATGGACAGAATAGATTTTTATGAAAGCAGCGCTGAGTGGTGGGAGGACATCAAGAAGGACATTGCCACACTGCTGAGGAAACTATCAGCTAAGAGGGAACAGAGCAGCTACTGCCAGTATATGAAGTTGAGGAAACAACTAGAGTCACTTTATTCACAAGGGCTGGAGGCAAGGGGAAAAATAGATGATCTGAAGTCCCAATTACAGCAACACCAGTATAATCGTTATAAGTCCCTAATAGTGGAGCGGGATTATGGACCCCAAGGGACACCCGACCCTTTCGAAAGCTGCAGGGACAAAGTGGCCAAAAAGTTGGTAATGGCCCTTCGTGATACCCAGGGTAACCTGCAAGAGTCCCAGGCAGGTATTTTGGGAGTTGTTAAGACTTTTTATGAAGATATTTTCCAGAAAAAGGCGCTAGATCAAGAAAAAATGTTGCATTTTTTGGAATCCTCTCCAAAACCAGACACCAGAGATGTGGACTTTTCCCTTTTAACAGCAGATATAACGATGGAGGAGGTGAAAGAAGCCATAAGTAGCTTGCACTTAAAGAAGACCCCTGGCCCCGATGGCCTACCAGCGGAATTCTATAAGAAATTTAAAGATCTCCTGGCTCCCATCTTGGCTGATGTATATAGTAGTTGTTTTAACAGTTATGTGATGCCGAAGTCGATTAGAGAATCATCCTTGATCCTGCTTTTTAAGGGGAAAGAAGCCAATGATATAAAGAATTGGAGGCCCATTGCCCTCCTTAACGTGGACAGGAAGATCCTGGCAAAAATTCTATTCTCCAGACTCAACTGCTTGTCTCCTGCCCTGTTGTCAACTTGCCAGTATGGGACTGTGAAAGGCCGGAACATCACTGGGGCAGTGATATCGCTTAGAGAAATGCTAGAGAGGTGCAGAGCTTTTGGCCATAGCAAATATGTGGTTAGCCTTGACCAAGCCAAGGCTTTTGACCGGGTTGATCACCAATACCTGTGGATGACTTTACTTCGATACGGCATTCCTGCATCATTCGTGGAGTGGTTAAAAACCTTATACCGTGGGGCAGAGGCCTTTCCTTTAATAAATGGGTGGAAAGGAGACACCTTTAGTGTTGAAGCAGGGGTGAGGCAGGGCTGTCCCTTGAGTCCATGTTTTCGCCATTGACCCCTTTTTGAGATCTCTGCAGGATTGTGACTTTCAGGGACTGCCAGTGCCCCGTGCTGAACCATTTACCGTTCTGGCCTACGCAGATGATGTGACAGTGGTGTTGTCTGACCCAGGTGAGACACAGAGGTTGTCCCAGGTCATCTCATGCTACTCAGACGCTTCTGGGTCTCTAGTAAACCTCGAGAAAAGCAAGGCATTCTGGACACTGCAGGGTGACCCAACATTTGACCTCCCTCATTTTGCAAAGGCAGAGACTGAAATCAAGATCCTAGGTATCAAGTTTGGGAGAGGGGACAATGCCAAACTAAACTGGGAAGAGAAGCTAGAGATTGCAAGTTCCAGAGTCCAGCAGTGGAGAAACCCTAAGATCTCCTATCTAGCAAGAGTCAAGCTGATAAAGACTTACCTAGTTCCCATCTTCCTGTATGTTGCAGTCATCTTCCCATTGCCAGAATCCCTATCAGCCAGGCTCTACAGTCTGTTCTTCCGCATTCTTTGGGGTAATAGACTGAACCTAGTAAAGAGGGGGGTGACATATCTAAAAAAGAAAGAAGGGGGGCTGGAAATGCTGAACCCTAAAGTCCTGTATGACTCTCTCTTTTTAAAGACCAATTTTGGAAGCCTGAGCCCTAGTAGCGGTTCCCTGTGGGTTAAAAGCATAATAAATTGGATTATGCCCTTTGCTGAGTCCTGGATGCGGGATGGAAGTCTTAAGCGGGGGAGGTGGACCCAGACTCACCTTCCTACATACCTGGAGGGGGGTTTGAGGTCTTTAAGAACATGGAAAATTGGGAAGTCCTACTTAGAGGGCAACTCCAGAAAGCAGGTATACAATAGAGTATGTGAGACTTTCTTTTGTTCACCACTCAAGATCACGGACTGCAGCTGCTCAACCCTTCAGGACGGCCTGAGGTTCCTGAATGGGGCCAGGTTACCCCCTAAGTTCTATGACACTGCCTGGCTTTCCTTTCACAGGAAGTTATATGTTCGCAGGAACATGAAGTGGTTGTGCCAGCCTGAGCGGAGCTGCCCTTTAGGTTGTGGCGTGGAGGAGACGATGGAGCACTTTCTGGTTCAGTGCTGGGGGGCTTGCAGAATCTGGGGGGAGGTGGCCAATAGGTTAAAGATTAGGAGGTTAAAAGATCTGACCTACCTAGAAAGAGTCTACGGAGTGTCCCCACTGTGTCCAGAAATCCACCCAGAGACCCTGTACCTCATTATAACCACCATAAAGTATTATCATTGGCACACCCGAACCCGCACCTCCATGTACCGCGAGCCTTTCCAGCACAAGGAGGCCGCAGACCTGATAATCTCTGAGTTACGCTGGATCCGAGGCCGAGAAAACAGGAGGTTATGGCATGATGTGACCCTGTGATAACTCTGCACCTACCCCCCCCCCCCCCCCCGACCTGTAGCCTGATGGGTCCTTACTGACTAATCATTAACAGTATTGATATGATGGATAATGAATAGTGTGTAGTAGTAGCAGTAGTTCTGCTGTGTTATGTTTATTTTGTATACAATTATGTTTTTTTCTTTGTATTCTGTATTAATGCTGATTAGCTGAGTTTTGTTTGTTTGTTTACTAATAAAAATTCCATTATACCCTAATAGAGTGTAAGCTCTTCTCCTCCTGTATCCTCCCTTATACCCTAATAGAGTGTAAGCTCTTCTCCTCCTGTATCCTCCCTTATACCCTAATAGAGTGTAAGCTCTTCTCCTCCTGTATCCTCCCTTATACCCTAATAGAGTGTAAGCTCTTCTCCTCCTGTATCCTCCCTTATACCCTAATAGAGTATAAGCTCTTCTCCTTCTGTATCCTCCCTTATACCCTAATAGAGTGTAAGCTCTTCTCCTCGTGTATCCTCCCTTATACCCTAATAGAGTGTAAGCTCTTCTCCTCCTGTATCCTCCCTTATACCCTAATAGAGTGTAAGCTCTTCTCCTCCTGTATCCTCCCTTATACCCTAATAGAGTGTAAGCTCTTCTCCTTCTGTATCCTCCCTTATGCCCTAATAGAGTGTAAGCTCTTCTCCTCCTGTATCCTCCCTTATACCCTAATAGAGTGTAAGCTCTTCTCCTCCTGTATCCTCCCTTATACCCTAATAGAGTGTAAGCTCTTCTCCTTCTGTATCCTCCCTTATACCCTAATAGAGTGTAAGCTCTTCTCCTTCTGTATCCTCCCTTATGCCCTAATAGAGTGTAAGCTCTTCTCCTCCTGTATCCTCCCTTATACCCTAATAGAGTGTAAGCTCTTCTCCTCCTGTATCCTCCCTTATACCCTAATAGAGTGTAAGCTCTTCTCCTTCTGTATCCTCCCTTATACCCTAATAGAGTGTAAGCTCTTCTCCTCCTGTATCCTCCCTTATACCCTAATAGAGTATAAGCTCTTCTCCTTCTGTATCCTCCCTTATACCCTAATAGAGTGTAAGCTCTTCTCCTCGTGTATCCTCCCTTATACCCTAATAGAGTGTAAGCTCTTCTCCTCCTGTATCCTCCCTTATACCCTAATAGAGTGTAAGCTCTTCTCCTCCTGTATCCTCCCTTATACCCTAATAGAGTGTAAGCTCTTCTCCTTCTGTATCCTCCCTTATGCCCTAATAGAGTGTAAGCTCTTCTCCTCCTGTATCCTCCCTTATACCCTAATAGAGTGTAAGCTCTTCTCCTCCTGTATCCTCCCTTATACCCTAATAGAGTGTAAGCTCTTCTCCTTCTGTATCCTCCCTTATACCCTAATAGAGTGTAAGCTCTTCTCCTTCTGTATCCTCCCTTATGCCCTAATAGAGTGTAAGCTCTTCTCCTCCTGTATCCTCCCTTATACCCTAATAGAGTGTAAGCTCTTCTCCTCCTGTATCCTCCCTTATACCCTAATAGAGTGTAAGCTCTTCTCCTTCTGTATCCTCCCTTATACCCTAATAGATTGTAAGCTCTTCTCCTTCTGTATCCTCCCTTATACCCTAATAGATTGTAAGCTCTTCTCCTTCTGTATCCTCCCTTATACCCTAATAGATTGTAAGCTCTTCTCCTTCTGTATCCTCCCTTATACCCTAATAGAGTGTAAGCTCTTCTCCTTCTGTATCCTCCCTTATACCCTAATAGATTGTAAGCTCTTCTCCTTCTGTATCCTCCCTTATACCATAATAGATTGTAAGCTCTTCTCCTCGTGTATCCTCCCTTATACCCTAATAGATTGTAAGCTCTTCTCCTTCTGTATCCTCCCTTATACCCTAATAGAGTGTAAGCTCTTCTCCTCGTGTATCCTCCCTTATACCCTAATAGATTGTAAGCTCTTCTCCTTCTGTATCCTCCCTTATACCCTAATAGAGTGTAAGCTCTTCTCCTCCTGTATCGTCCCTTATACCCCAATAGATTGTAAGCTCTTCTCCTTCTGTATCCTCCCTTATACCCTAATAGAGTGTAAGCTCTTCTCCTCCTGTATCCTCCCTTATACCCTAATAGATTGTAGCTTGCAATATCGCCACATTTCATTGGCTGGCTTGGTCTCACCCTTGTGTCTCCCTTGCAGCACAGCAGAGAGGGGTGAGGACGGCTGCCAGGAACTCATCCAGGCCTATAAAGAATGTATGAAGTCCCTCAGACTGAAGGTGTAACCGGCTTCCAGGTAACTGTCCGAATACTTATGTCTTTGTGTTGTATATAGCGACTACATTTACTGTAAAGCTTTATGGAGTGCAGGCAGGGCTGCTGGAGGGGTTAGGAAATGGTCTGTATGTGACTTTTAGAGGGAGCGTGCCTGCACCAATCAATTATAAATGAATGAACCAAAACCCAGGATAGCCAAAATCCTGGGTTTTGGTCCACTTTAAGGAGCACTTGGGTCCCTTTCTTGATCGGCAGAGCTCTGCACATGACCCTGATGGTGACATATATATATATATATATATATATATATATATATATTATAGAGGACTATAATATATAGGTATAATATATATAGGTATATATATAGTTTATAATACTATACTATATATATATTATACATATATATATTATATTATATTATACATACATACATATATAAATATATATATATACACATATATACACACATAATATATATAATATATAGGTATAATATAAAGGGGTATATAATACTATACTATATATATTATACATATATATACGCACACACATACATATATATATATATATATATATATATATATATATATATATATATATATATAGTATTATACATATATAGGACTCGGCAGACCTCCATGGTAGGGGAGTGACATCACGGGGGGGGGATTGCTGATGTTTAGGTCCTCTTTATTGATGCATCTTGTCTCCCGCAGGTGCCGCTAATCCCGAGACGGTCCACGCCCCTCCTCATCCTGTCCTCTCCAAATCCGACCATCATCCCCGGGGATGAGCCAATGGGAAGCCTCCGTCTATGCGGTTGTTCCAGCCGAAGAGCACGGGGGCAGCGAAGGTTATCGCGCTTCCCCTTTAACAAGAAGCCACGCCCCCCACATAATTTTCAGAATAAAGTTACTCTCCAATCCACCGGCAGGTCAGAGCGGCGTCATAGCAGGAAAGCCGGCCCTGGAATCCTCCGCGCGCTCCCACCCTCCGCCGTCACTCTGTGTCACCTGCAAATGTCCTATTTACGTATAAAGGGGAATCCCGCTCCTCGTACGCAGTCGGGGGAACCTTCGGTCTTAAAGGGGCAGATGTCTGGAACTTGTATTTTTGGAATTTGGATGAATAAAATGTTTTACCTGTCGTCGGTGTGCGCCCCCATTAATTACGAGCTGCAAGCACAGGGATAAACTCGGGGCCCTTCTTTAATATCACCAAGGCAACAGGAAAACTGCTTTGTACAGTGTTCAGCAATGCTCTGTGTTATCGGGACGTGCTGCTGCCTGACTCCTAAAACTCTTTTCCCACTTTAAAATGAGAGAGTGGGAGGTGGCGCCACTAATACAGAATTTATCTATGGTGCACTGCCCCTGTAAAGTCCAATTATAAGCTTCCAACAACTCCTTTTGAGGGTTACCTCTCCAACCCCCTATTTAAAGGACTCAGGGGACTAACAATTGCACTCAACTCCAATGTCAAGGTTATATATCCATTTTATTAGTAAGTAAAGCAAACATTAAAAACGAGTTAAAAACATATCCTAGTGCCAATACCATATCTCGCCACTGGGGGGAGCTGTTTGGGGCATATTAAAGTGGATCAACACCCAGGATTTTCACTATCCTGGGTTTTGGTCCACTTCCGCGGGGCACCCCGATCGGGGTTGCCCCGCTGCGTGAAACCCCCCCCGGTCGCCCTAAATAACTCACCTCACCCCGCTCCTACGCGAGCGCTCGCCCAATCCGAGCCGCTGTGGTATGTACGGACAAGCGACGGACAACCACAGCGGCTCTGAGCGCGCTGGAGGCCGCGTCTCGCGCTTCCTTCTAACAGGGAGCAGCCGTCCACAAACGCACGCCCTGCTAGAAGGAAGAAAAAAAGGACAAAAGCACACAAGGAGCAGACCACGCCTCCCACAAAGTGTTGTAGACAAAGTGGCACCAACCCACTATATGTATAATAAAAATTCCAATTTATTACATGATGAGCTACAAATTAAAATCACAAACAATTACATTACATACACAACACAACATCAGAGGGCGCCGAAGGTCTTAGATATAATACCTAATACGTGAATTCATTACAAAAATATTAAAAGCTAAAAACTAAGTACATGATAGTTGTTCACTCAGTCAATCAATCAAATATGTGCAAATATGCAAATAAGTGTAATGTGCAAACAATATGCCAACTAGATATAATCTACTAATCTACTGGTGCATCTACTATCAGATAGAATGGTCCCAGCCAGGTGCAAGACAGCGCACCTGAGTGAAGCCAAGAGTAAGAGAAAAGTGAGCGTGAATACAGACCGACCAGGGGCACCCCCACAAACCGTCGCCAACGCGTATCGTAGTGTGACCACACTACTTCCTCAGGGCAAAGTGCTCAAGGGGGGACCCATCCTTGCTATATAAGGGGTCATAAGGACCACCCACTGCTGCAGATAGACCAATGAAGGTCCATAATCCTGCTAGAAGGAAGCGCGAGATGCGGCCGCGGCCCGTGCATGCGCCGTTGGAACGGGGATAAAGTAAGGTTTCTGGGCGTCCTGCGGGGTTTCCCACAGCGGGGCCGATCCCCCCTGGGTGTTGGTCGACTTTAAGAAGTGACCCTTTACTAGCAAAATGGACGATGCGGGGCCCTTTGATGGTGGCCCAGCGAGCACCTAGCCCCCATGATAAGATCTGTAGGAGCCACTATACGGGACCACAGAGGGAATTAAGAATCAAGGGCAGCTGCTCCATTATGGAGACCAGTAAAGTCACAACTAACACAAAAACCGGATAAAGCTACTTTATAAAGCACGTTATTAATTGCAGAACAGTGGGGGCGATTGACCTCATTTCCTGTGGATGCCCCAAGAGATATAAATGTAAATATATAAACACAGAGCAGAGCAGTATTAGCAGTGACTTACAGCCGCCTCGCCAGTCTTGATAAAGCTGCCGCTGGCAGTGAAACGCGTTGACGGCGACAGGCATATGAAACCAAAGAGGATCCACTTGCGATAGCTATCCCGCCCTTCTAAACAGTAACACCAACGGCCGTGGTGACTGGAGTCGGGTGAGAGCCTCGCCTATCCTTAAAACAAGCGATTTGTCACTTTTTAAATGTGAGTGCGCACTTGTAGGTTGCATTTTATAATTTTTAACATTAAAAAGCGGGAATACACTAGATTTTCTCTCTTTTGTTTTATCCTACACCTGTACTACCCTGGTGAGCTGAAATCTAGTGCAACCAGCACCTATAGCCCCTAATTGGATATCTACACAGAGGAGAAAGATCTAAGAGGAGTTAATATATACAGCTCTATATTCATTCACCAGCCGGTAAGAGTACCTAGCAACGGTGACGGGCACAGTGGTGACTTTATAAGTTTATGGGCACTGAAAATACTGTATAAGAAAGAACTACAGCCAGATATCACTTTGAATGGAAGAGGAAGAATTATAACTCTACCACTATATAAACAAGGACTATTTAAAGAGCCAGTGTCACCTGTTAAGAAAACTGCTAGCAGCATTTCTCTGTAGTTTTATATTTACAATTTGAACTTTAATATCTGAGGTGCAAAAGGTGCAGCGTTCTAAGAATGAGCTCTGTATTCCTAATTTGAATTTTGACACTAGAAGTGCTAAAGGAGTAGTGTCTTTAAGAATAGGAGTCAACCAAGGAGCCAATACCTCCTAATTAGACCTAATAGAGGCATTCTTTCTGCTCTGTGTTTATATATTTACATTTGTTATACACTCTCTATTTGGGATAAGAGGTTTTAACACGTCGAGCAGTTCTCAATTTAAGTAACCATAGTGTTTTCTAAATTCAAGCATTAAGATAGTAGCACGGGTTCTTCACACTACTGTGCCCCAAGAGATATGTCGGGGAATCGAGGAACACCCTGCAGGGCCGTATGCAAGCACACCTGTCCTCTATACGGTTTGCCAAAAGAAACAGGGACATGGGGAAAATGATTCCACCGGTGGCGGCCCACTTTTTTGATGTGCATCAGGGGGCACTAGATGGATTGAGGATAGTCGCCCTGGAGAGGGTAAGTTTGGGACCCCGAGGGGGGGGGGGCCTCAAGAAACGCCTGCAACAAAAGGAATTGTGGTGGATTTTCGATCTGGACGCACAATCCCCGGCGAGACTTAATGAAAATGTGGCGTTCACACCATTTTTGGGTTAAAATTTGGGGGATCCCCTTTTTTGGTCTCTGGGGGATATGTACCAGAGCACACTGAGGGAATATTATGGTAGGTTGGGGGACACGGATAGCATGTCCCAGGGCTACAAATTCTACAGGGGGTGGGGGGGGGGGGGCACGTTTTGATTATGGTGTATTGCTCATTCACATTGAGGGGGGTGGGGGGGGGATTTGGGGGTTTATTCCTGTATTATGGAGATAGGCACTTATATATTTTTTGAGAACTGGTGGTTTGATTAGCTCATCGGTCTTGTTTTTGTTATTAACACAATTTTTTTCACTATATTAGAATGATTGCACTATTTGAGTGCGCATCTTTATTGTTTACCGGTCCGGGATATAAAGCCTGAGGCCCTCCAAGAATTAATGAAAGAACGGATCAATGGAAGTTCTACAGGACGGTGGATGAAGATATAACCCCCTGCTGCATTTAATGAATTGTATCTTAGGGTCATGGTGACCTTGGGGGTATTGTGGAGGCTTAGGGGCTGGTCGTGGGCCCCCTCACCAATACATCCCCAATAACTGTAAACCATTACCGTGTTTCCGGTCCCCCCCCCCCCCCCCCCCCCCCGGGTCCAGGGTACTTCAATGGCCGGACCTTGGGTGTGGGGGGTGATTGAGGGGGTGAGGGTGTTAGGGGTCATGTATACCTCTGTATAGGTTAGAAGCTTGATAAGGGGGGCTCATAATCTTAAAGTGGACCAACACCCAGGGGAGATCAGCCTGGGAATCTATAAGATTCCCCGGCCAATCAGATAACTCCCCAAGGGGCATCCGAAATCGTGAAATCCCGCAGGACGCCCAGAAACCTTACCTTATCCCCGTTCCAACAGCGCATGCGCGAGCCACGGCCGCATCTCGCGCTTCTCTCTAGCAGGGCGGCGTTTGTGAATGGCCGGCGCGGGTGCGCTCCCTGTTAGAGGGAAGCGCGGGACGCGGCCTCCAGCGCTCAGAGCCGCTGTGGTTGTCCCTCACTTGTCCGTACATACCACAGCGGCTCTGAGCACTCTGATTGGACGAGAGCTCGTGTAGAAGTGGGGAGAGGTGAGTTTTTTAGGGCGATCTGGTTCAGGCAGCGGGGTGCCCCGCGGAAGTGGACCAAAACCCAGGATAGTGAAAATCCTGGGTGTTGGTCCACTTTAAAAGCTAGTGGTTTCTGTATATAACATGTCATGCATGTATAGAAACTTCAGCTAGTACTAATAGAGATTTGCCATATTGTATATAGGATGTGATGTAAAGTTTTATTTAAATCAGATGCAGTATTAAGGGTACAAACAATATATTGTTATATAGTAAAGTTTTTATTGCTCGTTGCCAACGGGGGGATACTCACCTTTCCCATCATCCGGTCCCGCGCCGAGTCCCCTGCCCGACGGTGAGCTGCGCCTTTCTCCTCTCCCCATCTCGGCAGCTTGCTGTGACAGGTAATACGTCAGCGGACGCCGTGCGCTCCAGGCGTCCGTTTTCTGGCCGGAGTGCGCCAGTCTGCAGGAACGCTGTGACCGAGCGTGGGAGCGTCTGGGAAGGTGGGTATAAAAGGAGGGGCATTTCCCCCCCAGACAAGACAATCACCTAGGCCTTGAGGAAGAGACCCTGTAGTCTCGAAACGCGTGGGCTGGAGCCGTGGGGTGCGCTGGAATACACTCACCTTAAACCGGACCTTCACCATGATTTAATGAAAAGCCCAAACCCTTAAAAAACGATTCCCCAGCATCTAAAGTTAAAATATTTTAAGTTCTTAGTCACTTATTATTCTTTGCCCCACTGGGCTGCAACTCTGTTCAGGACTCTAGGATACGGGCGCCGCCATCTTGACTTAGAAGCATCACACATACTGAGGAGAGCGGGATAAAGTGCAGGGGGCGGGGTTATAGCTGTGCTCTGCACAGATAGAGCAGAGCTGGGGTCAGGGAAAGGTCAGCAATCCCAGAATGCAGAGCAGCAGTCAGGAGACACTTCCTGTTTGCAGGCAGCCTGATACTTCATGAGCAGCCATATTGGATGTTTAAAGGCTCGTAACATGCAGTAGATGCAGGTAGGATGATTTTTAATGGGAGCAATCTGTATGTACAGGGTGTGGGAACATATAAGATAGGCTCTTATTCAGGGTGAGGGTCCGGATTAATGTGGGCAATCTGTATGTACAGGGGGGAAACATATAAGATAGGCTCTTATTCAGGGTGAAGGTCCGGATTAATGTGAGCAATCTGTATGTACAGGGCGGAAACATATAAGATAGTCTCTTATTCAGAGTTGAGGTCCGGATTAATGTGGGCAATCTGTATGTACAGGGTGTGGGAAACATATAAGATAGGCTCTTATTCAGGGTGAGGGTCCGGATTAATGTGGGCAATCTGTATGTACAGGGTGTGGGAAACATATAAGATAGGCTCTTATTCAGGGTGAAGGTCCGCTTTAAGTAAGGAGAATTCATGTTGTTTCATGTGTCTTCTGTCTTGCACTTTATCGCCTGTATTTGGTATGAGCCTTGCAATAAAGCGCTTGTGCAACCCGATCCAAAGAGCAGCCAAACCTGCCTGATAGCAGAGAAGCTCCGCCCATTAATAGATCCGTGACACAGTGACCTCATTCGTCAGCCGGTCACCAGGCGAGGCGCAGAAACCTGATTGGCAACTTATGGCAGCGCCCCGACTCTGGAGGAGGGATAAATATTACACAAGGCCGGGGGGTTGCTTTAATTTAAAACAGATCAAAACCCAGTTGTTTTTTTTTTTTTTTTTTTTACTTACCTGGGTTTTAGACCACATTAAAGGGGCGATCTGATTTGGGATGCCCCTGTGGGGAAAATCCCAGTATCAGCTGTTTACTCACTTTCAATATGCAGGTCTCTCGTCCAATCAGAACTCCGCTTTGCTCGCGTGTAAAAAACCACCGGCGGGGGCGCGCATCAGCTGAGCAGTAACCTCAGGAGTTCTCTCTATGCGCTTCTTGCTGCATGTGTTGTGGGATTCTCATGGCTCCTTATCTGCTTGTATCTTCTAGGTGGGCGGCTCAGTCCCTTCAGCAGGCCGAGAGCGTCACGCGGACTGTGTTATCTACTCTCGAGGAGTTCGGATGGGTAATCAACTACCCCAAGTCTTCGATCACTCCCTCAATGGTGAAGTCCTTCCTGGGCATGACGATAAGACACCTCTCAGGTCAAGGTGTTCCTACCACAGCAGAAAGTGGTGGGGCTTCAGACGCAGGTGCAAGTCTTGCTGTCTTGTCAACGACCCTCTATCCATCTGGGGATGCAACTGGTGGGTCTGATGGTGTCCTGCTTTGAAGCAGTGCTCTTCACTCAGTTCCACATGAGACCTCTTCAATTGAACCTGCTGACCGGCTGGGATCGGATGCCGGAGTCACTGGAACAGGAATTTTCTCTGTCCCCTCTGGTCAGACGGTCTCTCTTGTGGTGGCTGGATCCCAGGAACCTGTTGGTGGGCAAGCCTTTTCTGACTCCCCGGTGGGAGATAGTCACCACGGATGCCAGTCTGACCGGCTGGGGAGGCGTCTGGCAGGCGCAGAAGTTTCAGGGTCAGTGGGGTCCGCAGGAGAACCATTTGCCCATAAATCTCCTGGAGTTGAGAGCTATCCAGTTGGTGCTTCTTCAGTTGACTTCCCAGCTAAGGGGCCGTGTGATACAGGTTCGCTCGGTCAATCAGCAAGCGAGCCCTCAAGGAGGTGACCCAGATTCTGACTTGGGCAGAGGAGAATGTTCCCTGCATCTCTGCGGTTTACATCCCCGGGGTAGACAACCAGGGGGCAGACTCCCTGAGCAGGGGGGCCACTAGTCTGGGGGAATGGTCTCTCAGCAACAAGATCTTTCACGCTCTGTGTCTCCGCTGGGGTCAGCCGGATGTGGACCTGTTTGCGTCCAGACACAATCACAAGCTCCCAAGGTTCGTTTCTCTGTCAAGAGATACGCTGGCCTTTGCCACAGACGCTTTAGCAATTCCTTGGATGGAGTTCAGGCTCCTTTATGCGTTTCCTCCGTTTCCGCTCCTGGGCTATCTTGCGCAGCAATTGGCCCAGGAGTGGAAACGGAGGAAACGCATAAAGGATCCTGAACTCCATCCAAGGGATTGCTAAAGCATCTGTGGCGTCCCAACTATCCTGGTGGCTCCTCGCTGGCCGAGAAGGAGTTGGTTTGCGGACATAGTTCAGATGTCAGTAGAACGCTACATCATGCCTGACGACCCAGGGCTTTTCACTCAGGGATCGCTGCGGCACCCCAATTTACAGACGCTGGCCTTGACGGCCTGGCTATTGAAACCTCAATCCTGACGGAGAAGGGGCTGTCAGCCACGGTGGTGCAGACCATGATTCAGGCACGGAAGAAGTCTTCTTCCATGATTTACAACAGAGTTTGGCATGCCTACATTGCTTGGTGTGAGTCCAAGAGTTTCCCTTGCCGCACCTTCTCTGTCTCTAGGTTTTTGGAGTTTTTATAACATGGTTTGGACTTGGGTCTCCAGCTGAGCACCCTCAAGGGCCAGGTCTCAGCTTTGGCTATTTTTTTCCAGAGATTTTTTGCCAATCATAGATTGATTAAGACCTTCTTCTATGGTGTTTCCCATGTACGTCCACCGCATAAGCCTGTGTTACCGGTGTGGGACTGCTCTCCAGGGGCCTCCTTTTGAGCCCTTGTGCAATGCTGTCTTACATATTTTGACCCTCAAGGTGGTCTTTTTGGTAGCGATAACTTCTGTACGTCGTGTGTCAGAGCTGGCCGCGCTTTGTATGAAGCCTCTCTATTTTGAGCTTCATAAGGATAATGTTGTTTTTCGTTTTAAACCTGATTTTTTACCTAAGGTCGTTTCTCCCTTTCACCTTAATGAGGAGGTTGCCTTACCTTCCTTGTGTCCAGCTAATTCCAAGGAATGGACCCTCCATGCTGTGGATGTGGTCAGGGCCGTTAAGTATTATCTGTCTGCGACAGAATCCTTCAGGAAGTCGGATTTGCTCTTTGTCCTAACAGAGGGCTCTAGAAAGGCCTTGCCACCTGCTAAGTCCACTCTTAGTAAGTGGATCAGACAGGCGGTGGTGCAAGCATATTCTGCCAGGGGGAAGGAACCCCTTTTTCGGATCACAGCTCATTCTACTACAGCTATTGGTGCCTCTTGGGCTTTTCAGCACCAGGCATTGGTTGAACAAGTTTGTAAGGCCGCCACTTGGTCTTCAGTTCATACTTTTGCCAAGTTTTACAAGGTTGACGTTAGGGCCTCAGCTGATGCGGTCTTTGGCCGAAACGTGCTTCAGGCGGTAGTGAAATGAACTACTTGCTGTTCCGCACTGGGATTCCCACCCTTATGGACACTGCTTTTAGATGTCCCACATGTGAGTACTGTGGGACGACCTGGACTGGATATGGTGAAAAATACAATTCTGTGAAACTCACCTGTAGAATTGTTTTTGAATATATCCAGTCCAGGTCGTCCCACCCCACCCTTGTTTCACCATCTCTGTTGCCTGTTATGGCGATTACCATTTTTATATTGGGACGTTGTCCCTAAGGTTTTTGTTGGAGAGAGTACATGCTGAAGCTATGTAATGTAACATGGTTTCTTGGCCTCCCGGCCTGTCTCTTTTCTTACTGCTTGTTGACCACTGGGGATACTTGTGAGACACCTCATTTTATAGGGGGCCAGGAGGAGCTACAGCTTTGGATCTTGCAGTAGACTGCGCCACCTGGTGACGGAATACCCACATGTAAGTACTGTGGGACGACCTGGACTGGATATATTCAAAAACAATTCTACAGGTGAGTTTCACAGAAATGTATTTTTGTATCCATAACCGATACCAAATGTTGGTACTGATAAGCTACTCCTCTCTGTTTTTTATGCTGTTTTCTCAGCACTTTCACTATGTCATACACAAGAGGTTCCATAAAGTATAGGATTTTTCTTGTCAGAGTAAAGAATAATTATTGCAAACAGTATAAGCACAGAGCTTGATAATGAGAAATCATCTACAGGGATATTTCATCCCGTTGTGCATGCTCCACCACCTCTCGAGCCGATCACCAAATATAGTGCCCACACCCTTACCAGATAGCGACAGCGCCTTAATCGGGTTTAGATCTTCTTGATTCCAATATTCTCCAATCAGAGCACTCCGATGCATTAGCCGAGCTCATTAGGCTCAGAAATGGTATTTTTAACAAATTATACCAAGGTAGTCCTTGCAAAGCAACAAAAGACAGAAAATAGTGCAGCACGTCTCACAAACAGTTAAAAACGTCTATTTATTAAAAATGCCTTGAACCCGTGGGATTCCAGGGCTAACCCACTTATGTGTCCACACTAATGGCCGCACACTCTAAATCCAATTAATTCAATTTATTGCAGAATTGTATACATACAAAAATAAACATACACAACACTATACATAACACTATAAAAACCATATATTAAAAACCAAAGTGGGGAGGAACTCCAGGGCTAATAAATTTAAATATGAATAAATCATCATTATAGTACCAGTTGCAATGTTTAAAATGTGTATTGGTTAACACTTATAGGATAAAGTGCTTATGCCGATAAAATTACCCAAAAATGTGACCACTATACTCGTGCCAACGGCCACACCACCCTGAATGCGCCCGATCTCGGAAGCTAAGCAGGGTCAGGCCTGGTCAGTACTTGGATGGGAGACCGCCTGGGAATACCGGGTGCCGTAGGCTTCGGTGAGGTAAGTGGGGAGGACGTCCGGCTTTCTATATGTACAATTGATTGTGATATTATCCAGTAAGCGTCACCATCTCACAGAATCAATCAATTGTACATATAGATAGAGTATAGGAAGCACTATAGTGGTTATACGTAAGGGCACATTGCACTTCGGGCACTTGGCACTTTAATTATCGCACATTGCTAATTTGCACAGTTTCTTTATCAAAGTTATTTTGTTGGCACGAGTATAGTGTTCACATTTTTGGTAATTTTATAGGCATAAGCACTAAGCACTTTATCCTATAAGCGTTAACCAATACACATTTTAAACATTGCAACTGGTGCTATAACGATGATTTATTCATATTTAAATTGATTAGCCCTGGAGTTCCTCCCCACTTTGGGTTTTAATATATGGTTTTTGATATATGGTTTTTATAGTGTTATGTATAGTGTTGTGTATGTTTATTTTTGTATGTATACAATCCTGCAATAAATTGAATTAATTGGATTTAGAGTGTGCGGCCATTGGTATGGACACATAAGTGGGTTAGCCCTGGAATCCCACGGGTTCAAGGAGTTTGTGTGTGATTGGGTCCCCTAGGCCAGCACCTGTTAATGAGATTTTGGGCTCTAAAGTGTATTTATTAAAAATGCACTGACAAACAAAAGGGTTAAAAGGCTCTCAAAACATCAGGACAGTCAGCAATTCTCAGCGCCAATACTGCCCAGGGTCCAGATAAGATAAAATTTTCCAATGTATACTGTCTAGTAATCCAATTAGAAGTTTTTAACTGTTTGTGAAACGTACTGCACTATTTTCTGTCTTTTGTTGCTTTGCATGGACTACCTTGGTATAATTTGTTAAAAATACCACATCTGAGTCTAATGAGCTCGGCTAATGCATTGGAGTGCTCTGATTGGAGAATATTGGAATCAAGGAGATCTAAACCCGAGGGGGTGATTAAGGCGCTGTCTCTACTGTTCATCTGGAGTGTGGGCACTATATTTGGTGATCGGCTCGAGAGGTGGTGGAGCATGCACAACAGGATGAAATATCTCTGTAGATGATTTCTCATTATCAAGCTCTGTGCTTATACTGATTGCATTGATCAACACGGAGGATGAAGGACTTTGTGCACGTTGAGCTCTGTTCTGTATTGTTGTTAGCGCGGTATTTGTCTTTTTGTAAAGAATAATTATTGCTTCTATTAGCAATAATTATACTGCACTATGTTATATGTTTTTACTTTGCATGTCTCTTGTTAATACTGGTTATTATAAACCATTGGAGCACTATTAGCCTTTACCGCTAAACCCGATTGGAAGATTTGAGGCTGACTGAGAATTATAAGTGTGGAAGGCATCGCTTTGTCCTAACTCCTTATTGGAATATTTTATCAATCGTTTTGAGGACTTCCAAGTTTATAACTAAGGCGCTACTCTGCTTTGGCCTTCTGGTAAGAGTCTGATCACTATTGGTGGTGAGCGGTGCAGTTGGTGGTGGAGCATGTGCTACGGGATCCTTTACTGGATGTTTTGAAAGTACTGTTAACTCTGAGCTCTGTGCTTTTTCGTGTATGTTTATCAAATGCCCCACTGTGTGAGACCACCACCCCTGATCGCCCATAATACCTCGCCTTTTCCTGCTCCTTTGGCGAGTGCACGGGCTCGCATCCAATCAGATCCCTTTGCCCTCATTTAATAAACAGCACCGCCCTTTGGGGATTGAGAGTGAAAGCGGCTGGATCCTGACATTTTCAGTCACGAATTGAGATGCTTCTGTGGTCAAGGTTATCTAGGTTTTATTCAGCTTTAATGTGGACCGAAACCCAGAATTTTTACTATCCTGGGTTTTGGTCCGTGCCCCGCTGCATGAAACCCCCTAGAGTTAAATCACCTCTTCCCGGTCCTATGGCACATGCACGGCCGCTCATCCAATCAGCGCGCTCGGAGCTGCTGATGTCACGTTGTCTAAGACTTCGTCTAAATCCAGCGGCTCAGAGCATCCCGACAGCCGCATCCCCCGCTTCCCTCCAACAGGGGGTGTGCCTGCGCCAACCTTTTACATGTCTGGCGCAGGCACACGCCTTGCTAGAGGAATAGTGTGGACGTGGCTGAGGCTAACTCATGCGCCGTTGGACCGAGAAGCAAGGTAAGTGTATGGGGTGACCTGGGGGGTTTCACACAGTGGGGCATCCCGATTTTGATGCCCTGGGGGAGGGATCTTATAGATTCCTGGGCCGATCCTGGTGGGTTTTGGTCCAATTTAAAGAACTCCAACAGCGGCGGACACATTGACAGATCCTTCGGCTCCCGCTCCCATGTTATATTCCATAGACGAGCTCTAGAAGACAGTAAGGTTGCTCCTGGTCTCTCGCCATGCTGTGCTTAATCAGGGATTACTCACCCAGGAAGTTATGCCGGGTACCTCTCTCTATAGGGCCGAGCGGCCGGGGAGCTCCCTTAAGATCACGCGGAGAATCATGTAAGAGCGGCGTGTTGTGTTTTATTAGAGCAAAGTGTAACATACAAAGAAACACACACACGTGTACAGGAAAAGCCCAGAGAGAGACACATAACATACATACAGGCACATGCCCCTGCCCACCCCAGCAGAGCTCAGGGCCGGGCGAGGGGCTTAGCGGGGTCTGTGGAGAGCTGCCCAGAGTGGGACTCTCGGAGAGAGGGCAGGGTGGTCCGCTCTCACCTCTGCTCTGAACTCTCAGAAGGGAGGGCAGGGTGGTTCGCTCTCACCTCTGCTCTCCGCATTGGCTTGATTATACAGCTGAAAGAGGACCACCCAAGAAATTGACTTCCCTAGGCTTTAGGCATCCCGATTTTGGGAGCACCCGTAAATTAACCTTTTTCCTGTACCCACTCAGCGGCGCTCGTTCCATACAGATTTATTTTGCCGCACTGACGTCAATCTGAATGGAGCGAGCTACAAAACCCTGCCCCTCGCTGTTGGCGTGCCCGCAGGCCGATCAGGGAGAAATGGCGCGGACACACGTCTAACTAAAGGTATGTTGTGGGTGGAGTCACAGCGAGGGCCCGGGGAAAAAAGAGTTTATTGGGCGGTTCAGGGGGTTTCACACACCAGGGCATCCCAAGTCAGGATGTCCCATAAAGAAATTAGACTCACATCAAAATCTTATAGACTAGAGAAGGGAGCTGCCCCTTTTTACAGTATTCCGCAACCCTTTAGATGTTTATAACCTAAAACTCCCAGCATTCCTCTAGCGGCTGGATGATTATTGGATGATTAACTAAACTAATTAGAAAAACAAGGCGCCGCCCCATTCTTACAAAGTGAAGGTTTTTTATAGTTTTTAGGAAGATGTTAAAGCGGACTGAAAGTCAAAAATTACTATGTCTCTTTAAGGTGGAACTTCATCAGAAAAAGTCCCTCTTTAATATGCAGCAGCCAGGCAGCCCCGGACTGTCCCACCGTGCATTGCGCCCCCCGGATACTCACCTCTATCAGTGCGCCTGACTCTAGGCATGCAAGCTGATAGGCTGCTTTACAGCAGCAGAAGGATCCCAGAAGAGGTAAGTGCCTAGACGCTCTAGTTCTTTCTTTTAGTGGTACAACACACAGCGCGACCCCAGCGGCTGCATAGTTCCTCTTTAAATGCAATTCCAGTTTGGGATGCCTTCATGGTTAAAAGACCCAAAGGAAGCCAAAATCAAATATTAACTACTGGCCCTGGAGTCTATAATACTGCTGGAGTGGTGGTTCCCCATGGGAAAGCCACTGTACACTTACCTCGTCAGCCATCCCACAGCACATGTGGAGGCCGCAGTTGAGGGGTATACATGTGCCAGGCATTTCTGAATGGCTGCCGCAGATACGTGGAGGAGCAGCTTTGAGGTCAATGAAGCATGAGCTGCTGATTGGGCTGGGTAAGAAGGGTTTAGGTCCCTTTTAAAAAGCCCCTCCCACCAGGCACTGTGATCATTGTGCCGACCCATAGGAGAAGCCATCCGGCTGCAGCATGAGGAAATCATTATCTGACATTCTCTGCTGGTACAGCTGGTCCAACATATGGCTAAGACTCTCTCCATATGTTGGACCAGCTGTACGAGTAGAGAGCGGCAGTTATTGATTTCCTCATGCAGCAGCCTGATGGCTTTACACCGCAGAGATATATAACTCTCAATCATGGAGGGGGGGCAGAAAACAGCTGCACACAGTAGTGGCACATGTCTCGTATCAGAGCGAGTGTGACTTCTGCAGGTGTACAGCTGTTATTCGTCCTCCAGTGGATGGAGTTCTGCTAGTAATCCACCAATGCAGGGCTGACCAATGGCGTGATAAAGGGTGAGGTTAGTTTCCTGTCCCCCATCAGATGGAGCTATGCTAGTAAAGAGTGAGTATCTCTCTAATGCAGGGTTTACAAGTGGCATGATACAGAGTAAGTGAGGTTAGTTTTCTGTCCCCCATCAGACGAAGCTCTGCTAGGAAAAGGTTAGTATCTCTCTAATGCAGGGCTCACTGATGGTGTGAGGGGGAGGTGAGGTTAGTTTCCTGCCCCCCATCAGATGGAGCTCTGCTAGGAAAAGGTTAGTATCTCTCTGATGCAGGGCTCACTGATGGTGTGAGGGTGAGGCAAGTTTCCAGTCCCCCATCAGATGAAGCGCCGCTATCTCGTCACGCCACTCCCAAAATACCTAAAAACCTTCACGTAAGAACAAATGGTGGCGGCGGCCATCTTGGGTCACCTGCCGAACGACAGGCGCTCTTTAATCCTTTGGCGCAACAGAAGACACAGTGTGCGAGATGCCGCGCAACGGTGGGGGCGTGCAGGAGAGGCAGCTGAGCGGTCAGGAACAGTCCGGTGAGAAGATATCCGACTGAGCTACGAGGGGGAATTCGACAAACTCCGCCTCTGATCGGATGCGAGGAATTGGCGGCTTCCCGCGGTGTTTAATGCGACGGTTGGGAATTTTAGCCCCTCCCATCCGTTCATAACACAGAAAAATAAAGATAAAACCAAGAGTCAGTTACAGCGGCGCAGGGGGGCGCGCGCATCAGTCCCGCCGTAGGTTGTTGAGTCGCTCCTCCAGGTCGGCGTCCGCGTCAGCCAGCGCGGCCGCAGCTTCGCCTTTCTTGGTGCCCGCCACACTCAGGGATCCTCCTGTAGAGGGCAGATCTGCGGGGGCAAGAAAAAAGAGAAGATGAGGACGGCCCTGGGGTAAGGATCAGAAGGTTTTGGTCCACTTTAATTCGAAAACCAAAGCAGTGAAATGGAGGAGGAGGACGACGACGATACTCACTGGACAGCTCGTCGGTGAGGGTGAGGCCCAGTTCATCCAGCACTTGAGACACCACGGCATCGCTGTAAAGAGAGCAGAAGTCAGTGGGTGCTACATCCCCGGAGCCATGCCAACACGCAAAAGCCTCACCCCTTACATCTGACACCTGGAAGGAGTAGGGGCCTAAGTGAATTAACTATCATTTAAACAGCAAAAGGCGTTAAGTCTGATTGGCTAAACCATGTGACTTATAGACTGCCTGTCTCCTATCGTGCAATATGGAGAAGGCATTTGATAGGGTGGATTGGGAATTCACGAGGGCTTCTCTCCAGCAGATTGGTGTTGGACCTGGCCTCCTTTCCAAAATTCTCGCTTTGTAGGCTTCCACTTCAGCGAGAGTTAGGGCTAACGGACTTCTCTCAGTCTCTTTCCCCATTAGCAATGGCACGTGCCAGGGATGTCCGCTCCCTGTCATTAAACTGGACCTTCACTCTGAATAAGAACCTATCTTATATGTTTCCCCCATCCTTACCATGGAGCACCTGGCTATAGCCATCCGGGATAAGCCAGACATTAACGGGATCCAAATAGCGAATAGACAGTATAAAACTGGTAGCTAGACCCACTTGGGGCCTACACAGTTGGGAGAGTGGTTTCCCCTTTAAGTGGAGACCCAATGCTATTAAGTACTTAGGCGTGCAAATCCCTGCCGACCTTACTACATTATACAAGTTATATTATGCCCCACTCCTCACCAAAATACCGGCAGACCTTAGCTCCTACAAGAAGAAACCAAATAAATAATGGTCTAAAAAGGGACACTCTCCCAAAGCTCCTATATATATTCCAGACAGTCCCAATAAAAATTCCTTGCAGGTTCTTTTGCAAGTTAAAGTCGGCATTCTCTACGTTTGTCTGGGGCTCACTAATCCAAGAGTAAGAATCTCTACCCTCTCCAGAAATAAAATGGGGGGATGGATGTAGGTCTCCCTGACCTGAAACTCTATCATACAACTGCGATTCTGCAGCGGATGAGTGACTGGGTGCACAGAGGGGGGGATAAATTATGAGTGCAGCTTGAGAAATGGCTATCCCCACTCAACCCCACTACATTGCCATGGGCCGCCCCCTCCCCAGGCCTCAGAGGGAGTCTATGTCGTTCCAGGCGAAACATTTCTTGGAGACTTGGGCCTCGATTCAATAAAAGGTAGAAAAAAATTCTCATGGTAGTAAAAGATTCAATTCATGAGAAAAGAGCCTGAGAATGTCGCTGTTACTGAATCACTAGATAAAAAGACAATGAAAGTCAATGGCACTTTTTTACTCCTAAGAAAAGTAGAGAAGTGTTTCCTCCTTTCTACACTGTAGTAAAAGCTGCCATTGACTTTCATTGTCTTTTTATCTAGTGATTCAGTAACAGGGACATTCTCAGGCATTTTTTCTCAAGAATTGAATTTTTTTACTACCATGAGAATTTTTTTCTACCTTTATTGAATCGAGGCCTTGGGATCCGCTACAGAGTAAACACAAATTAGTACGCAGACCTGGCCCCCTCACCCCGTTGTTTGACAACCTGGCATTTGAACCAGGGCTGCGGACTAAGAACTTTCTTATATGGAGAGCTTCTGAAAACATATCGATAGGGCACATAGTAAAAACAGGAGAAGTACCATCGGTGGCGGACCTAAGGGAGAGAGCGGAGGGCAGATACATATCGTGGCTCCTTCACAGGCAGCTACTTACATTTATAAAGGCCAATAACTTAATAGAAATTTCCCAGAGCCCTCACACAGAGCTAGAATCCCTAATCCCCCAGGGAAATCCCCCTACCCGGGTTTTATATTATTCCTCTACTCACTTTTGAATTGATCAACTCACTCATTTCCACCTAAATACATAGGCGAATGGGAAAGGCAATTGGGAATTCAGATCTCAGACAACGACTTCACTAAAATATTTTTGGGCACTCATGGCATGTCGCTGGCCAGTACCGACCAAGAGAGGAATTATAAAGTACTTGCCAGGTGGTATAGATGCCCGTCCGACATCCACCGATTTGCAAATGCGCAGTCGGACAAGTGTTGGAGATGCCAGCAGGAAGTGGGCACTATGACCCACATTTGGTGGAGTTTCCCTGTCATTAAACCGGACCTTCACTCTGAATAAGAACCTATCTTATATGTTTCCCCCACCCTGTGCATACAGAGTGCCCACATTAATCCGGACCTTCACCCTGAATAAGAGCCTATCTTGTATGTTTCCCCCACCCTGTACATACAGATTGCCCACATTAATCCGGACCTTCACCTTGAATAAGAGCCTATCTTGTATGTTTCCCCCACTCTGTACATGCAGATTGCCCACATTAATCTGGCCCCTTGCCCTGAATAAGAGCCTATCTTCTATGTTTCCCACACCCTGTACATACAGATTGCCCACATTAAAAATCATCCTAACTGCATCCATTGCATTTTCTGAGACTTTAAACATCCAAGATAGCAGCTCATGGACGTGCAGGCTGCCTGCAAACAGGAAGTGTCTTCTGACTGTGTTGCTCTGCATTCTGGGATTGCTGACCTTTTTCTGACCCCAGCTCTGCTCTGTTCGTGCAAAGCACAGCTATATCCCTGCTCCCCTGCACTTTTGAACCCTCTCCTCTCCTCAGTATGCGACGCTACTGAACCAAGATGGCGGTGGCCGTATCCTAGAGTCCTGAACAGAGTTGCAGGCCAGTAAGCGAAAGAATAAAATGTAAGTGACTAATGTTAAATATATTAATTTTAGATGCTGGGGAATAGTTTTTTTTTAAGGGTTTGGGCTTTTCATTAAATGATGCTGAAGGTCCGCTTTAAAGCTCTTTGGGACCAGATCTTTGAGGAGGTCACCGGGAGCAGGGTAGACAATACACCGCAAGCGGCGCTTCTCTCACTTACCCTGGGCCCATTATCTGAGATTAAAAGAGGAATTTTTAGACACTTCATATGAGCTATGAGGGCCATTATCCCGAGGCGATGGAAGTCGCAGGTCCCCCCTACATTGATGGATTCGGTGCAAGAATTAGAAACGATCCGTAACATGGAAGAGCTAACTGCAAAAAACAGACACACTACGGATCAATTCTTGGTATCCTGGACGAGCTGGATACTATATGGTGATGTTCATCTCCCAGCCTTGCTCCAGGCTGGTGACCAGTTGGGGGGCCAGCCAGGAGACCAGTAACATTTACAATATGTCTGCCGGCACTATGACCGGAAAGAAGGAGGATTCTAAGTGAATCTAGCTGGGCATAGCACCCTGGTCCCCTTCGGCCTTCCCTTGCCCCCTCCACCCGTCCCCCTACCCGCTGTCCCTTCTTTCTAGTTTAAGAACCTACTACCCCCAACCACCCCCCAAGTTTCCCCATGAACACAGGTCTTTCTCAAGTCAGGATGTTACTACCCCCAGGTGGTAGCTAGGCCCACTTGGGGCCTACACATACTTGATCAGATAACGAGGTTAAGTAAGCATAAATCGGTCTCACTAGTTTTCCCGGGCAAAGGTCGTTATCCTTCCCAGGGTAGTTATCAGACCCACCTCCTAAAGGAGTATATACTCATGCACAATGGGAAACTCAGAGGGTCAATGCTGGAGGAGAGTTGGCTCAATATTGATACCTGTGAAAGGTTTAGGTGTATGCTATACCTCTCTGTTTTGCTTGTCTTTTGCATTTCACCTGTTAGTCTGTATGTTATACCCCCTTTGTTGTACTTTTTGAAAATCAATAAAGCTTGATTAAACTAAAAGCTCACCTTCTCCCGCGACCTGGTTGGGGACGGGAGCGCGCGCGCTGCTGGGGCCGCAGCTGCTTTCGCGATTGATGTAAACGGCTCCCATTGGAGCCCGCACATGTGCCGTACAAGGGTGGGAAAAGTGAATCTGCTCTGGGGAGCTCACACATAAGGGCATCCCGAATTGGGGGCGCCCCTGCCTTTAATAAGAACCCCGCCCTCCCTGTTCACGTACGTCTCCTCCTCGTCATCCTCGTCCCCCATGGCGTCGTCGATGGCGTCGTTCATCATCTCCTCCTTCATGTCCATGATCTCCGACTGCTTCTCAAACTCCATCATGATCTTCTGGATCTGCGGCAGCTTCAGCTGGAGAGAAACGATGACGTCATCAGAAAGGAGGCGGAGACACACACACACACACACACACGGACCTATCACAGGACCCCATAGCAAATAAGAGTTCGGATGATTCACACGCAGAGGGGCCTCCCAAATCTTGGAATTCTAAGCATTGTGGGGGCGTGGGTCATCAACGGTGACGCCCGTTTCTTCCTGGGTCATTGCTGGTGCGCTGTCCACTGGGGGCGCCAGAGCTTAGGTGGAACTAAGATGCCGGCACCTTGTTTCCCCCCGAGAGCTCTATACACAGAGCAGCAGGAGGCATCTTCGCTCGGCCCTAAGGAACATACAGCTCCGGCGCGCCCACGCTGCATACTGGGGTAGCACCGGTCCAGAGCTTTTGCCCTAGGTGCTGCTAGGTGGAGGGGGGGAAGAAGCTGGCATGGGGCGCCCATCCCCCATAGCCACGGTAGGAGCAGCCTCCCCTGCCTCTATGGTATGTACATCCAAGGTCCAAGGTGGGCGAGGTTAGGCCCAGCTTGTGCGAGGCTCTTCCCCCGCCACCCACCTGCAGTCAGCCTGTGATGTTGGCCGGCTTTTGCCCTAGGTGCTGCTAGGTGCAGGGAGAAGCAGCCGGCACCGGGCACCCATCCCCCCATGGGCACGGTAGGAGCAGCCTCCCCTGTTGCTAGGTGGAGGGGGAAGCAGCCGGCACAGAGCGCCCATCCCCCCATGAGCACAGGGGGAGCAGCCTCCCCTGTTGCTAGGTGGAGGGGGAAGCAGCCGGCACAGAGCGCCCATCCCCCCATGGGCACAGGGAGGAGCAGCCGCCCCTGTTGCTAGGTGGAGGGGGAAGCAGCCGCCATGGGGCGCCCATCCCCCCATGGGCACAGGGGGAGCAGCCTCCCCTGTTGCTAGGTGGAGGGGGAAGCAGCTGGCACGGGGCACCCATTCCCCCATGGGCACGGTAGGAGCAGCCTCCCCTGCCTCTATGGTATGTACGTCCAAAATCCTGTTCCGAGTGGGCAAGGTTATGCCCAGCTCGTGCGAGGCTCTTCCCCCGCCACCCACCTGCAGTCAGCCTGTGATGTGGGCCGGCCTCACCCTTCTGTTCTTTGGAAGCACCCAGGTCGCTTTCACCAACCCCGCCCTCCTAATTAATAAGCAAATTGGACGTACGTTTCAATTCACTCACACGCCTACCATAAGTGAGCCCCATTAAACTCCTTAAAGTGGAGCAAAACCCGGCATTTTCACTATGGTCCTGGGGCATCCCGGAGAATGGAAGGAGGCATATGCACAAACTAATGCGCAGTATGCACCAATCTCCATGGTTACAGGACCCCGCCCCCCTCACCTGTCTGTTCATGGTCGCCATGGCCTTGGTCACCCCTTTCATGGCCTGGGCCATAGAGTTGTTGGACTTCAGAGTCTGGATCTTCAGGGACACGGCCTGGATGTTGGCGCGCATCATGACGAACTTCCTCGTGTAATGGCGGGTGCGCACCAGGTCCTTGGCCATGATCTTCACCGCGTCCTGCAGAGAGAAAGGGCAGAAATGTATGGTGCACCCGGGCCCACCAACCTCCCGTATGGCCCAAACCTCGGCCAACCTCCCGTAGGGCCCAAACCTCGGCCAACCTCCCGTAGGGCCCAACCACGGCCAACCTCCCGTAGGGCCCAACCACGGCCAACCTCCCGTAGGGCCCAACCACGGCCAACCTCCCGTAGGGCCCAACCACGGCCAACCTCCCGTAGGGCCCAACCTCGGCCAACCTCCCGTAGGGCCCAACCTCGGCCAACCTCCCGTAGGGCCCAACCTCGGCCAACCTCCCGTAGGGCCCAACCTCGGCCAACCTCCCGTAGGGCCCAACCTCGGCCAACCTCCCGTAGGGCCCAACCTCGGCCAACCTCCCGTAGGGCCCAACCTCGGCCAACCTCCCGTAGGGCCCAACCTCGGCCAACCTCCCGTAGGGCCCAACCTCGGCCAACCTCCCGTAGGGCCCAACCTCGGCCAACCTCCCGTAGGGCCCAACCTCGGCCAACCTCCCGTAGGGCCCAACCTCGGCCAACCTCCCGTAGGGCCCAACCTCGGCCAACCTCCCGTAGGGGCCCACCCCGAGCCCGGCCAACCTCACCTCCCGTAGGGCCCACCCCGAGCCCGGCCAACCTCACCTCCCATATGGCCCACTCCGACCCTGCCCAACCTCTATGGCCCACCCCGACCCTGCCCAACCTCTATGGCCCACTCCGACCCTGCCCAACCTCTACGGCCCACTCCGACCCTGCCCAACCTCTACGGCCCACTCCGACCCTGCCCAACCTCTACGGCCCACTCCGACTATTACCATTTGCCCCTGTTTGGCCATCTTCTTGATGTCGGCGATGATCTTCTTCTCCTGCTGCTCCAGCTTCTGCCGCTCGCGGTCCAGCTCCCTCATGGCGCGGTTCAGGGCGCGCTGGTTCTGGCGCAGCATCTCCTCCGGGGTCTTCCGGCGTCCAAACAGGAAATCCATCTTCTCGGTATCAGCGTCTGTGCGAGGAAACAGCCAACACAGAGCATGTTACAGGCAGAGCAAGGCGACGGGGACAAGCGGGCACTCTATACAAAGGGACGGCTTCTCTTTGGGGTTCAGGAGGGTTGGGAGAGCTGCACAGCGGGAGAGCATCAGCAGCATTCGTGATGCCTCAAAGAGGCGAGTCAGCGAGATTCCCAGTCGCCCAAATTCCAGAGAGGGGCATGTCATCTAGTGAGCAACCAACACGGAGCATCCCCGGAATGTACGCCACAAAATAAAGCGCACCTTGTTGAGGAAAGACGGACTTGAACCCACACCGCGATCCTCTTCCATTCCCTGTATGCCACCCGCCTGCCACGTAGCCTGGACCAGCAGCGGCTCGACCACACGCTGCAGCAGTTTCTTATTTAGAGAGGAACCAGGCCCGATAACTTGACTTTCTTGGGTTTCGTTCCTCTTTGGCAGGGCATCCCGATTTGCCGCTGCATAGAGGAACACCACCCCAAAAGGTACAAATTAGGGTGTGTAGTTCCTCTTTAAAACTTCAGGATTCCCCATAAAGCCAACCCCCAAGAGCCTTATAAACTCAGGGGTGTTGTCCCTCTTTAACCGCACTCTCCAAATCGGGTTCAGTGTGTGAAGGGTTTAATTTTTTAGCAAGTGGACCACAGGCTTTTAGGATGCCCCTACTGTGTAACCCCCCCCCCCCTATTGCCCGGTCCCAGATCACATGGGCGGGACAGGGGTTCACCACGATTGGCTGCTGGCGGTCACATGGGCTCCAGGTAAGTGGAAAATCCGGATTCTCTGACTTTTGGTGGGAATCACACTATTTATTTATGTACAGGTCCGATCGATTAAAAAAACTGCCTGATCAATCTGCGGGGATGGGGGGGAACCTAAAGAAGACCACAACCGTGTGCAGGGGTGGGGGGAACTTAAAGTGGTTCACAACTGTCTACATGGGTGAGGAACTTAAAACAGACCCATACCTGCACAGGTTGTGGTCCGTTTTCAGTCTTCCCCCACCACTGTAGACTGTTGTGGTCCACTTTAAGTACCCTCCTCCCAGCACACAGTTGTGGTCCGCTTTAAATTTCCCACCCCTGAAGACAGTTGCGGAACGCTTTAATATCCCCCCTCCCCCGTAGAGAGAGTTACAGTCCGCCCATCCCTGCACACGGTTGTGGTCTGCATTAAGTTTCTCACCCCCGTAGACAGTTGCAGCCCGCTTTAAAGCGGTCCTTCACTCTGAATAAGAGTCTATCTTATATGTTTCCCACACCCTGTACATACAGATTGCTCACATTAAAAATCATCCTACCTGCATCTACTGCCTGTTATAAGCCTTTAAACATCCAAGATGGCGGCTTATGGAAGCTGCCATTTTTGCAGGCAGCCTGCAAACAGGAAGTGCCTGCAAACAGGAAGTGACTGTGCTGCTCTGCATTCTGGGACTGCTGACCTTTCCCTGACCCCAGCTCTGCTCTGTCTGAGCAAAGCACAGCTATAACCCGCCCCCCTGTACCTTATCCCACTCTCCTCTCCTCAGTAAGTGTGATGCTTCTGAGTCAAGATGGCGGCGCCCGTATCCTAAATTCCCGAACAGAGTTGCAGCCCAGTGGGGGAAAGTATAATAAATTAGTGACTAAACATGTAAAATATATTAATTTTAGATGCTGAGGAATTGTTTTTTAAGAGTTTGGGCTTTTCATTAAATCATGGTGAAGGTCCGGTTTAAGTTCCCCCATCCTTGAACACGGTTGTGGTCCGCATTAAGTCCCCCCATCCCACCCAAGTAGACAGTTGCGGTCCACATTAAGTTCCCCACCCCTGTAGACAGTTGCGGTCCGCTTTAAGAACGGGGCCCAATAATTTGACTTTCTTGGGTTTCGTTCCTTTCTGGCGGGGCATCCTGAACCAGTTGTGGTCCGCTTTAGGTTCCCCACCCCTGTAGACAGTTGTGAACCACTTTAAGTTCCCCCTGCACACGGTCGTGGTCCGCTTTAAGCTCCTCAACCCTCAGACAGTTGCGAACCGCTTTAAGTTCCCCCCAACACTGAACACAGTTGTGGTTCACTTTAGGTCCCCTCCACCCCAGTAGACAGTTGCGGCCCGCTTTAAGTCCCCCATCCAGGTAGACGGTTTCAGTGCACTTTAAGTTCCCCCACCCCTGTAGACAGTTGTGGTCCGCTTCAAAATCCACCAATCGTTCGTACCGATCAGACGATCACATGACTTATCGGATGTAAACAAAGGGTTAAAGCCCCAGTGACAGGCTGCCCTGTCACTTTAAGTCCCCCCTGCACACGGTTCTGGTCTTCATTAAGTTCCCCATCCCTGTAGACAGTTGTGAACCGCTTTAAGATCCCCCTCATCCTTGAACACAGTTGTGGTCTGCTTTAATCCCCCCTCGCCCATAGAGAGTTACAGTCCACCCATCCCTGTGCACGGTTGTGTTCTGCTTTAAGTTCCTCAACCCTCATAGACAGTTGTGGTCCGCTGTAAGTTCCCCCCACACTCGTAGGTTGTGGTCCGCTTTAAGTCCCTCACCCAGGTAGGCGGTTGCGGTGCGCTTTAAGTTCCCCGCCCCTGTAGACAGTTGTGAACCAATTTAGGTTCCCCCGAACCCTAAATACAGTTGTGGTCCGCTTTAAATCCCACCCAGGTAGACAGTTGCAGTCCGCTTTAAGATCCACCAATCGTTCATAACAATCAGAAGATCACATGACTTATAAGATGTAAACAAAGGGTTAAGGCCCCGGTGACAGGTTGCCCCTGGCAACAGCCTCCAGTTCCCCTCATCAGCTCTTCACATTCACTGAGCGGGGAAAAATATCACAACACAACTGCTTCTAATAAAATGATACGGTGAGACAATTATATAATAATAATAAATAATAATAATAAGCAGGACAGGCCGCTCCCGGGCACCACTCACCCTCTCCGTTCTCTCTACACCGAAAAACGACTCTTTCCTTCTCTTCCTGTTTGTCCGGCCGCTGACGTCACATGTCACGAGCTGCCGTGGGAGCGCCGCTACGTCACAGAAATGGCCGCCAGGTGAGCCAGCGAATGAGAAACGTTTCCTGTCCTCACCGCTGGGAGGCAGCGCTGGAATGTTTACCATTGCGGTAAATAGAGCGAGGGCTCCAGGAAAATGGCCGCCACCGCGTTGCAACGATACTGGCGAATTTTGTGCTCTACCATTCAGGCCGGTTTCGGTCATATTATAAAGGATAAGGCTATGTTTCCGGCTGCATACCTTCCAACCTAGGGAAAGAGGGAGAATTGTTATATTAGGCCACGCCTCCTCATTAAGGGATTTTTGAAGCCACGCCCACTCATAGGATAGATAGGAGATACATTGTAACAGTTACAATAGAAAAAATATAATTAGGAAAATGAATCATTTATTGTTGCAGATCTGCATGTTACACCTCAAAGAGGGACAATATGTAAATGAAGCCACGCCCCCTCTGCCTCACTGAAGAGGGTGAGATGAGGCCATAGAGGCGCCATTGAAGGACTTTTCGCAGTACCGCAGCATTTGCCGCAAACGCAAAAACGCATGTGGTACCAGACAGATGTGAATGAGGGCTTAAGGAGGACCCTCACCCTGAATAAGAGCCTATCATATATATTTCCCACACCCTGTACATACAGATTGCCCACATTAATCCGGACCTTCACCCTGAATAAGAGCCTATCTTATATGTTTCCCCCTGTGCATACAGATTGCCCACATTAATCCAGACCTTCACCCTGAATAAGAGCCTATCTTGTATGTTTCCCACACCCTGTACATACAGATTGCCCACATTAATCCGGACCTTCACCCTGAATAAGAGCCTATCTTGTATGTTTCCCACACCCTGTACATACAGATTGCCCACATTAATCCGGACCTTCACCCTGAATAAGAGACTATCTTATATGTTTCCCCCTGTACATACAGATTGCTCACATTAATCCGGACCTTCACCCTGAATAAGAGCCTATCTTATATGTTTCCCCCTGTGTATACAGATTGCCCACATTATTCCAGACCTTCACTCTGAATAAGAGCCTATCTTATATGTTTCCCACACCCTGTACATACAGATTGCTCACATTAATCCAGACCTTCACCCTGAATAAGAGCCTATCTTGTATGTTTCCCACACCCTGTACATACAGATTGCCCACATTAATCCGGACCTTCACCCTGAATAAGAGCCTATCTTATATGTTTCCCCCTGTACATACAGATTGCCCACATTAATCCAGACCTTCACCCTGAATAAGAGCCTATTTTATATGTTTCCCCCTGTACATACAGATTCCCCACATTAATCCGGACCTTCACCCTGAATAAGAGCCTATCTTATATGTTTCCCCTGTACATACAGATTGCCCACATTAATCCGGACCTTCACCCTGAATAAGAGCCTATCTTATATGTTTCCCCCTGTACATACAGATTGCCCACATTAATCCAGACCTTCACCCTGAATAAGAGCCTACCTTATATGTTTCCCCCCTGTACATACAGATTGCCCACATTAATCCAGACCTTCACCCTGAATAAGAGCCTATCTTGTATGTTTCCCACACCCTGTACATAGATATTGCCCACATTAATCCGGACCTTCACCCTGAATAAGAGCCTATCTTATATGTTTCCCCTGTACATACAGATTGCCCACATTAATCCGAACCTTCACCCTGAATAAGAGCCTATCTTATATGTTTCCCCCCTGTACATACAGATTGCCCACATTAAACCAGACCTTCACCCTGAATAAGAGCCTATCTTGTATGTTTCCCACACCCTGTACATATAGATTGCCTACATTAATCCGTACCTTCACCCTGAATAAGAGCCTATCTTATATGTTTCCCCCTGTACATACAGATTGCCCACATTAATCCGGACCTTCACCCTGAATAAGAGCCTATCTTATATGTTTCCCCTGTACATACAGATTGCCCACATTAATCCGGACCCTCACCCTGAATAAGAGCCTATCTTGTATGTTTCCCCCACCTGTACATACAGATTGCTCACATTAATCCGGACCTTCACCCTGAATAAGAGCCTATCTTGTATGTTTCCCCCACCTGTACATACAGATTGCCCACATTAATCCGGACCTTCACCCTGAATAAGAGCCTATCTTATATGTTTCCCCCTGTACATACAGATTGCCCACATTAATCCGGACCTTCACCCTGAATAAGAGTCTATCTTATATGTTTCCCACACCCTGTACATACAGATTGCCCACATTTATCCGGACCTTCACCCTGAGTAAGAGCCTATCTTGTATGTTTTCCCCCTGTACATACAGATTGCCCACATTAATCCGGACCTTCACCCTGAATAAGAGCCTATCTTGTATGTTTCCCCCCCCCTGTACATACAGTTTGCCCACATTAAAAATCATCCTAACTGCATTTACTGCATGTTTAGAGCCTTTAAACATCCAAGATGGCGGCTCATGGAGCATCAGGCAGCTTGTAAACAGGTATTGTCTTCTGACTGTGCCGCTCTGCATTCTGGGATTGCTGTCTTTTCCCTGACCCCAGCTCTGCTCTGTCTGAGCAAAGTACAGCTATAACCCCGGCCTTCTGTACCTTATCCCACTCTCCTCTCCTCAGTAAGTGTGATGCTTCTGAGTCAAGATGGCGGCGCCCGTATCCTAAAGTCTTGAACAGAGTTGCAGCCCAGTGGGGGAAAGAATAATAAGTGACTAAAAACTTAAAATATATTAATTTTAGATGCTGGGGAACCGTTTTTTTAAGAGTTTGGGCTTTTCATTGAATCACGGTGAAGGTCCGGTTGAAGTGTTCGGGGCGGCCAATGCTCTGAAGGCTGAAAATTGATACTAATTTCCCCGGATTAACTGCAGCACCAGCAACCAATAAGATTTGTTGGGTGGCGCCAATGGCTGGCGGAACAAAACCTACCAGCGGCTGGACTGGAATCTAAAAAGTCGGCCCTGGCTTTCTCCCCTGGAGATGCCCTGGGAAAATGCCACTGGCCAACCCTGGAATCTTTTAGCTGCTGGTGGGCTTTGGGGTTTATTCATGAAGGGATAGCGCCAGGTAGCGCCTCCTAGCGGCAGGCAGTGGCAGGTGACCGCCAGGCGCTGTACGCAAAACCACATTTATGAAAGCGATTCTGGTGAGCGCCTCCAACAGCGCCATGTAGTGTCCGATTCATCATCACAGACGGCTCAGTGGATCCCGGCGGCGCTCTAGTTTCCAGAGCCTGGTATTACCTGTTGCTACCTGTCGCTCTCCCATACATTTCAATTGAAGTTACTTATCTTCTCTTTAAACGGGAATTTCTTTCAATTAGTTTTTTTCTTTCTTATCAAATCATTGTGTGACGTCTCCTGACCTAATAAATGTCATTTTTGAAAACTTTTTGGACTTTTTATATTTTTTATGCAGAATTGTCATTCCAGGTCTGGCACTAAAGTGTTAATGTCACGGTGTTATAACAATGTCATTCCATGTGTTTTCGCTTTGTTACTGGTGGATATGTGTTCAAATACAGACTTTAATCACACAGTGTCCGGCGCTCTGGGCTACAGCGACACAAATTTGAGCGCCGGCGCTATGGGAGGCTGTTTTTTTTATGAATGTGGTTTGAGTCGGTTGCACTGAGCTGGCGCTACCATTCGCTCCCATATAGCGCTGTACTGGTGTTATAGCGGCTCACACATCAAATTCATCAATGCCGGCCAGCGACTGAGGCGCTCTGTAATAGCGACTCACGGCCGATCAGAGCGACCACTAGAGATCGCTCTTAGCGCCGCTGTACAAATACTCATCTTCCGTTACCTGGCGCTAGTAATGAATCAACCTGTTTGTTTCGCTTAAAGTGGACCAACACCCGGGGGGGATCTATAAGATTCTTGGGCCGATCAGATCCCTCCCCGTGGGGTAGCTGAAATCGGTGAAACCCCGCAGGACGCCCAGAAACCTTACCTTATCCTCGTTCCAACAGCACATGCGCAGGCCGCGGCCACATCTCGCGCTTCCTTCTAGCAGGGCGGCTGTTTGTGAACGTTTGGCGCGGGCGCACTCCCTGTTAGAAGGAAGCGCGAGACGCGGCCTTCCAGTGCTCAGAGCCGCTGTGGTTGTCCGTTGCTTGCACGTACATACCACAGCAGCTCTGAGCACTCTGATTGGACGAGCGCTCGCGTAGGAGCGGGGTGAGGCGAGTTATTTAGGGCGATCTGGGGGGTTTCACACAGTGGGGCACTCCTGAGCGGAAGTGGACCAAAACCCAGGATAGTGAAAATCCTGAGTGTTGGTCCACTTTAAAAGAACAACCACCTGCTACAGTCCATAAGACCGATTTGGGATGCCCCACTGTGTGAAACCCTGGGGGGGGGTTGCACGGTCCAATCACTTTTCCTCCGATCCCCCAGCGCATCTCTGGGCTGCAGCCGCGCTATAACTCGCCTTTCTGAATAGCCGGCACAGGCACAGCTAGAGGTGAGCGGGGATGCGACCAGCGGCAGTTACTTTTCAGGTTTTCTTGCCGCTTGGAGCAATCCTAGTGGAAACTATTTGGGATGCCCCCATCAGGAGGAACAAAACCCAAGATTAAATATATAATATATATAATATCACTGCTCGAGGAATGTATTTTGCTCCCCTCTGTTTTAGGATGCCCCGCTGTGTGTATTCCCCTGGGATCAACCCTAAACTCACCTTTTCCTCGATCTCACACCACATGGGTTCAGCCCATCAGTGGCACTCGTTACGTCCAGTTTTACTTGCTCAGTGGGGCACAGAAATCTGAATGTCTGAGGAAGTGGGATTTTTGCCCACGGAACGCGTGGCTCTGGATGTTGGCAGGTGGTGGGGAGAACCTATTGGTTTGATATTTTGGATATTGATTTTATTTGCATTCATCAGTTGGCATGTTAATCCATTTAGTGATTTGATGCGGCTGTTTCTGGCCTTTGTGCTGTTGTGGTTTCTGATTGTGAGACGGGCTATATGAGAAGCTGGTTTGTTATTGGCACTATTGCACTTTAAATAGATATCCATATCATTCTTGCACACGTTTGCACTATCTTGCACCTTTTGCCACTTTTTGCACAAATAGTTATTAAATTCATTTAGTATATGGATTTCATCCTGTGTTATGATTATGATGAGGCATCAATTCTCTCCCCACTGCTTACACATCCTGTATGTTTGTATGTCCTGTGTGCTATTGTCTTATATATTTTTTTAATGTGTTTTTAATACATCCATTGTATAAAAGAAGGGACAGTCACCGCGCATAAAAAAATCTCAGCGTTGTTAACTCTAATGCTCAGCGTGCCAGACCCTTTACTTACCTGGAGCTGCCACCTGCTGGTGAGATACGAGTATAGCATTTCCATTAAGGCTCTATTGGGCCCTGCTACTTACCTGGAGCTGCCACCTGCTGGTGAGATACGAGTATAGCATTTCCATTATGCCCCTATTGCTACTTACCTGGACCTGCCACCTGCTGGTGAGATACGAGTATAGCATTTCCATTAATGCTCTATAAGGCCCTGCTACTTACCTGGACCTGCCACCTGCTGGTGAGATACGAGTATAGCATTTCCATTAAGGCTCTATTGGGCCCTGCTACTTACCTGGACCTGCCACCTGCTGGTGAGATACGAGTAT